>OY978217.1:15149113-15749113 GCA_963854785.1 Vaccinium vitis-idaea | reverse complement strand
TAAAGATCATAATGTTTGGAACATGGTGTGGAATTTGGATCTTCCTGAGCGCATTAAAGTTTTCATTTGGAAATGTTTAAAAGGAATCTTGCCAGTTAAAAAGGATCTCACTATTCAGCAATTAATGGCATCCCCTCAATCTGTCATTTATGTGAATCAGATGATGAAACTCTAGTTCATCTGTTCTGCATTTGTCATCTCTCAGTTTCTGTTTGGATTGCTTCTGATCTCCAGACCTCCATCCAGGAGGGCACTGGGAATATGTGTTTTAAAAAATGGCTCTTGGATTGGATTATCCTCTTTCGCAATGATAAACAGAAGCTCTTCTCCTTCGTTGCACTGCTTTGGGCCATCTAGAAAAATAGGAACTCCCTAGTTTTCTCCAATGAGCCATTTTGCAGGGATACTGTTCTTTCTATGGCTAAGGATAATGCGCTTTGGTTCCACTAGGCAGCAAACTGGCTAGGAAATCTAGGAAACCACCCAACAACAGTCCTCTATCTACAATCAACAAATTTCCATCCTTTAGTTTTAAAATCCTACCTTGAAAATAGGTTGTCTTCTTAATTCTTGTGTTCTCTGTGTGGATGAGGCTTGGAAAGAAAATGATCCATGGAGCAGTATACGTTTTATAGCTAGTCTCCCTAGTGGCATCCTAATTGCTCAACACTCTATCTCAACATATAGCAACAGCTCTCTCCAATCTGAGATTCAAGCAGTTCAACAAGTGGTAAAATGGGTTTTAAATCATAATTTCAATGCTATTGATATTCTGTCTGATTGTTTTAATGCCATTATGCAGCTAGGTAGGAGGAGTGAATGTCATCATCATGACACCTTTTTGATTCACAGCTTAAGAGAGGGGATCGCAAACCTGACCTTTTGTAGGATCTCAAAAGTGCCACGGACGGTTGTACAGCGTGCACACTTTTTGGCAAAACATGCTCTTACCCGGATTGTTCCTCACCCGGACACCGGTGATGGAGATATCTATTAGCCCTTGTTTTGATTTTGGTTGATTAGTTCTTGTTGGTTATGTTTTGTTGGATTCAGTTTGCAGGAACTCCATTGTATCTCATTGATATTTTAATGATATTTCCATCTCTTTACCAAAAAAAAAAAACCAATAAAACACGAATGGTAAATACCAATAAAACACGAATTGTCAATACTTTTTTTTGGGTAAGTTAAACGTTTCAATGAAAACAGACAAACCCAAACCAAGGGCATAGCCCTACAAGAGAGGCCATCTAGAGCCAAGCTACACCAAAGCAAAGCAACAAAACAATGTAACAAAGCAAATAGGAAGCAACTCAACAACAAGACTCAAGCAACAAAAACAGAAAAGTAGAGTTACATGTGAAATTCCTATTTTGCTACCAATTAATTAAAGCAAATAAATAAGAATTGAAGAAAAACAATGAACACAAAGATATACGTGGAAAACCCTAAATGGGCAAAAACCACGGGAAGGAATCAAACACTAAAAAAATCATTGTGCGGTTAGAAAACGACCTTACTCACAATTGAGACTCCTCGCAATTGACCAAAGATCGGTTGTCGACTCCTCGTTCACCACACCCAGTATTTGATTGCCCTCGAATCTACGAGCCTTCCAAAAGTTCTTCCGGAAATCCACCGGAAAACAACTTGATCGAGGATGATAGAAACCTCTTAAAGCTTGATTAATATTTCATGCAAAGTGCTTCCAGGTCCACAATCAACCCTCTTGGTGTTAATATATTGGAGAGCAAACAACTCGGTTCACTTTTCTTTTAGCCAACTTGCACGCCCTAGATCTTAAAAGAACGTGATATATTTATAAAGTTGTCAATCCGATCAATCGCATCGTAAGCCGATTGATCCTCTTATCAATCAGTATGTTCTGAAAACGCACGCTCTGTAACCTGCAGCCTGTGCCAATATTGGAGATACCTGATCAATAAACCGATTGATCTCATGATCCGTCTTCTTGTTCTAAAGTCACCAAATTGATCGGCAACAAAAACGATGAAGACACTCACTCTCAAATTACATAATAAAACGATTCCTTCCTCTCTAATCTTATACAGACTCCTACTTAGAAAATTACAACTCGATATCAATATGTGTTTTGTCACATGGAATTGCCAAAACAAGATGACTCTGGAATTTGGTCCATAAAATCTCCTCCTTTGGCACTTCCATGACAAAACACACTACAATGAAAATCTCTCCCATAAAATGAATTCAAAAGACAGAGATCGAGTTGTAGAGAAGCTACAAATAAACTCAACATCCAACCAAATTAGAACAATAAGCAACCTACTCCCCCTGTCAACATTCTCCCCCTTTTTTACAAGGAGTGACAAAGGGCAAATATGATAAGAGATAAAGCAATAAATGTGAGTGGAATAACACTAAACAATTAATGACTAATAGAGTTTAAGCATGCACAAATAGAAAGTGGAATAGCTTGCAACACGGATTTAATGAGCACTTCCTTGCTTGCGTGATTCAATTGTTTGTTGCCCCAACCTTGAGTTTTGCGGATAATCCTGTCTCTGAGGTAACCCATAGCATCTCTCTTTGATCTACCCCAAAAGGCAGGGAGTCCTAGATACTGGGCAGAGTCATCCATCTCTCTCATTCCCAAAATTCCCATGATGTCCTCTTTGACACCCTCCTCTGTATTTGCTGAAAAACAGAGACTGGATTTGTGGACATTTAAGGAAAGACCAGAGGCTTCACTAAAACACTTCAAAAGCTCCATGAAATTAGTGCAAGTCTGAGGTAGAGCTTCGAGAAAAACTAAAGAGTCGTCCGCAAAGAGAAGATTTGAAAGCATTGGGCATCTCTTCCTCATTTTAAGCCCTTTAATAGAGTGATTAGAGACTGCTTTAATTATGAGCTTCGAGAAAACATCAGCAACAATCAAGAAGAGGTAAGAAGATAGTGGATCCCCCTGCCTCAGTCCTCTTTTGGGAGAGACGCTACAAATCTGACCACCGTTAACCACAATCGAATATTTGACGGAGCACACACATTGTTTAACCCACTCGATCCATTTCGAATCAAAACCCATTCTTTCCATTACCTTGAAAACAAAATCCCAGCAAACACGATCATAGGCTTTATTAAGGTCGAGCTTTATAGCTATAGAAGACTTGGGACCCTCATTTTTGTGCTTTAAAAAATGAAAGACCTCATGGGCTATCATGATATTATCCTGAATCTGTCTCCCTAAAACAAATGCAGATTGTTGCTCGGATATAATCTCATCCATAAAAGGTTGAAGTCTGTTAGTCAACACTTTGGAGATGATCTTATAAACGAAACGACATAAACTGATGGGGCGTAATTGGGACATCGATTCAGGGTTGGGGACTTTGGGAATCAGAATAATATTAGTGTGGTTTACCTCATTAAGAAGAGTACCATCGTTGAAGAAAGCCTTAACAGCCTTGAAGACATCTGCCCCTACAATGTCCCAGTAACTCTGGTAAAAAAGGCCAGGAAATCCATCCGAACTTGGTGCCTTAAAAGCTCCCATTTGGAAAACTGCAAGTTGAACTTCATCTTGGGTAACGTTCTTAACGAGATTGGAATTGCAATTGGCTGAGATAATTGGGTCTATGAGGCTAATCAAATCCTCAAAGTCCCTCTGTGGAGGCTCTGCGTATAACTCGTGGAAGTAGGTCCTGACGATGCTTGCAATTTCCTTAGGTTCAGTCTTCTAATCTCCAGCATTATCTTTTAGTCTCACAACTTGATTTCGCTGCCTCCTTTGAATAGTTGATAAGTGGAAAAAACGTGAGTTTTGATCCCCCATTTGGAGCCACTTGATTCTTGACCTTTGGTGCCAATACATGGCGTCCTTTTGCCAAAGATCTTCAATAAGGTGTAAGAGTCTCCTTTCCTCCGTGACCAAGTCAGAGCTAAAACCATGTTCCAGCTGGTGTTGAATATTGATCAGCTCTTCTTTAGCAAAATTAATTTTGAGTCGGAGATCACCAAAATTCTTCTTGCTCCACACTTTTAAATTATCTTTGCATGTTCTGAGTTTCTTACAAACAGCTCGCATCAAAGGTCCATCCATATTCAGGCCCCATGAATCTTGGATAACAGTTTTACAACCTTCTTCCGACACCCCAAAGGATTCAAATCTAAACGGTTTTCCCACTTTATCTAAAGGTGCCTCCATGTCGAGAATCAATGGATTGTGGTCTGAGCCAATGGCCGGCTCAATAAATGCCATTGCTTTGTCATGAAGGTCTCGCCATTTAGAGTTAGCAAACGCCATATCCAACCTTTCCATGATAAAACTTCCTCCACTGCGATTATTCCTCCAGGTAAATTTGGGGCCTTTAAACTCCAAATCAACCAGCCCACAGTCACTAATTAACCCATGAAAAGAAGAAATCAAATTCTGACTAGGGTAAAGTCCTCCCACCTTGTCACTTCCACTTAAAACTTGGTTGAAATCACCTATACACATCCACGGTAGAGATTCTGAGCTAACAATCCTTCTAATCTTCTTCCAAACCAGCTCTCTTCGTACCCTGGAGGGGCAACCATAAACAAAAGTCGTAGCCCAAATTTTCCGAGTAGACTTATCAGTAACAATAGTGTGCATGAAGTTCTTACACACCATCTCTACATCCAATTCCACATCTATGTTCCACCATAAAGCTAATCCCCCCGATAAACCTTCAGGATCCACATAACTGCTGCAACTGAAACCTAAATAACGGCGAATGGTCTCCAGAATGACCTTATTGTTTTTGGTCTCCATCAGAAAGACGATGGAGGGGCGATTTTTACGGGCAAGATCACCTAAAGCCTGGCCCGTCAAGGTATGCCCAATTCCTTGGCAGTTCCAGGTTAAGATCAACATTGGGACGGTGGCTGTTAAGGGCCAGCCACACGCCCAACACTCACCAGCTTTAGTAAGCAACTGACGGATAGGGACTTCACACAGACCGTCTTCAAGGAAAGCTTGGAATGTCGAGGAAACCAAACTTTTGGGAGACGATTTGGTACGAGGGGTCCCCCTTCTGGATTTGCTAAGAGAGTGGGTGGGGCTAGGAGGTGGGGGATTAGGAGACTGAGTTGAAGAGCAAATACGAAGGATTTTGGAGCGGTTGGGAGATATAGGTTCTTCATGGAGCTTTCTCTTAAGGGACAGAGATTTGAAGACAGTAGAAAGAGGGATGTCTGGAAATTTGGGAGAGGATGGTTTATCTGGAGGGGTGTCAGGAGGGGTATCAGATGTGAGGGATATTGGGTTTAACGGAAGGGAGAGGTCCAATGCCAGATTTTGGGGAGGGTGGGTACTTGGGCTAGTTGTTACAGAGGTTTTGGGTTTAGTGGAGACCATAGCTTTTGGGCTAGGAGGGATCTCAGAGCAAGTAATTGGGCTGGTTGGGGAGGTTATTTGGGGAGAGACATGTGGGCTAAATGAGAGATAATGGGCTTGGGTATTTATGGATGAGATAGTGGGCTGAATAGAAATAAGGGTTCTTGGGCTATCAAGGGGCTCTTGGACAAAGTAATTGGGCCCTTGGTCTGGGTTATGATTATTAGAGACGAGATTAGAAGGTGGGCTGGTAATGGTAAGGTCAGTGGGTAAACTGGGGGTAATGGACTGGTTAGGCCCACTCTCATTTGTAACTGTCGAAGTAATGGGAGGGGTAATAAGGGAAGTTACTTGGAGAGCACTCAGAGAGGAGGAGTGAGTAGCACCTGGTACCCTAGAATCAGCGGCACCTGTCCCATGAATGACGTCCAAATTTGTACGGAGAGGTGAGACGTGCACACCCACTACCTCCGACGCTCGTTGAGAGGGAAAATGGTTAGGAGGTGGCACTCGTTCCTTCCCCGCGTTCACTAGACGCGCTCCAGTATCAGTAATCTCTACCTTCGGCCGCCGTAAAATTACGTTTTGGACCCTAGTTTCTGTCGCATCCACTTCTGCCCGAATGACTTCGATCGGGATAGAGCCTCTCCTCGCACGACTTCGAACATCAATCTTTGTAATTGATGGTTTAGAATTGCAGAATTGCAGAAGTACTATTTGAGAAGTACTATTCCCAGTAAGAGTTAAGTTAAAACATATCTCTTCCCCGTAAGAGTTAAGTTAAAACGGCTGAAGATCCCAGAAGTACTATTTACAGAAGTACTTTTTCCGGTAAGAGTTAAGTTAAAACATATTTGAACCATCAATTGCAAAGATGGACGGTCAGATCGGGGCACTACAGGAACCCCAAATCCAAATTTCTTTACCCGCTTCGCAGAAATAGAAACAGATTACCATATACTGTGTTTCACAAATGCACATCTGGAAAAGGAACATGTGAGGTTTATTTTCTCTGGTTGCCATAACTTGCCACTAACTTCTGTTTTGTTGAAATTTATTATTTTTTTTTTAACACCCGTGTCAATGACATAGGGATATGCTATGAAACCGGTAAATCGAGTGGTACCGACGGCGCCGGGGACCCCATTGTGGGTCCCAAACAGTCGATCCGAGCCGTCCATTCACTCCAGAATTGAATTCCGAGAGGGTCATACGCGGGAATCACCTCAATCGGACGCTCCTAAGTGCTCGATCCAAAATCACCCCATTTCGTTCCAAAAATTTGGAACGAAATGGGGTGATTTTGGATCGAGCACATAGGAGCGTTCGATTGAGGTGATTCCCGCATGGGACCCCTCAGAATTCAATTCTGGAGTTCAATTCTGGAGTGAATGGACGGCTCGGATTGACCGTTTGGGACCCACAACGGGGTCCCCGGCGCCCTCGGTACTATTTGGTCAGTACGGGTAGAAGAGTCCTTATGAAACGGTGAACTTTCAAGAATGGGACACAAAACTTATTACTCCCTCCGTCCCAAAAAGGATGTCCAAAAATACTATTCACTGCTCTCATAAAATTATCTATATTTTTTTTTATTTATAATGATTTATATATGCCATATGGATCTTGTTTGATAGATCTCACTTAGGTTTATTAAACAAAGTTTTTAAAATCATAAAAAGTATTATAAATTACCAAATATAGAATTTTTTTTGAGATGCGTGAATAGTATTTTTGGACATCCTTTTTGGGATGGAGGGAATATATGATTAGAATTCTGATTTTTTAGTGTACCAAAAAAAGATTAGAACTCGGATTTTTAGAGGTTTTCTCTTTGATTAAGTTTAGCCAAATAATAATACTCCTTTCATCGCAACATCCCAATTTGTTTGTCCAATTTCAACATATGTGCACTTGAAATTTTTTCTATATCTCACAATCTATAATATTATATAATAATTTTGAAAATTTTTGTTTAATAGAACTAATTAAGATTTATCAAACGAGATCCATATTGCATATAAAAAAATATTACTATAAGTTAAAACATTTAAACAATTTTGTAGGAGGTCCTAAATAGTGAAAGTGGACAAACAATTTGGGACGAAAAGAGTAACATTTGCACACGCAGCACTTTAGTTCTTCTAATAAAATACAATTTGCGATGCTGTCATTTATGTCTCTCAACCCCAATTTGTGATACACGCGAAACACAAGATATATAGATAGTTTCTTTTAGGGTAAATTACACTGACCTCCCCTGAGGTTTCTGACTTGTACACTGACCACCCCTACTTTATCTGAAATAGCACTGACCTCCCCTGAGTTTTATATTTTAGTATCAAAAGCACCCTTCTATTACTGAAATAGCATTGACCTCCCCTGAGTTTTATATTTTAGTATCAAAAGCACCCTTCTGTTACTTGGCTGTCAGTGACAGTAACGGGAATTGATGAGGTAAGCCAAATATACATGTCTTTTAATTCAATTTTTTGTTTAACAAACGGACGTGTCCTAGTTCATAAATTTTACATCACTTGGTAATAAATTTTTCATAAATTTTACATCACTTGGTAATAAATTTTTCATAAATTTTACAAATGGACATGTCCTAGTTCATAAATTTTAATGGGTGTGTCTTTTACGTAAGTCATTTTCAGCTGCTTTGCATCACTTAGGTACTACATGTCTTTTAATTCAATTTTTTGTGATGTAGAAAATTCGGCTACTTATGGTGTTGTGATGTGCAAAATGGCAAATTTTCTACTGTATTAGTAGAAACTTCAGTATCCAAGTGATGCAAAGCAGCTGAAAATGACTTACTTATACTCTTATTTGATGTAAAATTTATGAACTAGGACACGTCCATTTGTTAAACAAAAAATTGAATTAAAAGACATGTATATTTGGTAGCATTCCCATGTTTTGTTATATTGGTTTCATTTTTCTTTTTCCTTTTTTTGAACTGCATTTTTTTTTTTAACACCAAAAGCCAAACGGGGAATTCGTTTCATTTTTCTTTATAGAAATTGCCCACCAATAAATTATATTCTAAGTATTCATGCATGATCATTGTTTAGAAAAAGAAGAGAGCCTTTTACATTTAGATTAGATTGTAACTAGTGTCAAGGGCTATTTTGGAAATTCAACAAAGGTTAATGGCTTACCTCATCATTCCCGTTACTGGCACTGACGGCCAAGTAACAGAAGGGTGCTTTTGATACTAAAATATAAAACTCAGGGGAGGTCAGTGCTATTTCAGTAATAGAAGGGTGCTTTTGAAACTAAAATATAAAACTCAGGGGAGGTCAGTGCTATTTCAGATAAAGTAGGGGTGGTCAGTGTACAAGTCAGAAACCTCAGGGGAGGCCAGTGTAATTTACCCTTTCTTTTATCATAAGGCATAAATTTCGATTTATTGTTGTGCAGGTTTTATCAAAGTTGTGCAAATTTTGTCAAAAATTGACTTACAAACACATCGCGTTTGCTTTAGCCTATAACACAAGTTGGTGCGGAAAAAATTCTGGGGCTGGCCCACATTTTCACTATACCCATATTTCCCTTCGAAATGTCACAAACTTACCCTTGTTACACTTGTTTTTCCCAAACTACCCAAGCTGACTTAAAAATAAACTTATTGTGTTTTACGAGACAGGTCATTCCCTCACAATAAATCTACAAAAAATTTAGCTTATATCAGTTTCTGACCTAAGTTAATTTCTGGAACAACCCCTTGCTTTTGTAACTTTGCAGAGGATAATGAGAATACAAACTGCTATACACCATAAGTTTCTCTCTTCCTCTTTCTGTAACAATCTTCTCGTCCTTTTATTAATGATTAAAACTTGCTTGCCCTTTCCTTCTCTGTGTTCTTCGTTAATTGAAGATTGAAGCAGAGGATTTGGGGTTGCTGCTGTGCAGCCCATGCACAGCAAGTACTGTGCACCATCCGGGCCATCCATTACTTGGATGGACGGCCCAAATTTTATCTTGCACGCACGACAACGAACGATTCGGATGTAAAGGTGTCGAGGTGAAATTTGGGTCGTCCATCCGAGTAACAGATGGCTCGGATAGTGCACAACACTTGCAGTCCCTGGTGCTGCACAACAATCCCATGCCCTGAAGCAAAGAATAAAGCGAAAAAAATTGACGACTTACATTCTCTCTTTTTGATTTTGCCTAAATCAAATTGCATACGCATCACGTGTGTTGAGCCGCAATAGAAAGGGAGAATCTAGATAGTAATACTCCATCCGTCCCAATTTAAATGTCCTTTACGGGAAATCAAGTTTTTTAAGAAGTTAAAATGTGTACTCTAAATTTCTAAAAGTAACCTTAAAAACTGTAAATTTAATTAAGGGTCCATTTTTGGGAAGGACATAGCAAAGGGGTCTTTACTTCAATAAGGACATCAACTTTTTCTTTAATGCCAAAAGGACAAATCACCTACACATTCCAAATATGCCCCAACTAGCCAATGAAAGTGTCTAAACCCTCAAACCTAATGAAAGTGCCTAAACTTAAACCCGAGGGTACCCTATGAAAATGCCTAAGACCTTAGGATACCCTATGAAAGTGCCTAAAATTCTAGAGTACCCTATAAAAGTGCCTAAAACCCTAGGGTACCTTATGAAAATGCCTAAACCACTAAAACCCTATAATTGAAAAGTGCACCCTAAACCTAAACCCTAGGGTACCCTATGAAAGTGCCTAAAATACTAGGGTACACTATGAAAGTGCCTAAACAGCTAAAACCCTATAATGGAAAGTGCACCCTAAGTGTCTAAACCCAAATGCCTAAACCCACTATACCCTAACCCAAAGAGTGTTTTTTTTTTTTTTTGGACTAGACCCCAAAGAGTCTAAACTCCCTAAAATTGAACCCCAAAATTAAACCCAATCCCAAAATTAAAGGGACAATAATTTTGTCATACCCACTCAGGACCCACGCATTCGCATGAGAGAGAGGGAGAGATAGTGACAGCCCTGGATGAACAGTGACCACCCGACGCTTTCTAGGGTAGTACCCGTCACCATTCAATTTTGTCCATTGGACATTGATCTCCTTTCAATTTTGTCTGATGAGAGAGAGAGGGGGCAACTAAAGTGACGTGGATTGGGCATTACCCATCGCTTTCAAGGGGTAGTACCCGTCGCTTTCAACTTTTTCTTTTGTCCGCTGGACATTCCTCCGCACAGTGAGTCTGAGTGGTGTAGTTCATTAAGGGTATTTTTGTCTAATGTTGTCCTTGAGCCAAAAAAAAAATTCACATTAATGTATTGGAAGCATTAAAATAAATTAAGTTGGACTAAACACTATTTAAAGCCCCAAACTTGGCCTTTAGACCAATTTTCTGTTTAATTAAATGTATTTAAATTGTTTATATCCTTCAATATGGATCTCAAAAACTATGTAATATAGATCTTGTTTGATAGATTTCAATTAATTCTATTATACAAAATTTTTAAAATCATGAAAAATATTATATGTTGAAAGATATTGTCAATTTAAGAATGATATGAAAATAAAAACTGTCAAATCAATTAGGAATGAAAGAGTACTTTTTAGGGGTAAAATTAAAAATTTGGTATATTTTGATGGTTATTTATAGAAAGTGAACTCTTATTTTCGGACATCCCAAAATAGAAAAGTAGACATTTAAAATGGGACATAGGGAGTATTTTGTAACATGAGGGGACAACATATATATATATATATATATATATATTTTTTTTTTTTTTTTTGGGTAAATAGGGGACAACAGTTTTGTTAAAACCACAAAGGAAAATTTACACATTTGTCAAAATCACTTCTTTCTTGTTAGGAAAAAAATTTGGGTACCGAATGGGTACTACGTGGCCATGTCAAGCACGATTTTGGCCGTCCAAAAGTGTTTTGGACAACCGAGATTAATTCCCTCTCTCTCTTCTCAGCCAACCACTCTCTCCCCTCTTTCTCTCTCTCCTCTTCCGAACCGTTGGATCGCATTTTGGACAGCTGAGATTGCCGAGCAGGTATCACATGGGCAATAACTACCCGGCACTGAAAAATTTCTTCTCGTTAGGGGAGTGATTTACGTACTCCAAATTGACGTTCACACTCCCTTTTTTTATTAAAAATTTTACTCCGTATGTATAAGACTTTTATTAAAAGACAAAAAAAAAAGTGTGAATATCAATTTGGGGGCGAGAAAATAAATTACCTCCTCTTGTAAATTTTGCAGAGGGAGACAAGAAAAAAGTACTTTACCAACAAATAGTACTATTTTGTTCTCCTATCTTTGAATAAACAGAACCAGGACCACGATTTTCAGAAGAAAATAATTCAAACCAACCCCACAACCCCAGTAGTACTCATATCAATCTAAAAAAAAAAAGAACAATGATACATACACACCCATTCCGACACACTCTGCCACACCCCCTCTCACATGTCAGGGGACCCACCCCACATGTGAGAGGGGGTGTGGCAGAGTGTGTCCGAGTGGGTGTGCCTGTATCATTTTTGAAAAAAAAAATCCAATCCAATAGATTTCACAGCCGATGTCAGAATATAAAGATGACTTTGAGATGGAAAGTGGAAACCCATGTGCAGCCGTAGCTCTCACCCTTTTTTCATTTTTTTTAAGGTCCGGTTTCCGAGACACTTACGCACACCTCAACTAATATCCTCTCTGATTCGGTTGAAGACAGTCCATCTATCCCAAGATTATGGAATTCATAAGAAATTACTTTCTTATTGCTTGACACAATTAATCGAACATGATAAATCGTGTGGACAATAAACCCACCAAGCAACTGAACTAACCCTGGGTTAGTTCTCGCTAATCGCCCCTCTCTCTCTCTCTCTCTCTCTCACCCACAATTTTTTTTTTTTTTTTGTGCCGAGTGGGTACGCCACGTGGTGTCGAGTGGTAATCTCGGCCATCCAAAATTGTTTTGGACAGCTCAGATTTCCCCCACTCTCTCTCCTCTCTCATTCCTCTTTCTCTCTTTAAATTTGGAATAATGATACATACACAAACTTTGTGCCACAACCAACCACAACTCCACTCACATGGGGTGTGGGGCCCGCATGGGGGGCCATGTGGGACCCACACCCCATGTGAGTGGGGTTGTGGTTGGTTGTGGCATAAAGTTTGTGTTACAATCATTTTTGTTAAATTTGAGCCATTCAAAACACTTTTGGATAACCGATATTGCTGCCCGGACACCACGTAGGATGGTGCCCGCTCGACACTAAAAAATCTCTCCTCACCCACATATATACTCACAGTGGTATACATTTCTCAGACAAACCATTTCTTGGCACCCATTGGTCCAAGTCCAAGATGGGTTTTCAATTGAAACCCCTGTTTTTGTTTCTGTCTCTGTTTCTGTTTTCAAGCCAAACAAAAGCAGAGCAATTCATTGTAGTAAACCCTAGTAGTAGTAGCAATCTTACAGCTAGGAAGCTTGGCAGTGGGTGCAATTTCTTCCGTGGCAAATGGGTTTACGACTCCTCATATCCTCTCTACGACTACTCCACTTGTCCCTTCATAGATCCAGAATTCAACTGCCAAAAGTACGGCAGAGCTGATAGAATGTACCAAAAGTACAGGTGGCAGCCCTTCTCCTGTGCCCTACCAAGGTACTCTCTCTCTCTCTCTCTCTCTCTACATTTTCTCTTTCTACTACTCTTTCTCTGAAATGGGTATGCTTGAAAATGGAGCAGGTTTAATGGGTTGGAGTTCTTGGAGAGGTGGAGGGGGAAGAAGATCATGTTTGTGGGTGACTCACTGAGTTTGAACATGTGGGAGTCCTTGAGTTGCTTGATTCATTCATGGGTTCCAAATGCCAAGACCACTTTCGTGAAGAATGGCTTGCTTGGCTCAGTTACATTTGAGGTGAGTAGCGAGTTTTGTTTTGTTCTTTTTTTTTCTTTTGTTCTGTTTTCGTGTGAAGTTAGCTAATAAATTTATTGTTGTTTACACTTTACAGTGCATTCACGTCTTGTGTCTTTTGACTGTCTAGGCTTTTGGAAAGGTTATGTTTTTATCTTTGCCAATCAAATTCTGCCGGTTTCACTCAAAATGTATCTGATTGGGAACTCACAAAGTGTTGATTGAGTTCTTATAATTGGAATTACCATCAAATTGGCTGGTGGGGTTAAACATTCATACTTCTTGTAACGTGGTGTTGTCTACGTGGTGCTAGTGCTAAATCACGTAACTAAGTCCTGGCTCCGCCTCTGTACATAATCATAAATATAGTGGGTTTGCAAGGTATAGTAAGTATTTCAAACAATACAAGAAAATTAAATACTACCGTAGTCGTCAGTGACCTCCCTCCAATATTAGGGAATTATGTAACATAAATTGTAGGGTTAAAATTTAAAAGATCATAGACTACACAATTTGAAGAGCTAAAATTTTGACCGCGTGACACATTTTTGTTAGTTGACGAGAAAACACAGGGTGATTCAAATTTTGTGTATAACTTTTTCTCATTTTTGACGAAACGACATTGCCACCTAATACTTCAAGACTATAGTGTCCATTGAATCATTAGAGAAGCAAATTGTTAATCCCATTTCAAAGTCGTCGGTGGACTCGAACGGCTGGATTTGCACAACATATTTCTAATTCAATATTGGTAAAGGCTAGCACACCCATGTCGGATGGCAAGACTATGTCCATTGGCACATGAGACACATTTGCTCTAGTGGATAAAAAGCTTCGATATACTCGCCGATTGTACAGTGTAACACTCGTATCTCGTTTTGAATTCAATTTTGAATATGAGGATGTTTGTTCTTTTCTTAAGTACGTGATTGTTGGGGTAAAAGAAAGTAAGCAAAGCAGACAGGAGAGAGAATTGCCAGTTGTGCCGTGCTTTGCACTTTTGAGGTGATATATAGATATTCTGATTGCTTTCCCATTACTAGTTTATTATTTCCTTCCTTACACTCCATTTATCACTCTACGTGGTATCCGTCGGCGCATCCGAGCCTGCCAAATATATTTTGTACGGTACAGATTTGTTGGACTAAATTTGCCCCCAAAATTTACAAAAATGCCATCCTCAAATCTGAGTTGTCCAAAATATGTTTGGACAGCACAGATGTACCGACGGGTACCGCGTGTCGGTACCCCTCCACCACACAAACTTTTCTCCTCCATATATGTCTAAAAAGTATAAAAAAGAAGACCTTTTTAAAAAGTTGTTGACATTTCTTAATCTGTGGAGATGTTTGTCGTTTTTTGTGGCTTTTGAACTTTTGGAACTAGAAAGACAATATGGAAATTGCAACTTCAAATTAAAGTTCAATTGCATGCATTTGAAGAGCGCACATAAGCTAGCTCAGACAATCCCGACCAACGAACCAAAAAAAAAAAAAAAAAGAGAAAGAAAAAGAGGTCAACTCGTGGAAATAAATGGATCGATAAACATGTTTTCGACTCTAGAATTAATTGATTCTACAGTTGAACATGTTGGGCTTCTCCATATTCACCAAAGTGGTTAGTTTCACTCCCACAATTCTCCTTCCCACTCCCCTAGGATAGAGTAGTTGCTGAAATCTTGTTGATCGGCAAGTTTGTTACAGAATTTGTCTAGTCAAAAAAAGAAAACAGGTACAAAATAAATTCAGCACATGTTACGCTTCAATAGATTCTTGTATTATTTCATAAAATTAGGAATGTATCTACATCCATGGAACTGGATTGGACCGCCTTGTCGGGGCTTTTTGTGAATCTTATCCGAGTATGTTGTTAGTCTTATCCGAACCATTCAATTTTTAGATTCCATAGAATATGTTAACAGCTTCAAAAAGAATGTTTGATCGATATCAAGAAACACATGGTCGCGACACATTTCTTGAGATAAATGAGTTTTTTTTTATATGTAATTCAAGAATTCCAGTTTTTAGGTAAATAATTCTGAAATATGTGGATTGAAGTACTATATATCGACTTGATTTTTAATGTGTGTAATGTTCTTAATGAACTCTAAAAGGTCTACGATTCGTAGCATTCTTTGTGTTCATAAAAAGTTACGTAAACTTTATATGCAGGATTATGGAGTCAAGTTATTACTGTATCGCACACCGTACCTAGTAGATCTCGTGAACGAAAACGGGGCACGGGTTTTGAAATTGGACTCCATCCGACAAGGCAGGGCATGGAGAGGCATGGACATGCTCATTTTTAACTCCTGGCACTGGTGGACACACACCGGAAGAACTCAGCCGTATGATTAATTCTCGCATTTTTAAGCTGATCGATATACAATAACATACTACATCCGTCCCAAATCATTGCTCTTGTTTTGGAAATTCAATTGTTCATGAACAGTACATAATTGTACCCGAAAAAAAAGAGGAAAAAAGTACGTACTATAAATTTTTCTTTGTTAACTGTTTAAATTGGCGACTTTTTGGGACGGAGGGAGTATTTGTTATACCAATTTCCGAAGTGTAATTTCGGGATTTTGCTGCAGTTGGGACTATATTGAAGAAAGGAACAAACGGTACAAGGATATGAACCGTTTGGTTGCTTATTACAAAGGGCTAACCACATGGGCCAGATGGGTCAACCTAAACGTTGACTCTTCCAAAACCAAAGTGTTCTTCCAGGGGATTTCCCCTACCCATTATGAGTAAGCCCTTTCTCCTCTTTCAATTATCTTCTGATCACAGACTAGCATGCAATTGATAGTAGTTAGCATTGTATTAATATACAGTTTTGTCTCGTACTTTTCAGTACTACATACCCAAAAAAAGCATCCGGAATTTACCCAGAATTTGAAATCAGTAGCCACTTGAATCTAGGCCACTGATTTCAAATTCTGGGCAATTCTCTGGGTACTTTTCCCGTACTGTTTCTTTGTAGCTGTCAAATCTTTGTAATGCCAAAACACGATATATTGAAATAATGAAGGAAATGAAACAATCATGCACACAAAAGAGGCAACTTCAGTAACTTTGAGATCACTAACAAGAACGAGACAACTCACAAAAAATATACACTTAGTATATATGATTTCATGATTTACTTGTTTTTTAAACCAGAGGGAAAGATTGGAATGAACCATCGAAGTCGTGTTACGGGGAGGAGCAACCATTCTTCGGCACAAATTACCCTGCAGGCGTACCTTTGGCTACAGCAGTTGTAAACAAGGTCTTGAGCCGGACTAAGAAACCGGTTTACTTGCTCGACATGACGACCCTCTCACAATACCGCAAAGACGCGCACCCAACCATTTACAGTGGACAGCACACTGCTAAGGATTGCAGCCACTGGTGTCTTCCCGGGTTGCCCGATACGTGGAACCAGCTCCTCTACGCAGCTCTCATCAGTTGAATACATACAGGGGGGTAACGTTGTTTTAGCTTATTGAGAAGATGTATCATTCATGTTTTGATGATAGGAAATTTTTCTCTCAATTTCCATTTACTACGTAATAACAAGATTATTTCCTGGAATTGTAAATTATTGCTTTCTTTTGGGCAAGAATGATGAAGGGTGGACAATAAGGCTCCCGCCAACTAGGTGAAGCCAGTTGAACATTCTTATATACTCTGTAGTTAAAGGTCAGAGAGTCATCCTTGCCAAAAGTGAGTTGTAGTTTTTTTATCTTGTTTTTATGATTTGGTTGTGTGTTGGACTTTTCTTATGTGGTTGTATTTGCAGTTTAATGTAGTAGGAGTAATTCTTTTCATAATATTTAAAGTCTCTATTACTCATGCTAATTGAAAGAAAGAACAATACCAGAGAATGCTTAGACATTAATACTCACAAACAGAGCCGGGCCCGGGGTAAGTCCCGCAAGACTCCGGGCTTGGACAACCCCGGGATGGGGCAACCAAGAAGAAAAAAAAGGAACTAACGTTATGTATATAAATATAAAAAAGTTCCAAAGAAAACTGTGGAAGTTGTATTTGGTGTGGTGGACGCGAGTTTTGCTATGCAACCTGTAGCGGCCAGTTCCATGAGTGTCCATAGGGCTCACCCCTATCACTTGGAGAGGTGAAGGAACATTGGGTCACTTGTACAAAAGTGAAAAAAGTGAATGCAGTTTGGACAGGCTCAACCTCGCCGAATGTAATATGCCTTCGGCGTTGTGAAGCTCGATACAGATCTGGATGAATATCAAAAAGAAGTTGTCCCGCCGCCCGGAGGGTGGTGTCGGGTGTATGGCCCTCGGCAAAGCATTCACGGGAAGGCCCCAGGGAGCTAATCGCTCAGATCGATGGATCCAGTAGTGTGGACACCTCGCAAAATTTCAAGATTATGAAAACGATTTCGATTTTTGGAGTCGCCACTCAGGTTTAAGGATCGTACTCGAGAAACCGGTTCGAAAATGACTCTTTTGCCCTTGATTTGAAAAACGTTTTTACCGGTCCATTGTTACCAAGATTACTCGGGTTCGGGAGCTACGTTACGAGAGGGGAAGGTATTTAAGGCACCCCTCTCGCCCGACAGTCCAGTCTCTACTAAATATTTAAGGGATTACAAAAACATTGTTTAAATAGACTTTATCCATGAAACAAAAGGGGAGCACATAAACATGATCATAATACCATAATGGAAGCCGTGGATGCTTGTGATACGTGTTATGAATGTATGATGTTGAAGAATGATATGAAGAACAACAAGTAAACATGACAGAACAGTAAATAAAGCCCCAAAATAACTCTCAAACACCCTTACATGAAGAACAATACAAACCCCTGGTTGCCTCTTTGGGCGCCCAAAGGGGGAGCTTTGGGCGTCCGAAGCAGCTGGTTTGGGTGCCCAAAAATGCTTTGGGCTCATATCTTAAACAATCTTTTAACCTTTGTTTCTTCTTTAGACATACTTAAAATGGTGTACAAGCTTCTGTAATTCAGATCTTCTCCCAAAAATCAAGTTTAAAAGATGAACCAAACTTGAAAACCATAGTTTTAACATATTCAAAGGTCAATCAAAGATGATTTAAGCTGATTTTTTGCATGAAATGAAGTCCTTTATGCTTATAAATATTAACAAACTGATTTTGAACTTGAGAGAAAGATGAATGAGGTTTATCTAAATGAGCCCAAAGAAGGACTCTTTGGGTGCCTAGAGAGACTGGTTTGGGCTCCCTTGAAAACCCTCATCCATCTTCAGCCTTACTTCACATCATGCATAAAACCATTAAAAACTCCCACATAACAAGTGCTTAGCTTAAGAATCCCCTTTAAATCATGATTTAGCCTTCAAATCATCTTTAAAACTAACTTTAAAGAATATTAGGACCATCGAGCCTGCCTAACAACCCCCAAAACATATTTTCAATGATTTTAAACTAACAATAAACTATTTTGTAGCAAAAACAAGCAGTAAAAGAGAGAAAATTTGGGCGCCCAAAGGGGGGAGCTTTGGGCACCCAAAGCTGGTTTGGGTGCAGAGCCTTAGGCTCTTTTGTTGCACTTATGACCTTCCCAAGTCTTTATCTAATACCAATAATTAGTAAAAACTGAGTGGTTTCCCTCAGAGAGCCTTTTAAACACTTTTTAGGTAGACAAACTACCTTGGATGCTTGATTCAATACTTGGGTGCAAGCTTGGGATTGGTATAAAGGATTGGGTGGAAAATCTGGTTCACTTGGGTTATAAAAGCTTGATTTTGGGTTGTTGATGTGGGTAAGATCAATGAGGTGTATGTATTTAGGTTTTTGGAAGGCAAACAAGTAGGTTTGTGGTCTTTTGAAAGGTGAGGGAGAGTGGCTCTGGTTTGGGGTGAGTTTTTTGGGTATACTTTGGCAGAGTGACAAAACGCTACACAGAAGGATTGATCATCTCCCAAACTGGGGTGTAATGGGGTATTTATAGAGAGAGAGGATAGTTTAGGGTAAGTTTGAGAAGGAAAATGAATTTGAACTCAAATCTTTGGAGGGATGCTGTGAGGGAGAGAGTTTTGAGTGAAAAAAAACGTGGGCTAATGCAGATGAGGAGTCCATGGTTTCATAAAAAATCAGCTGAAAGTTGCTCACTAGAAACCCCTTTGGGCGCCCAAAGCACCATTTGGGTGCCTAAAGCACATTTGGGTGCCCAAAGCACCATGGTTGGGCACCTAAAGCAAGTTTGGGCGCCTAAAGGGGGTTTGGGCACCCAAAGGGAGACTACACAGCATACCAAACTTCGCGAGGCCGCTCCGGGTGCTACTCATGAACTCCGTTTTGCGCGTGGTTTGAAGCATTGGAAAGGTAGTTGAGTCTACTTTCTAAGCCAAGTAGTTTGAACCCAGGATGATTTTTACATCAAAATCTATGACCATTTTACCCTCAAGAGGTCGGAAAATCAAGTCATTTTAGTAAAACGCGCGCATCTCCCTCATTTCAAAATGGATTGGGACGTACTATATATCGATAATGACGGTTTTGAATGTACTAGAAGGTGGTGCAAGCTAGGGTTTATTTTGAAGAGGTTTCCAAGTACTTACTCAAGCTCCAATGTGTTTTGTTGGTCCATTTTCATCATCGGGAATGCCAAGGATTTTCACGAGTTCAAATTGGGGTGTCTACAAGTAGGCATGCCTCTTGGCATATGTAACAATCTTCATGCCAAGAGCTTGCCAAGAGCCGAATCGGTGGATATCGGCCTCATAGTGCTCAGTGGGTTATCAGGGCTCGGCACAAGGCATGCTTGACAGGCCATTAATGGTGTCAGTCAACCACCAGCATGCTTTGCCTATAGGACCACGTGGCTGACCGGGGAATACTCCCAGCCGGTTGACCCTCTAGGTGTAACAAGCGTGACGTCAGCCGAAGCATAGTGTATGCCCAAGACATTCTAATTAGATCACATGGAGTGTCAGATAAGTATGGAGCGTGTGTGGCACACGGGGGAAATGATAGGCACGCCCCACCTTGCCTATAAGTACATCACTCACCTACCACACTCAGGATCTCTCTCTCCACATTCAATACTCTCATAACTCACTTTCTCTCTCTAAGTTTTTTAGTCCACTTCACCTTCTCCGGTTACTTACTTGACCGTCGGACTGCCTTCCCAAACAACCACTGTCCGGCCTTGGAACTAACATGGTTGTTCAGTGTGCAGGTCTTCTTCTCAGGCTAGCAGCTATGGTTTCAGAAAGGTCTAGCCAACTCATCACCTCTCCGGACCAAACCAAAAGGATCAAAGGGTAACTCCGGTGAATCGCCTCCTCCACAACCTCGTGACCCGAGTTCGAATCTTGATGCCTAATTGCATTAACTTCAGCCCTGCTTTTCGGGGTTTTTTTTTCTTTCCCCAAACCCGCGTAAAGCATATATGTAAAGCATTGACTTTAGTGCTGCCAAAACTATTCTTTCAGCTTTCCCTATATTTTTGTTATTTTAGGATCCATTTCTTCTCCCTCCAATTAAAAAATATTACGAAAATGGCATTACTTAATTATTTTGTTAGAAATTTTACGTTTAACTTACACTACTATAATGTACTGTACAAGTGATTTGTTCTTATATTTCATTAAAAAAAATTATCCCAATAGTGGAAACTGAAAAAATCGAGCAAGCTAAATCGATTTGTTAGTTTTTTCATAGAAATTATAGTCAAATTATATTATGAATACTTCCGTATTTTCCGTTAAAATAACTCTTACAATGCACTTTGTTTGGTTGAGAGTTTTGAGAAGAATATTTTGAGAAATATTTTTGAGAGAGTGTTTGGATGGGTTTTTGGAAAAAGTAATAATTAGAGAAATGTATAATAATTGGAGAGAGATAGAGAGAGAAATAAGAATAATGATTGGAAAGAGATGTACGAGTAGAGAGAGAAATGTGATTAATGATTGGAGAGATGAGAGATGGAGAAATAATCTTTTTAGAAAATTTTTTAGAAATGTGAAGTGAACAACTATCTTTTTGCGTTTATCTTTTATAGTTGTATGTTTTTAGTTAATTTTTTTTTTGTAACTATTTTAAAAACAACTCTTAAAGAGCACTGAGAGTTTGCTTCATGCCCCTCAAGTGTTAGGTTTGACAACTGCTTTGACGGAGAGGAATTTTCTAGGTTAAAGTTGGTAAAAAAAAAAAAACTTAGTGCAACCTCACCACATGAGAGATTAAGGAATTGACTATAATCTCAATTAAAATGAGTTTTTGGATAAACTAAAGTACAATAGTATAATTAAAAAATATAATTTTTTTTACGTAATTCAAGCTAAAACTGCAATGTAACTTTGATTTTTATTTTTTAACTTGTACGTCTTTATTTTTTATGACTTATTAGTACGTGGGCAACCAACCTAAGGTCGGACTCGGGCAACCCAAACATTAAGACCGGCCCTGTTTACAAATAAAAAATTTCGGACGCAAATGTGTTTAGAATGGTCTAATGCATGTGGGTTCCGCACAATGCACATGAGATTCGCACACATTGAATGGCTCCAAACACGTTTGCGTCCGAAAGCATTATTGAATGCTAAATCGTGGAACTTTAGCTGATGGAGAATAGTGTGCTATGAGAGGTAATGTATATTTTGGGGAAGTAATTTTGGCACTCCAATTCCTATATGGACTTGATTTTGACACTCCCCAAATTGATTTTGGCACTTTTTTTTTAGTGCCAAAAATCAATTTCCATATTTTAGTCAAAGCCAAAGGGAAATAGCTATAGCACTACTGAAAAAATATTGCACACATATTTAACTTTAACTTGTTTCTGGTATGTTTTCAATTTAATCTTGTTTTTATCCTCTATTTAATTAAGTTTTTTAGTAAGAAGTAATTAAAGAAAAGATTTGACACCACATATCAAATTTGACATGCGAGAAGAGGTGCCAAATTGCACATAGGCAATTGGTATATTAGTTTTTTTATTTAATTTAATTTTTTTATCGGCAATTTGTATATTGGTTGGAGTCTGCTCAAATGGTAATTCATCAACTTGTCATGCCATGTAATATTTGGCATCATTGGTTGGACATTTTGTGATCCACTGTTCAATTTGTGGTCAAAACTTGTGATATAAATTACATTGTGCACTCACACTGCACGTAGAGGATCATGCAGCAGAAAGCTGACTTTCTCAAAACTGGCTACAATGATTTAAGTTAGTTTGTGAACACCCCTTAATGTCACTTTACCCCTTACAGTCTTACACTATGAATATCATTTTTTCAACCCCTCACACTTTCGGTCAAGTAACAATTTGCCCCTGCCGTTTAGACTACATCAGTTCACTAATACTTTTTTATTTTTTATTTTTTATTTTTTAAAGGCTCAAATAATACTAGGTTCAAACAATTTTACTATCATTGAAACTTGAAAATTGATATCAAACCCATTGAATTTAAGATCTGAAGGCAAAACTATCCTCCTTCTCCCAGGCTTCCCACTTTTTTCGGATGCGGGGGCTGTTGTGCAGTATCATAATAGTCGTTCACAAATGTTTTCAACAGTTTGGATTTCAAACAACTATTCGCGCAAACAGTTAACTGCTCGCGCGAATTGTTTGTCTGAAATCTGGACCGTCCATCTAAGCAATGGACGGCCAGTTTCGGCACAACAGCCTTCCCACATCCGCGTCTCACTTTTTCTTTTTTAAATTCCTCTCCACTTCCCTTTTTATTTATATTTATGCGTGCTGCTGTGTTCAATTATTTACCATTGACAAACAAGGAGTACTTTAAAAATGGCGTTGTTACAGAAAAGGACAGCAAAGTTGTTGAGAGCTCCCTCTAATAGAAAGAAATATTACTCCATGGCAGTGCAGCCCTATTTATAAATATCCTTATCTTTAGGCTATATATATATATACACGTGAGTTTTCTAGTCCGGGACTCCCGGATTTAAGAAAAAACGTATTTTTTTTGTTTTGCAAATTGTTTTTGGAAAATCCGAGCCGTCCAATGTGTTCAGAAGGTGTTTTCAAAGGTCCACGCGGGAAATCTTCAAAAAAAAATACAGGGAAGTGCTTGATCCAAGCAGTTTTTCGCAAAAACTGTATGTTTTACAGTTTTGCGAAAACTGCTTGGATCAAGCCCTTCCCGGTATTTTTTTTTGAAGATTTTCCGCGTGGACCCTTGAAAACACCTTCTGAACACATTGGACGGCTCGGATCGTCAAAAAAATGATCGGATCATGGAGTCCCGGAGTCCCGGATCCCGGAGGAGAAGCTCTCCCTATATATATATATATATATATAGAGGCCCGATCTAGTCCGGGAGTCCCGGATCCGGGACTCCACCTTCCCAATATTTTTTTGACGATCCGAGCCGTCCAATGTGTTCAAAAGGTGTTTTCCAAGGTCCACGCGGGAAATCTTCAAAAAAAAATACCGGGAAGGGCTTGATCCAAGCAGTTTTTCGCAAAACTGTAAATGTACAATTTTTGCGAAAAACTGCTTGGATCAAGCCCTTCCCGGTATTTTTTTTTGAACATTTCCCGCGTGGACCTTGGAAAACACCTTTTGAACACATTGGACGGCTCGGATTTCCCAAAAATAATTTTTAAAAGCATCAAAACACCGAAAAACCCTTCAATCCGGGAAATCCGGCACAGGATAATTCGTGTATATATATATATATATATTAATGTAGTAAAATTGTAGGAGAATGTTATTTTCGTTAAAAGCCAAATCAATTAATGTACATAAAAAATTAATGAATTATGAGAGAATACTTAAAATATTACTAAAAATATAGACCAAAATTATCAAAAATACCCAGTGACGACTCATTAATTTTGAAGGCCTGAAACAGAATGGACTCATTAGATGAGGCCTATCATGTATTTTTCATAATAAAAATTTGCAACACATATCTTCATAAAAAACCGATACAAAATTTGTCCATATTCTCCCAAAAATAAAATCAAAAGGAAATCGATAGCTTTTCATTAGCGCAGTGAAAATACTAGTATGCTTTTAGAAATTCAACCCATGCTGTAACCACCCGACACCTGTCCATATTCTCCCCAAAATCAAAAGGTAGGAGACACAGAATATATAAAAAAGAATTTGATGCTCCCTCCGTTGCTTTTAGAAATAATTTTTTTAGCTGTTCTTTTAAAAAGTAAACTGTGTCGAATACCGATATGCGTTTGATCCAAAGATTCAATTCTTGGTCTACAATCTAAACTAAAATTTTGATGCAAAATAACTGTCTTTTATGAGAAACCAAATCATGCCATGGTGTTTACTAAACTTCATCAAGTGGCTCTGATAACCAAAGCAGGGCGTAGTTTGAGCTCCATAAAGTTTGGGTACTTTCAACAACTTTAAGGCGAGTGAACTAAATTGCACTCGAGTATCTGTCGTAACTGCACATGTTATGCCTTACGTAAATCGAGTATTGTTCGTGCCTCTGTTTGGAGCTTATACTGGAGGTTACTGAGAAGATCATCTACGTAAAATACAAATTGATTGTAAAAATTATTCATTATATTCAAAATAAGAAAATATAAAAATGGACATTTCGTTTACAACTTCGCAAAACTGAATTGGTAAACTGGTTGTTGATCTACAATTTTCAAGTGATTAAAATAAACAGGCTTCTTATCCATAACATTGATCTCGTCCAGTTGACTTCTTTACCCCAATAATGCTCCAGTCATGTGTTTTGTGTCTATCACTGTAATGGCTTTCGTGATCATGTTTTACTCAAAGATTAGTCGCTGCCTAATGGCAATGAAGAATTCGGCACACGATCAAGGAATCAAGCTCCTCTTATGTGATAATTACGGAGTATATCTCTCATACGATGCAAATTTACCCCAACAGACCTAGGTCGTCCAAACAGAGATGCACGGCCCGATGAGCCGAAGACCAATGGGAAGAAGAAATTGCATCCCCCGTAATTGAATCGGAAGAAAAAACAAGCCATAAACTATGACCAATAATCAAAGCGGAGAAAATATACTGTATTAAAAGATGGAAGTACAATCAGTTACACAGAGAAAAGACAGGCACATTGAAAATATGGGAAACTAAAAGGCAAAAAGATAAAAATAAAAATAAACACCCGTTGACCAATAGGAAGAAAATTAACAGGGGATCTGAGCAGTGAACCACTCAATGACGTGAATAGGGGCTTTGATGAGCTCCAATGCCAACTCAACGATCACCGTTACGCACAGACAACATGGGCATATGCAAGTCAACAACAACCTGCATGATCCGATCGTATGAAATTAAAACCCTAATCGTACCATACAGATCTATATGTACGTGAGTCCAATTTGTGTGTGTGTGTGTGTGTGTTAGAAGAACCAAATTGATTTGCAAAAGGGGAAACAGACAGAGGAGGGAGGGGCTGACCCGACGATCCAGATGATGATGCCGACGATAGAGATGAGGCAGGCAAGGAAGGCGAAGGGGAGGCCCAATAGGAACCCCAGTGGCCGGCAATCTCCGTCTCCTCCGCAGCACATGATTGATGATTGATTCTCTCTCTCTCTCTCTCTCTCTCTCTCTAAAACTTATTCTTTCTTCTGAGGTGTGGTCTAGTGTGTTCTTCTCTCTCTCTCTCTCTCTCTCTCTCTCTGCGTTTTATCTGGGTGTATTTGTATTGTTAAAAATCGTATATTTGGTGACGAAGGATAAATGACAGGAGGAGGACACGTTCTACTCCTTCCATCCGAAACGACAGTGACGGATATTCGTTTCTACAGTATTCTCCGAGTAAATCACACTGACATCCCCCGAGGTTTAGTTTCAATACAGAATCCCCCCTCACGTTTCACAAACTATATCTGCGCGCGCGCACTCTCTCTCTCTCTCTCTGCTTGGTTTTTTCCCTACTTTACTCATTTTTATCACACAGGGAAGTGGGACTAGTTTATGTTATTGTGTTTTTGTTAAAAAAATTGTGATTTTGGTTAAGTGTTTATTTATTTTTTCTGTTTGTAAAAATGAGTCATGATTTTAAAATATAATTAGGTTAGTTCAAATTTTGATCTTATTTTTTGCTTCTAATTAACATTTTAAGAGCTATAACTTTGTCTCCACCAGAGTAATAAACAAAATTAAAGAATATAGACCAAGTTTTGACTTATTATTTTTGCATGGATAAACTATTTTTGAGATTTTGATTTGTTTGTTTCCATCTTTTAGAAATCTCGTCAAGTCAAGTCAAAAAATTGTAAAAAAACACACACAAGAAAAGAAGAAGAAATTATGAGATATACTTAAAAGACATCAAAACATAAGTTGATTGTGCGACTTTTTAAGGGCAGAGAGAAATAGGATGAAGAAGAGATGGATGTGTAAATTTTCATAAGTGATTGAGGGTCAAAGAGTCTTTCTAAGCACTCTATTAAATCTGTAATTGCACAAGTTCTGAAAATGGGGCTTCCTAGGGTTATTATTTTTCAATGTAAGCGGAAATTTGTATTAAAGCCAAACCTCAGGGGAGGCTCAGGTAATTTGCCCATATTCTTTTCTCTATTTTCAACAAAAGGAAAGTCCCATTCTGTAACCAATACGACGTGGTATTGCCACGTAAAGTGTTCGTGAAATTTCGGCCTATTCCCAATGGTTCATGTCTCTTCATAACTGATGATAGGACAGGGTTACTATTAATTACAAATTTTCTAATAATGACTTCCCGGATTTAAGAAAAAATGTAATAATTTTTATACTTAAAAAATTGTTTTTGGGAAATTCGAACCGCCCAATGTGTTTAAAAGATGTTTTCAATGGTCCACGGGGGAAATCTTCAAAAAAAATACCGGGAATGACTTGATCCAAGCAGTTTTTCGCAAAAATTGTATATTAAAAATGTTCGGCTCATAGGGGTCCGCAAGTCCGGAGTCCGGACTAAAAGTTGCCCCTACGATTATTTATTTATTTATTCGACCGTCGGATGTTGGGCTAGCTTAGGTATCTCAATGGGCAGGGATATTTTATTGGGTTGGTCGATTGCCGTCCGATAAATTTATATAGGCGTAGTTGATAATTCGAATGTCGGTAAGCTAATATAATGACCAAAAAAAAGAAAATTTCAACACAATTTTTACATTTTTTTAATAAACTCTCTCATACTCGTCCGATATATATTTTTGACACTTTTTAAACCTAAACAAGCATTTTCCTATATAAAGATAGTAGCATGAACTCGTACTATGCACAGAGACACGAAATAAATGATGTGTTTTTTCTTTTTTGATTAGCTAAAAAATTGTACTCTCAAGCACAAAGTTTATTTAATTATTGGATCACTTAGATAAAAAATAAAGTATAACAATTTTATTTTCTATGTTCTCCTCATGACTCTAATTTTCCATGGTGATTGATTCTCCTCTAAAATCAGAATCTATATGTGTGACTTTTCAACAAAATAATTGGTTAAACACCTTGAAAAAATTAGGAGAATTATAAAAGTTAACTTAGATTAACATCTTTAAGCATGCAAATTACTCTGTGGAGCAACTTCATAGAATAGTTAATTGCCTAGTATTTGCAGAAACCCCGTGCAATGCATGGCGTCAGAGAACCACTGTAGCGATACCTGAAAATTATTGTTACCTAAAAATTACACATACCTACATTTTAGCCATAATTTTCAAGTCTTAAGCCAAATTATTGTAGCAGAATAGCGGTGCTAATGTGCTATGCGCACATGATGATTAAAAAGAAAATGCATTCGCCAGCCATAATTCTCAAGTCTTAAAGCAAAATTATTCTTGCGAAATACCCATACTAATGTGATATGCACATGATGATTAAAAAGAAAATGCATTAGAAGTAGATTGAAGAAAAAAAATTTCTCTTGCCAAAACATAACCTATAATTTTTTTTTATAGTGAATACAAATAGGAGGGGAAACTTTTATTTCTATATATATGCGTGAGAAAAACTATGAAAACAGAAATGTGTGGAAGACTGACAATTTGCTGAGTCTGTCATCTTCCATAACTACTAGTTGTCAAACTATGTTACTTGCAGTTGTAAGATGTTTCAAACTGATGGGATTGCATGTCGGCACATGTTGGCATATTTCAATTTCACGCATGTTAGAAAGCTACCTGATATTTATATCTTAAGGAGGTGGACGAAATCTGCAAAAGCTGGTAGAGTTAGAGACGACTTGGGTGGGGGGAGTAAGGAAATATGTGACACTTCAGTGTTAATGAGGCGGGGAAAGCTTTTCCTTCGTTCGTCTAATGTAATTGATGAAGCCGTGTTAACTGAAGAGGGAACTGAAATTTACAATGAAGCGTTGGACTTTGCTGAAAAGAAGGTCGCAGCCCTGAAGATAAGTAGGGGGGAAGATGGCAAACAAAGTGCTATTGAAGTGGCTGTTTCTCTTGAAAGCAAAGGTTGTAGTTTGAAAGAACCAAATGTTGCTAAGACAAAGGGTAGTGGTAAAAGACTAAAGGGAGGAAAAGAGAAGAGTGTCAACAAAAAGAAGAGGCTTTGTAATGGTTGCGGGGAAGTAGGAGCTTCGCATGACAAAAGAAATTGTCCAAAACTTTTAGCCATGTAAGTGTTTGCTTGTAAATATGTGTATTTATAATTTACATCAATTGCTGAAATGTTAATTTTAGTAATTTGTCATGGTTTCCCGTAGGTCTTCGCATACTGTTTCGCAAAGTGTTAGGTTAAATGACGACGACGAGGATGACGAAGACGAAAGTATGGACTATGAGGACGATGATTGTAAGTTTCCATTTATAATTTAAATTAAGATGTTCATGTTAGTTCATTTATAATTTACCATAATACACCTTCCTTATTTGTGTTTAAGATGGTTTCTAAATAAAAAAATTCTGCTGTCCATGGTATACAATTCTGCTGCTGGTTATGGACATGGTGGTTATCTCTGCTGCTCTTCTGGACTGAAAGATGCACTGGATTGATGTTGATGTTGGACAACTTCTAACTGGTGTGCAAATGCACTGGAATTGCACGGAGATTTGTAGCACATGCTGTAGGAATTTAACTGGTTGTTGTGTAAGCTTGTACTTTGAATGAACTGGTTCTGTTTGCTCTAGGAAATGGTGGTTATCTTAGCTTCTTGTTGCTCTAGTACTTGTAGTTTTTATATTGGTTTGGAGTTTATGTATTGCAAGGCACTAGAACTTATTGCTCAGTGGTTTTCGTTTACTGGATTCCGTTTACTGTGCTCACTGTATATGGCGTACTTTGCTCACTGTATTTATATGCAGCTTGGATTTTGCTATGCGCTTTAGTAGTTTATATTGGTTTCAGTATAAAAGGTAGCATAGCAGCCGGAATTGATGGTTATAGTTTTGGTCATAAAAATACTTGTTTGATAATCCGAGTTATGTTCTTGCTGGGCTTACATGAGACGATGCTTTATTAGCCGGTGGATGATGAAACCATTTTGGGGTTTGTGAAGGAGGAGATGTGGAGATTAAAAGATGAGGTTGATTCACTGGTGGTTATGGTTGAGGTTAAGAAAGAGATGGCAATGGTTGCTCTTGCCAACTACCCAACAGATTAGGCAAAACTCTTGCCAATATTTTCACAGTTCCATTTATTTAGTACTCCATAACTTTTTTAACGAAATAAAACAACTACCCAACAGATTAGGAAAAGGCCAATACTATTGTCTTTCATTATTACCAACTTCTATTTTGTCCGTAACTTTTTTTCCTTTCCTTTTTTTACTAATTTTATAGCGGATGGTTGGTCTTTTTTCTTTGCAACCATGCATATTCGACTCAAAATTCGACTACATGAAGATAGTTGTGTATTCGCATTTGCTTTTCCCTTTCTGCGAAATTAAAAGGTAAATTTTATTACGGGTTTCTCAATTTTTAGTATAGGTAGTACATTTTATTACCTCATAGTTGCCACATCCTAAGAATCTCCTTCCCGGATTTTCTTTAGTGTTTGACTTCCTCATGGGGGAGGGCTTTCCACAATTGCAAACAGGGTATTCAATCTGGAAGGTTGAAGAGGCAGACGACGAGGATGGCATGGCTTCCGACAACTTCAAAGAACCATGGACTTCTCTCAAGCAAACAAACAAAGTTATCTCACAATTCACAAGGTATCATAATAGGAATGAAGACTACAACTTTGAGCATTCAAAGTTTAGACTTGACTATAAGGGATAAAGGATGATAAATATCTAGCCACAGAAAACTGATTAACTTACATATGCATTCAAAGTTTACACTTAGAATGCCTTTTGCATTGAGCCATAGAATCAAATTACTAAAATAACCGCTGAACCAAATGCATCCTTTTGTTATTGCTTTTTCAAGGAAAATCTTGATAACATATCTCCTGAACATATCAAAGAAAGTGTCAACAAATAAACTCACTTCTTTTTTTTTTTCTTTCGTGCATAAAGTAAATGGGACCAAGGGGTTGATAACCGAACACGGGGGTGCACCGACAGAAGGGGGCTCAAACATTCGGTTAAACGCTATTTTGCCAAAACTGCATGTTTCAGGATTGGCAATTACCATATGGTATCAGTGACTGTTTGTATACCAAGCTAGTTCAGAAAAATATTGATAAAGCAAAAATACCTTAACAAGTATCAAAAACTAAGAAAAACAGAGAAGTCAGCTCTAAGTATAAGAAATCATTTGCATAAAAAACAAAAACGAAGGAAACTGGTGACGGACGATTTTGAACTTGGGAGACACAACCGAATAGCACTCATATTCCAAATCTCATCGCTGAGGAAGGGGAAAAATACAAATGAAATACAGCAAAGCAACAAAAATAAAAATAAAAACACAAATGAAGGTCACAAAAAGATGGCCTGAAATTAAAGAATATCAGAGATTGCCCCATATTTCCAGGGCAAAGCATTATTGTGCTACTTCTATGTCAAGGGTCAAGCCTTCAACAAAGTCACTTCACAATGGTTTCACTTTGGCTCATCAAATATCATGATGCCTCCCAAAGGTTCACACGTGAATTTGTTCGCTACGAAAACAATTTATTGTATAGTGGAAAAAATATGAACAAAGAACTCTCAATGTCTATTCCAGAAAGCTGTAATTGATAGGTATTACTAACTAACATCAACGTTATTCAATTGTTGCTCAACAAGCATTGTTGTTATGAACTTATAACCGACTTCCCAGTTAATTTCTCCAAACAAAGCAATGAGCCTCATTCGTGTCTAAGCAATGTACAGAGTACTCTTTCGGGAGACTGCAGATCTGTATACCTTTTCAATTCACACAGCAGCTGTGATTGATGGATAACTGAAGAAATCAAACAATTTTTGGTTACAAAAATAGAACACAAAACCTTTAAACCAAGAAGGGCTGTCTAATTTCAACTTTTTTTTCCGAAGACCTTTAGACAAATGTGATTTGTTCAGAAGCCAGACATACTCGTAAATTTCCTCAACCCACATCTGCTATTTTCAACCAGATCGATTTAAAACTAGGGTTTACAAATCGACACAAACATACAGAGAGGGAGATCGAGAGAGACAGAGCGCAAGAGAAATTGAACGACGAAACACAGATAAATCGATTTACTTCAAACCATGTTGGAAAACTAGGGTTTCATAAAACTGGCGAAATCGAAACACGGAGAAATAGAGAGAGAGAGAGAGAGAGAGAGAGAGAGAGACCTGTTGTTTGTAAATGATTCGATCTGGGTAGGATTTCGCCTGGGTTTGTTCAATCGATCGACCTCTTCTCTTCGAATCGCCTTCGCCTCTCTCTCTCTCTCTCTCTCTCTCTCTCTCTCTCTCTCTCTCTCTCTCTCTAAGCTCGGGGTTAAAAAACGTAAAAGTGAGGGGGATGGGTCAGATCCAGATGTAAGTATGACCCGTTTGTATACACCCGAGAACCTTTTAACCCACGTTTGACCCGCGAGATCCACGTTATTTCCACAGCCGTTGGATCTAATCCAACGGCTTAGATTAGGGGTCCGGATTTTCATAAATTCCAGGATACCGGATAGGATGGAAATTGTATATATATATATATATAGGATAACGATCTAATAAGGGATCCCTTAACCAAGATTCCGTGCGGACCTCACCTTTCCGAGCCAAATTTTGACGATCCGAACCGCTCAATGTTTTTAAAATGCATTTTTAAGGGCCTACGCGGAAAATCTTCAAAAAAAAATACCCGGAAGGGCTTGATCGGATCAGTTTTTGTTAAAAACGCTATATATCAAGCCCTTCCGGGTATTTTTTTTTGAAGATTTTCCGCGTAGGCCTTGGAAAATGCATTTTAAAAACATTGAGCGGTTCGGATCGTCAAAATTTGATCCGGAAAGTTGAAAAATGCCTTGGTCCGCACGGAATTTTGTTTAAGGGATCCCTTAAGGGATCGGGACTCTATATATATATGGAGGGCTTCTAGTCCGGACCTCCCGTTTCCGGACCTCCATGATCCAAAATTATTTTTGACGATCCGAGCCGTCCAATGTGTTCAAAAGGTGTTTTCAAGGGTCCCTTGCGGAAAATCTTCAAAACAAAATACCGGGAAGGGCTTGATCCAAGCAGTTTTTGCAAAAATATATAAATACAATTTTTGCAAAAAACTGCTTGGATCAAGCCCTTCCCGGTATTTTTTTTTGAAGATTTCCCGCATGGACCCTTGAAAACACCTTCTGAACACATTGGACGGCTCGGATTTTCCAAAAATAATTTGCAACACAAAAAAAAAACATTTTTTTCTTATTTCCGGGAGGTGTGGATAAGAAGTTTTCCGTATATATATATACATTGCGCTTCACATCCGGACTCCCTGAAATGGGAGATATCCGGACCTTTTATTCGCAGCCGTTGGATTAAATCCAACGGCCCAGGCTCACTCAATCTCCCACGTTGAACCCCTTCATTAAAGTGAACCCTTTAAGGGTCAAGGGTCAGGAAACAAAACCCCTAACTTTAGAAATCCCCTCATTTCACGACCTTCTCCTGGAGCGACTGGTTCGAAGTGAGAGAAACACCATCGAAGAAGAAGAAAAGAGAGAAGAAGAAGAAGAAGAGAAGAGAGAAGAAGATCCCCTACCACCGCGACAGGCCCACCACGGTGACCCACCCACCACCGCGATTTGTATCAAGGTAACAACATCGCGACCCACCCACCACCGCGACTCGCCCACCGCGATTTGTATCAAGGTAACAACGTATCAAGCTTCTAATAACATTGATTTCTGCCTTTGATTTGTAAAGTTAGGGTTTCGAAATTTTTTTGAAAGTTGTTTGAAAATTTTCTCACCACAAGAAATTTGCTTTCGATTTATAAAGTTAGTGCATATCTGCTCCTAAATGAATGCTCCATAAGTGCTTTGTCAAATTTCATAGCTCGTTTAAGATTAGCTCGTTTGATGAATATGGCAAGCTTAAGCATATTCCTAAACCAAGCAATGTAGTGCTTTCATACAGTTCGTTTACCAAAAGGTGGAGTTGATAACTAAGTCAAACTTAACAGACATGTTGTGATGCTGTATTGTAACTGAGAAAGGGGACTTGCTGTAATGAAGCATATTTGCGACACATGCAGCTACCACTTTTTTGTTCATCTGAATTAATAAACCATGCTTAGTATTTTACACTATATTTGAAGGCTCCACGCTAGAATTTGGCCTGTTCAAACAAGTCATTGATTTCTTTCCAGGGGCAAGTACAACACCTTCAAAGATGACTCTTTTCATCACAAAGTAAACAGATACAAGATGAAAATAAGATTCTGCGGCTATTGTTCTTAGGGTAACAATAACAACACAATAAATGATGTCATCTGATTTGTGTTTAGAGGCTCATTTTTCAGTTTTCTACTTGATTTTTTGGTTAAATGAGTACCAATCAATTTTATTTAATACTTTCCGGCACCATAATTTTGAAAGAGATGCGAAATAGTGGATTAACAGCTTTTGTGCTAGAATGGTGTCATGTTCAATAACCTTATTTTTTCATGTGAGTTTAGTATTATTTTTTGGTAAAATTTCGTTATTGTTTTGTCAATTCTAAAAGTACCTTTTATTGTTTTGTCTGCTGTTTTGTAGGATGGAGTCATTGCAAGATATACTAGTATCATCTGCTGCTTCTACCGTAATGTTACACATTCCGCAAGTAGAAAGGGAGCTGAGACCTAAAATTAAGCAACACTTCGAAAGTTTAGAAGCCGCTCACGAGTTTTATAACAACTATGCTAGAGCAGGTGGATTTGGGACGCGGAAAAATTCTAGCAAGATTGAGGGGCAAACTGAAGTTGTAAGAAAGGAGTATGTTTGCTTCAAAGAAGGATCAAGGAAAATATGTGAACCAAATTCTGAACCCACAACACGGAAACGTGGGTTAATTAGAGAGGGTTGTGGTGCAAAACTAACTGTTGTAAAAGATTACAAGACAGGGAAAGGGTTTCTTGTAAGTCAATTCGTGGAGGGCCATAACCACCCTCTTGCAACGCCAAGGAAGGTTCACTTTTTGCGGTCGCATCGCAAAGTGTCAAAGGCCAAGAAAGCCTTAGCAGAACAATTAGCCGCTGCAAATGTGCCAATGTCGCAACAGATGGCTATTTTAGAGATGGATGCCGGGGGTCTTCACAATGTACATTGTTGTGATTAATTTATGAGTTTGAAGCCTACAAACAATACCATGGTTCAAAAAAAAATTTGTTGCAAATCAGTGGCTGAAACTGAGTAGTTGTAGTTTATTTTGTTGGATTGTTGGGACTTGTTTGTTGTTGTTAATTTGAGACGCAAGGCGTCGAGTTACTCCATAATGCAACGAAACTCTGTCGAATTTTTTTTTGACAAGGTCCATATGCATACTATTTTGTATACACGGAAATTGATTATGGACACAATCTGATGGCAGGTAGTACAATTTTCTGAAATGAAGAAGGTTATCGTGGAATTTGTTTATGCGGAAGCTTGGGTGCTCAAAGCAAAGTGTCCAAGTTCTAACAGTATTTTTTGCTATTTGAGGCACATTTGAAACTGTATTGCAGAGGATTATTTAGACTGTTGAGATTGTATTGGTTGACTTTTGACTGCGGAGACATTTTTTTTTTCTATTCAGACTGTGTTATGATTGTATCGAGCTACTGGAACTTTATCGTGGTGTATACCATCAGAATGCATTCGGAACAAGCCAACATGTTCAATTTCCAGTTTTTGAATTTCTGTTGTTCTTGTAAATTTTTGAAGCATACATTACTTGTGCTAATTTAGGTGGTGGTGGATGTGTATTGTCTTGGATGGCCAATTAAATGGATGCTTTTTGCAGTAGAAACCCAATTGAAAAGCTCATTTTTTAGTGCCTTGTAAAACAATGCAGCGCAAAAATCATTGCCCTATGAGACAATGAGATCGCCCGTTATGAAAAAATTGAAGAACTATGCAGTGCCCGTCCGTGGGCACTAAATGATCAATTGTCAATTATGGATTCCACACCCAAGTTAATCAGACCAAACAGAAACACCTAAACTTAATATTCTTTTTGGTTCCTTCTGAATATCCATAATTCAAAGGGAGTCATGACCCTCCCACGATACCTCCTACACTTTACCACTGTTGAAGCATGAAGTCTTTGTATTTTCATTCCAACAAAACCTGCTCCCAATTCAGTATTCTTTCAAGCATATTGGAAGCTAAAGACACCTATGAAGTGATTTGGTGTCCAAGCAAAGTTCAAAACCTGCTCCAAATTGACTGCCCACAAACATTTGATGGGGTGGCCAAGCTTACATAACTTTGTCCAGTCAGCTATTAAGTATTGAATCATAAGTCTAAGATGAACCAAAAGTCAATCATAACTGTTATAGTACCACAATTAGATTAACAAAAAGTTGTAGACCAAACTCTACATCTTAGTTCAAAACAACCAACCAAGTACTAGTAATATAAACTCTACATCTACAGGAAACAAAGTTGCATTTCAAATTACATGGCATTACACCACTAAGGCAATGCTAAGTGATTGTCTTTGCCCAATGAAGTGTACAAGTAAGCCACAACACCATAAAACAAAATTTTCCACTTCGATGTTCCGATATTGGCCGCTTTCAATTGTTCAATTTCCACTTGCATTTTTTCAAGTTGCATTGCATTTCTTTCACTGTGGATTTCTTCATTTTTCTTCAACGGGGTCGAACTACTCTCAGCTTGTTCACTAGCCTTGGCCACCTCTGTTGCTTTCCAAATCTTCATTGGCCTCAAAACCCCCTTTTTTTTCAAAATCGGCGAGGGGTCATACCAGCAAAAAAATGTGCAATGTTCTTCATTCTTCAAAAAAAAGGAAGACCAAAACGCATGGTTCATTAAAAACAAAAAAGAGGCAAAATCAAAAGCACATTATCAGTTTAATCTTACCATGTAGTTGGAACACCCAAAGAATCTCCGGCTTGGGTTCACTTTGGATTTTGGCTTACACAGTGGTGCTATTTGTCCATTTTATTGGAGAGAGATTAAGTGGCCTAGACAAGGATAAAAGGTCCAGTGACTAGTAAAGTAGGGAGGTACATTGAACCATTTAGTATCCGTGATTGAATTTTGGCAAAATGACTGAGTATAGAGGGATATGCACTATGACTCTTTCAAAATCCAATATATAGCTAATGGGTGATTTACAACCAACTCATAATTCTGAAAAATGCAATTTATCCAGATTTATTAGAAAGAGTGTCCTTCTCAGTTTTAAAACACACCTAAAAGGTCATCATGTTACATGAAGGACCCCAAGATTTACTCATCCCCATCGCAGGCAGCCCTAAAATGTAATTCTGTCACAATGAAATTCTCATTTAAGCATACAATTCCATACATTAGCAATTGTATTATGCATTGCCCCCACCATACAACTTGGTATAAAAAAAAAAGAAGTACATCAAATTGTGTCCATATTTAGGGAATCATCCCTGGTGAGTTCATAATTTCCTAGTTGTGCTGTCAAAAGAAGTGCCTTCTGTACATATCACTTTGAGTTCCACTTACAGTCACAGCTCTCAAAGGTTCAAACACTGAATATGATGCAATAATCTGACGCACAAGAAATATTCAAACCATTAATTTCTAATTACCATGATTTACAGCTCTAGTTAAACAAGAAAAGACCAGGAACCCAAGGATTCCCTAGGAAAAAATAAATATGATGTGCCAAGAAAATAAAATTGTTCAAAGTGACGCAGTTAGAAAATGAGAAAAAGTGAGAAACTAATGATGAATGATCGGTAATAAACACAATGAAGAAAAGAGTCCTATATTTACACGCCCTAATTTCAAATGAGAGGAACAATGGGTAGAAACCCTAATTTCAAAACCCTAACTTTACAAATCGAAGGCAAAAATCAATGTTATTAGAAGCTTGATATGTTGATACGTTGTTACCTTGATACAAATCGCGGTGGGCAAGTCGCGGTGGTGGGTGGGTCGCAGTGTTGTTACCTTGATACAAGTCGCGGTGGTGGGTGGGTCACCGTGGTGGGCCTGTCGCGGTGGTGGGGGATCTTCTTCTTCTTCTTCTTCTTCGTCTTCTTCTTCTCTCTTCTCTTCTTCTTCTTCGATGGTGTTTCTCTCACTTCGAACCATTCGCTCCTCTCTCTTCTCTCCAGGAGAAGGTCGTGAAATGAGGGGATTTCTAAAGTTAGGGGTTTTGTTTCCTGACCCTTGACCCTTAAAGGGTTCACTTTAATGAAGGGGTTCAACATGGGAGATTGAGTGAGCCTGGGCCGTTGGATTTAATCCAACGGCTGCGATTAAAAGGTCCGGATATCTCCCATTTCAGGGAGTCCGGATGTGAAGCGCAATGTATATATATATACAGAAAACTTCTTATCCACACCTCCCGGAAATAAGAAAAAAATGTTTTTTTTTGTGTTGCAAATTATTTTTGGAAAATCCGATCCGTCCAATGTGTTCAGAAGGTGTTTTCAAGGGTCCACGCGAGAAATCACTGGGAGGGGCTTGATCCAAGCAGTTTTCCCAAAAAATGTAAATATATATTTTTTGCGAAAACTGCTTGGATCAAGCCCTTCCCGGTATTTTTTTTTGAAGATTTCCCGCGTGGACCCTTGAAAACACCTTCTGAACACATTGGACGGATCGGATCGTCAAAAAAATGTTTGGATCATGAGGTCCGGAAATGAAAAGTCCGGATAAGAAGTTTACCCTATATATATATATATATATATATATATATATATATAGGTAAAATTTCTAGTCCACACTCCCGGATTTAAGGAAAAAATGGGGTTTTTTTGTGTTGCAAATTTTTTTTGGAAAATCCGATCCGTCCAATGTGTTCAGAAGGTGTTTTCAAGGGTCCACGCGGAAAATCTTCAAAAAAAAATACCGGGAAGGGCTTGATCCATGCAGTTTTCGCAAAAACTGTATTTATATATTTTTTGCAAAAACTGCTTGGATCAAGCCCTTCCCGGTATTTTTTTTTTAAGATTTTCCGCGTGGACCCTTGAAAACACCTTCTGAACACATTGGACGGATCGGATCATCAAAAAAAAATTTGGATCAAAAGGTGCGGAAATTAAAAGTCCGGATTAGAAGTGGACTCTATATATATGAATAATGATCTATTGAGGACTCCCTTAGGATAAGAACGTGCGGACCTCACCATTCCGGATCAAATTTTGACGATCCGAACCGCTCAATGTTTTTAAAATGCATTTTTAAGGGTCATATAGCGTTTTTAACAAAAACTGATCCGATCAAGCCCTTCCGGGTTTTTTTTTTTGAAGATTTTCCGCGTGGACCTTGGAAAATGCATTTTAAAAACATTGAGCGGTTCGGATCGTCAAAATTTGATCCGGAAAGTCGAAAAATGGTGAGGTCCGCACGGAATTTGTGTTTGAGGGAGTCCTTAGTAGATCGGCTTCCCTATATATATATATATATATATATATAGAGAGAGAGAGAGAGAGAGAGAGAGAGAGAGCATATCAAGTAAGGGCTCCATTACTTTCTATGGTGAGGGACTTTTTGTTCGGGATCAAATTTCGATGATCCGAACCGTTAGATGTGTTTAAAACATGTTTTTAAGGCCCAACGCGAGGATTCATAAAAAAAAATTACCCGGAAGAGCTTGATCCGAGCAGTTTTCGATAAAAATGTACATATACATTTTTATCGAAAACTGCTCGGATCAAACCCTTCCGGGTAATTTTTCTTTTGGACGAATCCTTGTGTTGAACATTAAAAACACATTTTAAACACATCTAACGGTTCGGATCGTTGAAATTCGATCCCGAACAAAAAAATCCCTCACCGTAGAAAGTATGGGAGCCCTTATTGGATATATGTCGTGTGTGCATATATATATATATATATAGGAAGCCGATCTCCTAAGGGCTCCCTTACGGAAAATTTGGTGCGGACCATGCCCTTTTTCAACTTTCCGGATCAAATTTTGACGATCCGAACCGCTCAATGTTTTTAAAATGCATTTTCCAAGGTCCACGCGGAAAATCTTCAAAAAAAAATACCCGGAAGGGCTTGATCCACACAGTTTTTGTTAAAAACGCTATATATAGCGTTTTTAACAAAAACTGTGTGGATCAAGCCCTTCCGGGTATTTTTTTTTGAAGATTTTCCGCGGGGACCCTTAAAAATGCATTTTAAAAACATTGAGCGGTTCGGATCGTCAAAATTTGGCTCGGAAAGGGGAGGTCCGCACGGAATTTTGGTAAGGGAGCCCTTAGGAGATCATCCACGTATATATATATATATACACTCTTCTTGGCGCAATGGTAAGGTGATTGTATTGTTAGGATTTCGAAACACAAACAGATATGCGTAATAGGAAAAACGGGAAAAAAACGAGACACAAGATATACTTGGAAAACCTTAACGTGAGGAAAAACCACGGGAGCCACACCAGTCCACCATGAAATCGAAAATAAGAGTACAAGTCTTCTCGCAATTTCTATGAGATGCGCGTTCTCTCTCGCGTCTCTCTGTTTTTCTTTGAAAACTGATAACCCTAATTATTAGCAAACTACAAAATAAATAGGTCGGGCCATATGACCGAAATTACACACCAAGGACCAAAAATATCGTTTTCGCTACCATCCGGTGTGCTCCTACGGTCGCACTCCACCCCCACACCCCCGGTGAGGAGGTTGTCTGCACCCCTAACATGTATTCCAACATTTTTGTCTAAGTTGGAATCTTGACCGAACCGATGGGTACCTGAATCATAACCGGTTTTTTTCCCCGAACCATAACCGAAATAATCCCCGTGGGTGCGGGTATGGTATGGGATGTGAGATAACCGGACAAGTTTCGTTCAATTCTGGTTTGAGCTGATAACCGAACTGTTCCCCGAACTGAACCGAACCGGATATGTGTAATTACAAAATTACCCCTCATATGTAGAAATTTAGCCTGTGTATAACTTCAATACATTGAATTTCTACTTAGATGTATATTAGTTTTGCATTTAAAATATCTAGATGCATATTTGCATACCTTTTTAATTGACAAATATGTGTCATTTCCAGTTTAACTGATTTTCATATTTGAATTTCATTCATAATTATTTCGTTTTTATTTTATTTTCTAATTTAACGAGGAGTACCCGAACCGAACCATTCCCCGATTGGTTCAGTTATAGTTTCAATTTCCCCTACCCGTTCGGATTTCGGTTCGGTTTTGGGTACCCATCTAGGTTCAGATAATGGGTTCGGATATGACAATATCCGAACCGAACTGACCTATTGCCATCCCTATAGAGCACCCAAATATGTGGGGCCGCCAGCCCAGCCCAGCTCTTGAAGAAGCTATTCCTTGTCAAATTATGCTCTGCAATCTCCTTTCCTCCTCAATCACTAAGAGCATCACATCAGCCCAACTCTTGAAGAAGCTATTCCTTAGATAATCAAAAGTTGTCATATCAGACTTTGATTATCCATACAAGACATTTATAAAGTTAACAATATTGAGTGTCACAGTGGTATTTTGTGTCCATAATAAAAAAAAAGTACTACTCACTCTATTTTTATTCATAAAATGGGCACAACTTTAAATTTGTACATATACTTTTATAATATTAGTACCATTTAAAAGATATTCACAATACCTTTAAAATGAGACCAATCTTGAACATATTTTAGTAAAGATTAGAAATTGGTAATTTAAAATTTTTGAGAGAGTTTGGTAAAGATAAAAAAAAAAAGAAGAAGTAAATATTAAAAAGATTTATAAAGATTTGATTATTAAAAATATTGGTAAAGATTAAAAAAACTTATAAATAGGGTGTGATCCCCAAAATTTGGTTATTGAGAAATGTATGTTACTTTTGATTATCCAAATGCCAAAATTTGGTTATTGGCTATAAGGTTGTTAACTTCAATTATGCCAATGTGAGCCAATTTTTGGACAAACATTGCTAACTTTGATTATTTGGATGTTTTGATTATCCCATTAGGGATGCTCTAACAAGATCAATCAGTTGAGTAGGAACTTCCTTTGGAGGTCTTCCCCTGAGCACAAACGAGTACATATTGGGTCAGCATCGTATGGGTCATGTTAATGTCCCAAGCAACTTAATCAAACCAACAATGGCTTTATACGATGGATCGGATATAACACTTCTTCTTTGGGGTTCCATCTTTCCATCCGATATTTTATGGATAATTGTTAGTAGCTTAATTATTGATAATTTAACTTTAGGCTTACCCGAAACCAAAGGATAAATTTGGTAACAAATAAAAAGAAAATTTAATAGTCAGTTACAACAAAGGCTAATGTTGATTATTCGGTGCTCTGAGCACCGTCATGTGGAGCACCACAAGCTTATATAGCAACACATTTAGTGATGGTGCCTACACAAATGTGTGAATTTAATTCCCTCCTATCATTTGAGGCTATAAAATAAAATACTTTCGTGTTATTTTTAATTTTGTTTTACTAAATAAAAGATCTATATTAATTCCTTAAATTTGTGTGAAGAAATAGAAAAGATTATACTCAAAAATATTTTTTTTTTATTCAAAAAAATTACACTTCTTTTTTTAGTAAACTAAAACCGAGGAAGTACTACTAGTAGTCATCTATTATTAATTTGTTGCGCACAACCAAAGAAAAAGGATATAGGAGTAAATTTTTTTCCCTCTATGATTGGAGGTTAGAGAATGAATAGTTATGTAATCCTAGAGTGAATGGAACTTTTAAGTTTTTTGTTTCAGAAAATTCAAAATAATTTGAGGGCGGTCCATAATTCATTCCATTGAAGTTCCTTTGGGATCAAATTTAATCATCTATGTTACAATACAGAGTAGTTTTTGTCACAATCGTATGGGTCATGTTAATGTCCCAGTGGCGGCTTTAGAAAATTTGAACCGGGTGTTCAAGATTTACTTTAACTCTGTTAGTTCTACTAACAAGTATATACATACAAAATTTCCATATATTAGTGTGAATAATGAGGCCAAATGATATGAAAATACATAAGATATCACAAATTTTCTTAGCGAATTCTATGTTATTGGATTAAGTAAAATTAAATCAAGAGATAAATACACTAATATTTATTGTTAAAATTTGTGTGCTGAATAGGTTTGCACGGATATTTTTTTCACATATAGAGAGTTGATTGTTGCTCAAAGAGAAGTCATAGGATGATATCAATACAATAGAATTTTTTTTCCCTTAATTTTGCTAATTTTTGCTATAAAGAGTGTGCACTTTGTTTTAAACTGATGTATTAAGGATTTTATTGTGAATTACCAGGATTGGTAAGTGTTTATGGTATAAATGTTAAAATAAAACCCGATATAAATATATCACATATAATATAAAATATAAAAGGCTTTAGAGTGTACATCGACCATCTTCGAGAAGACTTTAGACTTTAGTTAGTTATTTACATGAAATTAATTTGAGGGCTTATTTGTTGAACTAAGTGTTCAAATATTTTTGAGTAGGGTGTTCAAATATTTGTGAGTAGGGTGTTCAACAATCGCTATATTAAACTAAAACTAAAATTTTTACATGTATTTTTGAACAAATTTTTTTTTTGAGGGTGTTCAGGTGACCACCCTTTCATAAGGGTGGAGCCGCCTATGCACTGGCCCATCACACCAAAATTTCAAACTACGTTCACTCTCTCCTCTTTTTGAAATTTGAACTGCATTTTCTTTCAATACCTTCTCTCCTTCTCTCACTCTGAAATTCAAAGGACCATACGGGTACTTGTGTCAGTTGCCCAAGCCGTACTTTCAAGTTCGAGCATGCACTAGTATTATTAACAAATTAGGCTTGGATATATTTTTAACAGCCAATTATTGGCCACCCAGTCTGCATGAGAAAGGCGGCTTCGCCAAGGTCTGTACAGCTACTCTTCAACTTACCCAAAAACCTTTCTTCTCCTCCACTAGTTCTCTTCGTAGTCCCCGTTCAGCATCTTCATTCTGAACATGCATCCACTCCTCCGCAAATCAATGGAGAATTCCATCACCAAAGTCTCGTTCGCCTTCTTCAAGAATTCCAAAGATTCAGATCACTCGACGCAGCCAAGTCTCTCCACGCACTCGCCGTTACAACGGGCTGGAATTTCCCACAACCCATCTTCCTCAACAATAATATCATCTCAGCCTACGCCTCATTTGGTGAGCTATTTCTCGCTCGCAAGGTGTTTGACAAAATGTCTCAACGAAATACAGTCTCATACAATACAATGATTGGTTGTTATAGCGGTTCTGGTGATGCAGAGGAAGCTTGGAATGTGTTTTCTGATATGAGGTGGTGTGGGTTTGAGCCCACCCAATTCACGTTTGGCAGTCTTTTGTCGAGCCGGTCTTTGGATCTTTATAGAGGGTTTTACTTGCAGGCATTGATTATTAAGGGTGGGTTGCTTTATCTGGATGCTTTTGCCGGAACTGCACTGTTGGGTCTTTTCGGGAGGCATGGGTGCTTAGATGAATCTCTTAAAGTTTTTGAAGACATGCCTCGAAAGAATGTAGTTACGTGGAACACGATGATATCTTTGTTTGGCCATCACGGGTTTGCTGAAGAGTCAATAGTAATGTTCCGCGAGCTCATGGAGATGGAGTGGGCATTGACGGAATATTCTTATGTGGGTGTTTTATCGGGATTTTTGTCGAAGCAAGACCTGGAATTAGGAGAACAAACACATGGTTTATTGGTGAAAAATGGGTTGGTTTGCAATGTTTTGGTTCTCAATGCTCTGGTGAATATGTATGTGAAATGCTCTGGGCCATACATAGCTGAGAAAATATTTTGGGAGGCTCCTATCCGAGATGTTGTGTCTTGGAATACCATCATTGGAGCACTTTCAAAAAGTGGGATGCCAGGCAAAGCACTGGAGCTGTACTTGAAAATGTGTGTGGATGGAATCTGGCCTAACCAGACGACATTTATTAGTGTTATTAACTCCTGTACCAATTCAGAGAGTCTGATGTACGGTAAACTGATCCATGGTAAGGTAATTAAGCACACGTTTGAACATGATGTATTTGTAGGTAGTGCATTGGTTGATTTATATGCCAAAACTGACGGGATGGCAGATGCACATCGTTGCTTCAATGATATAGGTGAGAAGAATGTGGTCTCTTGGAACGCTTTGATTTGGGGTTACTCACAGAAGTGCTGTTTCTCCCCTGTTCTACTTCTGCGTGAAATGATCCAATTTGGTTGTCAGCCAAATGAGTTCTCATTTTCTACTCTACTTAAGTTATCCGACACCGTAGAGTTGGAGCAGCTTCATTCTTTGATAATTAAAATGGGTTACGACTTGAATGAGTATGTCTCATGCTCTCTCATTACATCATATGCCAAAAGTGGTCTTATATCCGGCGCCTTGATGTTACTTCCTGCTAATGAGACACAACTTCCTGTTGTCCCATCTAATGTGATTGCTGGAATTTACAATAGGACAGGTCAATATCATAAAACACAAGAATTGTATTCTCTACTTAAGGAACCTGACATTGTATCTTGGAACATCTTGATTGCAGCTTGTTCCCGCAATGGTGATTACAAAGAGGCTTTTGAACTTTTTGGACACATGCGGGTGGCTCACGTTCATCCTGACAATTATACTTATGTTAGCCTCTTGAGTGTTTGCACTGGCCTTTGCAACCTTGCTTTGGGTAGTTCGCTCCATGGCCTCATCATAAAAACGGATTCAAAACAATGCGACACGTTTGTTTGCAACATAATTGTGGACATGTATGGAAAATGTGGGAGCATTGAGAGTTGTCTGAAAATATTCAACGAAATGGAAGATAGAAATCTTATCTCGTGGACTGCTGTAATTTCAGCACTAGGACTCCATGGTCAAGCATACAAGGCGTTAAAAATGTTCAAAGAAATGGAAGCAGTTGGTTTAAAGCCTGATAGAATTGCTTTCCTTGCTGTGCTCTCAGCATGCAGACATGGTGGGTTGGTGAAAGAAGGAAAAGAGCTTTTTGGGGAGATGACTACAGCTTACAGGATTGAACCAGACTTCGATCACTATCTACTTCTGCTGGACTTGTTGACTAGATATGGAGATCTCAAGGAAGCAGAGCGATTAATTCTAGGCATGCCTTTCCCACCAAATGCCCTGATATGGCGTAGATTTCTTGAAGGCTGTAAGAGACAGCGTGATGCAACGAATCTAGCAGTGGATTGTATAAACTTGGAATCTAGTGGATGAGCTTGTGTGTCTCTGTGTCATGATATTGACACTTCTCTTTTACAGGCAGACAGTGTTCTTTCATGCATTCTTCAGTCTTCCATTAGTTTCGTTTGGTTGCATGGTAATCTAAGCCAGGTATTGATTCATTGAACTTCTAAATATAAACTGCCATGGAAATTTAATGGCCATGACATAGGTAACATATATTTTTTCCGTATAAACTAGTGCATAATCTTCATTATTGGCAAAGTGAGCAATAATTTTTCTGGTCGTTCTAGCGATAGTTATGGCCATCAACTAGTTTCTATATTTCATAATGCAGTATAATTTTCCTGCAACATCAGATATGGAGAACATACTCTCAAAGATTCTTACCAAATAAGTTAGATAGAATAAGTATTTTTTGTGTACCTTGGAACTAAAGGTTTCATTACCTTGTTCAAAATCTATACTTGCAGAAAAATACCTTTCCATCAAGACACGACATCTCCAGTATGTCTTTTCTTTGAGCTGAATCAACCTCTCAGACAGCTTCACTGTGTGCTAGTCTGTCATCCCGAAGAAAGTGAATTTATCCATACAGAATTAAGTGTGCAAGGAGAATTGTGTTAAACTTCCTCATTTGAACTGAAGTTGGAAAATAGAGATTCATATAATGTGATAATGTCCGCTTGCGCATTGTCCCGTTCTGGCACTTATTCCTCAGTTTGAGTACTAACTGAGCTCTTGCGTATAATCTCTTGCAGATTAACGTAATCTCCAACTTTCACCGTCATGTCTTCCTTTCACTTAACCCCATTTGAACTATTGAGTGATCAATGATGTTGCCCAAGTTTGAGAGACATATAAACTTTAGGTTGCATTAAAGGATATGAAAGGGAAGGAAAATGGAAACAAAATACGACTATTTAGCACTGACACAGACACGGACACGGCAGGGAACACAACATAAATAATATTTGTTTTATACTAGTGGAAGTGTGGAACATAGTTATATGGACAAGAATGGAGCTTCAATATATGTAAACAACATCATATATACATGATCTTACACTTTTAAACCATATATTTATAGTAATTCACATTTACCCCCGAAAGTAGTAAATAATATGTATATTTAACCCCAAGCATGTCCCTTCGATGTCCGCGGCCTCTAGAAGTTTCGGAACTTCATAGAAATACAATATGCATTTCCTGTATGAGTGCTGAATAATTGCAGGAAATGGAAGGTGCCATCATACTTGTTTTCTTGAAGGATTATGCCTCTTGAAAGTTGAAACTGTTTGTATTTTGTTATTTTTGCATGAACTTCCTTTAAACTGAATAGAGAATGGCTAATCTAATCATTTGTAGTTTCTTTTCTTTCTATCCCTGACACCCCTGTAGTTCATTTTTCTCTTGAATCGTTTTCCTGTGCAATATTGGGACAATTGAGCAACACCTTGATGGAATGTATATCTACTAAGGATTCATGTAATATGATTGGCACTGACTTCTCTTCTGTGCTAATGACCCGATCACAGGAACACTTGTACTTGTGCATTACTAGATACAGGAATTTGCAGAATTGCTCAGACAATTCATGTAATCTCCACCTGCACCAAAATCAATCCACTTCCCTTAATTGATCACAGATTCATGTAATCTCCACTTGCACCACCTTCTCTTCTCTGCCCTTTAGTCCTAATATGTATTGTCAATTTGTTTACTGCATTACAACACAAGTGAAGACATTCTATTCTCATTTCTTTCTAACAAGAATTGGTGACCCTGCTGCAGCAAAGATGCTAGTCGTACTCTTAGTTGTGCTCTGGACACTTTCCATGAACTCGCAAGTACTTGCATGCTTTCAAACCGCTAGAAAGTCATGATTTTCTAAAAATTTGGGTTCAACCCATCAATGACGGAGATGAAGCATGTATCGCATGGAAGGGTACTGCAGGACTGAACGACTTCTTCGGAACCAGATCCCTAGCATTCTGCACCATTAGGATCTAACACTCTAACTCCTCCATTAGTAGCCAAGATAGCAGCGTTATGGAAGTAACTGGGTGACTATATGTTTCCTTAACAATATTGTGTCTCAAGCAAGAGACTGCACTGCTCATTTTTTCGAATTTGGGAGATGAGATTGGATTTTCTGCCTCATTTTCTTTCCATCGTTATTATGGTTCCAACTTTCAACACATTTTGCACTGCTCATGTTGGCTTTTCTTATCGTCCCATTTGATAGGAAATTCCAAATTATTGAACACTTTACAGGAGAGTGTTATATTAAGAACAAAAGTACTACGCAAATGTTTTTGAAAAATACTAAAAATACTGTAATGGAAATTCATCCTAAATAGTAAATACTCCATCCGGCTCAAATTTTTGGGGTTTAGTTTACTGTTTTACCCCTGTTACTTTTCAACTTATTTTCTTGTAATAAGAGAAGCCCATGTTTTTTAAAAAGTTGAAGGGGTAAAAAGGAAAGTAAAAATATGACAGTGCAATAATTGTGTTCCCTAAATCAGTTAGAATCCCCCAAAGGTGCCACTAAATGAGAACAGAGGGAGTATTTGGGGAGTATTTGCTCGTGAACAAGATATGGAAGATGACAAATTCTGGGCAATTTTCTGAGTCATCAACCAAGGTATTTTTCTTGAAATTAACAAAAAGTGAACCAAAAAAAACATGTCCTGAAAATGTAAGAAAACGAACCAAGTAAACACATAATGTACATTCTTTTACACATGATTTTAAGTTTTTCCGATTCCCATATACTGCATAAAACTCATCGAAATCAATTTAAACCGAGAGAAAATTTCATAAAAGAAAAAACAAGACAGCAACATGTAACAACTAGATATTCAACATTGTAATCTCTGAAGTCGGAATAAAAAGAAAAGCGCGAAAAGAGAGGCTCTCAATAAATATCGGGTGCTATACGATTGACTATAGTTGTTAAATTTGGTAACAGAAATTGGAGCTATCTGAAATGAATCCTTAAAGACTTGGACTTCATTTGGTGCGCTGAACCAATCTCATCAATTGCCTTTCGCTTTCGAAGATTCAAAGCAAGTTCTGGAACAGGGGAAAGAAGCGGAAAATCGGTGTCTCGGACCGAATCTGATTGGATTTGGGAGTTGAAAAGGTGGGTTATGTCCCTTAGAGGCTTTCTCAACCTTCTCTTGGCATTCTTTGTGGAACAAGTTTGAACCATTGGAGGAACTGGGTCCATCTGATTTTGAGCGAACGGGGGTACGTTCTCTTTGTTGTTGTGTTGCCAAGAAGAAGAGGTAACCTCCATTTTTGCGTGAGAGAGAGAGAGAGAGAGAGAGGTGTTTGCTGGTGAGATGGGTATGGAGAGAGAGATCTATATGTAATGGTGGGGTTTGTTTTGGAGGGATGATTTCAAAGTTCAATTTTACTTCTCTCTCTCTCTCTCTATCTGAAACTTGTTGGGTGTTGAAAATCAGAATTTTGAGAATGAGGGAGGGAGGATTCAAAATTCATGTTATTTTCAGTTTGAAATTTGTTTTCAATTCTCTCGGAGGGCCAAGTTTTCAGGAGAGAGATTTTAAATTTTGGAAGGCTATGGGGGTAAAACATAGCTTTCGCGGGCTCCACTGATTTTGGCACACAAATACTGTATGGTTTTGAGCACATTTCATTTTTGGGCGCGAGGCATAGAATACTCAAATGAAGGAATCTCTCTGTTGTCAAAGAATCTCTGGGCTTTTCTGTTTAGCTTTTCATGGTCAGTTATTATTAATGACAGGACTTTTTCTTGTTTACGGAGAGCCTCATAAAAGGGGGCTTACGGAAGCCCCAAAAGGGCCCCACCAACACCTCATTGCAATGATCCAAACTAGTTATCTTGTAAAGTCTGCAGAATATTATGCACGACATCTTTCCAATAAGGTATACCTGATGGGCTTTCCATCAGGTACTCCTATTTCCCGATCAATTTTTCACCATCCGAACCGTCCAATGTGTTTAAAAGGTGTTTTTAAGGGTCCCCGTGAAAAATCAGTTAAAAAAAATATCGGGAAGGGCTTGATCCGATCATTTTTCGATAAAAACTGTATATATGCGTTTTTATCGAAAAATGATCGGATCAAGCCCTTCCCGGTATTTTTTTTCACTGATTTTTCACTGGGACCCTTAAAAACACCTTTTAAACACATTGGACGGTTCGGATCGTCAAAATTTGATCGGGAAATAGGAGAATTGGGGGTATTCCTGATGGGAAGCCCATCAGGGAGTCCTGATGGGAAGCTCACTGATATTATGCATATGCAAAAAATTAACTTGATCCGATATCGATAAGTATGTCAAAAATTAAATTTTGGTGCCAAAAAAAAGGGTCAGGATCATTTCAGATTTTCAACTTCTGAAATGATACTTGTCCTTGTTTTTTTCACCAAAATTTAATTTTTAACATACCTATCGATGCCGGGTCAGGATAATTTTTAGCATATACACACTATTCTGCGGACCTTACAAAATGACTCGTTCGGATTATTGCGATGAAGTGCCATGGGCCAAAAAAAGGAGCTTAAACTCCGCTTTTGAGGAGGTTCTGTAAAATAAAAAAAACATTTTACCTTTATTACAGATTTTGGGGTTCCTGCCCCTTGGCCCTTCCGCACTAACATTTAATGCACATCCTAACCATCCAAGAGTATTGTTAATTATTCAAATTTTAAATGGACGCCTTCATAGCTGGAAGAGATAGGCTAGAATGCGCATTACAGGGTGTAGCGCGGAAGGGGTGCTCCGGTGCTACAGGGACTCCGTTTCCGTAATTAAATGTCAATAAAGAAATTTTGAGAGTAAAATAGAAAGAAGTATTAAAAGAATGATTTTACGGGTCACTAATTTAATTTATTTGTTTATTCAATTTCACGTTTGAAGCTGAAAGTCGATGAAGTGTTTTTCAAATTATATATTATGGGTTTTGGTAGATTCTATAGATTACGGATTATTGTTATAAAATTTGAATTCTCTAAAATTTAACTGTACGAATTTGAAAATTTGTTTGTAGTAGGGGGTTAATACCTATAAACACACTTGGTCTTTTTCCTAGAAAATGCTAACAATTGCCCTTGTAATGGATTTTTAACAATAATGATACGTACACAACACAAAAGGCCACAACACAAGGCCACAACGCCCCAAAACGACGTCGTTTTGGGCCCTTCCCATTAAAATAAATAAAAATAAAAACAAAAAAATCCCAGGTTTCCCTCTTTCTTGCTCCAGCCGTAACACAGAGGGAGAGGGAGAGGGAGAGAGAGAGAGAGAGAGAGAGAGAAGAGGAACGACGAACAGCGTCCAAGCTCGACGACCACCGCCGCCGCCACCGACTCCAAGCTCGCATAACAATCTATTCAGGAAAATGTTGTAAAATTACTAGGTGATTTTCACATCTTGATCTTCTCTCATTACATCTACTCTTAACATGTTCTTTACAGATACTTAATTTCACTCATCCTCCTATTTAAATTGATAAAAAAAAAAGTTCATCTCCTACCTCGAAGTGCCAAAGATTTGTAGCTTGGTCGATTCCAATGTTAAAATTCATCAACAAAAAGGTTCCAAATTGAATGTCTAACCCCAAAATCAAAACGAAAACGTATCAATTACATGTAGCTTAGGGGGTTTCGAATTAGGGTTTCTAAAATTGGAACCCTATTTTTCAATTATGGGTTATACCTACGAATTGAAACAAGTTGATGGAGAGAGAGATCAACCTTGGGAGTGGGTCTACTTCGGAGCTTGTCTGGTTGAAGAGAGGGGGTGTTTGAAACTCATCTGGTTCGAAGCATTCTAGCGAGCGCCCGTCTTTTCTTTAGTCGTGGGTATTGGTGGTCGCGGTGGTGCTGGCCGCCAGAGATGGAGACGATTAGGGTGGTGCGGTGGTCGCCGGTGGGGGTGGAATCGCCCCTCTCCCTCCCTCTCTCTCTGAGAGTCTCTGTGATGTATCGAAGGAGGGGGGCAGAGTTTTCGATTCAGTGTGTTTTGAGTTTTTTTATTTATTATTTAATGGGAAGGGCTCCAAAACGACGTCGTTTTGGACCGTTGTGGCCTTGTGTAGTGGCCTTTTGGTTGTGTACCTATCATTATTGGATTTTTAATGTGTTAAAAGTGTCCTGTTATCCGTAAAAAGTGTTGAAATTATAAATATATTCCCTCCGTCCCAAAATACTATTCACACCTCTCGAAAAATTATTTATATTTTCTAAGCTATAATGAATTATATATGCACTATGAATCTTGTTTGATAGATTTTGCTTAGTTTTATTAAACAAAGTCTTTAAAATCTAAAAAAGTATTATACTTCGAGGGTGTTTGGGAGGTTCTTTTTTGCATTTTCATTTTTAGCTTTTTCACTTTTGGGTGTTTGGGAGAGTTGAGCAAAAAACACATTCTACCAAAATGCATTTTCAATTTTGATGAAAGGAAAGCAAAAACCAAAAAGAGCTTTGGTCCTTTTCTCATTCTCTTTTTTGCTTTCTCATTTTCCCTTACAACCAAAAGACCCAAATGTCCTTGCTTTTAAACAAACCAATCAGATAATGTTTTAAATCGTAAATTATTCATTAATCACATAACAATATGAACGTAATTGCCGTATGAACGTAATTTAAGTCTAGTTTTAGGATTGTCTTACTTCATAGCCTTGTTTTCTTTTTCTTTTTTCTTTTTTTTTCTTTTTTTTATATCACAAGGATTGAAAACTGCCTTTATGGGATTTGAGTTAAGTAATTGTTATTGTAACTTAATCGTTTTTTTTTTTCTTGGGCCTTTAGTTGGTTGCCAATTTTTATTCTTCCTAATTACCAAACAAATCTGTATATACTGGAGACTTTTAAATAAGGGACACATCAATTTCACAATGTATGTTCTTACCAAAAAAAAAAGAAGAGGAATTTCCAAAAAAAAAAAAAATCAAAATTGGACGGGATACGTTAACAAAAATATTTTCCATTATGACTCCAAAAAACTTGTTAAAAACAATATTCATGCATATTTTTAATACCATGATAAAGAAACAAGGGCAAAATTGTAAACAACCAATTCATAACTCATTTTTATCATTTTTCTCCCAAACACTACTCCTGTTGCAAAATGCATTCTGCACATTTCTCTCAAACACTCTTCCCAGATTCAAAACACATTCTGACCATAATCCAAAAAGTCAAGAAGTTAAAAATGAAAAGCTGAAAAGTAGGCTCCCAAACACCCCCTTCCTCCATCCCTTTTTAATTGTTGAGCATTCCATATTTTTTTTTTTTTGGTCCCTTAATAGGTGTATGTTTTAAAAAGCTAATGGGTACAAGTTTGTACAATTTGTTTTGCCCTTTTGAAAACTTAATGAGAAAAGAGTAAATGGGTAAAAGTGGAGAATAATTTTGGAAAGTACAGAAAAAATTGGTTTGAAAGGTGTAAAGTGGAGGTAAAAGTTGATGTCAAATGAGTAATGATGATGTTAATTTAATAAGTTGGATTTAAGAAGCAACAAACTAAAAAAGGGACGGAGGGAGTAGATTGCAATAGATAGATGATCTTTTGAAGAGTGTGAATAGTAGTTTTTGACATTCATTTTGGGACGAAGTGAGTTTTTGTTATTTGCATGGTATATATATTAAGGTTTTCGCCCTTTTGAACTTATTTGTGCTTCGTTCACTGTCTATTGAGTGGTGAATAAAAAAAATGAAATTGTAAATCGGTATAAGTTTGCAATTTTAATGGCAATTATTCCTATTTAGGGGAATTTCATCATTGGCATGGGTCAAATTCATAAAATTGATGAAACGATATAAAACCAAGAAGCACTAGATTACACCCCATGTGTCGGTAGACGATGTGACAACTACTTGTTCGAGTAAAGCCTTGATGGCTTTGAGCTAGCCTTGATCTGATGTATGTACTGAGAGCAGAGAGAGTGAGCGTGGTGTAGAGATGTAGTCGGAGAGGGTGTGGCTCCCCAGCGGTGACCCCGTTTGCTTCCGAAGAGTTTTTCGTCTTGTATGTATGTATGTGTGTGTGTATATATATATATATATATAGGTGGATTTTCTAGTCCAAACCTCCCGAAAATAAGAAAAAATTGATTTATTTTGTGTTGCAAATTATTTTTGGAAAATCCGAGCCGCCCAATGTGTTTAGAAGGTGTTTTCAAGGGTCCACGCGGAAAATCTTCAAAAAAAAATACCAGGAAGGGCTTGATCCAAGTAGTTTTCGCAAAAACTGTATATATATATATTTTTGAGAAAACTGCTTGGATCAAGCCCTTCCCGGTATTTTTTTTTGAAGATTTTTCGCGTGGACCCTTGAAAACACCTTCTGAACACATTGGACGGCTCGGATCGTCAAAAAAAAAATTGGGATCATGGAGGTCTGGAAACGGGACTCCCGGATTAGAAGGGCTCCCTATATATATATATAGGAAGCCCTTCCAATAAGGGACCCTTATTGAAGTTACCAGGCGGACCTCACCTTTCCGAGCCAAATTTCGACGATCCGAACCGTTCAATGTTTTTAAAATGCATTTTTAAGGGCCCCCGCGAAGATTCGTCCAAAAAAAATACCCGGAAGGGCTTCATCCGTTCGGTTTTTGCTAAAAACGCTATATAGCAAAAACCGAACGGATGAAGCCCTTCCGGGTTTTTTTTTTGGACGAATCTTCGCGGGGGCCCTTAAAAATGCATTTTAAAAACATTGAACGGTTCGGATCGTCAAAATTTGGTCCGGAAACACAAAAAAAGCCTAGGTCCGCATGGAATTTTCCCATAAGGGACCCTTATTGGAAGTTTATCCTATATATATATATATATATATATATATGAGAGAGTTTTCTCTAATTTCATGGTGTGAGTTGTGTGTGTGAGTGACCTCTAGGCATAACAAATGGTATTAGAGCTTGGTTCATGGGAGAGGGTCACTGGATTGTTTGTTTAAACACATTGGTTTGAGATGGCTAAAAACCACGGTGGTCGAAAATGGGTTTTGACAACGGGAATAGACTCTACTCCCCTAGGTGAAGCCAACGGTGCAGGTCCGCCACTGAGATGACGCCGGAGGAGCGCCCATACGCCGGTCAAAAGGTAGCGCGTCGTGGTGCCCACTCGCGGCTGGAGGTAGAAGGCGAGTCGGATCACACACGCCAAGGTGTTGCCACGTTGGCGACACATCATAGCCACGTAGAACTTTCAGCAGCCACATCAGTTGACGTGGTGATAGGTCATCAAAAGGGTTTGGTGTTGACCGGTTTGACCCGAATGACCCTTTGGCTGGATGGTTTGGACTTTTTGACCGGTTGTAAGGGTTCAAAAGTTTAGGTTAGGGTCCAGGCGTAGGTCAAAGGGGCCAGGTACATGTCAGAAGGGGTCAGAGGCTAGTCAAATAGTTTCAACAGCAGTTCAGAAGGATCTTTTGGCGATTCCGGAGCTGATACGACTTCGTTTTTCGCAAATGAGTAGTTTATTTTGACTGTCTCAAGTGCTTCGATTCCGTGATGAGGTTTCTAAACTAGTGAAATTGTTTAGTGGAGCAAGATTCAGAGGTTTAGAGGCTGTTCGGGTTGTCAAGAGGCTTGGTCCTAACAAAGTGATCTATTCCGGGTTCTATGGCTGGACCAGTCGCAATAATTAGCAAGCAAGGATAAAAAAAATTGAGCGTGTACCCCAATTTTTGGTGCTGATAAGTTCGACTGGTAATGACACAAACGCTTGCCAAAGTCACGGATCAGAAGCTTAACCATAATGATCTGATGGAGGTCAGGGGAAAGTCTGGGTATCGAACAAAAATGAACAAGGAGGCTGAGGAGACTTGTGTGAGATGACAAGAGTTTACAGGAGGTCCTAGAGTGTGGTGAGGGAGACTGGTAGTGCACGATGCTACCCACCAAGGAGGAATGGACAGACTTGGAGAGATCGAAGGTTGGTTGTGAGCAAGCCTCTTCCCATGCGGTGTGTGAGACCATCTGGTGGAATGAGCCTTCGTTGTGAGTAGAGGGGTTACTGCAATAGTTTTCGAGATGGATACAAGCTAGTGTGGCTGATGTTTGGTTTATCCACGTGGTTGGACCAGGTGATTGTTGACTGGTAGGTCAATGGATTTCCTCCTAAGTGGACTGAGAAGCACTGGATTGCACCCAAACTGTCAGTAGACACTGTGCAACTACTTGTATGCGTGAAGCCTTGACGGCTTTGAGCTGTGACCTTGATCTGTTGTGTGTGTATATATATATAGGAAGATGTTCTATTCAGGACTCCCTCAAAGATCTCCTCCGTGAGGACCACCCCTTTTTTTATTTTCCGGATCAAATTTCGACGATCCGAACCGCTCAATGCATTTAAAACATGTTTTCCATGGCTAACGCGAAGGAATCACAAAAAACAAATACCCGAAAGGGCTCCATCCGAGCGGTTTTTCATAATAACCGTACATATATAATTTATCAAAAAATGCTTGAATGAAGCCCTTTCGAGTATTTTTTTTGGACGAATCCTCGCGGTGACCCTTAAAATCACGTTTTAAACACATTGAGCGGTTCGGATCGTCGAGATTCGACCCCGATCCATGAGGTCCGCAAATTACGAGTTTGAGGGAGTCCTTAGTAGAACGGGATCCTATATATATATATATGTATGTACTTAGAGCAGAAAGAGTGAGCATGGTGTAGAGATGTAGTTTGAGAGGGTGAGGCTTATTGGGGGAGCTGGTGTGTGGCTACCCGGTGATGAGCCATTTTTGCTCCCGAAGAGTTTTTCATCTTGTATGTATATATATACTTCTTCCATCCCAATTTGTTTGCTCACACAAATTGGGACAGAGGGAGTACTAGGGAGTTTTTTCTGATTTCGTGGTGTGAGTAGTGTGCATGAGTGACCTCTGGGCATAACACTAGTGATGGAAAATTTGGAGGGCAGCGACCCCCCTCTGCCCTTGTGGATGAGTGGAGTATAGCCTCTTGAGTTATTAGGGCCATGGAGGGGAACACATGGATTTAGTCATTTGCTTACGAAACTTTGGTTCAAGAGCAATTGGGAAGCAACAATTGTTAGACTTAAACAAAAAAAAAAATCAATAGTCTTTTCAAAATTCAAATGCGGGGAAGAAAGTTGGTGTGGAGCACAACTCTTCAGAATTTCATTATATTTTCAAATAATTGGCGTATCGTCAACTATTTTACTTCTTGTTTTAATTTCATTAGAAAACGGAAGGCTGGATGGTGTAGGTTGAGTTGTTCATGTAGCAGAACTAGAAGAGTCCATGTCTACTTTCTGATACTCTCTCGTGCACTTCTTTTTCTATCTATTCAATTTTCACACCTCTATAAGAAATTTTCAAACTTCAATTTTTATGCTCGCTCAATCTTCGCATGTTCCTTCTCTTTCCAAGTTTGCACTCGTTTACTAAGGAAGAATGGGATTTAGAGACCTCACTAATTATCTCTTGCTCAAGAAATTGACAGGGCTAGGACTCGTAGGGGAGGAAGTGCGATCGATAGGTCTTTAAATATATATAAATTCCGTACCAGTTGTTCTATATTCTATACCGTATATCCTCGGTGGAACAAATGGAAGGATTTTTCAGCGTAAAAGCAATAGTGTGGATCGAGTATGCATAGAAACTAATATGAGCATTTCTTAGTTCTCGGATGCATTTGAGGAGAACTGACACTGCAAAAAAAAAATGGTCTGGCATATCTATCTCCCCTGGGGTATTATTTTGCTACAACTTGATCCTTCTAGATAAGGTTATATTTTGTCTAGTAGGTCTTCTCTCAAATTTATCTTCATTTTCTTGTTTTTGTTTGGTTTGGGGATCAAATCATCCGTACCTCGGTTCCCATGTATTTTTAACTTTGACATTACGAGGCAATTTCTAAACCACTAGAAATTTAAAACACGATCTAACGGCTCAAAACACATGAGTATAGAGGAACTCGTATATATGTTTGGTTTGTTGGCCTAGTGCCAATGACTGTATGGTTTCTTTCTATGAGGTAAAGGCTGGCCCCTTTACACTTGTAATAGGTTTGCTTTACTGAATTTGTTGGGAAACGAATCCCAGAAACCCTTAACAACGTGTACGTATTAGACAAAAAAAAAGTGCAAACTCTACGAAGCAGAATTAGGGTTTACCTCTTATCCGTAGACTTTAGAACTTGACAAACCCAATTACTTTACTCAACAAACTCTGGTCGACTGTACCTCATGATCTTCTGCCATATTCCTTTATACCTCAATCACATAATCAAGCGTGGACTTCTATGTAGTCTCTTTGTTCTCTTTCTCACAGCCTCTCTTCTAATTTTCTGAATGACTATGTGAGACCTAGAGAACATTACAATATAATAGGGCTAGAGTAAGGACCTAAGGATAAATGAATTTGGGCTCCTCGTGTAAATAAGAAACCTTAATCCTAACAGAATTCTATTTCTTATTTGACATATTATAATTCACACCACTAAAGAATTATAATCACACTCCTGTCTTTATCTCAATTAATTAAGTTTTGAGCTCCATGTCATTAAATACTTATTAATTGTCCTACGTTAATAAGTAAATCTTTTTTTTTTTTTTTTTGAGAGAGAGAGAGAAAAGAAGAAGAACCCCTCAACAGTTGGGCAAGCTTCCCTTTTATAGGCCAAAGGATGCCTGCCTGTTGCTTTTCCCGTGATCCTCACGCGCTGCCCGTACCTGACCCGGCACGTGAACAAGCAATGAGTACTCCGCCGTTTCGGCTGACGTCAGGCCTCCTGCATACCTGAAGTTTGGGATATCCCCCAGTCCGTAACGTGGTTTGTCAGATGCCTCGAGCACCTCGTTAAGACACCGCCTGACACTAGTTCAATCACACTTGTCTCTTGTCTAATCATGGCCTCTCGGCGCGAACCCTTGAGCCTTTGGCTCGGTGCGTCCCGATTTGGATTACGCATCCTCCCGCTCGGAGGGAAAGGGTTGTTGTGGTCATTCCGTATGCTCCAACTGATCGCCGAGCCATTCGGCTATTTGATGATCCTTTCGGCAGCAGTCTCCCTCGGGGAATCCAAGTTGCAAGCTCCCGACGGATGTCATTGTCCCGGGGACCGCTCGATCACGAGCCATGGCCGTCTTGAGAGCTCCAAGCGCTTTCCCTTGGTTCCTTGGCCTCCTCGGCATAACCTGGGGGCGAACGGTTAGCCCTCGGTGAAGAGGGAGCTTGCACCTATCGAACCCCCAAGGGGGTCTCTTGGACCTCGGCTGCTACAATAATCCCTCGACTTATGTTTGTTGTTGAGGCGACATGAGTCGAATCAAAGGTAGCCGAGAGGAAAGGACCCCGGCTCTGGAGCGAATTCCGGAGTTGCCGTTGGTGAATACGTCGAGTGGATGATTCCCTTCTGTTGGATAAGCACAGGTCAAATCAGTCTTTTCATCGCCATAGGCTGGGATGACGCATGAATGCCACGTGCCATGACGCGGTTTTCTCCCCTCATCGTAATGATGGCTCTCTGTAACCGCTGCAGTGATGCCTCGAAAATTGATGCCAGCTGTCGCTTATGTTAAAGAAGGGGAGTCCGTCCCCTCATTTTCTTGCCACGTGTCACCTTTTGAGTGGTCTCCGGTACATTGTAGCAATTAGTGCTAAGTACCCCATTCAATTTCGAACGGTTGGGGAAGCCCATAGGCCGTCCCCTTCTGAGTATAAGTAAGGGGGAGAGACACTTTACGTTCTCTCTCTAACTCCCCAAAGCTCTGCAACTTCAGGTCAGAACTTCGCCTCTGTCAACCACCGTCGTCCGCCACCCTCTCCGCCACTGCAACCCATCTCCGTCACAAGTTGAATTTCCGATATTCATTTGTTGCACGCTTTCCAGGTAAAAATGCATCTTTTTTCCGCTTCCTCTTGCATTTCTTTCATTCATTGTGCTTTTTAGATCTCTAGTCATGCCTCTTTTTTAGGTGTTTTTTCTGGGGTGTGGATGAACATTGTACCTGCAAAAACTCAGGCATTCATCGTGTTCATCTTCCACCAGTTGAATACCTTCTTCAGAGCATTGGCCTTCTTCCGAGGGGACCTCTTCATGGGCTCTTCGGTTGAGGAGCTTCTCTCGGAAGCCCCAATCGGAACACTAGGGTTAGGACCGTGCCGAAGTAGATGATTAGGCTTAGATCCCTTTGCTAACGATCTCACCCGTGCACATTCTGTTAGGTCTTCGGCATGGCTGACATATCTAGTTCTCGGACAAGATCAGACTCCTTCGGCGATCTAGATCCCTGAGTGACCCAAAGAATAGCGGCCCTCGGCAGGGGCTTTCGAACGAATGACGCCACGAAATTTGGCGAGTCGAGGACTTTCTTTGCACGACGCCATTTCGACTCAAATGAGCCCGACGACCAGGAGGAAGTGCCCTCTTCGGCTGCCGGGGAAACAACTAGGGATCAGAGACTCAAGCTAACGGATGCCGAGCCCCAGAACGTGGTAGATACCCAAGGCCAGTCTACTCAACCCGGGGGAAACGTTCCTAGCTCCTCGGCAAAGGCTAAGACCCCGACAAAATTCCAGGGTCGTTAGCAGGGACTCCGGCCAACCCCTACGCGCATTACATGAGCGGGAAGGGGGGAGCTAGAAGAATTCCGCTGGAAGTACCAAATTCCGGACGACGTCGTGGTAGAGCCCTTCAAAGAGGAAAGGTTGGTCTTCTTGGCGGACTACATCATCTTTCCCCTCATCGCAATCATAGAGGGGGGAGTTCGGTTTCCCCTTCACCCTTTGCTGCGGGGCTACCTGGGGCACTACGAGCTAATGCTGTGCCAGCTTTCCATCAATTCCTACTGTATCATTAGCTCGATGATCGCTCTGGTTAGAAGAAACAATCTCCAGCTCTTCCTCAGTGACTTGTTCCTAATGTATAACATGGGGCACAATGCCATGTATGACCGCTACTACTTTGCCACCCGGCCAAAATTTGACCATCTTGTGTCCCGTCTTACCGACACGAATAAGCGGGTCACCGAACGCTCCCCGCGGGGCCCTGTGCCCAGATTCAGGGGGAACCCAAGTATGTTGGACGCCTAACTTGATTCCACCGCACGTTTTCTTTCTATATGCTAATTGTTCGGTTCTCTCACAGGTGTTTCTAGGAAAACCAAGGCACTTAGGGCAGGAGGAAGTTAGGATAGGCTGATAGCTCTCCTCTCTTGTCCGAGGAGGGACGCGTCGAGGCTGTTAGGCTATCAGCCCTAGTACAAGGGTTACTCCGCGCGAAATAAGAAAGTTCTTATCCCCCTCGACCCAATGGCACCTCAGCAAAACCTAATGTCCATAATCAAGCAAAAGGAGCAGGAGGCTCAACTTCTCTTCGGTGGAAATCGACCCACCAAATTCTTGCCTGCCCCTAAAAATACTGAGGAAGGGGCTCCGGGAACCGTTATGGTGGATGAAGCTCGGGAGATGTAGAGAGCTGCCAATGCTCCAATGCAACCCGCCCCAACTCAGACCCAGAAGCCAACCCAACCCCCTTTCTATCGCGCAGCTGAGTCACTCGCGCCGCAGGGATGAGGATGTTGAGGGGCCCGCAGAAAAGAGGCAGAAAACCTAGGGGACTGCGGCTAACGTGATTGAGGTCGCCGAGACAGATAAGGGAAAAATGACTTCCGGCGAGGCTTCTACCGCTAGGGTTTGGGCCCCTACCTTCTCCAAACTGGACGGTGAGCCCATCGCTGAAGTCGACAGCCTTCAGGACTCTCCAGAGTTGGCCCTGTCACTTTAAGGGCGACTCACCCTCCCAAAGGACAGGCAGGAACTCCCATCCAGCCGACTGGAGAACGCAATGGCCTTCTACTTTTTTCTGGCGAAGGTAAAATATTCCACCCATTCTTGTCGTTTAAGTACCTCTATTTTGTCTCAGCCCCCTTCTTGTTATGCAGGCTGGGCAGGCTGCCGTTCGCATGAACAAGCAAATGGAGAAGGTGGCGAACTCCCGAACGAGGCTGCGCAAGAAGGCGACAGAGGCCAATGACGAGGCATAGGGTGTCGAGGAGAAACTTAAAGAACTCGAATCGGCAATCTCTGACGCCAAGAAGAGAGCCACCGCTGTGGGCGAGAAAGTAGATGAGGCAGACAAAAGAGCGGCTGAGGCGGAAGAAAAGGCGAAGATAGCTGACGCTAAGAGAAAGAAGCTAGTCGCTGATCTTGCGGTGGCTGAGATGGAGAGGAGGTGGGTTACATATGAGCTCGAGGCTATGAAGGCGGCTCTTCCCAAGTAGCTCGAGGAGGCCAACCAGAAGGGCTACAACAGGGCCATCGATGAGTACCCCAGAGAGATAGATGAGCTTAATACTGAGGCCGAGTTGAAGGTTGCGCTTGAGACCCATTCCTCGTCCTATCAGTTTGGTTTTTTTGCCAGCCTGGATCTCCTTGAGGTCCCTGCTGATGACCCCCACCATACCCTATCGCCAATCCCCTCATCATCATTTTTCTGGAAATACCAGGTCATTACCCTATTCGGAAAGATTACTGGAACTACGAACGGTATCAAGTTGTTGCAACCAGCAAAGATCTCACTCTTAATACCCATTGGTTAACACCAACAACTTCACAAGAAGAAGTTATTTCGGGACCCCCAGAAAAACTCGTGGGGGTTACGAAATCAACCTCAATGGCATAAAAATCATGAGGTATTGCTATAAGGTAAGGAAAATGAAAATTACCCGTACGCTTGGTATGAGACATTCTGCCAAATTTCATGGATCAGGGATAATCATACAGGTCTCCAATAGTGTATACAGATTGACCAGCTTGAACATCTCCTTCAGCAGCCAGCTGAAAAGCAAATTTAGGGTGTAACCCATTTGGCAAGTGAAGTAACGCCAGATCTGCCCCAGTGTCGATGGTTACAGTGTTAACAATTAGACATTCTGGAAGCTTATCACCCCCTATGTCTGTGACTTCTAGGGATCTTAGATGGAAACCCCAAATATTAATATCGTCATGAAAATACCAATCACACACACCATGAGCGACAGTCACAATGAAGCCTTGCTTCACAATAAAACCAGAAAACATATTGTGGCCTAGAATAGGGTCTACTCCATCAGGCAAGGCTTGTCCATGTTCATCAACGAATACTCCATTTTGATTAGTCAAGACTGCAAATAAATATGCACACAATGAGGCATGTCAAACGCGTGAAACCCTAACAATTACAAGAAGGAAAGAGTACATAGATTTCAACAAAAAAAAGGCTAAAATGGGTATGCTGCCAGAAGAGAAATTTAAACTTCAGCAACTAAAAATCTAAAACCCCAAACAAGACAGTACATGAAATTAAAGGAAGACGAATGGGGTATCCAGATCTTACTATACTTGGAGACAATCCGCACCACACCGCCTTTCACCTTAGGGATGGCGTGAGTGCGTTCCATATCAACAAGTTGAAGTGGCTGAAGGGCAACATTGGGGGTACGGTTTAAAGAGTTGGAACTAGAAGCCATGGCAGTGGTAAGTTCGAGAGTTTTTGGTTAAGGGTTTTGAGATTAGGATTTCTAAAAGAAAGCTCAAGGGTTTGGGGTGAAGGGTTTTTAGATTTGGGTTTCTGCAAGAAAGAGTGCGGCCAAGAACTTAAAATTTATACTTGGGCGGGAAAAATACCATGCACCTTTGTTTGGGCCTCTATTTGGGCTCTGGGCTCTGTTTGGCCACGTGTGGTGGGCTGGCTTAGAGCCTCTACTTGGGCGGCTTCTGATTTTATTATGTGTTTGGCTAGGTGCAAATTTCTGAACCCACGCCCTTGGTGAACCACCACCGATGGGAATTTTTTTTATCATTTCTTAGCCATGCACTGCTATCCATAACTGTCTTTTCTTCCTTTGGACAAGCATCATTGAGGTTGGTGTAATTGACGCACACTCGCAATTTCCCGTTCTTTTTGTTCACTACCACTGTGTTAGCCAACCAAGTGGGGTACTGGACCTCATAGATGGCCTCGGCCTCGATCAGTCGATCGACTTCTTCCTTGATGGCATCGTCGTGCTGGGCGAAAGACCTTCTCGGTCGTTGGACCACCGGTTTCCTAGCCTGATCAACATTAAGGGACTGCGTGATGAAGTCCGGCGAGACGCCCGACATCTCATAGGGTGTCCACGCAAATACCTCCATGTTTTCCTTGAGGAATTTCACCATCTCTTCTCGCTCAACGTCCGGGAGTGTCGAACCAACCATGAAGAATCTGCTACCGTCTTCATTGATGGGTATTTTGATCCGATTAGGAACAGGAAAACTACACGTACGCCTGGTATGAGACAATCTGCCAAATTTCATGGACCAAGGATAATCATACGAGTGTCCAATAGTGTATACATATTGACCAGCTTGAACATCTCCTTCAGCAACCAGCTGAAAAGCAAATTTAGGGGGTTAACCATTTGGCAAGTGAAGTAACGCCGATCTGCCCCAGTGTCGATGGCTACAGTGTTAACAATTAGACATTCTGGAAGCTTATCACCCCCTATGTCTGTGACTTCTAGGGATCTTAGATGGAAACCCCTAATATTAATATCGTCATGAAAATACCAATCACACACACCATGAGCGACAGTCACAATGAAACCTTGCTTCACAGTAAAACCAGAAAACATACTGTGGCCTAGAATAGGGTCTACTCCATCAGGCAAGGCTTGTCCATGTTCATCAACGAATACTCCATTTTGATTAGTCAAGACTGCAAATAAATATGCACACAATGAGGCATGTCAAATGCGTGAAACGCTAACAATTACAAGAAGGAAAGAGTACATAGATCTCAACAAAAAAAGGCTAAAATGGGTATGCTGCCAAACAAGAAATTTAAATTTCAGCAACTAAAAATTTAAAACCCCAAACAAGACAGTACATGAAATTAAAGGAAGACGAATGGGGTATCCAGATCTTACTATACTTGGAGACAATCCGCACCACACCGCCTTTCACCTTAGGGATGGCATGAGTGCGTTCCATATCAACAAGTTGAAGCGACTGAAGGGCAACATTGGGGGTACGGTTTAAAGGGTTGGAACTGGAAGCCATGGCAGAGGTAAGTTCGAGGGTTTTTGGTTAAGGATTTTGAGATTAGGGTTTCTGAAAGAAAGTTCGAGAGTTTTGGGTGAAGGGTTTTGAGATTAGGATCTGGAAGAAAGAGTGCGGCCAAGAACATAAAATTTATACTTGGGCGGGAAAAATACCCTACACCTCCGTTTGGGCCTCTATTGGGGCTCTAGGCTCTGTTTGGCCACGTGTGGTGGGCTGGCTTATTGCCCTCAATGGGGGTGTAATTTTACGCCCATAGAGTTTAGGCCTCCTATAAATCCTCTACTTGGGCGGCTTCTGATTTTATCATGTGTTTGGCCAGGTGCGAATTTCTGAACCCACGCCCTTGGTGAACCACCATCGATGGGAAGCAATTTTATTATTTCTTAGCCATGCACTGCTATCCATAACCATCTTTTCTTTCTTCGGACAAGCATCATTGAGGTTGGTGTAATCGACGCACACTCGCCACATCCCGTTCTTCTTCTTCACTATCACCGTGTTAGCCAACCAAGTGGGGTACTGGACGTCACAGATAGCCTCGGCCTCGATCAGCCGATCGATTTCTTCCATGACACCCAAGGCGTGCTAGGTGGAAGACCTTCTCGGTCGTTGGACCACTGATTCCTAGCCAGATCAACATTAAGGGACTGCGTGATGAAGTCCAGCGAGACGCCCGACATCTCATAGGGTTCCACGCAAACACCTCAATGTTGTCCTTGAGGAACTTCACCATCTCTTCTCACTCAACGTTCGGGAGTGCCAAACCAACCCTGAAGAATCTGCTCCCATCTTCATTGATGGGAATTTTGATCCGGTTAGTAATAGGAAAACTACCCGTATGCCTGGTATGAGACAATCCGCCAAATTTCATGGACCAGGGATAATCATACGGGTCTCCAATAGTGTATACAGATTGACCAGCTTGAACATCTCCTTCAGCAGCTAGCTGAAAACCAAATTTAGAAACCCATCTGGCAAGCGAAGTAACTCCAGATCTGCCCCAGTGTCGATGGCTATAGTGTTAACAATTAGACATTCTGGAAGCTTATCACCCCCTATGTCTGTGACTTCTAGGGATCTTAGACGGAAACCCCTAATATTAATATAGTCAAGAAAATACCAATCACACACACCATGGGCGACAGTCACAATGAAGCCTTGCTTCACAATCAAACCAGAAAACATACTGTGGCCTAGAATAGGGTCTACTCCATCAAGCAAGGATTGTCCTTGTTCATCAACGAATACTCCATTTTGATTAGTCAAGACTGCAAATAAATATGTACACAATGAGGCATGTCAAACGCGTGAAACCCTAACAGTTACAAGAAGGAAAGAGTACATAGATCTCAACAAAAAAAAAGGCTAAAATGGGTATGTTGCCAGACAAGAAATTTAAATCTCAGCAACTAAAAATTTAAAACCTCAAACAAGGCAGTACATGAAATTAAAGGAAGATGAATTGGGCATCCAGATCTTACTATACTTGGAGACAATCCGCACCACACCGCTTTCACCTCAGGGATGGCGTGAGTGCGTTCCATATCAACAAGTTGAAGCGACCGACGGGCAACATTAGGGGTGCGGTTTAAAGGGTTGGAACTGGAACCCATTGCAAAGGTAAGTTCGAAGGTTTTTGGTTAAGGGTTTTGAGATTAGGGTATCAAAAAGAAAGTTCGAGGGTTTTGGGTGAAGGGTTTTGAGATTAGGGTTTCTGGAAGAAAGAGTGCGGCCAAGAACTTAAAATTTCTACTTGGGAGGGAAAAATACCCTACACCTCTGTTTGGGCCTCTATTTGGGCTCTGGGCTCTGTTTAGCCACGTGTGGTGGGCTGGCTTGGAGCCCTAAATGGGGTGTAATTTTACCCCCATAGAGCTTAGGCCTCCTTTAAAGCCTCTACTTGGGCGGCTTCTGATTTTATTATGTATTTGGTCGGGTGTGAATTTCTGAACCCACGCCCTTGGTGAACCACAACCGATGGGAAGCAATTTTATCATTTATTAGCCATGCACTGCTATCCACAACCATCTTTTCTTTCTTCGGATAAGCGTCATTGAGGTTGGTGTAATCGACGCACATTTGTCACTTCACGTTCTTCTTCTTCACTACCACCGTGTTAGCCAACCAAGTGGGGTACTGGACCTCACAGATGGCCTCGGCCTCGATCAGCCCATCGATTTCTTCCATGACACCCAATCGAAAATCGAAAATGGAAAGTCGATTTCTTCCTCACAGATAGCAAATACAACCACTTATTGTGGTAATTGATATATTCTCTCCGCCCCAAAATTTTATTCCGGTCCGTAAAACAAGGACTTCATAATAATAGAAAATTTTCAAGAAAAAATCAATATTTTTTTAACAATTTACTGGATATCAACAAGTACTTCTAATTTATCAGAAAAGTTTGAAAATTTTCTTTTCAAAGACTGGTTATTTTTAGGTCCTCGTTTTGCGGACAAGACAAAAATTTTGGGACGGATTGGAGTAGATCACAAAAAATAGATATAAAGGTTTATAGAGATGTTCAATTGTAAGCCATTAGCTGAATCTCCTACTTTTTAACCATAAATGGGTACCGAGGGAGTAGGGTATACGTGGTGCCGAAAACACATCTCGGCCTTGCAAAAGTGTTTTGAACGGCTCAGATTTCTCCCAATCCTTTCCCTCTTCTCTCCTATTTCTCTCTTTAAAATTTGGATCGTCCAAAACACTTTTGGCCGGCCAAAATGGATGACAAATACCGTCACGTGGTAACCTTCCGGCACCCAAGTTTTTCCCCAGTTTGAGTTAAAAGCAACGTGTTTATATCACTTCTCGAGGAACCGCTTATTATAGACCAGTTGTGCGGTCGTTAAAAAAAAAAAAATGAGGAACTCTTGATATATGGCATATCCAGATAATGGGGCAGAGTCACGATTTTGATCCAAGGAGCTCATTTAATATGTATATTTAATATTTCCACTAAAAATGTACTCATTATATTTGACAGATTTTGTTTATGAATGCAATATGTAGATTTTTAATGTCCAATGCAATGCAGTAATAAAGTTAATTGTTTTTTTCTATAGGTCACTAAAATACCAATGTACTTGTTTTTTTTGTCTATTAAAGGGATTGAGAAAATACATCAATGGCAATGCAAAATAACTTTGAACAGATCAAACCATAACTTTTTAAATTATAATTGCCTAATATAATAAGAGAAAATCAAATCATCATCCTAAAATCAGCTAGTTTCTAATTTTTTTTTTCTAAAATACTACGCCCCCGTCCCTTTTTAAGTGCGTTGTTTCTTAAATCCAACTTATTAAAGATGCATAATCATTACATATTTTACGTTAACTTGTACCTCCACTTTACATTTTTCACATTAACTTTTACTTTCACAATTCAAAATTATCCTCCACTTTTACCTAGCTATTAGCTCTTTACCCACTAACTTTTCAAAAGTTTAAAATGGCAAAATAATAATGTACAAACGTACCCATTAACTTTTCGAAATACATAGTACTTATTAAGGGACGGCCCAAACTAAAATAGTCGACTACAAAAACGGGACGGAGGGATTATCATTTTCAATCTTTTCTCTTGAAACGGTATCATTTTCAACTTTAAAATTACTGGCCTGAAAGCCACTTGTCTTATAAAAAAGGAATGGGGCGGCGCGATATTAGTGCTCTCTCATTCTAGAAAAAAGACTTTCAGAAGATAAAAAGAGAATAATCCAGTAATCCTCGCCTTAAGGAATCTTGAATATCAACTTTCTTGGTCAAAATAACCTTTTTTCCGAACTTCATTTCCATCCCATTTCTTGTCCTAGGGGTCGAAGGAAAATATCTACTTAAATAGTGGTCCATTTTTGTGATGCTGAATGATTCATAAATTGTCAAAAAGGTAGGATATTAATATTTTGGCTTTTTGCAATTGGTAAGAAATTGACAATTGAAGAAGAAGATAGATACAGCCAATAAAGAATATCGCCTTCTTGGGCTGACAGCTAGTCCACCAGGACGACACACTTGGCTCCCTCGTGTTGGACGACTGCTTCACTATCCATCCTCGACGACGTGGAGGAGACGGATAGGCGGTGTAAAGGAGGGGAGATGATGAGTGAAACCCTAAGTGACGAGTGATATTTGTGAAGCGTGAACTAATTTGTAATAATCCGCACTTTTATAATAAAAATTAGGATTATCTGATTTATTAACTATGATTCATTACCTTAAATTTCTCTAACTACACATAGGATCCTTAAACATTGCCAAACATACACTTTAGGTCCCTAATAGTTTCAAAATTTACCTAACCTAATTAACCTCTTCCTCGTCCCCATCCCATCGCCACCCCTCCCCAGCCGACCTCTCTTTCTCCTGCATCACATTCGCAGCTCCTCTCCAACTTTGTCATTACAAACCCACCTCTCCACCTTATCTCTTCACACCATCTTGTCAATCACACCATTATACCACCCCTCACCTCCATTTAGGGATGGCAATTTCCCCCAACATAATGGGTACCTGCCCCGCTGAGACTATTTGGAGGCGGATATTGCCCGATTTTTCATCCAATAGAAGCGGATATGGTAGAACTTAAAAAACTCATAGTTGAACATGGGGCGAGAATAATTTTGTGGTACCCACCCCTAAATACCCGTACCCGTCCCGTTCCAAATTGTATATGTATATTTTTTATACATATGTATGTGTATATAAGTATGCATACATGTATTATGTATTATTTGTGTATATTATATGTACTTAAGAGCTCCGGTTTAAACCTGATCATTCTTTCTTGTTCAAGTAGTTTGGATATGGATTTACCCGAATATACTTGATTTCCAATGGGAAGCCGGTAGATGGATTGTCCACTATCCTTATCGGGTATGGAAAAAAATTTCTAATTTGGGGATCGAGGTGGAATAGGGTCCCTCAACTTATACCCTACCTGTCTAATGAGAGACTTGTATGATGGATTGTCCACCATCCCTATCGGATATGAAAAGAAATTCCCGATTGGGATCGAGGTAGAATAGGGTCCCTCGACATGAAACATTGCAATCATTACATGAGTCAGACATGGGTCCTCAATGGCTAAAACTGGACTGAATCGGACCGAACTGGACTAAGAACAAAAAAAAAAACTGGGCGGGAGCTTGAACCCATTTATTGATGACAATAGTTGACAACTCCTGATAGTTGCTTCTCATCAACCATAACCAATCTCCCCAATATTGGCAAGACAGAGCGAGAGAGAGCAATACCTAGATGAAGAACAAGAACAATTAACCAATTCAACAGGTTTCTTGTTTGGAGTAACCCTTTCCTCTTCTTCTTTTTTGTGAATAAAACATCATAAGGAGGGATTCATTAAATTAATCTCTTTATCAGGTGTTAAAAAGAGGACTAGAATGATGTTGAAGAACAACACCAGTGGAGGTGGAGGAGGAGGGGATATAGTACAAGGGGGGAAAATTCTCCGGGCCACTGGCCGTAAAGACCGGCACAGCAAGGTGCTCACGGCAAAAGGGCCGAGAGACCGAAGAGTCCGACTCTCGGCCCACACTGCAATCAAGTTCTACGACTTGCAGGACCGGTTGGGTTATGACCGGCCTAGCAAAGCCGTAGACTGGCTCATCAAGAAGGCAAAAACCACCATCGACAAACTCACCGAGCTACCCACAACATGGAATCCAATCGATTCCGAAGCAGCAGGGGGAGGAGGGTCGAATGAAATGACCATTTTGGGGCACCATTCAGATTTCCCTTCTGGGTATGGATTACAGCTAAATCAGCACCAATTGGGTGAAACCCCAAGGGCTGATTCGTCATTCCAGTTAAATCATCTATTGGGCACACAATCAATTCCAGACCCAATGAAGTCATTCTTCCCCATGACTTCCCCAATGAATTTTCACACCACCCAAGACGTCTGCCTCTCTCCCCACTCATCAACTGATCAGAATCAGTCCCTTAATCAAGGGTCGGGTCCTGCGACATTTGGGGCAATTTTGCTAGAGCCGCCGTGGGACGGCGGCGGAGAGAACAGAGAAGGGTACATGTTCAATCCCCATCAACTTGTTTGCCAAAGCTCAATGGGTTCAGAGAGGGAGCACCTTCAGTCCAGTTGTTCATCCGCGCCGGTTCATGCTTGGATTAATCACCACCCAGTTCAATTCGCATCCCAAAGTCTTTTGCAGATTCAAATTCAACAGCAGATTCATAGTTCCAATGAGCCGTCCTCTACTTCTCCCAATTCTCACCAATGACTGATTTCGTAAATTGGAAGGATAATGTGAGCGGGCACATGTTAATGTTAAAAAAATGTATTGAAATATATAAAAATTGTATAAAAATATGTGTAAATGTATTGAAAAATGTAAAAAGTGAACTGAAGTGCGTATATTTTTTCGTTTTTTGTGTACATATTATGTATCCAGCAAATTCCAAATTGGAAATCTCTTTCAGGTACCGCACCACTAATCCTTGTAATGGGATTCGGTTGTCCTTAAGAAAAAAACTATTATGATTTCACTTTTTAGCCTTTAAGGGGACCCATTTTAATTATCAAAACTCTTCCTCTAAGACCATTATTATCGGGAGCAATCTTATCTTCAAAAACACCTTTTAAATTTTAGCAAGTCATTTTTCAAAAATTCACAAAATCAGAATTTCTATTTTAACTTCACTATATTAAACTATTCTTTCTTTTTACTCAAATTCCAAAAAATAAAAAAACACTGCACCTTTTCAACAAAGTAATAAAAAAAATGAGAGGTGAGTAAAGAGTGACTACTCAATTTTCAGTAGACACTGTAGCCAAAATAAATTGGTGAGGGGAGATAGGTAGTATGATTTTTTTAGGTTTTTGGGGGATTGACTCTCTATTTTTGCTTAATAGTTAATTTAGGTAGCCACATATTGATTCTCTAAAGTATTGCAAATCGCGTATCGAGAGGTAAAATTTTGAGACAATTTTTTCTTCAAAAATGGGTTGGCATTGGATCGAATCCATTTACTAATTATAAACGTGTTACAAATATTTTTTGATTGATATCTAATAAATGTACTTGTTGACATGATGAATGTCATCGACGAATTTTACAAAATGAACAAGTTTGATTAATTAAGTGGGCTTGGGAAGAGCCTACAAAACCAGAACTACATTTAATGCTTGATTACTACTCCCTCCGTTCCTATTTGTTTGTCTCACACTCTTTCTCTTGCCTTTTTTTAAATAAAAAAAATTAAGTGCTTTCGTGTATCATTTTTAAAAAAATTTCACACCGAATTAAAGTACATGATGAGTATTTTAATTCGGTGTAAAAAAAATTGAAAAATGATACACGAAAACACTTTATTTTTTTATTTGAAAAGTGGCACGACTTTTCGTAGGGGACAAACAAATATGAACGGAGGGAGTTTTTTTTTTTTTAATCGGGAATGTTTGATTACTCTTGGGCTTCCTTTGTTTCGACGTAAATTATTTTACATCAAAGATTATTTTACGTGTAAAATAATTTTGCCAAAAAGACAAATTTTCGTTATTGTTTTCTAGTGTTTGGTTAATTGTCATTTCCCTTAAAGTTTCCATTCAATCATTGGACAAAATACCCACAATTTTTCGCAATTTTTTGTTTTTGTTTTCCAGTGTTTGTTTAATTTTTCGTTTTCGTTTTCGTTTTTGTTTTACTAACTCAAATAAACGCGGCCCCGTTCAATTGTCAAAAAAAGATGGGAAAGGATGGGAAAGTTAGCTTTCCCACATGTTTTGGACTGTTTAGTTTCCAGGAAAATGATAGAATCCTAAAAAATTATTTTCCCACCAGGACTCACTTTTCCTTAAAACAAGTCTTGCAAAATATATGAAATTTAGCGTCGCGGGAAAGTTCTATCCTCCCTTCATTCTCAAGTTTTTTCCGCCAACGTTCTCCCTCACTCATTTATTTCTCATATTTCGTATAAGTCTCCATTTTTTCTTTGTTTTATGCTATAAATATAGGCAACACAACCAATATGTTGGTTTTTGGGATGTTTATTTTTAATATTGTCATCAGTCTTTTGTTTTGTTTGTACCAACCGATTAATTACCGCTGGTTAAAATTTTTTTATTTTATATTATCTATTTATCTTTTAAGCATCCAAATAAGCCAGCCATTTGACATTTTCATTCAATTTTTAATTGTATTTGATAGTTTGCGTCAATTTTTTGTCAATTTTTTGTTCGCCTAGACGAGAGAAATCGAAAAAGTAAAAATTATGATCAAAACTAAAAATTCTTTGAATAAAGACAAAAGTAAGTAAAAAAAAAAACTTTTTGGCTTTTTTTTGTCTCTATTAAAAAATATTTGAGTTTCGATCATTATTTTTTATTTCTTGGATTCCTCTCGTTGAGATGAACTACTAATCCACAAAAATTTGATGCGAAACAAATAGATAGAAAAAGATTGAATAGAGACAAAAAAAAAAAAATAGAGTCAACTGGCTTAATAACCAAACTAAATATTTTTATTTTTTTCTGACTGATTTTAGAGATACCTAATGATTCAAAGGTAGCAATTCATATGTATTGATTTATTTCCAAGATAAATAGCTCCCGAAATTACTTTTATTCAAAATAATTATCGAATAAAGATAAAATAAGATTTCCCATAAGTTTCTTTTCTTGGCAAATGAACAACTAAATTTTATTTACCCAAAAAAAAACAACTAAATTTTAGGTTTCCTACATAATTCCTTTGTCAAATGAACACGCACAAGAAAATAGTTTTTCTTTTCCTTTACTTCACTTCAATTTGTTGGAATTATGCCTTGAATTTTAGACGTTCGAAGAAAAGTGCGAAGTTTGATGAGAAAAGCCATTTGCTGGACCTTTGGTCGGGACCAAGGGAAGTCTGGTCCGGACCAGCGGGTCTGGGATGTTTTGGGAAGTTGCTGCCTCTCTGGTCAGGACCAGCGAACCTGGGTCTGGACCATCGATGCATGATTTTTTGCGGTTGCGGGTTTTAAAGAGGATTTTGACCTAATTTTTGTACTTTTTTATAAATAGGAATCTTGTGGCTACCTAGGGTTTTGGTCTTTAACTTTTGGGATTGGATATTAGGGTTTTTTTGCTTGTTTCTTTTTTGTTCTTGAGACTTTGTCCTTAGATATCTGTTGGGTGTTCCAATTAGAGTTAGGGATATAGCCGGCTCTTTGTATTCTCTCCCGTTCATATAGTGAATCCTCTCTCGCTCCTCGCCCGTGGATGTACCTCTAGAGCTTAATTCGTGCTTGGGGGGAACCACGTAAATCTTGTGTCCTTGATTTTCACTTGTTGGTTTGTTTTTCTCTTACTTCGTGGCCTGTCATAACACAATTCAATTTTCTTAGGATTTACATTCCTACACAACATCATTGACAACTAAACGGAGCCGCAGAGTGGGTTGGGGGAGAGGAATCGGGATGTAAATTGGTAAATGACTTACAGGGCTTTTATCCAAAAATCATTTGTCTCTTAATGGCGTAAAAGATTTTCCCTTAATTTTATACCACCAAACACTGAAAAATAAGTAAAATGATTGACCGAAAAATATTTTACGCCCAAACAAATGGAGTCTCGATGAGCATAATTCTCTTTTTTAAGCCATTTTATTTACTAGCCAAGCATTTGATTGTTCAATCTACGTTTCGGTAACAGATGATTACATCCAATTGAAGAAGAGCTTTCAGACAGGGCAGGTAGGGCCCTGCCGTGCATGTAATTCAAGGTACCCTGCGGGGCACCCAAAACGGTGCCGTTTTGGGTGCCACACTAAGTGTTTGTGAAATGCAGTCTTATGGAGTCCACTTTTAGGTCCCACACAAATAATTCGAACCGCTAAATAGTTTTAAATAACTATTCAAGTCGTCTTGGAAAAAATCAGACCCATCGGATATTTTTATGTAATTTATCTAATTCGTGCAATTTTCATTTAGAATTCAGGACCCTATAAGTTGAATGAATCTTCAATAAATGTTATACAATTGTGCGCTTTGTAACCCATTGATATGAACCGTAGGTGCCATAGGGCTCGTTGGGAAGAGCATCTAGTAAAAAAATTATCCTGTTCGGACATTGATAGGTATCAATACAATACAAATATTTACTATTTTGATACCTATCGATGTTCGAACAAGATATTTTTTTACTGGATGCTCTTCTCAACGAGCCCTACGACGCCTACGGTTCAAATCAATGGGTTAGAAAGCACACAAATGTATAATATTTCTTGAAGATTCTTTCGAATTATAGGGTCCTGAATTCTGAATGAAAATCGACCGAATTAGATCAATTGCATAAACGTATCCGATGGGCCTGATTTTCTCCAAGACGACTTGAATAATTATTTTAAATTTATTTAACAGTTTGGATCATTTGTGCAGGACTCCAAAGTGAATCCCACAAGACCGCATTTCGCAAACACTTAGCATGGCACCGTTTTGGGTGCCCAGCATGGTGTCGTGCATTACATGCACAACAGGCACCCCTTCCTTCAAACAGTAGATGGACATATTGGGGTGAAGAAACAAGCATCTTTTTTTTTTTGGGCTAATTAAGAAACATGCTGTTGGGGCGTGTTTAAGTTAGCCTCTGCGGACGGTAATAAAAATACTCATGTAATCCTGAAATTCAGGGCTTGTTAGTTTTGTAAGGAGTTTGATCCGCTTGAGGTTCTTCTCGTGTGCGCGTAGGCTCAATCCGTTAGGGAGTATCCACGGAGTCCACCATGTTACATGGATAAAATATATATTAAATAACCCACATCCACTTAAAAGGCTAAGTCTTGTAAGTGGTGAGCCACCCAATTATATATTAAGATCCAACTCTTTTTCTGTTTATCCAATGTGGGACTCAATCTTTCACTCATGTTCTTAACAATCTCCCCCTCATGTGTGAACCATACATTGGGTCTAGCTCCCCATCGATCTGATCCACTTGACTCCACCTTAATTCTTGATCTATCTCTCCAACACTGTCCAAACCGAGGCTTATTTATTGCACCCACTCCATCGAGAGCCACCATACTCCAGGAGAGCCACCTTGCTTGTGAGCCACGTGCCTCATGCACCAGGAATTTTCCTACTCCATCGAGAGTACGCACTCCATTGAGAGCCGCCTTGCTGCCTGCCGAATGCACGAGGAATTTTCCTGCTCCATCGAGAGTTACAATGGATTTTCCTCCTCCTCTGTGAGTCTCTGTGCAAGCCCACAACCACTGATTGATGCTTCTAGGAGAGTCCACCCATAGATCGTCAGCCATCGGCTCTGATACCACTTGTTAGGAGTCCGATCCGCCTCAGGTTCTTCCCTTGTGCGCGTAGGCCCAACCCGTTGGGGATCATCCACGAAGTCCTCCACATTACATGGATCCAATATACATTGAATGACCCAGATCCACTTAAAAGGCTAAGCCTTGTAAGTGGTGAGCCACCCAATTATATATTAAGATCCAACTCTTTTTCTGTTTATCCAATGTGGGACTCAGTTTTTTCACACATGATCCTAACACCATTTTGGTCATTCAAGACACAAGTGGATGTGGTCCTAGCACATTCACAATTATGAAAAGGGGGTCCATCCTATGGATGCTATATGTTATGGAAAAATTAAGTGATGAGATGGGGAGAAATCCAAATCCTAGAGTCCGACAAACACAAATGGAAGTTCAAGAAGAGAATCGCCAATGAATTAGCCAAAAGGATGAGATTAGTGGTGCCATGTGGGAAAATTATATTGCTAGGAAGAATAGATAAACTTTTTGGTTGATGAATTATATTTGTTAAATGTATTTATGCTTCTCTCTCTCTCTCTCTCTCTCTCTCTCTCTCTCTCTCTCTCTCTCTCTCTCTCTCTCTCTCTCTCTCTCTCTCTCTCTCTCTCGTTGAACTTGAATGGTTTCCCTTTCCTATGCTCGATGTGATGGAAAAGCTTCTTTGTTTATTGCTTGAGTTCTCTTTGATTTTGTTTCTATACTACAAAGGTATTTATGTCATTTGCAAAGGTTATGTTGGATTTTTGATCATTTATATAGTATGGTTACCATTTCTACTTTTACAAGAATATTTTGGTTAGTTTGTTAATTAGTGATTTTCCATGTCAACCAAACAATAGAAAACATTTTCATATCACAACCAAACACCAGAAAACGTTTTATTCCTAGAAAAAGTTTTCCATGGAAAACGTTCTCCAGGAAATATTTTCTGCCCAAAACAACGGTATTATTATCCCTAAACCGGAAACTCAAATTAGGGGGAGTTTACCATTGTGCTAAAAGTCACAAAAAAATAAAAACAGATTTCGAGACATGTCACTCTTGTTACGTACATCAATTTTTGGCATTTTTGGGAAAACAATTTAGCTAAAAATCGAGTAAAAGTCGTTCAGTTAATAATGGGAAGCCACCCTTAAACAACTTCACATTCACATGCATAGGTTGTTGGTTGAGATGCTTAAATTGACAACCCCTTCTTGCTCCACTTGCTAATAAGTCATAATCACCGGTTCAAACTCCTAGACTCTATCACTAGAACGTTTAGGACGTTGCTATACAAGAGAGCCTGTAAAAACAGGTAAATTTTAATTTTTGTAATGACAAAAACAGAAAAATGAGAAATCAATAAAAATAAAATTCATTCAACCTACGCGAGTGACTAAAAAAAATAACTACGCCACGGTCATGTTTTGAGTTTTATCTAACACATAGTTGGTCTCAATTATGGGTAATGAGAGGTTGTGCATTAGGTACTAAAATTCATTAATCAATTCACGGAATCAAATTAACTTTGAGCAATGAAAATTTAATCGCACAAACTAAAGAAAGCACAGGCACACGACGCAAAGATTTACGTGGAAAACCCTAAAGGGGAAAAAACCACGAGAAGGAAACATGCACTAGAATCGTAGTGTGAATACAAGTAATCTTATTCAATGTAAGTGTATCATCACCACAAAGCCTAGGACCTACTTGCTGAATCCATGTTAATCACACCTCTTCATGATCACCAAATCTTGAATCTGCAAGCCTTGCAAACGATTGCCTTTCAAACTCCACGAAAGAGTTTTACTTTGATAATGATCGTGTTGATGCGAGAAAACCCTCAAAGATGATTATTTAGGTTAAAGAATCATTCAATCTTTGCAATCCTTTAAGGTACACAAACCCTGGCCACCATAAGAGATGAGAGATGGGAAATGTGGGCTGAAGTTTTTTGGAATGGCATAGTTATGTTTTTGGACCTAATAGGTAGATATATATGGCACACAATCTCCTGTGAATACAGTAAAATACCTGCATGTTTTGCTCAAGGAAAAACTTCTACCTTCATATCTCCCATGTAATGTTTTGCCCAAGGAAAAACTTGACCAATATTACTTGGCTTCAAAATCTTGACTAACAACTACTGCACTCATACGAAAGCTAAAAACATCATTAAAATTATATTAGAGATTCCTTTCCACAACCTAGCACAGACGCTCTATAATGAAAGATAAATTAGCATAAAACTCGATAAAGGGGAATATATATAAATATGTGTTTTGGTCATGAATGTGCCAACCAAAAAGGGAGCTTGGCCTTTAGAACTTACAATCTCCCCTTTTGGCACCTCCATGACAAAGCACACTCACTAAAGCACCTAACCAAGGGCGATTGCAATGTACAAGCAGAGGTGTCAAATGAACCCACTCAAAAAAAAAAATGTAAAAATTACTAAGTATAATTTTATTTTTTAATTTTTGGACCAACCACTACATGGCACCACTTAAAAAAACTCTTAAACCCATATATATACAAACCAAATGTTTTCTTGCACATGATTCCTGAACCAAAAGTAAAAACAGTAGCCTAAAAAGTTGCTCCTACTTTAAAAGTTATGAGAAAACTTTTTAACTCTTGCCCCAAGTCTTCCATCTAAAAGGTGATCACCTTTTCAGCTCCCCCTCCCACACTTTACCAAATTGGAACCTCACTAGATTGAAAAATAAGAGGGAGAGGAAGATGATTTTCTCAAATCGGTGCTTCTGAGTTTCTTAAATCGATTTATCAACCAAATCCCACTTATTCATTTACAAGATTAAGGATGGGAGCAGTAAAGAATGATATTGTAAGATAATTTCTTCTTATTTTTAGTTTTCATTTGAGGGTTTAAGGTGCATAAATGCCATGTTTTACTAACTGATTTGCTTTCTTTAAGTATCTCAATAGTTTGATTTTTATTGTTTTACTTAACTAGTGTAGGTCAAGGAGCAAATGATGTTTTGGTGGTTTCATCATCTATAAGCAAATACTAAGCATTGTGAACCAAATATTTGGCACCATTTTCTGTCCTTCTGTCTTGTGAGTTGTCAAAATATACTCTGTCTATGTTGTTGAAATCAAATTGACAATATCCTTTTCTTTTTTTTTTCATTTATTAGTTCTTCCATTATGGACAAATTACTGAAATGAAAATCAATCGTAGCCCAAGATTCAATTCATTCTCCAAAAACTTGTGGTGACAGTGAAACCAAAACAGCGCCTAAGCGTGTACTCGGGTTGATGTAAATAATTTGCCCTTGGATCCTGGGTTACGAGAAAAAAATATTATCCTATCATCCTAATGATCGGGATGATGTGAGAAGATCATACCTACAAAAAAGTCCTTGTCAACATGTTGATCACAATTTCCCTCAAAGAGACATTGGTGGATTGACGCGTCAGTTTAGTCCCTCTTGGTTTGAAGACCACAAGAATTGGTTGGAATACAGTGTAGAAAAGGATGCCTTTTTTTGTTTACCTTGTTACCTATTTAGGCCCGATAATGGTAAACGAGCGGGAGGTGATGCCTTTGTAACGGGGGCATTCACATCTTGGAAAAAGGTAGATAGGCTTCGAACTCATGTTGGGCGTGTTAACAGCGCTCATAACCAAGCTGTAAAGCAATGTGAGGTTCTAATGAGACAAAAGCAACACATTCAAAGTGTTTTCTGTTAGCAGACTGAACAAGCAAAGATTGAGTATCGAACTCGCCTCAATGCAGTACTGAACTGCCTAAAGTACCTTTTGCATCAAGGATTGCCTACTCGTGGACATGATGAATCAGATGATTCTAGTAATAAAAGTAATTTTGAGATTTTGCGCTTTCTAGCTGATAACAATGAAATCATCAATGAAGCTGTATATGTGAAAGCTCCAAAACATAACAAGTTGAAACGCTCTGGTATTCCAAGGGACATTGTGAATGCTGCTACATCTGAAACTACCCTTGCTATCATTAAGCATGTTGATAAGGAGTATTTTTCGATTTTAGTTGATGAATCTCATGATGTGTTTGTCAAAGAACAAATGGCTATTGTTCTTCGTTATGTTGATAAAATGAGAGTTGTTACAGAATGCTTTCTTGGTATTGTTCACGTAGTTGATACCACTTCTTTGACACTTAAAGTGGCAATTGAATCAATCTTTTGTAAGCATGGATTAAGTATGTGTTATGATGGAGCCTCTAATATGCAAGGCGCATTTAATGGTCTCAAAATTCTTATATTAAGAGAGAACAATCCTGCTTTTTATGTCCATTGTTTTGCACATCAACTTCAATTGACTCTTATAGCTGTTGCTAAGAATCACATTCACATTGAAGAACTTTTTCGGTTAATTGCCATCATAATAAACGTTGTTAGGGGTTCTTCTAAAAGATGAGACATTTCTTCGAGATACGTAAGTCGCTAAAGTTGCAGAAGCATTGGAATGTGGTGAACTTGAAAGTGGGCAAGGTATGAACCAAGAAACAAGTGTCAAGCGAGTTGGTGATACATGGCGGGGTTCACATTATGGGAGTATTATGAACTTGATTTTGATGTTTTCTTCCGTGATTGATGTACTTGAGGTTATTAAAGATGGTGCAACACACTGGGAGCAAAGATTTGAAGCTCGTTCGGTAATAGATATGGCCCAATCTTTTGAATTTGCCTTCTGTTTAGGGTTATTTACTGGGACACCCCTTGTAAGTTAACATTTTTCACCAAACACCCCCTGCAAGAAAAAAAACCTACGATGATACCCCCTCTAAATACTAAAAGGGACCCATCCCTCCCTTCCGTTAGCCCTTTAACCCCCCCTACCATTATATTTTGGCTAAAAATATGACACGGTCTACCAAATATGCCCCCACTCATTTTCCCCAATTCTTCGCCTTTTCCCCCCATTTTCGTGAACCCCCTCTCTCTCTACATACTCTCTTTCTATTTCACTTTCTCTCTCCTAGGGTTTTCTCTCACTGCATTTCCTCTCTCTTTACAACCACCTCCGCGATAACTCAGGAGGAGGTTAAGAATGGCTGCGCTGCTGCAAAGCAGGTGACATTCTTAGCGGTTAAGACGCAGCTATTCGTGGAAGCACCGAAGGCCAACGACGTCGTACTGTTCTACAAGGCTGCATTCGGAGCTGAGGAAGTGAGCCGTATCGTGCACCCGAAGCCGAAGGCGAAGCAGGAGACTCCGCTCGTTCTAGTCGCTGAACTCAAGCTCGGTTCCTCCGTCATTCTCGTCTCTGACCTCGTTGATAACTCTTTCACTTTCTGTGTCTTTTTCATTAGTATTGTTTGCGATTCTCTTAGATCTGTGTTGATTATGAGAAGTTTTTGTTGTTTCTTCTGTTTTCTGGTGTTATAGACGGTGAATGCGTTGAAGGCTGTTGTATTTTCTCATTGAATAATGTTGTTTTATGGATTTTGTCACATTTTTCATCTAGATCTTGCATAGATGAGCGCTGAAAAATTATTTGGTGTATATGCACCATTTATCTTTATATTTTATACAGTGGGGGGTAAATACGTCTTTTATCTCCTTCCGTTAACAGAGTTAGAGGTCAAGAGGTTTTAGTAGTTAGACGGGGTCTTGTTGTAGGTTTTTTTCTTGCAGGGGGTGTTTGGTGAAAAACGTTAACTTACAGGGGGTGTCCCAGTAAATAACCCTTCTGTTTACACTTGATGAAACATAATTTGGGGATCACTAATGACTTGTCATTGTCACTACAAAGGAAAGATCATGACATTGTAAATGCCATGAAACTTGTTAAGGTGTGTAAAAAGTGACTAGAGAGAATGCGAGATGGTCAATGGGATTCGCTATTTTTAGAGGTGTCTTCATTTTGCAACAACCAAGGTATTGACATTCCAAGGATGGATGATAAGTTTGTGGCACTTGGGAAGTCAAGACGCAAAGCTCCGGAAATTACAAATTTGCATCATTATCGGGTTGATCTATTCTACCGGGTGATAGATTTACAGCTTCAGGAGCTTAACAATTGATTTACGGAGGTTAATAGCGAGTTGCTTGTTTGCGGGGAGTGTTTGAACCCAACTAATTCATTTTCTGATTTTGATAAGCAAATGCTAATTCAGCTTGCTGAACACTATCTATATGATTTTTCGGCAATAGACCTTAGGGCACTTGATAGTCAACTTGAGAACTATATTATTGATGTCCGCTCAAGCGACGAGTTTTGCAAAGTCAAAGGAGTTGCTAACCTTGCTAAAAAGTTGGTGGAGACAAAAAAAAGGATCCCACATATCCATTAGTCTATTTGCTCGTGAAATTGACATTGATCTTACCTGTGGCAACGACAACCGTGGAAAGAGCATTTTCAGCGATGAAAATCGTGAAGAACCGTCTAAGGAATCGAATGGATGCTGAATTGATGAATGACAGTTTGGTTACTTACATTGAATCTGACATATTTAGAAGCATTGACAATGAGCTTATTATGCAAAGATTTCATAACATGAAAACTCGTCGAGGGCAGTTGTAAAAATTCATGTACTTGCTTTTTGTTTGAACGGTTGTAATTGAAAGTACTCTTTTTGTTAACATTTGAGAAATGTAGGTTCATTTGTTTATGTAGTAGATTATACTAATTGCGGTCACAGAAAATTTTGAATGACACCACTAATTAAATTTCTTGTTGTCGCCACTGCACCTAACCCCTAACTAATGGTTGTGACAAAGAACCTGCAAACCACATCAAAAAACAACTCCATAAACTGTTAGCATTAGAAAAACTATTTCTCCCCCTTTTTGTCATAGAAGGACAAAGGGGCAATAAAAGTAAAAATGAATAAACAAGCTAACAGTCACTCATATTATATATGTGTCAAAGTAAGGAGCCATAGATCAAAGTAAGGAGCCATATGTGACATAAGTCATAAACAAGTCAAAAGTAGTACCACCATTACCCTGCATAAACAAAATTTCAAAGACACCAGAGAGCCCAGCAATATAAATGGACCTATAAGCAACTAAAACAAGATATGACAATCGTCAGTCATAATTAAGATAAGTCTCCAATGTAATGAAATAGAACGAGTCCATGGCAGTCATAAACATAAGTAGGAGATAAATAATGAACCAATGTCACGATGGAAAAATATACTAAGCCATATGTGGCTGCCCTTAGACCCAACGATTAAAATGTGTTATGCCTCACCTAATATGAGAGAGATTTTTATTTATTTTATGGTTCTCACGAGACATATAGAAATATTAAAATTTGATACTTTTGAGGAAACGTCTCGAAGCATACCCACCAAATCAAATGATGGTGAAGAGCAGTAATAAATAAACACATAAAGACAATACATGCACTCATACTATGAACCTAGTATGAACCTATCACACTAGTATGAAACCTATCACACTGGCATGAGAATAATGGCTATAGCATAGGTCAAGACAGTGACAAATTGTGTGTGTGAGTCACAACAAAGGATAATAAGCTCAACCAAAAAACACAAACACTTAGTTTCTCATGAACACATGCGAGGTCTAAAAACGCCCCTCAAGAAGTCAAACCAAACCATTGGATAGTCAATAATTCAAAACTACCCTTCAATATATTATAACTCCCCTTCAATATATTCATTACACAAAATGTAGTTGTGCAATGTTGTGGTCCATTAAGCTTTCTAAAAATAACCCCGGAAGCAAGCTTTAGGCCAGTGACACCCAAACTAGATGACCCTAGGGCACTAGGTGTAAGGAACACCCCAACAGACTTACTCGAATGAAAAAGGCTACGAACCCTAGTGAACCGCATAAGACAATTTCAAAACAAATCACCGTTTGACGAAAACACTCACTGCTTACTGAGGCAAGAGGCAGGGTTACTAAGTGACAAGCCCGAAAAAACTTTAAAAGAATTTATCAATACCAAGGCACTTTTCGACGATCCACCCACTGCAAAATCACAAATGTTATCCCTTTTCAACTAAACTTCCAAGACAATATCACAAATGCTAGACGATCAATCTCATGGGAAAAAATAAAGACCTGCTCCAGTTTTATGAGAAATGACAGTTAATGATACGTGGGCACGTTATCTTCTATTGTGAACACGCGTGGGACAATATGACAAGACCATGATATACCCAATATCAGAGCACTCCGCTTGGATACATAAATAGAATGAATACAAGTATAGCTATAGTGTCCTTATGTAAAACCACCGTTAACAACCAATTCAATATAAAACAAGAGATTCCCCCAAAAAAAAAAAAAAAATTGATATTCAAGTAGACAATGTAAAATTTTTATTTTTTTGTTATAAATAAAAACTTCAAATAGAAATATAAAGCAAAAAGGAGAACATATATTCAATTGAAGAATTTTTTGTAAAACTTTTTAGTTAATGAAGAAAGGCTAACAAACTAAATAATAAAAATATATATAAATTAACACAAACCATAACTCTAGGTAAAAGATAGGGAATGTAAACCAACCTAGGCTATGAATATGAGGCCAAGCCTTAAAATGCAATATCAACTGCTCCGGATGATACAATGTCAAGAGAGAGTTGGTAGATAAATTCGTGCGTGGTGTCAAGTTTGAAATTTTCATCCGAATAGGTCTAACTTGACCTTTTCAACTTTCTCAGCAATTTAGTCGTAGGTTTAGGATTCACATTCTTATTTTGTCCATAATGAGTCATCCAACGTCTAGGTCTTTGGGTTCTACCCTCATAACCATAAGCATTGTAATATTAGAAAGGGGCATTGGGATAGCCATGAAGTTTAAAACAATTCGGTTGAGTGTGGCCCTTCACCCCATAAAAATGACATGTAGGAATACAGATATTATGATTGTGAAAATGTGGAGGAATAATATTATTATTATCATAAAAATGTGCAAAGTGTGCGCACGAAGTATAAGTGCCATGCAACTTCCTACATTGGGGTCTAATGTGGCCTGGAGTACAACAATGATGACAAATGAGAATGAATTTTTCAACATTATTCCTTTGAATGTATCTAGGAATTTTGACAAAAAATTTAGGCTTAGTGATATTTTAAATGAGTTTAGTTATTACCTCCTTGTGTTTATTCTGAAATAGTGAAGCATTTATCTGGACTTTCGATACACCTTCCATACTCTTTTCATGAGGCACATTTTCTCCTTTTTCTCGACTAGACGACGAGGTATGATATCCAAGCCCAGATCGATCATTGGCTAGCCTTTGAATCTCAAGAATGTCATCCAATGCTTTGGACCCTGCATTGAACGCTTACAAACACCATTAGCATTTTTTAGTTCAGGAGATAGGTCATTTATTTTACCTTTATTCAGTGCGTTGAGTTCTTCAAGACCCTTGATTTTTTCACGAAGTCAGACCACTTCCTTTTTCAGAATATCTCTCTCTTGAGTCATGCATTCCAGAGATTCCCCGGCTGCTTCGAACTTACTACCAAATTTGATGTTTTGCTTAGTAATTTCAGCACTAATTTCTTGATACAATGCCTCTTTCAGTTCGTCAAAGTCAACCACTTCTCCTTTGCAACTTAATTTTCCAGTAAAGGATAAATAATTATTTCCATCATTTTCATCATCTGGGTCACTTCTTTATTTTTACTATTGGAGTCATCATTCCATTTCTTTACATTGTAGGCTTTCTGCTTTGTCTTCTTATTAGCGCAATCCTGGCCAAATGTCCATAACCATGGCATTCATAGCACTTCGGCCTAAATGATGACCCTTTTACTCCTTTTCGCTCTTTAGAATTAGAAAACTCAACCTTGTATTTCCCCTCCTTGATAGTACTATCATTATTATATTAGAATTTTTCTTAAAAAATCGTTTCAAGTTTTTTGTAAATAAATTCATGGCTTCCATATCAAAACTATTATCATTGTCCAAATCATCAGACTCGTTGTCTAGAAAAAGCAGTAGACTTTTCAAAAACTTTTGAAGTCCTTGTAGTAGAGACGCTATCTCGATCAAAATGGGTAAGTCCATAATTTTGAAACTAACCTACAATATCTTCATCTGACTTTTCACATAATTTTTTCTTACTTTCTAATATCGACTTTAGTTTTAAAACGTTCAGGCAAGTATTGTAAAATCTTTTTAGCAACACGAAAAGGGGTAATTGGCTCACCTAAAGTGTAACTCGTGTTGACGATATGATTGAACTTGGCGTAGAACTCATCAAATGTCTCATCTTCCTTCACCCGGATCATCTCAAATTCCATTGTAACACGCTGTAATTTTCCTTGTTTCATTGTGTCAATTCCCTCATGTGTTATAACCAGAATATCCTAAGGCTCCTTCGCAACTTTACATGTACAAATGCGGTGAAACTCCTTAGTGTCAACATATGTGAACAAAATATATAACGCTCGACTATTTGTAGCGCGTTCAATTTTCTCAGCCTTTGAGTATATTACACTAGCCTTAAGAACTATTTTTTCCTCAATAGTTTCATTTGGTGGCGTATACTTTACTTCACACGCCGTCCAAACGTCTTCATCGATAGCCTTCATATAAGCCTCCATCTTAACTCTCCAGTGATCAAAATTTTTGTCATCCAAAACGGGAGGACGATTGGAGCTTTTCATTATTTCAATAAACTAGGACTTGCTCAAGAACACAACGATTCAAAAAAAAAAAAAAAAAAAGATCGAGGGACCCTAATGTAGGACAATATATACCCTATCACTTGTGGAAACATTATTTTTGGAAACAATTTTTATTTGCATACATTATTAGGAGATCTTATTTGTGTTGTCTGTTCAGCACAATTTTAACTTCCTATTTTTTTTTAGTTTTCTAGAGTTTTATTTCCTTATTTTGTTTTGCTTGGTCTCTACTCCAAGTTATATTCTTGGTAGCCAAGTATTACCTTATTAGCTAGGCCTAGTACTGGTATACAACAGGGTGCAAGCCTATGGCATTATTCAACATTTAATCAATCAATAATATTTCTGAGATTTTCTCTCTTTTTCTTGTGGATTCAAGAACGCTCGTCGATTTGAGAACCTATCTCGTTTGGAATAGTACGCTAACTATTCTCTCATGAATTCCGTTGTGTCAGACCCGCTCTGATGCCAAATGAAATTCCTTAATCGATTCAGGGAATTAAATTAACTTTGAAAAATGAAAATCCAACCGCACAAACTAAAGGAACCAATCGCGCACGACACAAAGATTTACGTGGAAAACCTTAAAAGAAAAAACACCATGGAAAGGAAAGTGTCAATAGAAGTAATTTTACTTAATGTTCGTGTATCCTCACCACGAAGTCTAAGACCTACTTGTCGAATCCACATTAATCACACATTTACATGATTGCCGAATCTTGAATGCTCAAGCCTTCCAAATGATCATCAAAAGTTCGATATAGGATGGACCAACAAATGTTATAACCAAACCGGTTCAATTCTTTCTCCAAAACTAGGAAGAATAACAATTTGTTTTCTCCACACCGACATTCTTGGTAATGATTTTCTATAATGCAATAGAAGCCTCTTTTCTTGTTATGGTACATGGGATTGCAAATAGCAAATCGAATAAAAAAACCCTAAATTGTCGTAAAGTTCAAACTCCAAATGCCCTGATTTATGAACATAAACCCTTGATTTCGAAGTGAATCAGGGTCATTCGAACAGAGAGAGGGACCGTCTTCCACAAAATCAACACAGACATAGATAACTTTCAAACGAAATTGCAAATCGAAAAAAAATAACCTAGTTCGTCTACATACATTGAAACCCTTGTTCGAACCACAAAAACGAGACAGAGAGACAAATTCGAACCTAGGAATGACGATTTCTTCTTGTTCAACCTTGATTTGTCCTTCGATCGGGCTGTATCTTCTTCTTCTTCGCGATCGCGATCTCTCTCTCTCTCTCTCTTCGTTCTCTCTCTCTCTCTCTCTCTCTCTCTCTCTCTCTCTCTCTCTCTCTCTCTCTCTCTCTCTCTCTCTCTCTCTCTCTCTCTCCGTTCCAGTGTGATTTGCAAGCGTCTAAGAGAAGCTTCACCCGTTTTCTTATGACCCGTGAGACCCCCGACATATTATTACCCAGACCCGGTTGCTTTTAACCCGCGAGCTCCCCTCTTTTATTAGATCCAATGGCTGAGAGCAAAAGTCCGGATATAACTTATATCAGGGTGTCCGGATTGTATATATATATATATATATAGCCCAATCTTCTAGTCCAAACCTCCCGAAAATAAGAAAAAAATGATTTTTTTCGTGTTGCAAATTATTTTTGGAAAATCCGAGCCGTCCAATGTGTTCAGAATGTGTTTTCAAGGGTCCACGTGGGAAATCTTCAAAAAACAATACCGGGAAGGGCTTGATCCAAGCAGTTTTCGCAAAAACTGTAAATATAAAGTTTTTGCGAAAACTGCTTGGATCAAGCCCTTCCCGGTATTTTTTTTTGAAGATTTCCCGTTTGGACCTTGGAAAACACCTTTTGAACACATTGGACGGATCGGATCGTCAAAAAAAAGATCGGATCAAGGAGGTCCGGAAGTCCGGAGGAGAAGGAGACCTTATATATATATGGCACACAATCTCTTGTGAATGCTATAAAAAACCTGCCTGGTTTGCTCGAGCAAAAACCTCAGCCTTCATATCTGCCATGTGATGAACCAGCACCTAACTTGACCAATATTTCTTGGCTTCAAAGTCCTGACTAACAACTACCGTACTCATGTGAAAGCTAAAAACATCATTTAAAATTACATTAGAGATTCCTTTCCACAGCCTAGCACAGGGCCTCTATAATAAAAGATAAAAAGATAAATTAGCATACAACGCGTTAAAGGCGAATATATATAAATTTGTGTTTTGGTCATGAATGTACCAACCAAAAAGGGAGCTCGGCCTTTGGAGCTTATAGGTACGTAGTTAACATTACGCATGTAAGAATCTCGTTACGTCCATATGAGATGATTCACATTACGACACTGAAGACAACGAATTCGTGTAGCCAACCTCAAATTAATTGAGAATACTCGACTTTGTTTGGTTTGGTTAGTTATGTGTTCAAAATTCCAATCTTGAAGTCAAATAAATCGACGTTGATCAGATATCAAGATGCAGCCAAATCTTGAGGTGCTATATTTGGACGGTGCAGCCATTTAGTCCATAGAGAAGATGCTCCTTCCATTGAATTCCAGTCTCCTTGCACTACTTTTGAACGTTGCGACTTCGCAAGAGCAAGTTGAAGCGCGCGTGCACTATCAGTATCTCTCAAGTTGATGCTCCTTCTAATTTTTCAGTGCCCTTATGCACCGCCCCGCACTTTTCCACCACTCATTAGTATAATATGATCAAGACAAAGTGTGTTTTTCATATATGCCGAAGTGAGTAATGATGTGTATGGCATCGTTAGAGTATCCATACCAGTTCTCATTTGTTGGAGAATTTCTTGTAATTTCTAAAAATGGAAAAAAATAAATAAATAAAATGGAAATTGGGTGCCACACTCACAATGCCAATTCTTTTTTCATATATGGAAAAATTAATGGCAAAGTTGCCATTTGAGATTGAGAGAGAGAGAGAGAGAGAGAGGAAAATGAGAATGATAAATATTGACTCTCGATATTTTTTTTGGCAAAAGAGCACAATTTATTGCCCAAAAATGAGAATGATAATGCAAAAATGGCATTCATGTATGCAGATGCTCTTAGGGGTGCAAACGGGTCAGGCTGCGTCAAGCAGGGGCAGACTTACCATGGGTCACGTGCCCTCACTTGATTCCATAGATTTTTTTTTTCGCGCAACTTCTCTTTGGGTTGATTTGGAACTGCATAGCGTAGTTTGTACACATATGGATCGCTTATTAATTTGAGCCATTTATATTGTAGAAATCGTCAACTAATTTGTCCACTCAAAATTGAAGTTGATCAGGTATTCATAACAACTTGATAAGAGTTTTTCATTTTTACAGAATGGTTTAGACCTTCTATTTTTTTGAATCAAAGTATTTTGATGAAATAGTTGCGTGTCTAACATAAATTTTTGTGTGAATATTCTATTTGGCAAGCCTTCTCATGAACGGTCAGATCAATGAACACTTAAATTGGTGAATATGTTTAAGAGCTTTTGGAAACCTGTTTATAAATTGCTTTTTATAGTGGTGGATATTAAAATCCAATATTGTATAATTGCAATTTACTGGTGAATTTTTTCAACGGTATGAGTAAATATGTGTCACAACTATAAAGAATTTCTGGGTCCGCCACTGGTGTCAAGCTTTATAAGATTCGAGCTCTGCTCATTTACTAAAAGAGCCTCCAAACTCGAGCTCGAGCTCGGCTCATTTGTTAAAGAGCCGAGCCCAAAAAAAGTTGAGCCTAGATCATTTACTAAACGAGCTGAGTCGAGCCCTTAACAAGCCCAGTTCATTTACTAAACAAGTCTCTATAAATGAGCCGAACCAAGTTTTAGAGGTTGAGTTTGACTTTTTTTTTTTGAAAGGCAAAAAATTTCATTAATCTTGAAATTGTTACAAGACTAATAGGAACAAGGAAAAATAACAAAATGCTCGAAGAGCAAAAAGTTGACCAATCTGAGACCTAAACCAAAGACTGGTAAGAAACCAATCGATGGAACCCATTGCGATAAAACCACCAAAAGGCGTAAGCCTCACACCCCCAGAGTCTAAAAACCCAGATTTACAATATGCTCCTAAAAACACCCCAAAGGCCCACCAATGACCAGATGTGGGCCAAGCCCAAACAAATAAACCCTAACAAGCAACACCACGGCAACAAGAAATGGATTGTCGCTGCCACCGCCATCTTCGGAACCCGGGGAACGAGCCCCTGTTGCTGCCCCGTTGAACAGCCCGACAACCACTTCCAGCCACCAGAGTCAGAAGCACCACCAAAACCTGCCGCCGCCCTGCACCATCCCACCAATCAACCAAGCTGCCAGAACAAAAACACCCAACCCAGCCCCGCCACAAGCCACCACACAAAACCAAACTCCATCACCAGTCCGGAAGAACCACCGCCCCACCACCAGCCGTTAGGCCAAGAACCGAAATCATCCAACAATGAAACCGGCGTGGCACCGGTCCGACAAGAAGTTAGGCGAAAAGGGAGCGCATCCAGGAATGCGAACCAGCGTCGAGAAAACCGAAAACGGGAGGGAGATAAAGAATAGATCTGGGGAAAGGGTGAATGGGAAGGGAGGGCTCCCGCCGCCAAACAGCACCGTCAACAGCACCACCAAACGCCTCCAACAGCAGCTCCATACACTACCGCCACACCACCTGAAAAAGAACAAGAAAGAGGGAGAGAGAGAGAGAGAGAGAGAGAGATCGAGAGAGAGAGAGAAAGTGTGAGAGGTGTATATCCCTCCCCTCCCGCCGCCGGAGAAGGGGGGGAGGGGAAGGAGGAAGGAGAAGAAAGAGGCGGCTAGGGTTTGAGTATTTTTAGAGAGAGAGAGGACTACCCGTTCCAGGTTGAGGTTGAGTTTGACTTGTTTACTATAAACGAGCCTAAAACTCGAGCTCGAGCAGCTCAATTCTCTTATAACCCTAATCAACATTAATTCATCATTTGTTGACAAATACCGTTTTCGCAACCTAAGCTCATGACATCCCGACTCTCATACATACCACTTGTCGAACGAAGTTTCTCGGATAGGATTGGTATATATATATATATATATATCGTGAAGAGTACTACATATCTTTTATGACATTCGTCATTGCACTGATACTGATTGATTAATTAAGCCAAGGACAACATCGTGCACAAGGACGTGTATGCCCCACAAGAACTACTGGGATATGGTGTGGCCTTAAGTGCCGTGCAGTGCAGGTTAGTTGCCTCTGACTCTGACCTGCCCGTTTGAATGCAAGTAATTGCAAAGACAAAGACATGTTGGCATTTTCTACAGTAGCGTTATTCTAAGGATCATAAATTCCAATATCATCAGATCTTTAGCTCTCTGCAGTATCTCAGAAATTTCAGTGGAGAATACTGATCAATCATCTCGGATCACGTCCCTCTCACCACGTTTTCCACACCTCAACAAATGGTTAACCTTTGCGGATTGTCTTTACTCTCCCCGGAGTCAGGCATAGATCTAAAAATCCAACCAGTGAGCACCTTATTAATTACTATAATCGTGCAATTTTTTTTTCTAGCCAACGATTTTACTAAATTAAGACATTTATTATGACTATAAAGTTTATAACGCATTCTTTTTATAAAAACAAGAACAAAAAATGAGAAGATAATCTTAGACAACTTTTAGAATATGGTTTACATTGACATTGACAAATCTTTAAAATCATCGAGATGATTATATTGATGATTTTTTTTAAAATATTTCTTCATGACGGCTAAAAATAAAGAAAATCGAAAGATAAATTTCTAAATCTTCAAATAATTTATAAATTAATAATTACTATAAATGAACCAGCCAACGAAAGTTGAAGCACACAGAATTAATTCTACATTTTTATTTTTGAGATATGTATAAGTGTGTATGCTAAATATAGCGCTATATTACTTATATATATATATACACCACACTTCCAGTCCACTCTCCCGGATTTTAAAAAAATTCACACGTCATTGATCCCGATCGAATTTCTATGATCCAAACCGTCCAATGTGTTTAAAAGGTGTTTTCAAGGGTCCCCGTGATAAATCATAAAAAAAAAATACCGGGAAAGGCTTGATCCGAGCCGTTTTTCATAAAAACTGTGTTCGGATCGTCGAAATTCGATCGGGAAAGTGGAGGTCCGGATTTTTTTAAAATCCGGGCTCCCTGACTGGAAGTGTACTCATATATATATATATATATATATATATATATATATATATATATATATATATATTATCAAGAAGTTTCCTGTGAAGGCTCCCTCACAAAAAAAGTGCGGGAAAACAGTTGTGGGCCGTTGGATCCTATGCCCTACAAGTGATCCAACGGCTCACAACTGTTTTTCCGCACTTTTTTTTGTGAGGGAGCCCTCATAAAAAACTTTTAATATATATATAATTTGAGCAGGGACACGTGCCCCCGAGTGACCCCCTTGGATTAGTCCTTGCCCGGAATATCATGTGACGTTTTCATGTAAATACTCCGGCAAATAAAAGATCGTCACTACGCTGCATGGTTCACTCCTTGATTTTCAACCATCCAACAGATGTAAATGATAATCACAATTGAGTACCATATACTTTGTCACTATGTAAATGTCTGACATTTCCACATGTTACTCCGGGATGTTGAATAGTACTCCTTTTACTAGCCGTCTAGCAATGCTTTTTAAGAGAGAGAGAGAGACAGACGCAGCCTAATTAGGTGTCAATTAAATCAAGTAATAGTTCCATTCACATTGTCACATGTGAAGATGCTTTTGAGTTTAATGTTACGAGGCTGAGCTTCGGTCCAGTTTCCTACCCACCTGTCACATCCAGCTTTGGCCATTTCTAGGCCTTTTTCAGGTTCATAACAATGATCAAAACTGTTCACTTTTTATAGCTTATCGATAATATGAACTAAGAAAAAAATTAAGTTGATCAAATACTGTTTGATATGATTTCAAAAGGCATTATGCTTGTTAAAAAAATAGTGTGCTACTCAGGGTTGCAACCCATTTGACACAATTATCTGAAACTTTGCATTTGGAAAGCATATCAAATGGTATCCAATTACAGTGATTTTTTATGTGGTCCATTTTCTCAATGACCTCTAGAATGTGTATGGTTCCGATCATTGTTACGGGCTGAGGAATGATCCACAAATGACCAAAACGTAATGAGACTGGAGAGCAGGAATGGAGTTCGGTCTGATTATACTCCTATATGCATAAAGTTTCTCTGGCTCCAAATTTCGTGCATATTATCACGTCGAGAAATACCATCAGAAATTGCTAAATTCTTTTTCCTTTTGGTAATTGATGATGGTGATAGAGCCTTCAAAAACACACTATTAAACCCGGAATGGAACAAGAAATTCAACAAATTATGGATAAGGGATAAATTTCTGGATAGGGATAAATTTCTCCTTCCTGTGCCCATTTTGGGGCTTTTCCGTGACGCAGCGGAATACACGAGAAACTAGTTAGCGTAATAGTTCAAACAATGATAGGTCTCGAATGCACGTGGTTCTTGAATCCACAAGAAGAAAGAGAATAACTCTGATTTATAATTGATTAAAAGCTGAATAATAATAGAGGTTACATGCTCTTTTATAGGGAAAACTAGTAAACCCTAGCAAAAACTTACCAAAAAATAATGTATCCCAAAAATTGGGGAAACTCCCAAAATTGAAAACTAGAAAGAAAAATAAGAAATTCCCAATTGGAAACAACGTAAACGGAATTACACGCTAAGAGTAATTCGTAATATAATTATTACCTAAAATAGCAAAATTACTAAATTGAAGGCCTAAACGAATAAATTTGGCCGTTTCCACCATCAATCACGATTAGGGTCGTGAGTATTGATCGCAACACGATTCTGCCTCAGCCCACCAAGTTTGCACATATTCCGGGCTCATCAATAAATTGCCGAAATTGGCAATTTTCAATTAAGAGTTGTTTGGGCCTCCTAGGCTTCGATCGGTCCAGCTAATCATAGAACTGGACTTCTACTTGTTTTGCATCATTCCGGGACTCAACTTCTTGATCAACATAAATTACTTGTTCATTTTCTTTGGCTTGTCATTGGTTGTCAACACAAAAATTAAACTAATCGGACATCATAGTCTTGTGATTAGATCAACACACATTTGTTAGATTTTTGGAGGGTTCCAATATAAGGAAGCTGATCTACTAAGGACTCTCTCACGGATCTCCTCCGTGAGGACCACCCCTTTCTTTATTTTCGGGATCAAATTTCGAAGATCCGAACCGCTCAATGTGTTTAAAACATGTTTTCCATGGCCAACACAAGGGATCACAAAAAAAGAATACCCGAAAAGGCTTCATCCGAGCAGTTTTTCATTATAACCGTACATATATAGTTTATCGAAAAAAGCTCGAATGAAGCCCTTTCGTGTTTTTTTTTTGGGGCGAATTCTTGAGGTGACCCTTAAAAACACGTTTTAAACACATTGAGCGGTTTGGATCGTCAAGATTCGACTCCGATCCATGAGGTCCTCACGAAATTTTAATGAGGGAGTCCTCATTAGATCATGTTCCTCCAACATAAAACCAATTGGTAACAGGTGGAGGTATGAATTGAGGAGACGATGCGATTTGACTCTAGTGACAGAGACTTAACCGCGTGAGGTGAGGTCATTCAAAACCTAACTTTGATACCAGCAAGGCTTAGGCCGCCCCATAGAAGTGCTAAAATCTATGCCTAGATCCTATATATGGCTCTAATACTATGTTAGAAAATGAATTCACAAGAACCTAGCCTAACAAGAAACCTAGTCTAAGCGCAAACATAAATAATAACTTAGACTAAACAAGAAACACCATGATAAAACCTAGAGAACATGGCAAATAATATTTCACAATATTATTCTAACAAGATTGATGAGGTTTTTTAAAATTATCATAATGCTTCTCAGGAAATATGATCCAACTTATTGACCTTCGATCAACCTACGGGGTTGGCAAAGTGGTCATGTCTTGAAACTTAGGGTTTTGCTCGCACTTAATGTCTAAAGTTCGGTTCCGCTTGCCGACAAACTCTTGGAGCCACAGGGCCCAGGAATTAGTCGATGTGCACACAAGATTAATTACTGGGACATCCAGTTATCCAAAAAAAAACAATTTTTTAATTGTATGGATGATTACATATATTGGCTAGCCTAACAGTATTAAAAATTATACACGTGAATAAAAAATGAGCTCAATACAGGGATTACAAGAGCATTGTGTGCCGTATGAAGAGAAGGCCTATACGTAAGAATAAAAGAACAAACTATCCAAGTATTAAGCTCTAATAGTATCTCCAACAATTTTTATGTTTTGCTTAAGTGTTAATTTGATGAAGAAACTCGATCCAAATTAATTGACAATATTCTATTTCTCGCGCCAAATTTAAAACAAGAAAAAATGAGCTGTTATTTTAGACCACATTATTCAAATGCAAATTATGTTTCTGGTATCCCTGCAAAAATATCAGCTCAAATGTAAATGTTGATCAAATTTCCCATTTCCCATTCAGAATTCAGGACTAATTCTGAATATATATAACATGAGAATATTGGATCAACCACTTATGCATATCCAATTGAGCTGATGTTTCGCAGCAACTCCAAAAACATTATTTTAAAATTAATGAACGGTTCGGATTATTTGCGTGAGGCCCAAAAGTAGTTCCCACAAGCTGTTCGTAGAATTTCGGTACACTTGCCTTCTGTACCCATAGGTTTTCTGTTAAAATAATATAGCAAACCTAATCTGCTAACCACTTATTGTAGTAATAGATATAGATCACAAAAAAAGGGGTTAAGCTAAGAGATGTTCTATTGAAAGCCATTAGCTTTTTTTAGTGATTGTAAGCCATTAGCTGAATCTCCTACTTTTAAATACTATATAGACTCGGTTTGAGTTAAAAGCAACGTGTTTATATTACTTCTCGAGGAACCATTTACAGACTTACAGTATTATGCATGCAAGAAACTCTACCACTCTATGGGTCGACCTATACATGAAAAATATCAGTTAAAGTTTACTAAAGTTAAACATAACATAACATAATAATTACCCAAAAAAAAAAGGTTAAACATAACATCCATAAACCACTAAATTAACCAGTTGTGTGAACAAGATTAAGTTAAGTTTTTGTTGGCACAGATTTTGATTTTTGAAAGCAATATGTAGCTTATGTATTAAAAATACTCCAAGGCAATGCAGTAATAAAGTGCAATGTACTTATTTTTTGTTTATTAAAGAGATTTAGAAAATACAGCAATGGCAATGTAAAATAACTTTGAACATATTAAACCATAACTTTTTAGATTTGTTTCATATAATTAGGGAAAATCAACTCATTGTCCTAAAAAAAACAGCTAGACTAAGTTTTTTTTCTAAAATACTGTCATTTTCAACTTTGAAATTATTGGCCAGAAATCCACTCGTCTCATCAAAAAGGAATCGGGCGGCGTGATATTACTACATTCCAAAGACTTTCAAAAGATAAAAAAGAGAATAATCCAATAATTCTCACTTTCAGGAATCTTGAATATCAATTTTCTCAGCCTGAAAGGGAATAATCCAATAATCCTCGCCTTAAGGAATCTTGAATATCAATTTTCTTGGTCAAAATTTCCTTTTTTTTATCCTAACTTCATTTTTCCATCCTTCCCTTGTCCTAAGGGTCGAAGGAGTTAAAATATCTACTTAAATAGTGGTCTATTTTTGTGATGCCGAGTGATTCTTAAATTGTCAAAAAAGTAGGATATTGCTAATATTTTGCCTTTTTGCAATTGGTAAGAAGTTGACAATTGAAGAAGAAGAAGACAGATACAGGCATACAGCCAATAAAGAATATCGCCTTCTTGGGCTAACAGCTAGTCCACCACGATGACACTCTTGGCTCCCTCGTGTTGGTTGGCGACTGTTTAAATATCCACCCTTGGCGATGTGGAGGCGGAGAGAGGCGGTGTAAAGGAGGGGAGGCGATGAGTGAAACCCTAGCTCATGAGTGATATATGGATCTAAAAAAATATGCAATATGGATCTCGTTTGATAGATCTCAATTATTTATATAATACGAAGTTCACGAAATCTTGAAAATTATTATAAAATGAGAGATAAGCAATCAAAAATGGCAGGGATTTCAAATATGCACCTCTAAAATATACTTCCTCTGTCCCAAATTGTTTGTTATATTCGGATTTCAATGCAATTTTGAACTGTTCATATCATTCAAACTATAATATTTTTGATGATTTTAAAAATTTTCTATAATAGATATAATTAAGATCCATTAAATAAGATCCTTATTGCATATAAAGTAGGTTATAGATCGAAATATATGAACAATTTAAAAATTATATCGAAATCTGTCAGGACGAACAATTTGGGACGGAGGGAGTACAAAATCTACCAGTAGACCCCAGAAAATTTATTAATTACATTTTAACTCTAGATTCTTGAGCCTAATCGAACATTGTTAGGCTCAAATTCAGTTCATTTATTAAACAATCTGTCAGGACGAACAATTTGAGACGGATGGAGTACACAATCTGCCAATAGACCCCAGAAAATTTATTAATTATATACTAACTCTAGGTTCTTGAGCCTAATCAAGTCGAATATTGTTAGGCTCAGATTCGGCTCATTTATTAAACGAGCCTAAAATAGATTTGTTCTGAAAATCACATAAAACGTTATGAATTGAAAGATATAGGCAATTTAAAAATGGCCCGCACTCCCGAAAGTGTCAAAATTTGCGGGACGGAGGGAGTAGCTATTAGCGCACTGAATTTCAAACAATTCGCGAATAGCTTAGTTCATTTACAACCCCAACGCTAACTGCCTAGGCTCACAGGTTTATAAAGGCTATATCATTGTAGCTTTACAAATCTGTGCCGGGTAGAATCTTTTTCTTTTGTCATAATTATAGTTTACCCCTATAGTTTGTTCAACGTTGCATAGCCCCAAACGGTTAAAATAAAAATCCTACGACTACAAAACTTACAACACAAATACACTTATGCTCACAAGTGGACTCGTATGGTGTAGTGTGTGTATTTGTATAAACTCCTTGTGATTGAGACTAAAAAGGCAAAGTCAACCGAAAATATTAGCCTTTAAAAAAAAACTGGACGGGAGCTTGAACCCATTTTTTGAAAATGTGACAATCCAACCCCTGGCAGAGTTTGTCTCGTATCATTATTACGCTCTTGCATATGCCAAAACATCAATTTAATATGGCTTGCTTGCTCAGTATATTGTTTGCAGATAACTCTCTCAGCTAATTCTTGCAACAAGAAGACATGCATATAGATATTTCCTCATTAATGGCTTATTTCCTTGCTTGAGAGGCATAGAGAAAGTGGTTTGGCGGACGCCATCATGAAGCTAACAGCCTGTTTGGATGGAGGATTTGGCCCCGGAGATGTGAAGCGCCCTAATTTGGAGTCCTAGCCCCACTCCAAATCAGGTGTTTGGATGGATTTTTGGTTGGGTGGATTTGTGAAGCCGTGGATACTGTTCGGAGTACAAATCCACCTGGGGGTGGATTTGTGAAGCGCTCCTTCACCCCTATTGTTAGCATATCCGGGCATTTTTGGTCCATATTACCCCTCCATCTCCACCTTCTTCTTCTTCTTCTTCTTCTTCTTCTTCTTCTTCTTCCAACTGACGAACAACGCAAACACACACACACACACAGGTACCAGATAAGATGATCTCTACTTCCTCAAATTTACTAATTCTAACAAAAAAATCCCAGATTCATTGTAGAGAAAGAGAGGCCAGTAACAAAAATCAGAAAAATCAGAAGAAAAAAAAAAAAAACGTCATCCTCATCTGTAGTAGTAACAAAAATCAGGAAAAAAAAAAAAACAACGTATCTGTAGTGTTTGAGAAATAGAGAAATCGCGACCCATCATTGTCATCGTCGTCTGCCTAATCTCGTTCGTCGTCGTCGATCGCACCTCTTCGTCGTCGTCGTCGTCTTCTACTGCCGTAGAGACAGAGAGAGGTGGGGAAGTGGGTCTGAATGTGATCTAGAAACTGGTAATGGATCCCCCCCCCCCCCCCCCCCCCGAACACTTTGGTTTTTATCCAGTACATCATCCATATTCTTTTTCTGATGAGCATTCTAATCCAATGGTTATCTTTTTTTTAGCTAAAATTCCAATGGTGATCTTTTTTTATTTGTAGTGTGGTTGTAATTTGAAAATATAGTCATTTTTACTAATTACTAAAAATTATTCTATTGGGAAAAAAATGAGCTCTTGCTTTGAAATCATATATATTATTTACTATAATTATAATTAAGTAAATCAATTTTATTTACTAAATTAATGAGGTGGGGGCAATAATGTCATTTGACCTCCTATCCTATCATATCCACCATCTAAATCCCCCTTCTCAAAATACCATCCAAACACCCAATATTAGGGGTGAGCAAAAAAACCTGGAACCCGCGAACCCGATCTGACCCGATCCGTTCGGGTCGGGTCTCGGTCGGGTTAAAATTATATTCGGTTCGGGTTCGGGTTAAAATATTAGAAAATTTCGGGTTTCGGGTGAGATATATTAATGTCGGGTTAACCCGACCCGACCCGAATATAGTGGAAATAGATACAGTTGTCCTCTGGTATTAGTTGTTGCACATTGGGAAATAGGGAAATAGTGAGATACAGCTGTAGGCTGTACCTGTACATGCATTGGGAAAGAAGATCTCAATTAAACCCCCTTTCTGAGAAAAATATCTCGTCTCTGTCTCTCACTTCCCTCCTCTCAAATCATGAAATCACAGATCCCACTAACTCTCTCTTTCAGATCTCTCATCTCTCTCTCCAGCGCCGACGACGGCGACCAAGCCGATGATGTCGACACAGCTTTGGCCCGTGAAAGTTTACCACGCAGCCATCAGACGACGCGACGACAAAACTAACGATGGCGAGTGGCAACTAAGCCGACGACGGCGAAAAAACAGACAACGGGTTTATGTTCTCTCTCTCTCTCTCTCTCTCTCTCTCTCTCTCTCTCTCTCTCTCTCTCTCTCTCTCTCGTTCGTGTGTGTGAGAAATCTCTGTGAGTGTGAACTGGGATTTGTAATTTTGTATCTATATTCTATCTATTTGAGATCTGGGAATTGTATAGTTGTGTGTATTAATGGAACGACTGAAATTTGTGGTAGATTGACCTCTGTCTCTCTCTCTCTCTCTCTTTACCTCTATATAGTATATTCTGTGTATTTGAGATCTGAAAGTTGGGGTGCGACTAACCCGACCGACCCGAACCGAAACCCGGTGTAACCCGATCCGATCGGTTTCTAGGGTAGTTCGGTTCGGTTTCGGGTGCTGTTTTCCACAACCCGATGAAAACTGACCCGACCCGAACCCGACCGAACCCGACCCGTGCTCACCCCTACCCAATATACAAATCCACCCTTCTTAAGAGGTAGGGCCGCCCTCATTACAAATCCACCCTCATTATAAAACCACCTTCCAAATCCGCCCTCATTACAAATCCACCCAAAACAAATCCGTCATCCAAACGCCCCGCTATTGCCTTCCCTATAGTCCTATTTAAACCTGCCCCTTTCACCTTCACACCAGCCAACTTACGTACAAACCCCTCATTTATTCCCTTAAAAGCTCTCTGCAACTCAATTTTTCTCCCTAATAGTTGCTTCTCATCAACCACAACCAATCTCCCCAATATTGGCAAGAGAGAGAGAGAGAGAGAGGAAAATCAGCAGCAAGGAGAAAAAGAGCAAAAGCCAGATGAAGAACACTAACAATTTAACAATTCAACAGGTTTCTTCTTTGGAGTAACCCTTTCTTTCTTTTTTAGTTGTGTGAAGTGTGAACAAAACTTCATAAGGAGGGATTCTTCAAATCTCTTTATCAGGTGGTAAAAAGAGGAATAGATTGATGTTGAAGAATCGCAGCAGTGGAGGAGGAGGAGGAGGAGGGGAGATAGTACAAGTACAAGGGGGGCATATTCTCCGGTCCACGAGCCGTAAAGACCGGCACAGCAAGGTGTTCACGGCAAAAGGCCCGAGAGACCGAAGAGTCCGACTCTCAGCCCACACCGCAATCCAGTTCTACGACGTGCAGGACCGGTTGGGTTACGACCGGCCCAGCAAAGCCGTAGACTGGCTCATCAAGAAGGCAAAAAACGCCATCGATAAACTCACCGAGCTACCTCCCACATGGAATCCAATCGATTCTGAAGCAGCAGCGGGAGGAGGGTCGAGTGAAATGACCATTATGGAGCAACAGTCAGAGTTCCCTTCTGGATATGAATTGCAGCTAAATCAACACCAATTGGGTGAAACCCCAGGGGCTGATTCGTCATTCCAGATAAATCATCAATTGGGCACACAATCAATTCCAGACCCAATGAAGTCATTCTTCCCCATGACTTCGCCAATGAATTTTCACACCACCCAAGACCTTTGCCTCTCTCTCCACTCATCAACTGATCAGAATCCAACCCTTAATCAAGGGTCGGGTCCTGCAACAGTTGGGTCAATTTTGCTAGAGCCGCCGTGGGACGGCGGCGGAGAGAACAGAGAAGGGTACATGTTCAATCCCCGTCAATTTGTTTGCCAAAGCTCAATGGGTTCTGAGAGGGAGCACCTTCAGTCCAGTTGTACATCCCCTCCTGTTCATGCTTGGATTAATCACCATCCGGTTCAACAATCTTCTTCCATTTTCGGCGGCCAATTCGCATCCCAAAGTCTTTTGCAGTTTCAAATTCAACAGCAGATTCATAGTTCCAATGAGCCGTCCTCGGCTTCTCCCAGTTCTCACCAGTGACCGATTTCGTAAACTGGAAATCTCTTTTCATCAGGTACCACTAACCATTTAGTTTTTTTTTTTTTTTGGTTTCTTTTCAAAAAAAAAAATTCATTTAATTTGTTAGTTTTGCGTCGGCTTTTTGTGAATTACAGTATTAGTTCGTCTCAACGAAAGTAATCTAAAGAGTAAAAAATTACTCCATTAATTACACTAAAATTTTATGAATAAAGAAAAAAGTAATCCAATTATAATTTCACTTTTTAGCCTTTACGGGACCACGTTAATGATCAAAGCTCCTCTAAAGTATTACGGATCGCATATCGAGAGGTATAATTTTGAAACAAACTTTTCTTCAAAAATGGGTTAGCATTGGATCGAATCCATTTACATTAAAAATATGTGTTGATTGATATTATCCAATAAAAATACCAGTTGACATAATGGAGTCTTCGACAAACTTTACAAAATGAACAAGTTTGATTAATTAAGTGGGCTTGGAAAGAGCCTACGGAAATTAGAACTAAATTATGTTTGATTACTCTTTTTTATTTTATTTTTTATCGGCAATGTTTGATTACTCTTGATGAGCATAATTCTCTTTTTTAGCCATTTTATTTACAAGCTAAGCCTTTGTTTGTTCAATCTACGTTTGGTAACAGATGATTACATCCAATTGAAGAAGAGGTTTCAGACAGTCGATGGACATATTGGGGTGAAGAAACAGGCATGTTTATTTATTTATTTATTTTGGCTAATTAAAAAGCATGCATCTTGTAATGTTATTCAACTTAGAAATTAAAGCTACGTTTATTTCGCTTCTAACTTAAAGTCCCTTTTATTTTTCTTCAGGCTTTGTTCTGGTGGATGTCTGTATTGGTTCACAAAGACGCCTAAAGACAGCTTGTTCCACAAGCGAAACAGGCATTTTTTAAAGCTAGAGGAACAAGCTCACTTTTTGTTGTCATTACGTGTATTAAGTCGGTGAAATTCAAAAAGCCTGTGAAACAAGTTGTCTTTTTGTTACTGACTTAACAAATAAAAACCCAATTTAGCTGAAGTGATCACTTATTTTGGAACAAATGAGGTTACACAACTATCCGAACACAACCCTTCGCATACCTGTGGATCCAACGTAATAAATGTGTGTGAGACCTACGTGTATGTGAGGGGTTGTGTCCGGCATTGTGTCTCCATGATTGTGTTCCACCACTCTTCTATAAGAAATGATTCTCGTACTTGAAATGTGAAATGCACTTCTGCAGAAGAATTGTATCCAAATCATGCACAAGATTTGTTCAGGTAGTGAGGCTAATTTTAACTGTAGAGTCGGTTTCTAAAGCTGCGGCGATTTACTTATTCACATTGATTTGAGCCTTTTTTTCACGTACTAATTCATTTGAACTCTTTATTTGTTTTCCTATGGTGATCATGAATGAGAAGGGTTGTGATTGGTTTGGGTTTTGAGTTTTGGCTTTTGTAATAATTAAAGGGTGGCATAGAGATAATAATTAAAAATATGAGCTAATGATTAGAGAAATCGAGATAGAGAGAAAAATGTGAATAATATTTGAAAATAGGAAGAATGATTGGATAATAATTGAGAAAACCGGGTCTGAAAAACCCGAAATGAACAAGGCTGAATTCCATTCTCCCATACCTTTAGACACTTGATTTTCAAATTTTTATTGTGTTTTAGAAAGATGAACCTCATATTGTTATAGTGATGACACTTCTATAACTTTTCACTTGGGTAGGAAATATAAGGAAGTACTCAGTGCACGGAGCTCTCGAATATGCTGGATATGAGGAAGGGTTGATGTACGCAACCTTACCCCTGCAAGCAGAGGTTGTTTCCGATAATCGAACCTGTGACCTACAAGTCACAATGAGGCAGCTTTACCACTGCGTCAGGTCCACCTTTCCCACTTGGATAGGAAATGATAATATTTTATCTTGCTAAATTTCATTATATTTTACATTAGCAAAAATGTTTGTTAATGATCAAGAAATATCCATATACTCACGACCTTTTGTTGTGTCTCAAATATTATCACATACATAACGTATAACAATCAAGTTAACAAGCAATAAAAAAGATAATGTCATACAAAGAATATTGATGATCTCATTCTTCATGTATACTCATTCTTCCTTCTTTCTTTAGTTTTTTTACCTTTCCTCTTGTGATGATATATCACTCGGTACTGAATGGGTAACGATAGAAACAAACAATCTGATACAACCAATTTGTTTGATTGATGTGGAAATGAAGCAATTTAAGAATGAACTTCTTCAAAAAAAATTAGGATCAAAATACATACCCTCTCTCTTTTCCTTGAAAAAAGGAGGTTGCATTTTTTTTTTTTTTTCCTACGATAAGTTTCAAAACTTCAGTAGATATCACACTGGGCATTTTACCTTTGTGTACTTTCACTAGCTACTAATAAGTAAATTAATACTCCATCCGTCTCAAAAAGTTAGGGCCACTTGGATATTATAACTTTTTTTCAAGACATAATCATTACGCCCTTCGTCCCTTTCTTAGTGTCGACTATTCCATTTTTGGCTGTCTCATAATAAGTGTATGTTTTGTAAAGTTTTTTATCGGCAAAAAAAAAATTATTAGTCAAATTTTAACAAAGAGTACATCAAGATGGGGGGAGAGGGGGGGGCGACTCCAACTAAGGGCTGGAAAGATTAAAACGCCTAATGGGACAAGCTCAAAAACAACCAAGGGGAAAATCCAAAAATAGCAAAATCCACCACACCTAATGGCCTAAGCCCAAGATGCGGGCAAACCAAATAATAACATTGAAGCCCAAAAATAAGCCCAAACCCACATACAACAAACAGAACCCTAAACTACCATCACACACCGCCGCACCCCACAACCATCGACCACAACGTTGCCAAAGAACGCGGCCACCAAAACACCAACAACAGACACTGAACACGCTTGTCGTTAGGCCACGAAACCAACTACATCCAACAATGAAGCCGGTGGTGCACCGGAGCCGCCGAGGGTAAAGGAGGAGAACTGGCTGCCATGCCATTAAGCCCAACCAGAAACACCCAACAGTGAACCGACGGTAATCAAAACATCCAAAAAAGACGTGGTACGAGCAGTGACAATAGGGAGGAGGGAAGAGAAGGCAGCCACGGTTCCAAACACCACCATCGATCCACAACCCTTACGGTAAAAACCCACAACGCCGCAAGACCCAACGAGCAAAATGACCCCCGGAGAAGACACCAAAAGACTGACAGCCGAGATCTCCAATCGCCGCCGCAACCGCCATCAAGACGGCAACACCTGCAAAAAGCAAATAAAGAGAGAGGGAGGGAGAGAGAAAGAGAAAGGAAGAGTTGTAGCAGCGTGGGTCTTTCTCGGTGGTCTTTCACTCTACTTCGTATGTTTTGAAAAATTAATAGGTAAAAATTTGTACAATTATTGTTTTGTCCTTTTGAAAAGTTAGTGGGTAAAAAGTTACTATAGATAAAAGTAGAGGTTTATTTTAGGGCAAGTTTGGCTTAAAAAGTTTTTGCTATTTGTGGCTTTTTTGTGTTTAAAAAAGCCCAGAAAAGATGGAAGGTTTGGCTTAAAAAGTCTCCAAAAGAAAAGCCATTTTTAGGCCAAACTAGCAAACTTTTGTGAACTTTTTAGGCAAAAAAAGTAACTGAAATTCATAAGAAAAAAGAAAAGTCCATTTTAGGCCAAACTAGCAAACTTTTTGCTTGTGGCTTTTTCTCTCAAATAAGCAAAAAGTTAGAAGTAGCATGAACTACTTTAGCCAAACCCCACCTTATTTTGGACGTAAAAATGTGAGTTATGAATTATCCTAATTTCATGAAATTTTTAAAGCTTATGTTTTTAGCTTACTAAAATGTTTATTTTAATATATGGGATTCTTTTGTAGCAAATATACGATGAAACTATAATATTTTACAGTTTATGGGAAATAGTATTATTGATACATCTGAACGATGTCTTTGAATCTAGAGCATGTTAAAGATACTAGTGGGAACTGAGTTATAAGGACGGAATGGAAAAGAGTACGGCCAGGTGTCCAACTGAATTGATCAATTCATCATGTTATATTGGGGGTCGCTCCCTCATTACTAGTAGAAATTGTTGGATGATATATCGTATTGTTCATAAGATGTTATGTTATAAACAAAATTGTTTATGCTTTTGGTTATAGTCCAAGTCATGAAAAACTGATGCTACGATTTCTGTTTCTATGAAAAGAATTTTTAAATTTCATGGTAGACTTTGTAACTCTGATAATTCATAAACTCACACGAGCAGTGACTTAATTATGTTGTTGCAATCTTTCCATTTTAGGTAATCAAAATTAGAAGGACGAGCTGAGTATCAATATTATTAAGCTTATGGTCTTGTAATAAGTTGTTGTTGGCATAATGAATAAAGAACTCTAATTATTTATATTTGCTTGGACTCACTCGCCGATCACAATATTTAAATTTGATGGATTTGGGTCGTGACATTGTGAATTCTACATTTTGCATTTTTTGATTGTGGATGTTTAGCAAAAATTTTGTGAACGCATTGCTTGAAATGCATTCTCAAAACCATAGAATGGAAGCACAAATTGGTAATCAATTCATAATCTATTTTGATGATAACTCTCAAACACTACTCTGTTATAAAATGTATATATTATGCACATCTCTCTTAAATACTCTACAAATTAGTAATTATCTATTCGAACCATAAACCAAAAATATACAATTTCACAATCCAAAATGCAAAATGAAAAAAATAATAAGCTCCCAAATGGGCTTTTAACATTTTATTGCCTCTCCAGATAGCAGGTTTTCACGTTTTTAGGTTCTTTTTGGCATGAATTTTTTTTAACTCTTGAAAATTTATAAACTCACACCCTACTTTTTGTCTTTTTATTAAGCATTTGTGTAAAGGGCAACCAAATATTTGGGCGAGAATATAAATGTTTTTTAAAAATATTTAATTTGCAACCAAATATTTTTAATGACAACATTTTTAGAAACTAAATATTTACGACAAAATATTGCCTTATTATATATTATTGTGAGAAAACATTATTCGTTTATTGTTTTGATAACTTACATATTTACCTAATAATTTTTATAAATATATGCTACGATTTGATTGTTATACAAATATTTTAGGACATTTTATGAATATATGCTACGAGTTTATTGTGATAAAATTATTTTAGGACATTAAAAAAATTTCCAACCGGTGTAGGAGGTAACATGAGAGAGATCTAACATTTGAGGAAAAATGGAGGCATGGGTTCTCCAATACCACTTTCGGACACCATTGCAGGAGTGAATGGAAAGGGAAAGAAAGGAAAAGAATGAAGAGGAAAGTTAAAGAGAAAATTCAAGGAAAAAAAAAATAGAGATTGTCTCTAAAATTTTCCTTTCTTTTTTTTTCTAAAAACAATCAATCCCTTCCTTTTCCATTACTTTCCACAAGTTCCAAACACACCCTCTCTGGGCCTTTTAATTGCAATGATGGCGTATTGTCGAAACAATGGCGTATTGTCGAAACAACAACCTAATGGCTTAAGGTGCCTTTTTGTAGCATTCATTACATTTTTTATTTTGCATTATGACTACTAGCGTGAAACCCGTGCTATGCACGGGAATTAAACAAAAATGCTTGCGTACTATTTTTCAAAATAACGCCTATGAAAGAGGTATACTTTTGGTATAAGTTGGAGTTGAGGTTGTGTGTAGGTTATTTTTCCATTTGATTGTTTGGTTGTCTTCTGGTCAGCCTTCCAATCTTTTTTGCCTCGAGAGGCTTTGTTGCTTTTCTCTTGCCTTGTTTAATATCGTATATTTGATATTTGATTAATAAAATCCTTTTTTGCCGTGAAAAAATAAAGATGTATACTTTTGAACCTCTCAATCAGTATAAACCTACACTAATGGTAGAAATTTTATTGATTACAATAACTCCAACCGGTTAACAAAGATGGTTATCTCACCCTAATTAGTACAATGATCAATCAAGAGGTTTAACTTCCCAAGTCTTCATACAATAAATGGGTAGTTGTAGGTATCACGCAATCAACATAAAAAAGTTTCATTTAGATAATTGGAACACTATTTTCAATTAATATTGATGCCAACAATTATTACGGAAGAATGGCCTAGTAATAGATTGGGTTCCATTATAATGGATGCCTATGCACTTTTTTCGTTTGACTTTGCCCTCGAGTAAATAGAAGGATCTTTGGTTGCATAGTAAGTCGAGTGAATAGGAGCCTCGTTGATTGCATCGTAACCTACCCAAAAAAATAAAATTAGATTGCAACAATTTATAGAAGGTATTGGTTTTAAATAGTTAGATTCAATTAAATGCAGTTCGGATGTTAGGGTCTGCATGGCTTCCTGGAGGGGCATTAAAAAGAATGATTCTAACCGGTTGCTTGCCATTAGATGGAGAGTGTCTCCCAGAAATTTTGTTCCTTAGGCTGGTAATTTTCATGCTTTTTCTAGCTTTGTGTAGATAGGTTGTGATCCTTTCTTGTTTTGGCTTAGGCCTCATTTTCTTTGTTTGAGCTTTATAAAATTTACAGATTACCGAAAAAAATGCAGTTTGGATGGAAAGAAACAAAATCTAATTCACTTGCAAATTCTAAAAGAAAACATATGATACGGAAAAGTTTTTTAATAAAAACTTGTTTAGGAGATATCTATGGTTTTTTTAATGGTAGAGATAATAGAAGCTTTATACATTTTCTTTTCAAATCGGATATTATTTTGCGGGTTGTATAGGCATTAGAGTTTTGATTTTGAAATAAACGAATTCACTTTTTTATTATGACCTATTTTCCGATATTTTTCCAATAATATCATTTTTTTAAAATGTCTAAACAATTACTAGAAAATTTCCAATAGTGTCTTTTTCAGATCTCTCATTATGCAAAGTCACCCCTTACTGTAGACTATAGATTTCCCATAATGAATGTTGGAAAATGGCTTGAAAATATATTTTTCTCTCTTTTTTTATAGTAGCATATAAGTCATCTCTTCATTTCTTTAGATTTAACCCTAACTTCCACCTCCCTCAACCAACAACATCAAACTTTATCAACTTTATGGCAAAAAGAGAATGGTTTATAGCACAATGAAAATACATAGCACTTGATTGACGTTTAATTACAACTATACAACATAGTGTGCAGTCAAAATTTTCCTATCAATGAGAGCGTATTAACTAACTATTGTCAATGTCACCAAAAATTACCATACATTAGAAATCGCAATATGTAGTAAAAAAAATTTTGGTGTGAAATAACAAAAGTAAATGGACACCAAAATACATAAACCCGTAGCACATTAACATTTTATAATGCCAAACTCAATTCTAACCAAAAAATTGAGATGACTTTACAAAAAGGTAAGAATGAAGAAAGAATAAAAGTTCTATCAAGCAATTACCCAATATGAGAAATGACAGGCACGGTAATGAATTGCTTTGGAATTACATTAAGCCGTTAAATGCTAGTAAATATTTTGAGACTATTCTCTCACACTTTCATGTTTTTTTCTCCCAATTTTCTGCAAAAGAAACCAAATTATGAATTAAATTAAAAACTCCACTTATATATAATTACATCAGTGGTGTATATAAACACATTCTTACAAATCCGCATATTGTATACCTGATAACTTGGTCGATGTTTGAATCAAACACCAAGTCCAAATAAAAACATACCTTTCATGTTCCAATATTGAATCTTTGGGATTGCACTGAAAAATCAAAAATGCATAAGTTAAAGAAGTAATTGAGTCAAGGATAGTGTTGGAATAAAAAACTTACCGATGTGTTTGACATGTAAAGTTAGTTGGCCTGGATCCTGATGGATAAATGGCGTTCTAATGAGTACAACATTTTTTGGGCTTTTGAGATATAAAAGGTGGGAGGGAGAGGAAAATAAACAATCCCATAAATCAAGGGATTTAGTTAGCAATAGGATTACTCGGGTGTCAACTGATATCTTTGATTAATTAGGTGATATCTTTGATTAATTAGGTAATAGGAGAAAGGGATTATATTAGGTGTAGGAATTCAAGTTAAAAAAAGGTGTCATATTCAAAATTTAGTAAAAATAACTTTTAAATTAAGAATTCGAAATTCAAATTTCCAATCAATTCCTTAGATACGTACAACATTAGGCATAAGGATTGGTTTGTAGATGTTGATTATCAAATAGCCATTTAGGCTTCCTTTTCACCTTTTCTTTTGAATTTTCTAGTTTAATATTTATACATTAAATTTTTTCTTTTCCCGTTAAAAAGTTATAAGTGCCACTTGTCGCTCTCACGACACTCCTCACAAAAATCCATCCTGCAATACTATATAAGATGCAAAGCAAGAAGAAAAGAAATCATAAAATGTAATCAGACAAATGGGTAACTATAGAACATGTAAAATTTTTGAAATTTGTGTATAGTACTCAATTTCCATATAGGAATGGGTCTATTCTATAATATAGATTGTGTACTGTAGGTTTAAAAAAAAAAAAAAATTAGTTGATTATGGAAAGGGTAATTAGAGTATTTATGGATATACACTAAGATTCATGGTTTGAAATTTCAAAAAAGATTTATGGAATGTGTTATATTTACTTTGATAATGCTACATGCTTCCTTTACAATTTTCATCACAACCCAATTAATTCATGCCACTTGTCGCGCTCACGGTGCTTCTCGCGAAAACCCATCCTGCAATACAATAGATTTGGAAACCTACTAAATTCTAAATCACATAATGGAGACACCATTTGAGGTATTTTTGCATTCTCATTTTAATTTATGAGTTTTTTCTAATTAAGTATATAAAGACTATAGTACCCCTGCCTTTATTAGATAATTCATAGAGTGCCATCAATTTATAAGATAATGTATTAGTTAGTTTGTTTGATGATGAGTTTTTTTAAAACTTGTCAAAAAAAAAAAAATTGTTTTGTTTCGGGATCATATAAGAAATTTATTTCGGTCATGACTATATTTTCTATGTCCATTACAAAATAATATTACGTTTAAATTTTCTAAAGCAATATTTAAGACTTCCTTGGTAGGGAAAAAAATGGAGACTTTAAAAAAAGTAGGCAAATTTGTGGGGTGGAATTACAAAATTATATTTTAATTAACAATATCCAAAAATAATTATGCATCGAAAAAGTTACCCATTAACATATTACTCCAATACTAGCATAATAAATAACAAGGCAATATGGTAAAAAAAAAAATTCATAATCTATTTTCATCATTATACTTGGCCAGACACTACTCTGTTGCAAAAACTACTCTGCACGCATCTCTCAAACACTTTATTAATTCATAATATATTCTGGACTTAATCCAAAAATCTCCAATTCACAATCAAAATGTAAAATACAACCCATAATTACTTAATTAGATTCCCAATCGGGCTCTAATTCGAATCTATTTGACGACCCGCCAAAACCTACCCATGCAAATCCCCAGCTCCAAATAATGGGCCTTTTGGTGGGTTTATATGCCCCTCTGAAGGAAGGGAACCCATTCTACTGAAGCTGGGTTGGATTTAAGCCCAATTTTTCCCTTTAAACTACATTATTCAGTTATTTACCGTATAATAACGTCGATATAATAAGTATTTTTTTTCTATTTACTGTATAATAACGTTGATATAATAAGTACTAGTATTTTTTTTTTCTTTCTAAATTCAAGATATCCAAGCTAACTTACGCGCACCTATATTAACTACATTAGAACTAGCAAACGTAATTCGGTCTTGCTAACGGAAGCCGACAAGACTTCAATTAAACACAGGAAAACACATCCGGATCCAATACATTTTTTACATTTTTCAATACAATTTCATCAATTTTATACATGTTTTACACATTTTAATATACTTTTTAAACTTTAACAGAAGTCCACTAGGCTTCGTTCAGCATTTTCCAACGTAAAATCACCGTGTTCACTGGGTGTTTTATATTGCAAACAAAAGTACCAATCACGGGCAATCACATGATGGATCATGAAGCTGACCTGACCTACCTCCGAGTATTAGCTGGCTTGAGAGAGAGTGGATCAATAAGACATCTGGTTACGCCATCGATCCCCTCTTTACGCCCCTCATCAGTTGGAGTGATCTTTTGAAACTGATGAATAATAACCAGTGGCGGCGGACTCGGCCACCCTAATTTTCTATTTTGAAGTATATTTTACGTATTTTTTTTATAAATATTATTAAAAAAAATATAAAAAATATGAAAATAATTACTCCTTCCGTTCCAATTTAAATGTCCTCTACGGGAAATCAAACTTTTTAAGAAGTTCAAATTTTTGCTCTAAATTTCCAAAAGTAACCTTAAAAATTGTGAAGTCAATTAAATGTATTTAAATTATTTATATCCTTCAATATGGATCTCAAAAAATATGCCATATGGATCTTGTTTGATAGATTTCAATTAATTCCATTATACAAAATTTTCAAAATCATGAAAAATATCATATGTTGAAAGATATTGTCAATTTAAGAATGATATAAATATCAAAAACTGTCAAATCAATGAGTACTTTTTAGGGGTAAAATTGAAAGCTTGATATGTTTTGATGGTTATTTATAGAAAGCGGACACTTATTTTGGTAAATCCTAAAATAGAAAGATGGACATTTAAAATGGGACATATGGAGTACAATGTAAGAACAATGTACATTTTGATAACACTAAATTATGGTGAATGATATCGTACAATAATGAGTACTGTGTTCGTCAAATCATATATTCCTAACAATAGTACTTGAGATTAATTTTTTAATTTATCAAAACCGTACTATTAAAACTCCAATTATTGGATTTTTTTATTGATTTGGCTAAAAAAAAAAAACCAAGCTGGTTTATTTTTTTGGCCTTATTAAAAAAATTCACATTTTTAATGTTATGTCAATTTTTTGTGGTTTATTGATTTGTCTCGACGAGAAAATTTTTAAAAGTATAAAATTATGATTAAAATTTTAAAAAAAGTTCACTAAAGACAAAAATAATCCAAATTTTGTGTGGTTTATTGGATTATTTTTGTCTTTATTCACAAAAATTTAAGTTGGGTTAACAATCTTATACTTTTTAGATTCCTCTCGTCGAGACTAACCAATAAATCACAAAAAATTGACACAAAACTAACAAATGCAATTTTTTTTGAATAAATTAAGACAAAAAAATTAAGCAGTTTGATTTTTTTAGCCAAAACAACAATTAGTTTTAAAAAATCATCGAACCAAGTTTTTTTTCACAATTCGGCCTCATCTGACTTCTATTTTTAGCTCCGCCACTAATAATAACATACCTATATACATAGTTGCATGCACGCGCGCGCACACATTATGTATATACTAACATTTCTAATATATACCATCTCAAATATCTTTACATTCTAGAGTTGTCTCCCCTTCCAATCCTCTTTACAATAAGGCGAAATTCCCAGTGGGTCAAGTTAAAACTTAAAAGTCCAAAGGTGTCACTGTTTTGGACAAAATGACCTTATATTAAATGAGATTATTAAAAAATAAATGGACAATTCTAGCACAAAAGTCTTATTTGTTGACTTGCAGCCACCCAGCCACATTGACTAGACCTGTCTTTTTATTCCGATACCATTTTTTCTGGTCAATACACTAACGTTTTCCAGCAACCCCCAAAATTACGCTACATATATTACATAAACCATTCTTAACGTTTGGAAAAGTTTGAAATATTGGTAGCCTTTGACTTTTTCTTAGGTTCGATTACTTAAAAGAAAATACACAATTATAATTTTTAAATGAAACACAAATAACTGCGGAGAGAGGAAGAGAGATTAAAACAGGAGACGGCTCCAATTGTACTACCACACAAATTTTCCGATTTTTGATTTTCTGTTGTTTGTAAATTTGTGGCTCGGAGCGTGTAGTGAGCAATCACAGCCATTCGTTCTGTTTTGGACAGTCGGGATTTTAAATGAAACTCTTTTGGAGAAGAGAAGACTCTTCTGGGAAAGAGAAGATTGTTCTCCGAAAGAGTTTTATTTAAAATCATACTATCCAAAATACTTTTGAATGGTCAGGATTGCATATATAGGTACGCATATATATTATATATAGGTTATCTAAAAAATTTAAATATATGTTCTCAATTTTTAGTGTCCTTAAGATGAGCTCAGACAAACTCGGAGGTTGACTAATTTTCCTAAAATTCTAGTTTAAGCTCGTTTATTAACTTAACGATTCGAGCTTGAATGAGTATTTTGGCTTTATTCAAATTTTTTTTTGAATAAAACCGAAATACTTGGATTATTGGTACAATTTTGGCTTTATTAAAAAAAAATTGAGTTTTGACCATAATTTTATACTTGTTAGATTTGTCTCGTCGAGAGGGATCCAGAAACCACAAAATCTAGACGCAAAACTAACAAATGCAAAAAAAAAAATTTGAATAAGGACAAAATGAAAAAACCAAAAAACCGTTTATGGTTTTTTTGCTAAAGGAGCCCTAAGCAAAATCTCGACCAGCTCGATTCTTCTGTAGACTAAAGGCAAGGCCTAGTAAAGTTTCTACATAATTAATTAATTAACCTAGATTGTTGGAGAGAAAATGGTAACATGTATTCAGGGCCGGCTTATGGCATAAGCCAAAGAAGTCACCACTTCGGGCCCTCAAAAAATGTAAACAAAAAAGGGACCCCCAAAGATGTAGGCCTCCTATATATTGTAATGATTGTATATTTTTAAATGACTATATATGTTCAAAATTTGTGCAATGATAAATATTTTGTAATGATTTTTATTGAAAATATGTTTTGAAAATTTTTATTATGCAAAATACATGGTGAGCCTCATCTAATGAGGCCGTTTCAGTCCTCTAAAACCAATGAGTCAGCACTGATGTACTGCTAACCAACATGAAAAACAAGAGCTGCTAGACTTTCTATTTATTCTATAGTAATCCCTAACATATTAAAATAATAGCTCAATATCCTGTTCTCTCAGCTTCATTAATTAGGAATGACATGGAAATGAAAGCGACTACTGGTTGAAATTCCTTGGGTGGAAAAAAGCATCATCTAAGGTAAAAGAAAGTAAAGTTTGAATCAAAATTGTGTTCACACTTTTTGTTAGAAATCATAGATACATTCAACGCGTTAATTCCAATTTGGGTAATGGTCAATTTGTTTGGTTTTGGGTTTAGTCAAGTTGCTCTTGATATTTAGGCCATGTTCCACTAAAGTTTTTTTGGTTTTTTGGTTTTTTTTGGATCTTTAGTTTTCCAAAAAAACTAACTTGTTCCACTAACTAGTTTTTTGGTTCTTTAGTTTTTCAAAAAAACTAACTTGTTCCACTAACTAGTTTTTTGGTTCTTTAGTTTTTCAAAAAAACTAACTTGTTCCACTAACTAGTCTTTTTGGCTTTTTGGTTTTTTTTTAGGTTAATGGAATTAAGTAGTTTTTTTTGTTGGTTTTTTGTGGGTTTTTTGTTAGCGGAATGGAGTAGTTTTTGAGTTAAAACTAAACAGTTTTTTTTAGCGGAACACCCCCTTGCATGTGTCGTCCGTATCAGCCTTAGCAGAGGTGACCAAGGTGTTCGCATTTACATTGTGCAGTATTCATTGAATGTAGGTCTATGAAATCATTTTCATTGAAAATGAGATATTCAAAGAAGCGAAAATTGATTATACAAGCAAAATTAGTACTTTTTATGCTAAAAATATAAGAACATAGTAATATTTAATAGTAAAGCTTTTTGAAGTTGCCTTTATCTTTTTACCATTTTCTTTGTAAAAAATAGCAAAAGGGGTCTCATTTCTTTGAATTTGCGTTGCCCTGTCAATTTTCAATTGTAAAACATATAAGCCCAAGCATGACATCAATAAGGATAGTAAAGTGTAGATTTTTTCTTCCCCTAACCTAAAATCTCAAGGGTGAGTCTATGATGGAGTATTTATGAATTCATTATTAACAATACTTATATAAAAAAAGAAATTCATTTTTAACAATGGGAGAATATAAATGATAGGCGTTTGGTGAGACTCGTACAGTCGTACTCAGCTAATTTGGCCACAGCCAATTTGATAAAAAGCAATTTTTGCTTCAAGTCAACCTTGGTCAGCTTAGTTATCACATACTCCTTGGTAATTGATTTTGGCACTCCATTTTTGGCTCTCTAACTCTAACGCCCTATTTGTTAGAGGGATATGTATATAAGGGGGAAAGAGTGATATAATAAGAGGGGGATACACTACAAGAAATTTGGTCTTTGGAGACGAATGAAATCGTCATGAAATGCATGGTTTTTGTCTCTGATAGTCTTGGTGACGAAAAATAGTTTTGTCACCTATAGGTTGTCTCCGAAGGTCACCTGGTGACGAAATTATTGTTTCGTCACTTATACTAAATTTTGGTGACGAAATTTGTCATCACCAATTTGCAAATTATTTGTCACCCACTCACTAGTTTCGTCACTAACCGTGACTAAAAATTGATGAAGGAAACTACTTAGGTGACAAAAAATTTCGTCACTAACCGTGACAGAAATTGATGAAGGAAACTACTAACGTGTTACCGCGTGGCGCCTACGTGTCACCCGCGTGGCGCTGGCGTGGTAGCTGAAAATTGAGAATTTTGCTCCTCCTGGGATTCGAACCGGAGACCTCGCTTGTGCGCGCGAACCAGCTGAGCTAGGCAACGACTTGTGCCATTTAGGCAACTTTTTAATATTTATACTATAAAAACCGGATTATTCTTATACAAACCCCTACTAATATAATTTCTTTTATAAATTTTATACTTATACAAACACCTACTAATATCACTACTTTAATAAATAAAAAAATTATTTTTTAACACAAAAAATTTTCTTTTTTAACAAAAGCCTTTTAATAAATTTTTTAATCGAGTTTATACTATACAAATAATTTTTTTTATTCCGATTGTTTTACACTCCCCATTTGAACACCCATTATACAAACACCAACTAATATATTTTTAAATATATATTTTTTCTTTTTGAAAGAAAAATTTTTCTTTTTTAACAAACGCCTTTTAATAATTTTTTTTAAATCCAGTTTATACTATAAAAATAAGTTTTTTTTTATTCCCATTGTTTTATGCTCCCCATTTGAACACCTATTATATAAACACCAACTAATATATTTTTAAATATATATTTTTTCTTTTTGAAAGAAAAAATTTTCTTTTTTAACAAACGCCTTTTAATAATTTTTTTAAAATCCAGTTTATACTATAAAAATAAGTTTTTTTTTTATTCCCATTATTTTATGCTCCCCATTTGAACACCCATTATACAAACACCTACTAATATCACTACTTTAATAATTTTTTTTATTTTTTAACACAAAAAATTTTCTTTTTTAACAAAAGCCTTTTAATAAATTTTTTAATCGAGTTTATACTATACAAATAATTTTTTTCTTTATTCCGATTGTTTTACACTCCCCATTTGAACACCCATTATACAAACACCAACTAATATATTTTTAAATATATATATTTTCTTTTTGAAGGAAAAAAATTTCTTTTTTAACAAACGCCTTTTAATAAATATTTTAAAATCCAGTTTATACTATAAAAATAAGTTTTTTTTTTATTCCCATTGTTTTATTAATTTTTTTTAAATCCAGTTTATACTATAAAAATAAGTTTTTTTTATTCCCATTGTTTTATGCTCCCCATTTGAACACCCATTATACAAACACCTACTAATATCATATTTTTAATAAATTTTCTTTTTTAACATAAGCCTTTTTATAAATTTTCTTTTTTTAATCTTGTTTATACTATACAAATCAGTTTTTTTAATCTGGTTTAATAGTTTGTTATAAATTACATTTAACATATATATTTTAAATGTAATTACAAACTCGATATTTACAAGCGTCGATTTAAACCGTTGGCATTTCACATCTCGTCATTGTCACCAAAATCGAAGTTCGTCGGGTCATTTTTTTAGATTGCAAGACTCGACCCCACACTTGAGTAATTTTTTTCAATCGAAACCATCTATCTTTTACATATTAAAGACTACATAATTAATTTCATACAAAAAATAAAGTTAATCAGCTATCGCTGCATAATTTTTTTTTGATCGGCGAAGAAGAATTTTATTAAAAACGGGGGAGCTATCGCTACACAATTGATCAGACAAAAAAAAAATTTTGATAATGAAATTGTGTCTCGATAATTAAGAAGCTTTCTAAATCCGATCGAGGCAAATTTTTACGAGAAAATGATTAAATAAATAAGGAAAATTAGTTTTGGTGGAGTAAAATTAATCTACTAACGGTTAATAAAACCGTCGCTATAGTCCTGTTTCTAGTAACGGTTGATGAAATTTAGGAAGCTAACTTATTCAAAAAAATAGAGTAAATGGGTGACGAAAAAAATTTCTTGGGCCAAAGTCTTCTCTTTTGTGAGGAATATTTTTGTCTTCTATTGGTTTGCTCTACTGGGGAGGATGTGGAGGGAACATATTAGTGAGGAAAAAAATATTTTCGTCACCAAAAAGATGTGGAGGGAACATATTAGTGACGAAAAAAATATTTTCGTCACCAAAAATTCCATTCTTCCACAAGTTTAGAGACGAAATAAAATTTCATCACCTTTATTTTTGTTTATCCTCCCAATTAGAGACGAATTATATTTTTCCTCTCAAAATAGTCATATAGGAGACAAAAAATAATTTCGTCACCAGAATTTCGTCACGGTTTATTATTTTTGTTGTAATGATATAGGGGTGGATATGGTTAGAGGGGTATTATTTTAGAAGGGAGGATAAACAATTACTTTGTTTGTTTTGTTGTTGTATAAGAGGGATATAGAGGGTTAGATAATGTAAAATAGTGTGAAATCTTCATTTTACCCCAAAAAGAAAAATAAAAAAAAGAGGACAGGAGGCAGTGGTGTGCCAACTGTCAAAACCTCTCTCACTCTCTCCTGCGGCATGCTCCTGGGTAGCTGCCACGCTTCCGATTTCTGTATTTCTATAATCTGTGAAATGGCAGTAGTGGGCCAAAGTGAGGGTACGGGGGGCAAAAGGCAATCGGATATAATAAAAGCTGAGTAGGGTGTGCCTATATTTTATCCCACTGCAGGGGCATATAGATATCCCAGCGTATATAGATCTGGGAAGCAAAAGCTTAACAAACACTGGATATAAACAACCCGGACATGTATATCCAGGTAAATCTTATATCCCCTCTCAAATCCCCCTACCAAACAGGGCGTAATAGTCTAATATTGGCCTAAAAAATGAGAGATAGAGGGATTGAACACTAGACCTCTTGGTTACAAGACAAGGAAATCACCACGCAACCACTGAAGGCTGTAAAGTATCAACATAAAAAATATTAATTAACATCTTACGATTTGTGGCCTACTGTTTGGCCAAAAATTTGAGCCCCAAAGTGGTGGCTTTGTGTGCCTATGCCCAAGGCCACCCTTGTTGCCGAAGTGTCCCTAGAAACAAAATCAGCTAGCTCATCCGCCATAACCCCTAAACGACCTCCATCCATGCTTATCCCCAATCGATTTCCGGCTACCCGCAATAATCGCCGCACACCTTCCTTAGTTGCCTAGACACCTTGCGCGCACACCGGATATCCAGGCTAGTTGAGCGCACCTCGACTAATTCAGAGACCTTGAAAGCAACGACCGGGTATAACCCCCAGTAGCCCCAAGGTTTGGGATGGTTGGCCTCCGTAGGATTCGAACATGCAACCTCATGATCAAGCACTTTTTGCCTTTTCATGTCCACTCTCGTTACCTAGACACCTTCGTCTTCTGACGACCTAACCGGCTCCCTTAACAAAACCCACAAGAGCGACCCCCAAAAAACACCCATAACTAGGGGTGTAACCGGTTCGGTTCGGTTCGGTTCAGGGGTGATTTTGAGTGAACCGGACAAAACCGGTTCGGATAGAACATGGAACCAAAACCAGTTGTTTAGAGGTCAGTTTGGTTCCGGTTCGGTTCATCCCGGTTTGGTTCGGTTTTTAGGTCGGTTCGGTTCCTCACACAGAGAGAGAAGAGATCGCGTAACAGATCTAGTAGTGATTTGAAAACGAAAAGAACAAAAACAGATCTACAAACATTGATAAAAAACGAAAACAAAAAGAACATTTACATACAAAAACGAAAACGAAAAGAACATTTACATACAAAAACGAAAACCGAACAAAAACGAAAAGAACATTGATAGATCTACAAATATATATATCTATACATACAAACATTTACACTTTTACAGATCTAGATTGATCAAAAGAAAAAATCATTTACAGATATACAACTCAAGAGAGAGAAACATATGTCGGACAAACGAGGTTTAAATCTCCATGGCGGTTAGAGTTGACGACGTCGGCATAGATCTCCAGGACAGTTGATGAGGTCGGTTAGAGTTGACGACACTGGCAATTGACGACGTCAGCGTAGATCTCCATGACGCAGCTCATCCCCTGATTTTTTTTCTCTCTCTCTCTCTCTCTCTCTCTCTCTCACAACTAGGGTGGAAGTGTGTGGAAAGATCAAGTGATCAAAAAGATCTGCAGTGCAGCGTTATATATATATACATATATACAGTGAGCTTCATATCCAAACCACTAAATCCGGACCTAACGTCCAGACCTCCACTTTTCGGACCAAATTTTGACGATCCGAACCAATAGATGTGTTTAAAACATATTTTTAAGGTCCAACGCGAGGATTTGGCAAAAAGAAATACCCGGAAGGGCTTGATCGGAGCAGTTTTTCATAAAAATGTTTGGTCCGAAAAGTGGAGGTCCGGACGTTAACAAGTTGCGGGATCCTTGATAGGAAGCTCACTGTATATATATATACAATCCCGTTCTACTAAGGACTCCCTCAAACTCTCAATTTGCGGACCTTATGGATCGGGGTCGAATCTCAACGATCCGAACCGCTCAATGTGTTTAAAACGTGTTTTTAAGGGTCACTGCGAGAATCTGTCCAAAAAAAAAATACCCAGAAGGGATTCATTCGAGATTTTTTCGATAAACTATGTATGTACGGTTATTATGAAAAACTGCTCGGATGAAGCCCTTTCGGATATTTTTTTTTTGTGATTCCTTGCGTTGGCCATGGAAAACAAGTTATAAACACATTGAGCAGTTCGGATCGTTGAAATTTGGTCTGGAAAATCAGAAAATGGGTGGTCCTCACGGAGGAGATCCGTGAGCGAGTTCTTAATAGAACATCTTCCTATATATATATACACTAAATGTTAGTTACGTTTTAAATAAATTTATGTGCTATATAGAACTAAAGTAGCTTCCAACCAAGCGGTAAGGAAGTTGAATTCTACGTGCGCGGACAGGGTTCGAATCCCACCCCTCACATTATTTGAGTATATAATACATGAGGAACTCTCTAGTCCGGGACTAGAGAGTCCGGAACTCATAGTTTCGGATCCGCGTGGGCCTTGGAAAACACCTTTTGAACACATTGGACAGCTTGGATCGTCAAAAAAATATCGGGAAGGGCTTCAAAACGCTTCAATCCGGAATTTCCGGGATCCCGGACTGGAGCCTCCCCGTATAATACATATAGTATATATTATGTATTATATTTATAAAATCCGTTCGAACCGAACCAGGGTTAAATACTCAAGAACCGGGAACCAAACCAGTTCCTGAAATTTTGAAATTTTCAGAACCGAGAACCGGACCAGCCTAGTGAAGAACCGAAAAAAATAACCGGTTCGGTTCGATTCACTGTTTTTTTTGTTCAGCCCTACCCATAACTCCCGTTCAAACAATCCCAGCATTCACCACCCCAAAACCTTGTTTTCTTCCCCAACGATCACGCAGTATTTTTCTCCTGATTTTATTTTCTCCCTCCCAGTAAATCTTGTTTTCTAGTTAACAACTAAAGTAGAGTTAGTAAAATTGGTTAAGGATAAATAAGGTAACTTAGCAACCAATGAGGAGGAGAAAATTTTGGGTATGGATAGGGTACATATACACATAGTGCCCGGCACCCTATTCAAGCCTTCTAAACATGTTTTCGACGGTCCAGATTTAAGGGGGTAAATTTGCCCCCAAAATTTACAAAAACGCAACCTTTAAATTTGGGTCGTCCAAAACATGTTTGGACGCCTCGGATGGGCTGCCGGCACCACGTGTATATACCCTCTCCCAGCTCTTTGTACCCAAAATTTTCTCAATGAGGAGGGAGGTAATGTTCACCCACTTTTAAGGTGGGCGAACAAAATCGAACTCAGTGAAAACTCCAGGTAAACTTGGACAATTAGGTACGTATTTCCTTTTCATATCGTGGAAATGCTTCACCTGAAAAGATGTAAGAAAAATTTAAAACGAAATGTGGGACTAGGAGTTCCTTCAGGGAAATCCAATAAAATTAGAAGTGTGGAACAAGGAAGTCATCATTCAACAGTCAACTCTCTCCATAGCTTGGGGGGTCATTTTCACAAGTTCGTTCCCCTTTCCTTTTCATTTCCATAGAAAAACCATCAACTAACGCGTATCACAAGTCACCCATACACACAACAAATGAAGAGACTATTCTTTTTTTTTTTTTTTAAACTATGTTGTCTGGTCCAGCTCACGTGCACATCGAGTAAAATCTTGGGTGGCCAATCCCACTATGAGAAGCCCAATTAAAACCGATGCAAAGTTTCGTATAGATTGACTTTGAAAGATTTGATAGCACTTTAGAGGTTTTGAACCTAAGATATTATGAAGGAACAGAGTCCAAGTTCCAGCGTTGACCACCGAGCCAACCCTTGAGTTGGAAAGAATACCATTATACCATCTTGCACCTATATTTAGAGACAAATAAGAGGAGTTGTTCCATCCATCTAAAAATATTGCAAAACACCAGACCAGAACAAGCCACCCCTTTCTCCTCCACCCGCCGCCATGGCCGACGGCCACGAGAGCCACCCACCACCTATTCCAAGAAACCCTAGAAGGGGTCCGTCGTACGAATCTGGTAGAATGAGCAAGTCATATGATTTAAACAGCAAAATCATGCTCACTGCAATCATTTCGCTATCCGTTGTAGTTGTGCTAGTCATCGCACTTCACATATACGCAAGATACGTCCTCCGTCGCCAAGCCCGCCGGAGAGCAGCCATTTGGCAATTAGGGCTCATGGTTTCTCAGGTGGAGCCGCCCAAGACAGGGCTTGACCAGGCCGTCATCGCCTCTCTACCGATATTCATCTTCAAAAGAACGGAAACCGGCGATGAGAGAGAAGGGGAAGCAGAGTGTGCAGTTTGTTTGAGTATATTAGAAGATGATGAAATGGCTAGGCTTCTACCAAATTGTAAGCACACTTTCCATGCCGAGTGCATTGATAAGTGGCTTAGTTCACAATCAACATGTCCCATTTGCCGAACCGAGGCAGAGCCGAGGGTGGTGCTGGAGCACTGTCAACCACCGGTAGGTGGTCGTGCTCCGACTATTGCACCACCCATTGCTCCGCCTCTAGAGGATGCCAACTCTACGTCAACATCGGGATGTGTCGAAGTGTCGTCATCCGATGGTGGGATACAACCAACACAATCCTCGCCAAAAGTGAACGGATCGAGCTTCCGGTTGAGTTCTTTTCGGAGGATGCTTAGTAGGGAAAGGTCGTCTCCACGAACTCAATCCTGTGGACCAGAAGAAGATATTGAGAGACAGTGATTTTTGGTACAGGAATTTCACTAGTAACCATCGTTCCTTCTCTCTTTTATGTGAGTTGAATTTCTACATGTAATCTTCTTTTTCCTATATATAATTACATGAGAAACATAGATGAAATTATCGCATTCGGTCACCGTATAGTTCCTTCTTTGCGGTGAATTCCTGTATAATCATCTTTTCCCTAGAGATAATTACATGAGAAACATATAGATGTAATTATTGACTTCGGTCACCGTAGTTCCTTCGCTCTGTATGTCCATTGAATTCCTGTATAATCATCTTTTATTTAGAGATAATTACATGAGGAACCGTTATATGGTGCACCGACCGGCGCCTGGGACCCCCTTTTGGGTCCCGCACAGCCAATCCGAGCCGTTCATTCATCTCAAAATCAAATCCAAGCGGGCTCATGCGGAAATCAACTCAATCGGACATTCCTAAGTGCTCGATCCAAAATCACCCCATTTCGATCAAAATTTTGAATAAAATGGGGTGATTTTGGATCGAGTACTTAGGAACATCTGATGGAGTTGATTTTGCACGCGGGCCTGCTCGGAATTTGATTTTAATTTGAACGAAATAAGGTGATTTTGGATCGAGTACTTATTAACGTCCAATTGAGTTGATTTTCGCAGGAAACCGCTTGGAATTTGATTTTGAGATGAATGAATGGTTTGGATCAACCGTGTAGGACCCACAAGTGGGTTCCCAAAGGCGATCGGTACATGGGAGTCCGTACCCCTAGATTTACCATTACATGAGAAACGTCGATGAAATTATTGACTTCGGTCACCGTAGTTCCTTGGGGTTTTTTTTTTGTGCGTCGTTGAATTCCTATATAAAAAACCTTCTCTTTCCTACACATTTTACATGAGAAACATAGATGAAATTATCGACTTCGATCGCCGGCCGGTGAGAGGAATTATTCCGGGATGCTTGGTTGGTGTATTATTGCTCAGAATCGAGATTCTTTCCGTTATGAATTGTACTACTATTTCTTTACTAGCCATAAGGGAAGACTTTAGGTATTTGGTTACCTACGTTGAGTGTGATTGCTAACACATGACAAAGACAGGCAAACTAAAACTCCATGTCCAGATGCCAAATTTTTGCCTTTGTTTTTCAACCATTTTGACCTCATATATATATTTATTATACGTTCAAAAAGTTGAATTTTCGCAGCAGTTGTTGATCTTTGACGGCTTTGAACTAAAGAGAGGTTTCTGGTAAATTCCTAAAATGAGGTTTGCTCCATATATCCTAAAGTATTAGCAGAGCCATCAACTCTTTTGGATCTTTAATTGGACTTCCCTCAAATAGTCCTTAAAATTAGTCGAGATGAGCAAAATCTAACCCAAATCTTAGTCGAGATGAGCAAAATCTAACCCGAATCTTGAGTTATGAAAAACAGAAAAGAGGTTTGCCCATTTTCCACGCATTTAGCATGAATAACAACTTCGAGTTCCTCTCTCTCTCTCTCTCTCACACTCTCTCTCATGCGCGTGCGTATGTACTCCTATAATTTTGGTAACTTAAAAATAAAAAATAAAAATCTGGGACTCACTATAAGGTGAATTTTACTAAATAAAAAGACATGCAACAAACACAAAAATTTTGCCGATCCAAAAAATTAAAAACACAAAATCTTCAACTTACTAATAAAAATGTCTCAGTAATTTTTAAGCTGTACCAGATGCAATTATAACAGATGACATCATTTTTTTTATCAGCAAAAAAGATTTTATTAACCTTTTGAAAGGAAACAAAGATTAAAAAGATCCTATGGAAACCGGCAAAATGCCACCCACGAACCAAACCCAAATGAAGGCAAGGAGCCGACAAAAAACACAACAAAAACAAAGCAACATACCCGCTAAAACAACCCAACAAACAAAAACAAAAGACAACCTAAATCCAAAAGGGCAAAAAAGCCCACAAGGAGAAACCGAGGGAAACAAAACCTATGATCAAGAGAACAAACCACCAAACCTCGAAATTAAAATTCCAGAGAAAGAGAGGCATCTTTCTCGTCGTCAACATTTTCTTCCAAGGCCATAACTTCCTTCAAATCGTCAAGAGCACTGATCTTTTCTGCTATTTTGACCTCCTCCATTTTAACAAAATTCTTTAAATTATAGTTTCTCCCTCCATCTAATTTAATGCCCAACTTGGTACCTACATCCATTGCTTTGCGAGCATTCATTAAAAAGAGTGGAATTCCCGTTCCAGATAGGGCTATAAATGGACCGGATTTGATCCGGATCCGAGGATCCAAATAAAATTTGGATCGGATCCAGATATCCACTTAAGATCTAGATACGGATTGGCGAAAACAAAACCTTTCATTTTAATATAAATGAACATGAATTCCTTTTATTCCCCTAAAATTCTGCACCACCCCCAACTCAAATAAATAAATAACACGTATCGGATCCGGATTTGAACTAATTGGATCCTATCGAATCCGAATATAATCCGGTCCATTGACAGGCCTAGTTCCGGATATCATCCGAAGATAAAGAATAAGAGGGGGCCTTCTTATGCAATGGATGACATATCATTGGAAGGCTGTATTATGCATGTTTCAAAGTAGATTTAACAGATATTGTCAAGAGTACTGTAGGACTGCAGGATGAAACCTCAAACGAACTTGTGAACTATTTGAAATGATCCATCTGCCATGTGTGGTCTTTTAATCTTCATTTTGCTTCCCTTTTGCTCTTTAATTTGTAATTACATTATGGAACTTGGTTTTTCACTTCTCTTCCATGACCCAACAGTCGAGACTCTTTTCTTTTCGGTTATTTCATATCTAGCCCCCTCTACGTAAATAACCATACGGAAATTTCTACTCTTGCAGAAAATCTACATAGAAAACACTACAAAAATGATGTCGTGGTGATATTTTTGAAACCGAAAACCATTTTCACAGGTGTTTGTTTTGAAGTAAGCCCGTATTGAGCGATAACATTTTGGGGTCACACGTAACCAAACAAAAACGTGTTAGTTTTTTTATTCTTATTTCTGAAAATTATTTATTCATTGCCTTCTCATCTTTGTGATCCTACCAAACAAAACAAACAAGCACGGAAACGAAAATGTGTTCTCCTTATGCGTATGTTCTGAAGATGTTTCTATGCCAATCTATTTCATGTCCTGTCAAACACCCTAGAATCCAGAATTAGCATCCAAAATCGATAAAAAAAAAACTCAGCACTCGAAAATGCCACACATGCAGTGAAACACTTACTAGTAACGACGACAGACAACAAAGCTGTGAGAGCTCAAGACGCGGCAAAACCAGTTGGCATTGAGCTCCATAACATTAGCCGTTTAGAAGGGTTACTAAAAGCCCAACATCTCAAAACTGAACTCCCTCATAAATCAACAGACAAGGAAATACTGCCACTGTATGTGAACACTTCCAGGGAATCCTAACCAAATTAACTGGTGTACGGTGTACCTAAACCGGAACAAGCAGATGATACTGAACACATTGATAATGTTCATGTTGCACTTTGAATGCTCATTTTGTATCGCCACTTTTAACAGCCAATGTTCAGCTACAGAGGTTAGCAAACGAGTATGACCACAACTGAATTTTTTTAGGTGTATTGCATACAGAAATATAAGAACATAATTCAGTAAATCCCAACGTATCTACTAAAGTCTGCAAAAACCAACTCCAAGAACCTTTATATTTTACTTGTCCCCCAAAATACAATTTGATTGCCAAGAAGAAATTAATGGTTACCAAGGGCCAAAACCACGTACCAGCAAAACAACTGCCATGCTGATTTCTGCATTTCCAGGACCAACACCCGCGCAGGGGCGGAGGGAGGAAGATACAAAGGGGGTCAGTTGACCCCCCTGAGGTCCAAATTTTTGAAGGGATAGTTATAGTTTTGCCCAGATTTTTGCTATTTTGACCCCCCTTTACACCTCATTTTTTGCCCAAACCTATTAAGAGTTCAAATTTTGACCCCACTTGCCCACGGTTTTGCTATTTTAACCCCACTTTACACCTCATTTTTTGCCCAAACCTATTAAGAGTTCAAATTTTGACCCCCCTTATCAAAAATCCTGGCTCCGCCCCTGCACCCGCGGTTGTGATGACCCGGTTAAGCTTCCATTCTTCACTATACAGCTGCATTTCCGTTGGACACAGACGATACAAAAATTAACACAAATACATCTACGTTATTGTGTTAATGAATAGTTTGCACAATATGAGGTGAATGAAATATTGTGTTAATTTTTGTGTTAATGAATAGTTGCACAATTTTGTGTGTTAAAGTACAAAACATTGGACGAAATGACTGAATGTCATAAACATATTCGAGATATTTGCCTGATAGAGAGCAAACAAATAAAAGATGACTATATAAACAGAGTAACAGAGTACATACTCCGGAAAACCTATCATAAATTGGTCAGCCATACGGCACAAGTAAAATGTCTCTTCTTTTTCTGGTCCAACCCTTTTGGACTCGAACCATTCAAATCAAAACTTTGAAAGAACATAATGCGGAATACAAAGTTCTTTTCAATGCCCAAGAAAGTGAAAACAATCAATTTCCGACTGAATTTGGAAGTGACTGCACACTAATGGCTAAGGGAAAAAATAACTCCTTGGATGGGGCAATGGAAAATATGGCAATTACACAATCAAACATGTCAGAAAGTTTAACAGTTTTCAAATCCATGATAAAAGTCATGGATCTCTGTTCATGACATAAATGGAATACTTTCACAGTTTAAGCAGAAGATGATAGCCAGACATCTAAGATTTTGAACTACACCGTCATCACTCAAGTTGACGAGATCACATAACCGTTCACTTAGATCCATGAAGACTACCGGATTAGAGCTTTCACACAATGAAATCTAAAACTGAAAGGAAGACAAATCCATGACATCCAAATATGCAGCGATGACCAAATCAGCTGAATAAAAGGCCTCACATCAGTCCATAAATACACCAGAAAATGTTGTCCAGCTACCGCTAGTCCGCTACTCAGTCACAGTCAAATATCCTGCAAAAAACTCAAAAACAGATTGCACTCAATGGAACAACATGTAACCTGTAATATAACAACAAAACCCAAGGCAATCATTGTCTCAAAACCCAGCTTCTAAAGAATCTGATGCTTAATGGAATTTTCAGCGAAAACTTGTTCTCCAAAAGGCTGTCATAGGGAACATAATAATGAAAGTAACAGAAATCCTCATAACACTCTGACGAAGGTACACTCTGTGAAGAGAAGTCCCACATCGCCTAGGGTGAGGGCACCCCATTTCATGAGCTAGCTTTAGGGTTGAGCTATCCAAGACCGTGTAACGTGGTATGAAAACTGGATACCAGAGAGGTAAGGTGCATGTCTCTTGCCTACGCACAACACGTGCTGCCTAGTGAGCATGTTGCGCGTGAGGAAGGGTGTAAAGAGAAGTCTCGCATCGCTTGGGTACCAAAGTAAAATGAAATATATAAGCGTGAGAGCACCCTCACTTCATGAGCTAGCTTTTGGGTTGAAGGATTAGTAAATCTAAATGAGCAATACGAACAAAAGCTGCATACAAGGACATGAACAAAATATGAGTGTAGCCCTATCAGATTGATTGAAAGAAGATTCCGGGAAGAGAAAGGACTGTTCATAAGGCAAAAGTGAGCCATCCTCTACCATCACGAGTCAACTATAGATTTCGAGGAATGGAACCCGGGTCTTGGCCAGCATTAAGATTTCTACGAAATCTCATTTGTAAAAGCCTCATGGAGGTTCCACAAACCTATGGTAACTAGGAGATTTCACGTGGACATTGAAGAATAGGAACTTCAAACAAAATAACTCAACCTAAGCAACCAGTACTTCATACCCAAACTTTGAGAGATGAAGGAAAGAAAAAGGAACCTGCATCCTTTCCTCAGAAGCCCCTAACACACCGATAATACGTCTCAAATAGAGAATGTCTACAGCCTAGCTATAAACTGACAGCCTAAGTTCAACATCAATAATTTCAAGGGAAAATTTCATAAAGACCCCTGAACTTTCTGACAATTAGCGATTTAACACCCGGACTGTAACCGTCAACAAAACCACACCCGAACTTTATATTCCGTCAACAAAAAAGCCCCTGCCGTCCAATTCCGTCACGTTTTTAACTGAGGAGTCCTAACGGATGGACTTAACAGCGGTTTTGTCCGTTAAGTGCCCAAAACAACGCCGTTTTGGGCATAACTCAAAAAAAAAAAAAAATTCAGGGGTTTTTTTGTTGACGGACACTTACAAGATTAAGATCCTATAATCTTAATGAAACCTTAAACGATTGGATCGGGCACTTACATATATCCTATTGAGTTGAATTTTTCAAGGCTAACTCAAAAAAGTATTTTCAAAATAATCAACGGTTTGGATCGTTCGTGTGGGATCCCGGAATGGGACCCACACATATATATATCCTATTGAATTAAGTTTTTTTTTTTTTTTTGTGTCTACAGTCCAAATTTTCTAAAAACTTTACTAATTTTTTGGATACATCTACTGTAGACACACTTGAAAAGTAAAACTTGGCAAATTGTAGAAAATTTTCTAAAATAGTAAAAATATTTCCAACTTTGACTTGATACTTAGACTATTTAATTTTATTGAGGTATTCTTCTATTTTTACTGAATTCTTTTTACTTTTTAATAAGTGTGATCATGGTAAAGTTTTAGAAAAGTTGGACTATAGACAGAAAAAAAAACTTATATAATTTCGCATCTAATACTAATATGGTCGTAGCATGTGTGGGTCCCATTCCAGGATCCCACACGAACGATCCAAACCGTTGATTATTTTGAAAATACTTTTTTGAGTTAGACTTGAAAAATTCAACTCAATAGGATATATGTAAGTGCCCAAACCAATCGTTTAAGGTTTCATTAAGATTATAGGATCTTAATCTTGTAAGTGCCCGTCAACAAAAAAAAACCCCTGAATTTTTTTTTTTTTGGAGTTATGCCCAAAACGACGTCGTCGTCGTTTTGGGCACTTAATCGACAAAGCCACTGTTAAGTCCATCCGTTAGGCCTCCTCAGTTAAAAACGTGACGGAATTGGACTGCAGGGGCTTTTTTGTTGACGGAATATAAAGTTCGGGTGTGGTTTTGTTGGCGGTTAAAGTCCGGGTGTTAAATCGCTAATTGTCAGAAAGTTCAGGGGTCTTTTTGAAATTTTCCCTAATTTGAAACAAGCAAACTCATAAAGGATCACAATGCAAAATCTTGGTAGGCGTGTAGGGCATACAACACTTTGATGAAGCTTTCTCTAGCATGTTTATTTATTATACTTAACAAACATTGCATTGCCTTGTAGAAAGCAAGCCATAACGTCACAAAACTAAAAAGTAAAACATCATAAACTATGTATCACTAGAAAAGTATGACATACATTTCATTTACATCATGAAAAGGGATCGCTTTACACTCATAATCATTCCTTGGATAATCCAACTCTCTAGTTTCTTTCCCTTGTCCCGCCTTTTGGCTGATCCTTCATACTATTTTGTCACAGACAGCAAAAGTAAAAGATTAGCATATATTAAAGTGTGTACCCCAATCCAACAGCTTATAGTCCAATAATAGCAACAGCTGACCCTTCTTCAACCTTGGCATGTGGTAGAGGTAAACTTGGACCGACCTTAACAGCATAATAGACATTAATCACCACGTATTACGACCATGTTGGGCAGCTGGAAAGGTGATAGAGCATATCCCATTAGCAGACATCCTCGACGAGCCATCTATCATTAGGCTGGTGCACACGGTCCGGATTGGACCGGTTCTCTAGAAATCCAGTAACCGGATTATTTTGACCAGTTCTACAAAATTAAGAACCAAAAACCTAACCAATACATATGTAGAACCTGTCCAGATCCAAACCGCGAAACCGGACCGGTTTTGGTTCGGTTCCGGTTCTATCCGATTAAGGAATACTTTATCACAACACTTTTAACCCTAAAAAGAGAGATCATAAATGAACCTGAGAGAGAGAGAGAGACATGAGAGTGCAACCTGTTAAATAGTTTTAAGGTTGGAAGAGATCAAGAGATATTGTAAAGAAATATATAGGAAAGAAAGAAAAAATTATGAAGCAGGTCGAGATTAGAGAATATGAGAATTGGGTTTTTCCTTTGAGTAGCAATCGTGAAATTAAGGTGGAACAAAAAAGAATTAAAATTGGTAATACTAGATTATAGTAATATATTAAAAACTTCTTAACGAAATAGATTATAGTCTAAATAGACATAAAAGAATACCTTGCTAGAAAGGTGATAGAGCATATCCCATTAGCAGACATCCTCGACGAGCCATCTATCATTAGGCTGCTGAATGGCATAAGGTATGTTGTAGCCTTAGGCCTTGATATTAAACTGCTGTCTAGAATGTGTGTAGTATATGCACAGAGACAAACTGCGATTTAAATAGCAGTTTGACTCGTAAGAGAGGAATCTGATTTGGTGGCTGTGTAGCAGTACCTGGATTATCGAGCGATATATGTAAGGGATTTTGCGATGTGACTTCGAATTACTTGAAACGATTGGTGCTGGAAATTGTTTCGGAGCAGTGAAACCAAATCCTAGTATGGGATGTTAACCAGCCTGTGGATTGTCTATATGATGTATATGTGTTACAAACTGGTCTATAAGCAATGATGTGGTGTATCGGTATCTGGGAACACAAACTGATACATATTGGCCTCTGTATGGTGTACCTTCCCTTAGGAAGAAAGGATAAAGAAATAAACAAACTAGAAAAAGCTCCAGGATAGTGTTGTATGCCCTGTACTCCAACTAAGCTCTTCCATAGCGATTCTTTATGATTTTGCTTGTTACAAACGATTGATGTTGAACTTAGGCTGTTCGTGTAGAGGGCCTAGAGGCTACGTGCTTTCTCTATTTAAGCTGTATTATCTGTGTGGTAGGGCCTTCTGAGGAGGATGCAAGTTCCTTGTAGTTTCCTGTGTGTCTCAAAGATTGGGTATGAATTTGCTGGTGGCTCAGGTTGATAGCTTTTTTCGTCTGACCATTCCTATTTGTCAATGTCTTCGTGAGGCCCGAGGAATCTGCATGAGGCATTTACTAAATCATATTGCTGGTTATCTTTTGTATTAGTTCAATGCAGCTTTAAGGATGCGAGATAGAAGGTGATTCCAAGTTGGAAAAGAGTGTCTGATACATATCATTGTGCTCCCTCTTAAATAAAGTGTCATCCAGGGCCTGTGAATCAAAAGCTACTACCTATAAGGTGTCTTTCGAGCAAGGGAAGAATTTTCTTGAAACTTTGGAAAGCCTGCTACAATTACATAGTAATTGTCAAACAGTTGAGAAGCATGAGGGCAATGACAAAGGAGGCTGTGACGATAAGGAGAATTCGATAAAAGCAAAGGGGGTTACAGATAAAGAGTGTCTCTGATACTACCGTACTTAACATCACAGGGTGCTTAACTGCTATGGTGCATTATTTCAAGGAGAACTTTCAGGAGCAAGTACTCCACTGTCCCAAATTCCCAGTCCCAATAGCTGCACAGCTGCTGCTAGTGTTTTTACTCAAAGGCTGTTATCGATAACTTTTGGTGCAATCGCAGTTGGTCTCTATAATTTTGGCATGCATGAAATCTGGGAATGGATATATACGTATTAGCTGCAGGTGTTATATTTGGGGAAGTGATATATATCAGTTGCTCTCATTCATAAATTAAAGTATGAGGGGAAAATTTGTTTTGGTCTTTTAAGTTTTGGTAACATTTTTGGTACAATCTCGGTTGGTATGTAAGCTGTTAGCATGTTTCTTGATGGCTAATCTTAGTCATTGTTTTTGGTATATGAAAGAAACATGTTCTTTACTTCTGTGCAAATGATGACTGGTGTTTGTGTAATGCCCATCTTGATCTTTTGAACTTGGCAGCAAAAATGGGTGTGGGTGTAAATGCTCTACCCATGCTTAAAGTGATTGGATTCAACCGATTTATATGGCGAAAAGAAAACAAAAGCTGGTCCATAATTAGCAACCAATTGAGAAGAAAGTTCATTACAGATATTTGTTCCAAATACACCATATTTATGAGCCAAATACGACCCAAAACATTTGCGCAGATGAAATATAACATCAAAATATAAAGTCTTTACGTTTTTCTTCTTTTTTCTTTTGCTCTGCTGAGGTCAGTATTGTTAGTTGTAGCTAGTTAAAATGCGTTGGAGTATAAGGCTACCACTCCACATGCTTAAGTCTCAAGTCTTTCAGGGAATGCAACTGAAAGAACAAAGGAAAAATTTTAGAATAACTTTTGTTAGGCGATCCACACTTAATCAAGCTCTCCTTCTTGGAAATGTTTGCACTCGGCGTGGTGAATTTGACCCTTATTTTCTACGTAATTCAATTTTGTGTCGGATTTTAAACCTTCATTACTCTATGGCTTGCACAGTGACAAGGTTCTTGTGGACCCAATAGAGAGAGAAAAGAGGAGAGAGACAGACAGAAACAATAGGAGAGAAAAATAGAGGAGAGGGGCTAGCTGAGAAGAGTTTTAGATTAATGTTTGATGTTGGAGGTTCTTATTGGCCGGCCCTATTTTGTCAAGAACTTTTCTTCCAAGCCCACCTCATGTTAAACACATTTCGTTTAAACCCACTTTCACTCGTTTAAACCCACTTTCACGCGCCGGAGTAATAAGTACAGTTTTTCGGTATTTAGGTAGGCGTCAGGCGCGAGAGTAGGTAGGCATCACGCGTTTAGTACTACAGTCAAAAAGTGGGTGATGTCACACTCTCCCTCTCTCTCTTCAAACTTGCGTCCCCAAAGTGGGTGATGTCACACTCTCCCTCTCTCTCTTCAAACTTACGGCATGCCCCTCTCTCTCTCTCTCTCTTTCTCTCTCTCTCTCTCTCTCTCTCTTCAAACTTTTATTATACACGATTATTTTTTATAAAAATTATATATTTGGAATCTACTTGATGAGATCTTTTAAATAAGATCTCATTTAAATATGAAATTTTGTACATGTAAAAAAAGTTGTTTTATACCCATTAAGTCATACTAATTTATACCATTTCTGAACAATTCACACCCTCCAAAAATTAAAGAATTCACACACATCACAACTCAGTCTCCAAAAATACACAATTCACACCCTTAATGCAGAATTCACACCACTTCTAAATAATTCACAACAAGCAAATGCACACGATTCACACGACCAAAATAGCTCAGAATTCACACCCCTTGTAACAATTCACACCCCCAATAATACACAATTAACACCCCTGCAACAATTCAAACCATTAATAGCACACTTTCTTTTTGGGTGTGAATTTTGTCCATTGGAGAGTGACTTATGATGTGTGAATTCTGCAATTCAGGTATGTGAATTCTTTTTTTTGGGGTGTGAATTGTGTTTTTTGCAGAGTCTGTCATGATATGTGAATTCTGCATTTGAAAGATGTGAGTTCTTTTATTTTTTTGGGTAATTTAGCTTGAAATTAAAAGGGGTTAAGCGAATGTACAACCTACAAGGGGCATACCTATGAAAGACAAAAAGAAAATAAAAAATATATAAATTGCGTACTTTCCGGTACAACCCGCCGGATGGGTATAATAGCATAAAGGAATAAAGATTAATCTGTTGAAAGGGCACATCAGCCCACAAAAATCCGGGAAGTATACAAAAATTGAGTTTCATTTGTGGTGTGCATATTGATGCTTTTTTTTTGGATCAATTATATTGATGCTTTTGATCTTTCAAACATTGCACAATCACCCATGCACAGCCTTTCCCATACAGCTTCTCGTGTAATGATCCAAAGTGTAATACACAACCTTTTTCCAAAAGGCATTTGCTTTGATTAAAGGGATGGGGACCACCCATACTCATTTGAACACCAAGGCTCACAGCCTTTTGCGTGCAAATTGGTGCAAATTGAGGCATACTGCCTTGTAGCCGAGTAGTCTGCCTACTTTTTGACCTATTGTACGCCCACTTGCAGACATTAGAAGTTCTTTTATTTTAGGGAATGTGAATTATTTAAATGAAGTATGGGTATAAAAAAACAAAAAAATTACACGTATAAAATTTCATATTCACAATGGATCTTGTTAGAAAGATCTCATCGAGTAAATTTCAAATATATAATTTTTATAAAAAATAAATGTGTATAACAAAAGTTTTTTATTTTAAATCTAAAATAAAAGAGAGAGAGAGAGAAAAAAAAAGAGACTTTTATTGAGAGAGAGAGAGAGAGAGGGAGACTTTTATTGTGAGTGAAAGCGACGGGAGAGAAATAAATTAATGTGTCAAGAATCTATGGCACACGCGGCATGCCTCTGGGGAATGCAAAACTCTTCCATGCGCGCGCAAAGGGTTTATTTCGGAGGGGAAGACAAAAAAAGGTTTGGAGGAAAACCCCACAAAAAGTGGGGGCGGCCTGTCATTTCCTGTTGATGTTTTGTATAACATAAAATTGAGCCCGATATTCACTTTAACAACCATACAGTGAAATTCAAAAAAACTATGGTTCTGTACGGTCCTCACACAAATATGCCCATGGTTCTGTACACCGAGGTCCTCACACAAATACTAATTGAAGGGTAGTGCTAGGGGTACAGACCCTTTATGCACGTATTTTGCATAGATCTGTTCCGGGATCCACTTGTGGTTCTCACACGAGCAATCTGAACCGTTGATTCATCTCAGAATAATTTTTCAAAGGGTCCCGCGAGAAATCACTTCAATCCGACCTGCGTAAGTGGTTCATCCAAAACTCACCCATTTCATTCAAAATGATTTTGAAGTTGGCAAAGATTGGTAGGAAATACCATTCCGGCACAAGGCACAATATGAGGTGGGTTTAAATTGTTTAAAACATGTTTTAATGTAAAAAGTCTTTGTAAAAAGTCAGGTTATTTGGATATCAATAAAGATATGATCGATTTTCATCCATAAATTTGCGAGACAAATCAAATAAAGTGATCAAGCTGTTAACTATATCCGTGGAAAGATGCTACAATGTTATCCCCCAAAACCATTAAAAGGCATAACCAAAAACCATTGAGTGTGTTGTCCACCTTGTTGTCTATTTTTGTTGTGTATCTAGCATTTTTGTAAAAGATGTAACCAAAAACCATTAGAAGGCATAACAATTTATACAGCATAACATAAACCATTAGAAGACATAGCCAAAAACCATTAAAAGCCATAATCAAAAACCATTAAAATGCACAACTAATTTTTTTTTTTTTTTTTTTGCTACAATGTTACCCCAAAAGCATAACCAAAATCATTAAAAGACGTAACATGAACCATTAAAAAACCAAGGTCTTATAGCCTAGTGGTTATCTCCTGATTCTCTCACAAGGGAGATCAGGGTTCGAGCCTCGGGAGGGCTATGAATAGCTTCTAGGCCTCCTTTGGGCTAATTCACTAACTCCCCTGCTAACCCCAACGTATATTGAACGGGAAAAAAAAAACCATTAAAAGGGTTATGCCATAAGGAGGTACAGTAATGATACATACAGACACAAAATTACCCACATTCACACAAGTGTGTGGGCTCCACACTGTGCAAGTGTGTGTGGAGCCCACACACTTGTATGAGTGTGTGGATAAATTTTTTGTGTGTACGTATCATTTTTGTAAGGAGATAACATTGTAGCAAAAGGAGGTAACATTGTACCACGTGGTACCCTCCCCGTACCCAAAATTTTCTCCCGAATGATTCTGCAGGACTATTTATATCCCTTTCTATGTCGTTCCAACAAACAGCCCCAAGTGGAAATGCCCGTTTATCTTCCCAAATCTCTCCACAGTCCGGTCGATTTTCTTCCCTAGTTTGCTGTCTCATGGCGAAGGGTACTAACAAAGGTTGCAATGATCTTCCAGACGAATGCTGGGAGCTGATATTCGGCCGCTTACTGAAACTCCACCGCAATTATCTCGAATCCCCATCCCTCACCTGCAAGCGATTCCTCTCCATCACCAACACCCTTCGAACCCACCTCATTATCTTCGATCAATCACTCATTCCGCTCTCCAAACTCTTCAATCGATACCCTCGCCTCGAAGCCATCTGCTTTCACGGCGATGATCTCGGCCGCGTGATCATGGACATCGCAACGTCCAATTTAAACCTCACAACCCTCAATTTCATGGGAACCAATCAACTCCCTTTGGAGGGTTTCAGGGTACTAGCATCCCGTATCCCGAGTTTGAGGGCTTTGAGGTGTTCGCGTCTTGGCATATTACGTGACATTGAATTGTTTGTTATAGCCGATTCAATGCCCTATTTGGAGGAATTGGATATCTCCTATCCTAAAAATGATTTTGGTTCCGATCCTGTATCGCAAGATCGGAGCCCGGGTGAAGTGGGCGTGACAGATAGCGGGATCGAGGTGTTGTCGTCGAAATTAAAGGGCTTGGAAGAAATCAACATATCTGGTAACAAATTTCTCACCGACAAGTCGCTTTTAGCTCTTTCGACGAATTGCGTCCACTTGGCAGGAATTGCAGTTCTAGACTGTTCGTTGGTTACTCCTAATGGAATCAATTTCGTTATGCGCAATAGTACCGAGTTGAGTTCAATGTCAACTAACGATATGGATTTTGGTCAATTAGATGATTATTCAGTTTGTTGTGCAAAAAGCATCTCAACTCTTGTAATTCACGATACAGAAGTTCCCGATGAATATCTCCATTTGCTTGCAAAGGCTGGTATTCCTTTAGAGAGGTTCACTCTTGATCACGGCTTGAGCTTCACCTTGTCCGGAATTTCCTTGCTTTTCAACAAATACCGGTCCCTGGAGTTTTTATCTTTAACTGAAATAGATTTTCTAACTGATGGGAAAATGAGTGATTTATCTCACTGTCTCTCTGCTTTAGTCACCATAAAGGTTGATTTTTGCAAGAATCTAACTGAGTCAACCTTTTTCACACTTGCAAAGAACTGTCCTTTGGTACAGGATATCAGTATGGAGGGAACAAATGTTGGAGGAGGAAGAGATAGGGCTACCAATATTGTGGAAAACCTACGAATCAAGTTTCTGAACTTGGAAGATAATTCGAATCTGAGCGATGCATGTCTTGCAAAACTTGCTTCGGTATGCCCCAGTTTAGAGGTGCTTAATGTTTCTTCTTGTAAAGGTATTACAGAGAATGGCATTGCTTATTTCCTGAAGAGCGGCTCCAAGATTAGGAAGTTGGAGATCAATCAATGTGGGGGGATTAAGAGCATTGGAAATGGTTTTGAACTCTCCAAATTTGAGGTTCTTGGAGCAGCTAAATCAGGGATTAATGATGACGGGTTGGTGGTCATAGGGAGCAGATGTTGTGGGCTCCTGAATTTGAACTTGGATGGTTGCTTGGGAGTGACAACAGTGGGGTTGAAAGAAATATTGACAAATTGCAGAAGATTGAGAGCCATAAATTTGATCGGGTGTCTTAATGTGAGTACAGAGACAGTAGATTGGATGATGTTTTCAAGGCCATCACTGAGAAAAATTACTATTTCATATTCATGTTTGCCTTCTGAAAGCCAAGAGAAGCTTTTCTGGCAGCATGGATGTCTTGTTATGTTTGGAGAACAAGTAATGCATTCGTAATTTTTAACTTTGATGAGCGAAAGTAGAAGAATATTCATTTTACTTTAGTTAGCAAGTTCAGTGGCGGGACCATGTGATTAAGAACTTGTTAAAGTCCAACTATGAGGAAATTCAGAAAGGATGGGGAGATATATGGGCTCGAATGTGAACTCCCTTTGATGGGTAATGTCTTAGAAACTGTAAAAAGAGCGACATGGGAATGGCCAACGAACTCTTAAAGAGTGAGGAAGAAGATTCGCAAAATCAAACGATTAAACGTGAAGAAAGGATGGTGTCTTGTAAAATAGAAGCATCTTTAATTGTGGTTCAAAAGCTAGATAAGAGGTTGATGGATAATGAGAACGAGGTGAGACTGCTTAAGGATTTCACAGGAACATGCAGGGTTTGAAACATCAGATTGTGCTTCAAAGGAATGACTATGATTGAGAGCATAAGGTCTTCCCTTTCTGATGTAAATAAAATGTACGTCATACTTTTCTTGTAAACCATAATTTATGATGTTTTTTCCCTGTAAGTTCTTTGATGTTATGGCTTGCTTTCTAGAAGAAAATGCAGTGTTTGTATTCTGAACTTCTGATCTACTCATGCAGATACGTACATGATACCATGTTAATTTCCGTGTGAAGCAATAACATATTGGTCTTCTATTCTTGGGTAAATGAAGTGCCTAAAAATAATATGCGTAATTATTTCTGTGCAAAATAATCAAAGCAGGAAGGAAAAAAAGAAATAAGCAAGCTAGAAAAGGCTCCATTACAGTGTTGTATGCCTTGTGCTCCCAACTAATATCTTGTATTGTGATTCTTTGTAATTTTTCTCATTACATGCTATTGATGATGTTGAACTTAGGCTATTAGTGTATGGGCTGGGCTACATGCATTCTCTATGACATAGTCTTTTGGCACACGTCTTTGCTGAGAATTCTATCTAAGCTCGGCTTTTAGACAGTGATTGCCTTGAATTTTGTTGTTATATTGCAGGTTATGTGTTGTTCCATTGAGTGCAATCTGCTTTTGAGTTTGTGGCAGGATATTTGACTGCGAATGGAGAAAGTTTTTCAGTGTGTTTATGGATTGAGTGAAGCCTTTTATTCAGGTGATTTGTTCATTGTGGCATAATTGGATGTCATGGTAGTTTTCATCTGGGTTTATGAAATCAGTCATTCCAAAAGCCTTCCCCGTTTTTTCCTTTCATTCCGTTCTTGTCAATGCCAATAATTCTAGCAGCCCTTTGCACTCGAGCTCTATCCATTAATGGTTCCCTGAATTCTCCTTTTTTTAATTCGGCAAGGACAGACATATTGCAGCAATAGGGGTGCTTATGGTTGTTCAGTTAATACAATCTCACTTATTAGAGACTTAAACAAAAATATCTGTAATACTAAACTCGATTTTCTATTAAGAAAGGAGATTGTCAAGTTAATACGAAAATATCTGTTGCTTCACATTCCAAAGAGCCCACTTAACTCCAGTTGTGTTTGGGTTGTGTTTTGTGCTTGCTATAGATAGTTGATGCTAAAGGTAATTGATCCTTGTGTTCTGTGGTTATGTACCTGTAGTTATGCATCTAAAACTGGAAGAGAAGCTGAAAAGGCTGCATGGAAAATTGTGGAGTATTATGGCGCTGTTTATGATCTTCTTCCTCTACTTTTCTGTAGAAAGTTCTGATGTCGGCTTTGTATATTTCAGCATTGTTTTCGATGGTTTTGATCCTCTTTTTTTTTTCAATTTTCCGCTTTGGATTATCCAACTCTCTAGTTTCTTTCCCTTGTCCCACCAATTAGTTGATCCTTCAAACTATTTTGTCACAGACAGCAAAAGTAAAAGATTAGCATATAGTATATAGTGCGTACCCCAATCCAACAGCTTCTAGTCTGATAACAGCAACAGCTGACCTTCTTCAACCTTGGCATGTGCTAGAGGTAACCTTGGACCGATCTTAACCGCATAATAGACATTAATCACCACATATTCCAACCATGTGGAGCAGCTGGAAAAGGTGAGTGATAGAGCATATCCCATTGGCTGACATCCTCGACAAGCCGTCTATCATTAGGCTGCTGAATGGCATAAGGTATGTTGGGCATGTTTTTGTCTCACATTCATGGCATTCTCAAAATGTCTCCTTCTTTGAACCCTCTTGACCACAATGCAGCAAAATTTTGATTCAGTTGTAGCCTTAGGCCTTGATAGTAAACTGCCGTCTAGAATGTGTCTAAAATAAATATATGCGCAGAGACAAAATGTGATTTAAATAGCAGTTTGACTCTTGAGAGAGGGATCTGAATTGGTGGCTGTGTAGCAGTACCTGGATTACCAAGCGATATATTTTGCGATGTGATTGGGAATTTCTTGACATGATAGGTGTTGGAAATTGTGAGAGCAGTGAAACCAACTCCTTGTATGGGATGTTAACTAGCTTGCGGATTGTCTATATGATGATTATGTGTCACAAACTGGTCTATAAGCAATGATGTGGTGTGTCGGTATCTGGGAACAGAAACTGATACATATTGGCCTATGTATGATGTACCATCCCTTAGGAAGAAAGGATAAAGAAATAAACAAGCTAGAAAAAGCTCCAGGATAGTGTTGTATGCCCTGTACTCCAACTGAGCTCTTCCATAGTGATTCTTTATGCTGTATTATCTGTGTGGTAGGGCCTTCTTAGGAGGATGCAAGTTCCTTGTAGTTTCCTGTGTGTCTCAAAGATTGGATATGAATTTGCTGGTGGCTCAGGTTGATAGCTTTTTTTGTCTGACCATTCCTATTCGTCGATGTCTTCATGAAATGTCCTACTTATAGGCCCGAGGAATGTACACGAGGCTTTTATAGCTTTTTTGTCTGACCATTCCTATTCATCGATGTCTTCGTGAAATGTCCTAGTTACCATAGGCCCGAGGAATCTACACGAGGCTTTTACTAAATCATATTGCTGGTTCTCATTTGTCTCCCATTAGTTCAATGCAGCTTTTGATCAGATTTTTTAGGACGCGAGATTGAAGCTGATTCTAAGTTGGAAAAGAGTGTCCGATACATATCATTGTGCTCCCTCTTAAATAAAGTATCATCTAGGGCCTGTGAATTAAAAGATACATATGAGGTGTCTTTTGAACAAGGGAAGAATTTTCTTGGAACTGTTGAAAGCGTGTTACAATTACATTAGTAGTTGTCAAACAGTTGAGAAGCATGAGGGCAATGACAAAAAGGCTATGTCGATAGGGAGAATTCCATAAAAGCAAAGGGGGTTACAGATAAAGAGTGTCTCTGATTCTACCGTACTAACCGTCACAGGGAGCTTAACTACCCAATGGAGAGTCTCAATGCAGAAGCTATGGGGCATTATTTCAAGGAGAACCTTCAGGAGCAAGTATTGCACTGTCCCAAATTCCCAGTCCCAATAGCTGCACAGCTGCTGCTACTGTTTTTGCTCAAAGGCTGTTATTAATAATTAATATACCTATTCAGTCATGATCTCTTAAGGACTTCCTCACGGATCTCCTCCGTGAGGACCATCCCTTTTTTGACTTTCCGGACCAAATTTCGACGATCCCAACCGTTCAATGTGTTTAAAATGTGTTTTCCTGAGCCAACGCAAAGAATCGCCAAAACAAAATACCCGGAAGGGCTTCATCCAAGTAGTTTTTCATAATAACCATACATATACAGTTTATCGAAAAATGTTCGAATGAAGCCCATCCGGGTTTTTTTTTTTTTTTTTTTTGCGATTCCTCGCGGTGGCTTTTAAAAACACGTTTTAAACACATTGAGCGATTCGGATCGTTGAGATTCAACCCCGATTCAGGAGGTCAGCACGAAGTCCTTATATTAAGGTCCTCATTAGTTCATCCTCCCTATACCTATTAGCTGCAGGAGTTATCTTTGGGTAAGAGATATATATGTCAGTTGCTAGCATTGATAAATTAAAGTACGAGGGGAAAATTTATTTTGGTCTTTAATTTTTGGTACAATCTCAGTTGGTATCTAAGCTGTTAGCAAGTTCTTGATGGCTAATCTTAGTCATTGCTTTTGGTATATGAAAGAAACATGTTCTTTACTTCTTTACTTCTGGTCTTTTTAACTTGGCAACAAATATGGGTGTGGGTCTCTGCCCATGCTTAAAGTGATTGGATTCAATCAATTGATATGGCGAAAAGAAAGACAAAGCTGATCCACAATTAGCAACCAATAGAGAAGAAAGTTCATTACAGATATTTGTTCCAAGTACACCATCAGTAGGGGCCAAATTCACCCAAACACGACCCAAAACATTTGCGCAGATGAAATAGAACATCAAAATATAATGTCATGAGTTTTTTTTTTTTTTTTTGCTCTGCAGAAGTCAGTATTGTTAGTTGTAGCCTAGTCAAATACATTAGAGTATAGGCTTATGTAATATTTTAGTCCCTGAAAAATACACCAAGTTTCAATTTCATTCTTACAAAATATTTTGTGTCAATTTCGTCCTTATAGTTTCAGATGAATTTCAATTTTCCCTTCTGTCAAATTCATGACGGAAAATGCTTATGTGGCAAGCCAAAAATGCTTAAAATACGAAAAATGCTTAGAATACCGGAAAAAAATTATTAATCTCCAAAAAAAAACGACGATTCCGATCATTGTTGTCGCCCAGGGAGGGGTCCAAAAGTGGACCAAACTGGACAACTAAAAAACTAGGTTCGCATTGGGGGATAGGGAAGAGAGGATTTCCCTGTTTAAGTTTAGTGAAGGGAAAGGAGAGTAATAAGAGTATTATTTATTTTTTAAAACAGAATTTGAGTGAAAAATAGATTCCCCATTGGATTGAGCCATACAAAGTAGAGATTTTACTCAAATGTTGTTGCTCAAATTTGACATTGCTTAATATGGAAATTTATAGCATCTCCCAGGTAAAATAATCATGCGTTCCACTGCAAATATTTAAAAAAACATAATCTTCTTTAACTTATTTAATCTTAGCATTTTTTTGTTTCCAGAAAATTATTATTATTCTATATATTTTAATTCATTTGAAAATTAAAGAATAGTAATTCACCTAGACACCCCCTCAACTATACCTCTTTTGCCCAGACACCTCTAAACTAATTTAACCTACGACGAGACCCCCTCAACTATCGAAAAGGTTTAAAAGCCTGACTCTGTTAAAAAAAATAAGGTGAAAGACATTTATGCCCTTCATTATATATAGATTCCCCTACTACACTTCGGTCCAACCCCTCCACTCCCAAAACAACTCTCACACTTCATTACTTAATTGACTCCACCACCACCACTCGACATCACCACCACCTCCTTGGCCGGATTGTAAAACCGATCCTCCCCACGTTTTCTTCCAAATTGCAATCCAGCCCCCCAACATCTTCAATAAACCCTAAACTCATAGGTGAATACGATGGATACTCGAAGTTGAACTGGGGCGGTTTGACTGAAGATACTCGTAGGCATATAAGAGATCAAATTAGTCGATGGGTGTTGACAAATTTTGGGAAATGAGAAACCCTAACAATGTTGAAGCGGATCAAAGGGGGGTTTTCTTTATATATCGATTATGGTCCTTATGGATATGCATACATATATAATTGATGTAGTTTGGAATGATGCTTGAATGAACCAAACCGTGGTGATGTAAGGGAAATGAAACCCGATTCCAAATTGAGAAGGCTGATAATGGGGAGAGAGAGAGGGGGGGGGGGAGGGGGGGGATGAAAACCAGTCACTGAAATTGATGGGGAGAGGAAGAAGAAAACAACTAAATTGATTGTTTTTAAAATTAAGGGCATTTGGAAGATTAAAGATGAGATATGGTTATTTAACGGTGTGTGAGTTGTTAAGACAAAGTTACCCCTGTGGGAAGGTTTATTAGTGATAGCAGTTGAAGCTTAAAATCCATTTTAATGGCAGATTCACTAACTTGATATTATTTAGTATAGAAGATGGCTAATTTGATATTATTATGCCCTGATGTGACGTATTTAATTTTAGCTTGATATGAAGACTTAGTAATAATACTGAAATGTAGGGGAGGACAATATTGGAAAGGAAATTTACATTTTGTAACAAAAGTGGACGAAATGCTAACAAAAAGGGTGTCTAGGTTAAATTAGTCTTAAGGTGTCTGGGTAAAAAAAGTATAGTTGATGGAGTGTCTAGGTGAATTACCCATTAAAAATTTGTTAAATCAAACTTGTACAAAGTCCAAAATTAGAAAGAAAAAAAAAACATTAAAAGATTTTGAAAATTTTCATTTCGCCTCCTAAACTTCCACTCAAATCCGTCAAGTTTTTAAGAGCACCTTCAGCCTTGAACCAAACTCAGAACCAAACTTTCCCTTAAATTTGAGTCAAAAGCTTAATTTGAGGAGAGCCACTCTAGTCGTCAACCCTTTTTTTACTCAAATTTGGCTTTAAAAAAAATCAAAAACAATTTCTCTCACCTTCCCTTCTCACAAAACAACCATAGACCACCCCCACCACCCATAACCACCGTCGTCTACCACCAGCCAACGCCACCTCCACCGTTGTCTCCACAGCCGTCGTCTAACCCACCACCACCGTCGTCTCCACAGCCACCACCACACAACACTACCTTCAACCGCCAAGCACCACCGCCGTTAGCACCACCGTCGACCGCCACCACCGTGTAGATCTGACTCACCACACATCACCTCCGTCGACCCACCACCACCGTCGTCTCCACAGCCACCACCACACAAAACCACTGTCAACTACCAAGCACCACCACCGTCCAGCACCACCGTAGACCGCCAACAAGCACCACCGTCGACCACCCAAGACTAGCCGTTGCTATTTTGGTTCAAGAAATAGGTCTCTCCAAATTTGGAGAAAAATCTGAGTAAAACTTGAATTGGTATGGTTTTGGTTCAAGGAGTGGAGTGAGATTTACTCAAGTTTTAAAAGAATATACTCAAATTTCAAATTTGGTTAAAAAAAAGGGGTAAGGGCTGGAGGTGCTCGGAATGTGTAGTCTCGGTCTGATCTCTCTCTCTCCCCCAAAACCATCTCTCTCTCCCCCCAAAACCATCTCTCTCTCTCTCTCTCTCTCTCTCTCTATCTCTCCTCCCATTTTAAACCACAGTCCTATCATTGAGCTGATGCTCTTCCAGACAGCAACAAGCATGGCCGAGAGTTGCAAAGATCTTCCAGACGAGTGTTGGGAACTGATTTTCAATCGCTTACATAAACTCCACCACTCTCATCTCGAATCCCCATCACTCTGCTGCAAGCGATTCCTCTCCATCACCAACACCCTTCGAACCCACTTCACTCTCATCGATGCAACGGTCTTTCCCATCTCCATACTCTTGAATCGCTTTCCGAACATCAATTCCATCGACCTCAGCAGCTTTCGCAACGGAGATCTCGACCGCGTGGTGGCCGACATCGCATCCTCCAATTTAAACCTCAAAACCCTCGTTTTCTCAGGAACTGATGGCCTTCCTTTGGGGAGTTTGAGGATACTCGGATCCCGTATGAAGAATTTGAGGGCTTTGATGTGTCCGTGGCTTCGCACGTTACGTGACATTGAATTGTTTGTTATAGCCGCTTCGATGCCGTGTTTGGAGGATCTAGATATCTCGTATCCTCTAAATAGTTTCGGTTCGGATCCCGAAATCCAGGGTCTGAGCCAGGGTGATGTGGGCGTGACGGATATGGGTATTGAGGTGTTGTCGTCTAAGTTAAAGTGTTTGAGAAAGATCAACGTTTCTGGTAATGAATTTCTCACCGATAAGTCACTTTTAGCTCTTTCCACGAATTGTGTCCACTTGACAGATATTGCCGTTCGCAACTGTTCGTTGGTTACTCTTGATGGAATCAAATTTGTAATGCACAATAGTACCAATTTGAGTTCATTGTCACTTCAGGAAATCGATTTTGGTCGATTGGATAATTATTCAATTCGTTGTGCAAGAAACATATCAACTCTTGAAATCTACTGTTCGGTGGTTCCCGATGAATATCTCCATTTGCTTGCAAATACTGGTATTCCTTTAAAGACGTTTGCTCTTTTATTTTGCACGCCCGTATGCTTCACCTTCTCTGGAATTTCCTCGTTTTTCAACAAATACCGGGCCCTGAAATCTCTCTCTTTAGCTGCAATACCTTTTCTCTCTGATGAGAAAATGAATGATTTATCTCAATGTCTCTCTGCTTTAGTCATCATAAGACTCATGGTTTGCTATAATCTAACTGAGTCGACCTTTTTCACGCTTGCAAAGAATTGTCCTTTACTAGAGGATATAAGTATGGAGCAAACAAATCTTGGAAGAGGTGGAGGAGAAATGGCTACCGATATTGTCCAAAATCCAAGAATAAGGTCTCTAAACTTGGCAAATAATCCGAATCTGACCGATGAATGTCTTGCAAAACTTGCTTCGGTATGCCCCAGTATAGAGGTGCTTGATGTGTCTTCTTGTGAGCGTATTACAGACAAAGGCATTGCTGAATTCTGGAAGAGGGGTTCCAAGATTAGGAAGTTGCAGATAGCTGCCTGTGTGGGAATTAGGAGCATCGGAAATAGTTTTGAACTCTCCGAATTGGAGTTTCTTGGAGCAGCTGGATCAGGGATTAATCAGCTGGTGGTTAGTGGGAATAGATGTGGCGGGCTCCTGCATTTGAACTTGAAAGGTTGTTTGGGAGTGACAACAGTAGGGTTGAAAGAAATATTGACAAATTGCAAAAGATTGAGAAATATAAATTTGATTGGATGTCTTAATGTGAGCAGGGAGATGGTAGATTGGATGGTGTTTTCAAGGCCATCGTTGAGGAAAATTATCCTGCCATATTCACATTTGCCTTCTGAAAGCCAGAGGAAGCTTTTCTTGCGCCATGGATGTCTTGTTTTGTCTGAATAAGCAGGAGTGGAGCTGTAGTTCTTAGCTTTGCTGAGCCAGATTAAAAGGATAAAAGATATCTTATAGTGTGCTGGACCAAGTATGAGGAAATTCAGAAAAATGATGCTTGAACATGAACTCCATTTGATGGGTAACGTCTTAGAAACTGTGCAGAGCGCCGTGGAACTGGTGAAAGTATTCCTAAGGAGTAAGGAAGAAGATGTGCTAAATTGAATAAATTAATGTTAAAAGTTGTAAACTTGAATCATTAATGTTCACATGCTGGATAAGAGGTTGATGGATCGAAAATGAAATGAGCCTGGTTAAGGAATAGACAGTGAAGCGCAGGGTTTGAAACTTCAGATTGTGCATCAAAGGAATGATAAAGAGCGTAAAGTGATCCCTTCCTGATGTGAATAAATGTATGTCGATACTCGATACTTTTTTGGTGAGACATGACTTATGATGTTCTTCCTTTAAGTTGTTTGATATTTTGAATTGCTCTCTACAAGAGAATGTATTGTATTCAGAACTTCTGATCTGCTTATGCCGATACATATATGATAGTGTTCTATTTTCTGTGTGGCCATAAGTTTATGGTTATCTATTTTTAGGTAAATGAAGTGCCTCAAAATAGTACGCATAATTGATTATTTTCTACTTGACATAATCGTTGCGGGATGGAAAAAAGAATAAAGAAATCAACAAGCTAGGAAAAGCTCCAGAATAATGTTGTGTGCCCTGTACTCCAACCAAGAACTTGCATTGTGTTCTTTATGATTTTGCTTATAAGCTTATTACAAACTATTGATGTTGAACTTCGGCTATCAGTGTAGAGACTACGTGCTTTCTCTATTTCAGCTGTACTATCTGTGTGGTAGGGCCTTCTGAGGAGGATGCAAGTTCCTTGTAATTTCGCGTGTCTCAAAGTTAGGTTATGAAGTACTAGTGGCTTAGTTTGTTGTTTTTGCTTGACAATTCCTATTCTTTGATGTCTTCATGAAATCTACTATTTACCATATCCCCTGGAATCTCCATGACGCTTTTACTATTGAGAATTGACTAGAAATCATATTGCTAGTTCTCTGTTGTCTCCCATCTGTTGTTCAATGCAGCTTTTTATCAGATTTTAAGGACCCGAGATTGAAGCTGATTTTAAGTTGAAAAGAGTATCCGATATAACCATTGTGCTCCCTCTTTGATAAAGTATCATTGAGGGCCTCTAAATTAAAAGAAACCTATGAGGTGTCTTTCTAGCAAGGAAAGAATTTACTTGGCACTATTGAAAGTATGCTAGAATTATTTAGGTGTCAAACACTTGTGAAGAATAAGGGCTACAACAAAGGAGGCTGTGTGGATAAGGAAAAATCCAAAAAAAGCAAAGGGGGTTAAAGAAAAAGAGTGTGATCGTGAAAGGCTGCAAATTAAAAGTAGCTTGGAGAAGGCATTCGCTGTGAAGAGGAGAAAAAATGCATACATTTGAAGTAATACATACATCTGTTCTCATTGGTACTCATATTCTTAACTGTGGTTGGGAAGTTTCAACAACTAGTAGTGATTCTTTACAGGAAACACAAATACCTACAGATATACTACAGACTACAGTACTTAAAGTCACAGGGTGCTCGCTAACCAGTGGAGAGTCTCAATGCTAAAGCTTTGGGGCATTATTTCAAGGAGAACCTTCAGGAGCAAGTATTGCACAGCAGCTGTTGCTGGTCTTTTTGCTCAAAGGCGGTTATTGGTAATTTTTGGTGCAATCTCAGTTGGTCTACATAATTTTGGTACGTATGAAGTCTGGGTATGAATATATACTGCAGGTGTATTTATGATTTCTTTGATCTCTGGGGAAGAGATATATCAGTTGCTGGTGTTGATAAATTCAAGTATGTGCAGAAAATATGTTCATCTTTATAGTTCTGGCAACATTTTTTTTTTACAATCTCAGTTGGTATCTATCTAGCTTTTAGCAAGTTCTTGATGGCTAATCTTAGTCATTGCTATTGCCTATTGGTATATGAAAGAAACATGGTCATTACTTTTCTTTTTTGAATGAGCAGTAGATTTTATGAAACCTGAGCATACGGGAGCTTAGGGGCAGACCCTAGACAACAAAAACCAACAACATCAAGGCACAAAACCAAAACAAAAACCAACAACAACTGTGCAGAACTCAAGAGAACAAAGGAAGATCAAAATAACTTATGTGCTTGCTCTATCCATTTTGTTGCTATGGAGACCGCGTCCACACTTGATCAAGCTCTCTTTCCTGCAAATGTTCGAACTTGGCATGGTAATTTGTCGTTGCAAACAGATGGGTACAAGGGCCTTAATAGCCGTTGAACCACGGATTGGGCAAAGGTTTCTTTCAAACGAATTGAGGTTTCTTTCAAACGAATTGACACCACAGGAAATTCGTGTTGTTTATAACAAAACCTAAATGAATTGGAGAGGAGAGGAAAGGAGAACGATTTTTTTGTTTTTTGTATTCATTAGAGAATGCAAGACGGGAGAGGCGGTTTTATTTTGGATTGGGGGTGGAATTAGGATTTGCTTTGATTCACAGAACGAGTACTGAAGGAGGATTGGCAGAGAGAGAGAGAATATTTAGGGGCATTAGGACAAACTGCTGTGGATGCTGCCACGGGGCTCTCGACTTCGATTTGGAGTCGCCACGTGGGTTTAAGGATAGTCACCCAAGAACCAGTTTTAAAAAGAAATGACTTTCGTGCTGCATTTTGGAAAAGGTTTTGTTACTGACCGTCATAATAAAAAGATTTTAGGTTCGGAGCCAGGTTACGAGAGGGGAAGAGTTTAACGGCACCCCCCTTGCCTGACACGAGGATCGGTCTTTACTTTAATGTTCATGGGATTTTGCAAAAATATATTATTATTAAACTTTGTTCATGTAAAGGGGATAGGAAACAATAGTATAAGCAGATAAAATAGAATGTTACGTGGATGTAAAGTGAAATGTAGGACAAATATTAAATATGACACACTTATATGATGAACTAACGAAACTTAAGCCTTTACTGTATACAACTCGTGTGCACTAGTTATAACTGGTGCGCATGAGTTGTGCTATTTTGGCACAACTCAAGTTTTCTTACTTAATGATTTGGAAATATGTTTGGAGAATTTGTTTATGTTTTTTTAGCTTTTAAAAATTGATTTTCTGATTAATCTGACCGCGGTAGACAAAGTGCTTTTTTTAAGAAATGAAAAATGAGAATGCTAATATGACTTGCAATAAGATAAAGAACACAGATTTTTACAGAAAATGGAAGAAAACCAGTTTTTAGGAAAATGGGTTCCAAAGGAGGACTTGTGCGCACGAGTCATGCAAGAAACTTGATTTTTGGAAGATTTATTTTGATAATAGGTAAACTCTGTTTTAAACACACTACCAGTACGAGGAATTGGAATATGTTTAAAGAGTCCCCTCAAAGGGCCAGAGTGTTGGCCTAAAGACCGATTTTACCTTTGCGAAATGCTTTGGACAATGCTCCTTTGGACAATGCTCCTTTGGACCTTGGTTGGTAATGCTTTTGAAGATGGCTGATATTTCTGGTTATTTGGGAGTAAAAAGAGTTTGGATGGATATTCAAAAGGATTTCTAAATGATTATGGAGATTGGTGAAAAAGGAGAAATTGTTGGGAGTTTCACACATGTTCTCCAACAGAAATATGGAAGAAAAATGTGAAAATGAAGTTGGGATTCTTTAGTAGGCTTAAGAGATGTTTGAAGGGCTGGATTTCAGAGTGAGAGAGTGAAGTAGAGAATGTAACCACGTTTTTAGAGGGGGGTGCGAAAAGGAGGGCTCAAAGGGCCAAAAGAGGTCAAAAGACCCCTTCAAACATGAGTCAAGGTTTTGGGGGAAAGAAAGCATCTGGGCAACCCAAGAATCGAATATACATCATGAAATTCTCCTGCCAGATTCTTGCACAAAATTTGGCGTCTGGCAGTCAACTCATGCGCACCAGTTCGACTGCACAGTAAACCAAACTTCGCGGGACTGCCTTGGGTGCTACCGAACTCCGTTTTGTGCGTGGTTTGAAGCGTTGGAAAGCTTTTTTAGTCTACTTTCTAAACCTAGGGGTTTGGATCCAAAATAATTTGTAAATCAAAATATATGACCATTTTACCTTCAGAAGGCCAGGAAAATAAGTCATTTTACTAAAACGTGCGCATCTCCCTCATTTTAAAATGGATTGAGACATATTATATATATATATATATATAGGACGCGGTTCTAGTCCGGGATCCGGACCTCCGGACCTCCATGATCCGAGCATTTTTTTGACGATCCGAGCCGTCCAATGTGTTCAGAAGGTGTTTTAAAGGGTCCACGCGGGAAATCTTCAAAAAAAAAAATACTGGGAAGGGCTTGATCCAAGCATTTTTTTTGCGAAAACTGTATATTTTCCCAAAACAATTTGCAAAACAAAAAAACACCCCAAATGCTCTAATCCGGGATCCCGGATTAGAACCCCATGGTATATATATATATATATATATAATGAGTCCTTCTAATCCGGACCTCCATGATTTGACGATCCGATCCGTCCAATGTGTTCAGAAGGAGTTTTCAAGGGTCCCCGCGAGAAATCTTAAAAAAAAAATACCGGGAAGGGCTTGATCCAAGCAGTTTTGGCAAAAAATGTATATTTACATTTTTTGCGAAAATTGCTTGGATCAAGCCCTTCCCGGTATTTTTTTTGAAGATTTCCAACATGGACCCTTGAAAACACCTTCTGAACACATTGGACGGCTCGGATTTTCCAAAAATAATTTGCAACACAAAAAAAAAATCACTTTTTTCTTATTTTCGGGAGGTTTGGACTAGAAGTTTTAGGTATATATATATATATATATATATATATCGAAAAATGAGTTTTGACTGTACTAAAGGATGGTGTAGGCTAAGGTTTGTTTTGAAAAGATTTTCTTTTGGGTTTTGAGTATAAAGAACATTGTTCGAAACTTTCAAGACACGTTTTGATCCATGTCATCATTGGGGAGCCTACCGGCTAACACTTAAGGGTATTTGGAGGGTCCAAATTGGGGTGTCTACAATTGCCCCTCTTTGACGGATCTCGGATACCATTGTTTGATACGAGTGACGTCAAAGATTGAGACGGTCCCAATTTAAGCTTCCCAAAATCCCTAAGCAAAAACAAATACAAGCAAACATGCAAGCATTCAATGCATTAGGTCGCGCTCTCAGAGTTGCCAACGTACCCCATTATAGGGGATCAAACCAGCGTTGCCAAATGCACGTGAAGTACCAAAAAAGAGTAATTTCAGTTTTAAAAACTTATTTTCTAGTGGTGGTGAGTCTATATAATTCGGGGATAAAATTCTTTTTTCTATATAATAATTGCATTTGTTGATAACCTTGTGGTGGTGAGTCTATATAATCCGGCAAGCATCAGTCATGAAATTGTCATTGGGATCGAGATAAACTTGAACATTCTGACTTGGTTCAACTCATTTACAACCCTAGGCTCTACTCCGCCAAAAAAACAAACAATCTTCAACTCTCAATGTTTTGATCAACTTTTTTAAAAATAGTAAAGATTACAGACATCTCAAAGAAAAGTGGGGAAAATAGGTAACCGATCAACTTTGTTTACAGTATAAGCTCACATAGTCACATGTGACGAAACTTGTGTATTTTGACAGCAAATGTCATGGTTTGCACTTAATTGCAACTATCTGGATAGTTTAGAGATGAAATAGGGTGAAAGTCGAACCCGGGGTGGGTGTTGCGCAGCGTGCTGTGCGGGCACAGCGCCATCGTGCCGACAATCGGAGACGTTCACAGTGTAGAGCTCATCGAGTTCTACATGTGTACCCCGGCGGGGTTCTATGAAAGCCATGAAGTATTTGAACACATTGTGCTAAAGTGAGAATAACCACAAAAAAAAATGTCTCAACAGAATTCAATATTTTTGGGTGAGAAATAGTAGATATTCCACAATTTAGGATCGGGACTGTTAATTTTTCAGGAATGTTGAGCACATTATGGATACAAAAAATTATGATGGTCAGAGATTGGTAGACCACAATTGAGACAAATTTGTCTTAGAATTTATTCTCTAAATGATAAAGCAATCCATTTTCGCAAAACAAATGGTATCTGATTATATGGCTACTAATATCCAATTAATTTGAGTTTTTACATGAATGATCTACTCAACATTTTCGACAAATTGAACGATTCCAATCACAAATACAGATTATAAAGGACCCACAATTGAGGTCACTATGGGGACCACAAATCCCTCCAAATGGGTTTGAAAAAATTGAGGCTAGAAAGTTTTTTTTTTTTTGGGTTCAAATGGAATACCTATGTATATTAAGGGGTTGTTCTAATTCCTGACTTATTATTCCAATTGGCCTGGGTGGGTTTCCCATTTGATAAAATGAAAAATCTCATAAAATCACCAGTTACTAAAATTACTTTTTGATAACAGCCAATTTTCATAAAATCTACACCCAGTAGTTCATTTACCATTCCCTTTGCTAAAATCAAAATTGTTCCTCATTTGCTAAAATCATTCGCTAAAATCAAAATTATTTTCTCATTTGCTAAAATCAACTGTTAATTTTAGCAAATAATCTAACAGTTGATTTTAGCAAATGATGAAAATCAAATGAGTTGAGCAAGTGGGAAACACACCCTATTGGATAAGTTTGGATTTGTGTATTGTGAGAGAATGACATGCCTCGTAAATCGCAATAATTTAGTTTTGGCAATAATTAGTCAATTTTGTGGAACATCCTCCAAAGTGGTTCATTTAAATAGTTGTGATTAGCGACATTTAAATTGTGAGTTTGAAAGGACATTTATGTCTACCATAATCTACGAGCAGAAAATGGGTTACTATATATGGATTTAGCCGGTGATGTCAGTAATTTCTTTCTTACTTGGGCTGAATTTTCAAGACTTGGGGTTTCTGTAGTGACCCAAGTCCCTAACATTCTCGTAGTGATTTCAATTGTGAGTCCTCTGAAAATCATCATTTGGGACCGGAACCATTCATTATTTCAGAAATGTTGAGCACATCATGGGTACAAAAATTACAATCATCGGAGATTGGTAGACACACAGTTGAGACAAATTTATTTTACGGTGTATTCTCGAAATGATATTGACCATCCATATAAATGGTATCCAACCATATGGCTGCCAGTATCTTATTAATTTGTTTTTACACGAATGCTCTACTCAACATTCCCGACAATATGTACGGTTTCGATGCTAAATACAAATTATAGAGGACTTGAAATTGAGGTTACTACGGTGGTGTAGTGACTTGGGTCATTTCGGGAAACCAAAATCTGAGTTTCCCCTAAGGTATTTTCGATATTCTTGATATTTTTTATATTTTCTCATAAGTCATTCTCCTCACATATATAAATTGATTTGACAATTGGTTGTCCAAAAATACAAAAATATATAAAATGCTATTGCGAAAATTGACCTTACTAACGATTACCTTGAGGATGAATATTTGGCCAACAACGAAAACAGGGGAAAAACTTGGGTGCCGACTGGGTACCACTTGCCAGTACGCAACGCACATCTCGATAGTCAAAAAAGTGTTTTAAACAATTCAGATTTGAGAGAGAGAGAAAGAGGAGAGAGGGAGGAAAAAAATTGGACCGTCTAAAATACTTTTGGATGGGTGAGATTGACGCTAAGGCACTACGTGTGCTACCATACCCAATTTGCACCCAAAATTTTCTCCTAAAACAGGCAGAAGGAGAGTGTAATTTAAAAAACAATAGTGTTATGAGTACACCACATATGGGTACCCCAAAAAATGCACCCGACCTCATCGGGACCGTCCAAATGCTTTTAGAGCACTTTAAATCAGTAACGTCGCAAAAAGCGTTTGGACAGCCCTAATGTGGTGGGGTGCATTTGAATTTGGGGTACACTTGATGGTGTACCTAAATCATTTCCGTTTAAAAAAACTGAGGGAGGTTTCTGTTGTTAAAGAAACCTCAGGGCATCTCTAGTGCACTACCTAAAAGAGTTCCCTAAAGTGCCATGACTAGTTAGCTTAGAAAACCTCAAAAAATGATCTCTAGTGCACAAAAATTGACTCCCTAAAATCCTAGGTCGTACCCCTCACTACCTAAAGTGTCCTAAGTGACTACCTAAATTTGGAGAGAGACTTAAGGAGAGAGAAAGAGGAGAGAGATAGAGAGAAGGGAAGGAGATGAGAATTTTGTGGGATCACTTGGCACCCCTCACCACTTGAATGAGTCTCACTCTAAAAGATAATGAACTTTTTTAGGGAGCTCTATTAAAGTGTATTTCTCCTTAGCTAGAACTAAGTTCTTAGTACACAAAATAAGGTTTCACATGTGCTTAGGTGTACACTTTAGTAACAAACATGGCAAATAGTTGCAAAGATCTTCCAGACGAATGCTGGGAACTGATTTTCAATCAATTACATAAAACCCACCACTCTCATCTTGAATCCGTATCCCTCTCCTGCAAGCGTTTTCTCTCAATCACCAACACCATTCGAACCCGCCTCCGCCTCCATCCAGCTATGGCCTTTCCCATCTCCACGCTCTTCAACCGTTTTCCCAACATCGATTCTATATACCTACGCTGGTTTAACTCATTGGATCTCCACCCCGTGATCATTAGACCTTAAAACCCTAGATTTCACGAACATTGACGGTCTCCCTTGGAGAGTTGGAGGATACTTGGATCCCATTTGAAGAACTTGAGGGTTTTGATCTGTAGGAATCTTCGCACATTACGTGACATTGAATTGGTTGCTATTGCCGGTTCAATGCCCGGTTCGGAGCAACTAGATATCTCCAATCCTACTAATTATGTTCCTGATGAATTCCAGGCTCCTAGCCTGAGTGAAGTGGGCGTGACGGATAACGGGATCGAGGTGTTGTCGTCAAAACTAAAGGGTTTGCGAAAAATCAACATATCGAGTAACAAATATCTCACCGATAAGTCGCTTATAGCTCTTTCCACAAATTGTATCTACTTGACTGAAATTGATGTTTTACACTGTTCGTTGGTAACCGAGTATGGAATCGAATTTGTTATGCGCAATAGTTGCAATATGAGTTCATTGTTGGTTGACAATATCTATTTGGGTCGATTTGATGATTATTCAATTCGTTGTGCAAGAAACATATCAAATCTTGTAATCTCTGATTCGGTAGTTCCTGATGAATATCTCCATTTGCTTGTAAAGGCTGGAATTCCTTTAAAGGGTTTCTCTTTTTCTCATTGCATGCGCTTATGCTTCACCTTTGCTTGGAGAAAATGAGTGGTTTATCTCAATGTCTCTCTGCCTTAGTCACGATAGGGCTCTCTCTTTGCTTTAATCTGACTGAGTCAACATTTTTCATGCTCGCAAAGAATTGTCCATTACTTCAGAATATTTTTATGGTGGAAACGAATCTTGGAGGAGGACCAGGTAGGGCTACCGATGTGAAAAACACACGAATCAAGTCCCTGAGATTGAGAAGTAATCCGAATTTGAGTGATGAGTGTCTTGCAAAACTTGCTTCGGTATGCCCCAGCCCCCAGTGTAGAGGTGCTTGATGTGTCTGCTTGTAAGGGTATTACCGAGAAAGGCATTGCTGAATTTTGGAAGAGCGGCTCCAAGATTAGGAAGTTGCGGATAGATTGTTGTCTGGGGATTACGAACATCGGAAATAGTTTTGAACTCTCCGAATTGGAGGCTCTTCGAGCCGCTAGATCCGGGATTAATGATGATGGGTTGGTGGTTATTGGGAGTAGATGTGGAAGGCTCCTTAAATTGAATTTGGAAGCTTGCTTGGGAGTGACAACAGTTGGGTTGAAAGAAATTTTGAGAAATTGCAAAAGATTGAGAAAGATAGATTTGACTTCTTGTCATAATATAAGTTCTGATTTGATTCATTTGATAGAGTGGATGGTGATTTCAAGGCTGTCACCGAGGAAAATTATCCTGCCGTATTCATCTTTGCCTTCTGAAAGCCAGAGGAAGCTTTTCTTGCGCCATGGATGTCTTATTTTGTCTGATTAAGAAGGGGTGGACCCACAATTCTTAGCTTTGAAGAGCCAGAGTAAAAGGGAAGAAAAAAAAGAGGAAATTTTATAATTTTGCAGAGCAAGTATGAGGAAATTCAGGAAAAATGGTGGGGAGATATATCTCTGCTCGAACATGAACTACATTTAATCGGTAGTGTCTTAGAAACTGTGCAGAGCACCACGGAGCTGGCGAAAGTATTCCTAAAGAGTAGGGAAGAATAGTTAATGTTAAGTTGTAAACTGGAATCAGTACTAATGTTGTTCACAAGGTGAATAAGAGCGAAGCGCAGGGTTTGAAACTTCAGAATGTGCATCAAAGGAATGATAAAGAGCGTCAAGTCTTCCATTCATGATGTGAATAAATGTTTGTATTACTTTTTTGGTAAGATGTAACTTATGATGTCTTTCCTTTAAGTTGTTTGATTTTATTACTTGTTCTCTACAAGATAATGTAGTGTTTTTTTATTCGGAACATCTGATCTATTTATGCAAATACAGATATGATAGTGTTTTATTTTATGTGTGGCTATAAGTTTTTTGTTGTCTATTTTTAGGTAAATGAATTCCTTCAAAAAAAGATGCAGAATTGATTATTTTCTACGGTACATATCATAATGGGAAGAAAAAAAGAATAAAAAAATAAACTAGCTAGGAAAAGCTCCAGAATATTACAAACTATGATTCTTTATGATTTTGCATATTACAAACTATTCATGAACTTAGGCTGTCTCTATAGATGCTACAGCAACTTTCTCTATTAAGCTCTGTTATCTGTGTGGTAGGACCTTCTGAGGAGGATGAAATTTAAGTAGTTTCCTGTGTGTCTCAATGTTAAGGTATGAAAAAATACTGGTGGCTCAGGTTGCTTTGTTTTTCTTTTTTTTTTTTCTTTTTTTTTGACAATTTCTATTCTTTGATGTCTTTGTAAAATGTGAAATGTCCTAGTTTCCATATCCCCGTGGAAACTTCATGAGCCTTTTAGGATTGACTAGAAATCGTATTGCTGGTTCTCTGTTGTCTCCCATCTATAGTTCAATGCAGCTTTTGATCAGATTTTTAAGGACACGAGATTGAAGCTGATTCTGGAAATCATATTGCTGATTTAAGCTGTGCTCCTTCTTTTATGAAGTATCATCTTGGGCCTCCGAACTGGAAGATACCTATGAGGTGTCTTTTGAGCATGGGAAGAATTTGCTTAGCTGTTGAAAACATGATAGATTTACATAGTTGTTGTCACTTGTCAAACACTTGAGAAGAATGAGGGCAATGACAAAGGAGGCTGTGTCAATAAGGAAAATTCCATTAAAGCAAAGGGGTTAAAGATAGAGAGTGTCTCTGATTGTGAAATGCTGCGAATTGAAAGTGGCTTGAGAAGGCGTTGGCTGGGAAGAAGAGAAAAATGCATACATTGGAGGTAGTACATGATATTCTCATGAATCATCTGTACATAACTTTGGTTGGAAAGTTTTAACAACTAGTAGTTATTTCTTTACAGGAAATACAAATACCTACAGCACTTAAAGTCTCACACAGTGCTCGACTACCCAGTAGAGAGTCTCAATGCAGAAGCTATGGGGCATGCTTTCGAGGAGAACCTTCAGCAGCAAGTATTGGACAGTCCCAAATTCCCAGTGCAAAATAGCTGCAGCTGCTGCTAGTCTTTTTCTCAGAGGCTGTTATTGATAATTTTTTGGTGCAATCTCAGTCAGTCTTTATAATTTTGGTATGTGTGAAGTCTGGGTATAAATCTATACGCTTTCACTGAAGGTGTTTTCATAATGTGCTTGGTCTTTGGGGAAGAGATATATATCAGTTGCTAGTGTTGATAAATTCAAGTATGTGGGAAAATATGTTTTGGTCTTTAATTTTTGGTAACATTTTGCATACAATCTCAGTTGGTTTCTACAGCTGTTAGCAAGTTCTTGATTGCTAATCTTAGTCATTGGTATTGGCATATGAAAGAAACATGTTCTTTACTTCTGTGCAAATGATGTCTCTGGTGTTTGTGTAGTGCTCATCTTGATCTTTTTAACTTAACAAAAATGGGTTTGGGTGTGTAAATGTTCTTCCCATTCAAAAAATGATTTGATTCAATCAATTGATATGGCGAAAAGAATAGAAAAACTGATCCACAAGTGAGAACCCATAGGGAAGAAAGGTCATTACAGATATTTGCTCCAAATACACCATTGGTAAGGACCGAATTCCCCAAAATACAGCCCAAACATTTGCCCAGATGAAATAGAATATCAAAATATAAAGTCTTTTAAGTATTTCATTTTTTTGTTTTTGTTTAGTCAGCCAAAGTATTGTTAGTTGTAGTTTGGGAGGTTTGAATCTGAGTCAAATGCATTGGGAGGTTTGAATATGAGTCAAATGCATGGAGTAGATGGTGCTACCACTGGGCTACCATTCCATTTCCTAATGTCTTTCAAGTCTTTCCAGGAATCCAACTCAGAGAACTAAGGTAAACCAGAATAACTTTTGTGAGCCACACTTAATCAAGCTCCTTTCGTGCAAATGTTCGAACTTGGTGCGGTAAATTGTCATTGCAAACATATGGGTACAAGGGCCTTAATTGCCGTTGAACCACAGATTGGGTGGAGAACATTTTTGTAGTTTTCGTTTTCATTGCAGAGTGCAAGAAGGGGTAATGGTATTTTTATTCTGGATAGGGGGTGGAATTAGGTTCCGCTTCTATTCAAAGAAATGATTATTGAAGAAGAACAAGTGAAAAAGGGAGAGATGAAAAACTTTGGAGATGGTATACGCTACCCATCTAAAATGATGTCGCGGCGTAAATGATTATCAGGTCTTGAGGTTGGGGCAATCTCACCTACTCATATTCACATTGAAACATTCACGAGACGTGCTGTCCGAGCTTATTCAACAGGAGCTGGAAAATGGGCGCCTCTGCCCTGTTCTTTCCCATATATTTTTAGCTAATGATGCTCTTCTTTTTGTGAAAGCAGATCTGAATTGCTATGGAACTGCATCGGTCCAGGTTATTAATTATGACAAATATGGAGTATTTTTCTCATCAAATTTGTGTGATATGGATGAACAATTGCTTTATGATTGAAGAGGGACTCCAAGTACCTGGGTTTACTTTTTGGGGAAGGATACGTTGCTGGTGGAACCATTCCCACGTATGTGATGGCTTGTTTTCTTTTGCCAAAGAGTCTCTGTCACTCGTAATTTCTGGTGGAAAGGGGATCCGGAGGACAAAGGTATTTTTTGCGCTTCTTGGATAGTCTTAGCAATGTCCAAGTCGAGAGGAGGTACGGTGTTCAGAAATTTCAGAGCCTTTAATAAGCTATGTTGGCACGCCAAGGGTGGAGACTTTTGATGAATCTTCAAGCCTATAGGGCAAGGTTCTTGAAAGGAATTTATTTACGGATTTCGAATTTCCTCCAAGCTGATAGAGGGAGTCACGCCTCATGGGCCTGGTTAAGTCTTCTACATGGAAGAAGTCTGCTTTTGAAGGGGATCAGACGGCAGATCCAAGAAGGATAGAACACTGCTTTTTTGGGATGACCCATGGATTACAACTTTCCCTATCTTCAAGCTCTTCTCCGTAAGGCCTAGCAACTGGAACATTAACTTCGTGGCAGATGTATTTTATCACCAGAGAGGTTACTGGGATTGGCGGAAATTGTCCTCGATAGTTTCTCAGGAGGTAGCAGCTATCTCGTCCATACCATTGCCAGTGGTTGGAATAAGGGATACCTTGGTTTGGATGTTTCCGGATGTTTCTAGAATGTTCCGAATTGCACTAGAGTTTTTCGGACTCTTCCGTAATACCTCAGATTCTACTAGAACTATTTGGACTCCACCGGAATGTTTTGGGATAAAATCTAACCTTCCAGAATCTTATGGATTATAGTCTTTCAGGTTTCTCCGAAAACTTCTAGAATTCATTCTAGAAGTCTTGTTCTCAAGTTTTCCTATTCTATAAAGTTCCTTAGCTCCCATAAATAGGGGATGGGAGCTCATATGTGAAAGTGTTTGCTGAGAGCACGAAGTTTGTGCAGGTGAGAGACACCAAGAGTGTGAGTGAGGTGTCCTAGGGTTGAGTGTTAAGTGAGGTGTGTTAAAGTGTGTTTATGCATTAGTGTATAACTGTGGTTGGTTGTGAATATGTAATATCAGATTTTTACCTCTAGGTTTAGAAAACCACTAAGGTAAGACACTTTTTTTAATTACCATTAAAGCAAGTCACTCTTTTTGGGGGCTGTAGATCTAGGGTGCACTTTCCTATGATAGAGTTTTAATAGTTTAGGCACTTTCATAGGGTACCCTAGAATTTTAGGCACTTTCATAGGGTACCCTAGGATTTAGGTTTAGGCACTTTAATAGGGTACGCTAGGGTTTAAGTTTAGGGTACATTTTCCTATTATAGAGTTTTAGTGGTTTAGGCACTTTGATATGGTTTTGGGAGTTGAGAGAGTGATTGTGCCCAGGAGTGGAGAGAGAGAGAGAGAGAGAGAGAGAGAGAGAGAGAGAGAGAGCATACCCTTTTTCGCACACGTGGGAAAAAGTGGGGTTTTCGATGCTTTTCTAGATGGCGGATGGACTTGGGCGTGCACAGCCCATTTTTATTTTTTATTTTTGTACCGGCCAGGAATCGGCCCTTTGTATATACCATTGCTCAAGTGGTTGTCGGACCAATAAAAGATTGGTACTACTTTATAGTGTCCAAACTCGACAAGCTCTTTAGATGTGGATGATATGTCCAAATGGAGGGCTCCAGACTATTCTTTGTGTGGGTTGCCAAACACCTAAAAGGTGAAAAGCAAAAAATGAGAATGTAAAAAATAGGCACTTAATAAACACTCTGTACAGTTTTATGAAACACTGCTCAGATTAAGCCTTTCCCGGTATTCTTTTTTGCTGATTTCTTGCAGGGACCTTTAAAAACATGTTTTAAACACATTGAACGGTTTGGATCGTCGAGATTTGATCCGGAACTATGAGGCGTAGACGAAGTCTACACTTTAAGGGGTATGGATTGGAAAAAGAGTAATGCTACATACACACCCTCTCATTCACACCCCCGCTCACACACACTTTGGATTGCTGACACGTGTCATCTCACTTTGGAAGTTAGGAGAGACGGAGGACATGTGTGAGCAATCCAAGGTGGGTGTGAGCAAGAGTGTGTATGGGAGGGTGTATGTATCATTAATGTTGGAAATATATATATAAAGAGAGCGAGAGAGAGAGAGAGAGAGTGAGAGAGAGAGAGAGAGTTGTACATATAGATTGTAGATAAAGAACAAGGGAAAAGCACGGGCAGGTCTAGTTTTTTGGTTTATGCACGCCAAGCTCCATCAATTTTCAAAAAATGCACTAAAAACTCCACTCATCAATCTCTCTCTCTCTCTCTCTCTCTCCTTTTTTTTTTTAAAAAAAATTTACATTTTGAATTTTGAACCCCCAAATCGTATGAAAGTGCCTAAATCCTAGAGTACCCTATGAAAGTGCCTAAACCTAAACCCTAGGGTACCCTATGAAAATGCATAAACCACTAAAATCCTATAATAGGAAAGTGCACCCTAAACCTAAACCCTAGGATACCCTATAAAAGTGCCTAAACCTAAACACTAGGGTACTCTATGAAAGTGCTAAATTCTAAATGTTCGGTCTAAATTCTAAATGTACGATCTAAATTCTAAATGTACAGTCTAAATTCTAAATGTAGGGTCTAATTTTTAAATATACAGTCTAAATTCTAAATGTACAGTGTAAATTTAGGGTACCCTAAGTGCCTAAAATCCTACGGTACCCTATCTAAGTGCCTAAAATCCTAGGGTACCCTATGAAAGTACCTAAAATTTAGGGTACCCTATGAAAGTGCCTAAACCACAAAAACCCAGAAAAGAGTGATTGACCTTAATGGTAATTAAAAAGAGTGATTGACCTTAATGGTAATAAATATTTATTTTGTGACCTTAATGGTAATAAACTCAAAGAAGGATGCTCCCTCCTCCCCAATCTTTGGTCCCAAGCACCATTTTTTTCCCAATTCAAAACTAAGTGGGCATTAGATAATGAAATTCTATTTTTACCCCTTTTTTTAGGAGTATGTACTAGGGATGCACATATATCGGACTTGGCTGGGTTCAGGCCAGACTTATACTAGATAATAACGAGACTTGTTCAAGCTCGAGCCTAGCCCATTAATAAATGGGCTTCATTTAATATGTCCAAGCACAACCCAATTAAATTTTTAATTCTTAAGCCCGTCCAGCAAGCCCATTTAATTTTCAACTCAGTCGGCCCTGTGAACCTAGATATTATCCCAAACCCTAAAAAAAAGGGTTGAGATGGGCGACTTCTGGGCCGGTGAGCACCTCTAGTAAATACATGTAATTTGATGATGTTTTGATTCTTTTAAAGGGTAAGAGGAGAATTTTTTTTTGATAAATGTAATGATTATATTATCCTAATTAATTAGAATTTCAGGAATGAATCAATAAATTAGGAGGAGCATTACGGCCCGTTTGGATGCCGGATTTGATTTTGGGTGGATTTGTAATGAGCGTGGACCCGCCTCGTAATAAGGGTGGATTTGTAATCTGGTGTTTGGATGGTATTTCGAGAAGAGGAATTTGGAATGTCGATATGATAGGGTAAATTGTCAAATGAATTAATTGCCCCTAATTTACTAATGTAATGAAAAATTGGATAATTAAAAAATTACAAATGTTGACACCCTATTTTTTTATTATAAAAATTTATTGCTGAATTTTTGTTTTTTTATCTGATGCTTAATTGTAGCTCAAAATTTTTGTTATCTGGCTTTTTATATTATGTGAAAAAAGAAATTTTCTTCTTTTCCATTCTCGGCAAGCCACCACCTCCACCTACCCCGAATCAACACTCATTGCCACCACCAGCATCTCCATCTGTTATCAATTTTAGTCGATGGTTTCGCCCCTCTGAGGCCAGGAAAATTTCTAGATCTAAACCCACCCACCCACCCACCCACTACCTTCGACGTGTAGGGCGAGAAAAATTCCCAAATCAATAATTTTCACCTACACAAGATGGAATGTCAGGACGACGATGGTTCGACGACGACGACGGTTGCTCCGACGATGGTAATCTCTCTTCTTCTTCTTCTTCTTCTTCTTCTTCTTTTGTTGATATTTTTTAGTTCAAAATCCCCCAAAATCACTCAAATTTGGAGGGGTACTTTGGTACCAAAAATCCACAAATTCCCCCGATTTGCTAAAGACTGGGGGAGGCCGTTGTTACCAAATCTTCTTTTTTTTAACTGAAAGAAAATTTTAAAAATCAACCAACCTCAAAAGAGGCATCACAATTATCACAATTACGAAGACTAGAAAGAGAGGGAGGAGGGTTGGAGACCAATTAGGAGGGAGAGTCTTAAGACTCTGGGAAGCCAACCAGTGAGCAACCCTATTATAAGATCTAGGAACCCAAAGAAAAGAACAATCAGCAGCATTAGCTTGGTTCCTAATATCCTCAACAGTAACAGAACATTCCCAAGGGGGCACATTTTCAGTTGTTACCAAATCTGGGTGCGGCCGGATTTCTACTCGCCACTGAAATATTTCTACTAAGTCCCGTTCCGCTAAAAAAAAAACAGTTTTGTTTTAACTCAAAAACTATCTCATTCCACTAACAAAAAATCACTTAATTTTTTTGTAAAACTAAAAACTAAAAAAAGCCAAAAAACTAGTTAATGGAACAAGTTAGTTTTTTTGCAAAACTAAACATACAAAAAAACTAGTTTAATGGAACAAGTTAGTTTTTTTGCAAAACTAAAAACCAAAAAACTAGTTAGTGGAACAAGTTAATTTTTTTTTGCAAACTAAAACATCCAAAAAAAACCAAAAAAACCAAGTTAGTGGAACACCCAAAGTCCGGGGGTGGAAGAGAATGCCACGCTGAAACTCAAATCCGGGTACAGTATCCAGCCTCCAAACAGACCCTTAGGACGGAGGGTATAAAATGATACGGAGTACTACTCTTTTCTTCTTCGCGGCGAATAGTTGCAACGATCTTCCAGACGAGTGCTGGGCACTGATATTCAATAAATTGCACAAACTCCACCACTGTCATCTCGAATCGCCATCCCTCTCCTGCAAGCGATTCCTCTCCATCACCAACTCTCTCCGAACCCACCTCACCATCGAAGATCCAAGTGCCTTTCCCATCTCCATACTCCTGAATCGTTTTCCCAACCTCAAGTCCATCAATTTCCGCTTGTTTGACGAGCAATACCTCAACCGCGTCACCACTGATATCGCAACCTCCAATTTAAACCTTGAAACACTAGATTTCTCGGTGGCCGAACTCCTCCCTTTGGAGGGTTTTAAGATACTAGGGTCCCGTATGAAGAACTTGAGGGTTTTGAAGTGTTCCGGTCTTACCACATTACGTGACATTGAAATGGTTGTTATAGCCAATTCCATGCCCTGTTTGGAGGATCTAGATATCTCCTATCCTGAAAATGATTTTGATTCGGATCCTGTATTGCAGAATCGGAGCCCGGGTGAAGTGGGCGTGACAGATAGTGGGATCGAGGTAGTGTCGTCGAAACTAAAGGGGTTGCGAAAAATCGACATATCTGGTAACGAATTTCTCACTGATAAGTCGCTTTTAGCTCTTTCCACAAATTGCGCCCACTTGGCAGAAATTGTAGTTTTGTACTGTTCGTTGGTTACTCCATATGGAATCGAATTCGTTATGCGCAATAGTACCAAGTTGATTGCATTGTCAGTTCAGGATATCGTTTTTGGTCGATTGGATGATTATTCAATTTGGTGCGCAAGAAGCATATCAACTGTTAAAATTTACCATACGGTAGTTCCTGATGAATATCTCCATTTGCTTGCAAAGGCTGGTATTCCTTTAAAAAGCTTCACTCTTTCTTGGTGCTCGCACTTCACCTTGTCTGGAATTTCGTTGCTTTTCAACAATTACCGGTCCCTGGAGTGTTTATCTTTAATTGAAATAGATTTTCTCACCGATGAGAACATGAGTGATTTATCTCAATGTCTCTCTGCTCTAGTCACAATATACGTCAATCTTTGCAAGAATCTAACTGACTCAACTTTTTTCACGCTTGCAAAGAACTGTCCTTTACTACAGGATATTAGTATGGTGGGAACGAATGTTGGAGGAGAAGGAGGTGGGGCTACCGATATTGTGAAAAACTCACGAATCAAGTCCTTGAACTTGGAAAATAATCTGAATCTGACCGATGAATGTCTTGCAAAACTTGCTTTGGTATGCCCCAGTTTAGAGGTACTTGATGTTTCTTCTTGTAAAGGTATTACAGAGAATGGCATTGCTGATTTCCTGAAGAGCGGCTCCAAGATTAGGAAGTTGCGGATTAATGAATGTGGGGGGATTAAGAACATTGGATATGGTTTTGAACTCTCCGATTTTGAGGTTCTTGAAGCAACTAGATCAGGGATTAATGAGGATGGGTTGGTGGTTATAGGGAATAGATGTCGTGGGCTCTTGAAATTGCACTTGGACGGTTGCTTGGGAGTGACAACAGTAGGGTTGAAAGAAATATTGAGAAACTGTGAAAGATTGAGAATTATAAATTTGAGTGGGTGTCTCAATATGAGTTCATATATGGTAGGTTGGATGGTGTTTTCAAGGCCATCGCTAAGGAAAATCACCGTTGCAGATTCATGTTTGCCTTCTGAAAGCCAGTTGAAGCTTTTCTCGCGCCATGGATGTTTTCTTTTTACAGCATAAGGTGTGGAGCCGAAGTGGAAGAAAAAAGGAAATCTTATACTCCCTCCGTCCCAAAATTTGTGTCCGGCCTGCAAAACGAGGAATTGAAAACAATTCAAATATTTTTTAAACGAGGTACTAGATATCAACGGGTACTTTTAATGTATGAAAAAAGTTTGAAAATTTTCTTTTAAAGAGCTTTGGGACGGAGGGAGTATAGTATTGGAGAATGACTTTTTGTGAGAAGAGCTATGGTTGCGACAAGCGGCTGCTAGTGGTTGGCTATCATATAATTAATGTTTACTTTTAATTATCCCCAAGAATATTTTGTTTAGTTAATCCACCCTTGATTTGTGGGATTAGTGTTTTGAATTTGAATCCAAGAAAGGAAAAAATGAAAAAAAGAAGCTAAAAAGCGTTGATTGTTGCTAAACATGATCAGTTAGTGGAATTTGAAAAAAAAACAATCAATGTTCCTCTATCGTATTGTGTCTAGAAATCTCAACAAATAAAAAGAGAGCAAAATCTTCTTAAAGAATCTAAATGGAAACAATATCAAAATCAAAACAGAGAGTTAAGAATTCTCAAAAGCTTAGTACCCTTATTCCTTTCCATACTGACACTTCTTAATCAAGATACGTACAATAAGCTATTATAGTAGTTGCAAGTCTGATCCGGTTGCAATTCAAACCACATTACTCTGCCGTCAATTAGCCATGGTGATGGACTTTAACAGGAAAGAAAATTTGATAATCACTTTAAAATTACCTTCAATTCTCCTAAAACTGTTGTGAGCCCATAAAGAGGCGAAGAGGTTCCATAAAATCAATCCAATTGATTTGATGGTTCTTGATGGTACTACTTTTTCAAGTGTTCAGTTATTTTCTTGAAATTAAAGTAATCGTTTATCATTTTCGTGTTTGTATTCTCAACATCTCAATGCTTCGAGTCTCTCTCGCACAGATGAAGGCCCAGATCAGTGAGTTATTTGTTTGTTTTCCAAAGTTCTTATATTTGATAATTTCATAGTTTTTGTTCCTTTATCCTTCTTCTTTTGATTGTTATATGAGTGCAGAAAGGTGTGAAGTATCAACTTACCCACGCATAATTGGAGTTGTAACGAATAAAAGGAGACATGGAAGAGTACCATTAAAAATCACTATTGCACCTAAAGATTAATTTTGAGTTTATAACTTGGAACCAATGATCTCTAACTTTCTATCATGCTCAGAAAAGCTATGATGCATTTCGACCATAAAAATCACTATTGCACACAAATTAAAGACTAATCCAGTGGTTACTACGTACAACTATCTCTAACTTTCTGTCATACTCAACAAAGCTATGATGCATTTCGATCATTGAGTGGAAACATTACAAAAGTTGAAGGATAGCATTTGCAAACATCTGTACAAATTCTACGCATATGGAAACAACAAAGATAAAACGTTGGTCGCTACAATTTTCATCTTATTGAAAATGCATTTATTTGTAAAAAAAAAAATACATTGTTTTGTTATTCTCCATTGTGTTGGTTATGTATTGGATTTGTCTTCTAATTGTTTGTACATGAATATAGGAACTTCTCAATTATAGACGAAGATTCGAGGAATCCAAAGAAGAGGTTAGAAAAATCCTTCCGTTTAGCAACAAAAAAATTAGAGTGTTGTATATGCTTTAAGGTTGTTGCATATGAGCATTCAATCATCAATAATATTTTAGAGTTTCAGAATATAGGTTGCATGTTATTCCATTGAGTGTTGTATATGCTTTAAGGTTATTGCAGGATATTGTAACACTGACAGATTTTGCTTGTGACTAATTATTGATGTTGAACTTAGGGCGTTAGTGTATTGTCTACAGGTATTTTACTATTTTTCTATTTGAGCCATATTATCCACGTGGTACGGCCTTCTGAGGAGGTTACTGGTTCCTTCTTGTTTCCTGTGTCTCTCAAAGTTTGGGTAAAAGGTACTGCTGGCTTAGGTTGAGTGTTTTTTTTTGTCATACAATTCCTATTCTTCAATGTCTTTATCAAATCCCCTAGAAACCATAGCTCAGGGGAGTCTCCATGAGGCTTTTATTAATGAGGATTTACTATTAATCTTAATTTTGGTTTTCTCTTGCCTCCCACTCTGTAGTTCAAATATCCAGTTGATGTCCTTGTTTGCAGCTTTTGATCTTATTCCTCGTTTAGATTAACTAATCCTTCAAAGGATGATGTAGATGAGTGTACCTTCGTTAGAGCATTATGAGCCTTTCTGTTACTTTCACTGTTTCTGTTCTCTACAGTCTTTCGGGGACTATGTTTGTGCTCGGCTTTGAGACTGTGATTGCCTTGGATTTTGTTGTTATATAGTAGGTTCCGTGTCCATTGAGTGCAATCTGTTTTTTGAGTTCGTTGCAGGATATTTGACTGTGATCGAGTAGTGTTGAATGGAGAACATTTTCTGGTGTATTTATGAATGAGTGAAGCCTTTTATTCAGCTGATTTGGCCATGGCTGACGCTGCATAGTTGGATGTCATGGGAGATATCATTGTGTGGAGCTCTAATCTGGTCATCTTCATGGATCTAAGTGAACGGGTTTGTGATCTCTTCCTTTTGAGTGATGAGGTGTAGTTCAAAAACTATGTGTGCAAATATTCTTCTGCTTAAATTGGGCAAGTATTCAATTTATGTCCTGAGCAGAGATCCGTGACTTTCACGAGGGATTTGAATCTTCTTAAGCTTTCTCCCATGCTTAATTATTATATAATTCCCATGATTTCCAACACCTCATCAGCCATTAAAGTGTGGAGTCATTTCCAAGTTCAGTTGGAAATTAACTGTTTTCTCTTTCTTAGGCATTGATCCCTCTCATAAGCTTAACCTTGGGTATAGTTTCGGCACTTCAAAGAACTTTGTATCCTGCATTATGTTCCTTCAGACTTTAGATTTGAATCTTTCGAGTCTGGATCAGAAAAAAGATACACACAGACCACGTAAAGGTAGTTGTTGGAATTTTACTTATGCAATAGGGACAACCAATTTATGATTTCTCTTTTCTTTATGCAATACCTATTGGGGGAGTGACCACGTAAAGGATGTTGCTGGAATTTTATTATGCAATATGGAGAACACAATTTCTGATTTCTCTGTTCTTTATGCCAGAACCTATTGGGAAAAATGTTCTGATAAAATCAATTATACAAGACAACGGAATACATACAAATTTTGGGAGAGATCCCTTAATTCTTGATAATAACCTTGATCCAATTGGTCTGGTGCAATAACTTGATTCTTTGGCCCTCAAGACTTGATAAGAACCTTGACGCAATCACGTTTTGCTTCAATATATTGAATGCTTTGCCTATCTCATCTGGTCAAATTTCATGAGTCAAAAAGCTCATCTAATTGAATTCCCTGTAAAATAGCTTAAATACTTTTGTAGATGAATTCGAACATATCTGAAAGATATAGGCATTGTCTATGTGTATTAACTAAGTTGAATATTAAACCACATGACCACAGTACTCTAATAGATATTTTCTTGGTTATAAACTGATGTTTAATTAGAAATTAACAAAATCTTTCCTGTTACCACTTATTGGAGGTGACTGCACAAATCTCAGTGCACAATCCTGCTTACCATAACATCTGGAAAAAAAAGAAAGAAAAAAGAAATGCATATATTATTCGCAATGTCTCAGTGCACAATCCTGCATACCATAACATCTGGAAGACGTCAAATGTCGAAACTAAGTCAATGTTGAATTTCACAATTCTCGATTCATGTTCAGTCTCAACTTGATTAGGTTTTCCTAGTAAGTTAAGAGTTAGAATCATGCACTGTTGAGCAAAATAAATGAAACCGGGAATAATTTATCTTATTTACACAGTTGTCAACTAGAATGGGAGGTTCAGACTTGGTTTTAACCCCTCCAAAAGTTGAGCCCTTCAACTTCTACCCGTCAAAATGGTGTTGTAAACAATGTGTGTGTTGGCTTATTTCCTCCACCAATTAATATTATAGTTCCTCTCCCCTAATATTCCACCAGTCGTCATCCGCCAGAACAAGAAATCTTGAGTAGTATCTTAGAACTAGAAAAGCAGCAGAATAGATGCTTAATGGTCTGTGTATAGAAGTTGACATATTTTCAAAAAACCACTGCGCCCCGTCTGTCTTGTTGAAAACTCTGCTTGTAAATGGTTTTCTGTGTTGGATACGTACCAGTTTAGAGCCTCGAGGACTTCCCACACTATGCTACTGCTCCAGTGCACTCAATGAAGCAGTCCACATCCTGTTATTTCTTGAATTAGGTCTGAAACAGGTTTACTGCACTCATCTGGGTTTATGAAATCAGTCATTCTGAGAGCCTTCCCTTTTTCGTCTTCCATTTTATTCCTTTCAATGCCAAAAATTCTCACCACCCCTTGCACTCTGGCTCCATCTATTGCCTGCGGTTGCATAGATAGAGTACCTGTATTCTCCACTTGTTGAATTTGGCAATGGCGGGCATATTGCAGCAAGAAGGGTGGCAGTGGTTATACAGTGACTCCATTCAGTCGAAAGAGAGACTTAAAACCGAAATATTTCTTGTGCTAACCTCTAATCACGGTAGAAGAAATGAGATTGTTATAGACATTACTTGCTAATTTTTCATAGTCCAAAGAATTCACGTAACTGGCTTAACCGTTGTTGTAATTCCACCCATGTGTACTCCACGCTGGTAAGGGGGATGCATGAACCTTAGTTAGCCAAAAAATAATGCATACATGCGTTATGGTATTGGCTGCTGGGTTTCCATTATGGTCAGATTCATGGCCTTGGATGTTGATGCCTTGATACATGCATGCTTGGGATGAAGGCTTGCAAATGTATAAAGGGATTTTGTTCGTGGGGATCTCGACAGAGAGTGGGGGGGTTTTCGGTAAACAAAGGCACTAAGGGAGATGAGGTGAGTGATTGAGAGCAGTAACAGTGAGTTCGGGGTGAGGGAAAATTACCCAAGTGTGGGTCTTGGGTATTTGTATCTCACCAACAACTCTAGTTGAGTTGAGTTAACCAAAGGTGGTTGATATTAAAGATAATAGGTCCCTGAATTACTCCCTCCGTCCATTTTTAAGTATGTAGTTTCATAATTCTAACTTATTAAAAAAAGACATCATCAATACACCTTTCACATCAACTTTTTCCCAATTTTTATCTTCACTTTCAAAAATTATCTTCCACTTTTACCAATTAACTCTTTATCCATCAGTTGGACGTAATAATTGTACAAACTTTTACCTATTAACTTTTCAAAATGGACATTTTTTAAGGGACACCACAAAATGGAATGCTACGCTCTTATTTGGGGATGGAGGGAGCATGTGGTTATGTAGTTCCTGTCTGCAGGAAGTTCTAATGAGGTTTTTGTGAACTTCAGCATTGTTTCCTATGGTTTTGATCCCTTCACCTTACCTGGACGGAGCCAAAGCTAGCATGGATAAAATTAGTACTTATATTTTTTGAAATTTGACCGACTCGCAAGCGAAAGAAACCTTCCCATCGCAGTGTTCTCGAAGTTTCTATTTCATTTTGGACTTATGTGCATATTAAGGTTTCTATACGCAGCAATACCTTTTTCTTGCAACTCCAAATTTGTTGCTGTGCCTGTTTATGTCTTATTTAACTTGATTATTGCTGAAATACACTTACCCAGACGATTATTCTATGTATTCGGGGTTTTTATGCTGTAGTTAAAGTTTCATTTCGACTTTGAATTTGATGCACGTTATGTTTTGGGACTTTGCTACTCTTGTGTTTTTTATCGTGACAATGCCAAATCTGACCTCTATCATCCCCATTACATGGTGCAGAAAAAATCATTATATAGCTAGATATTTTGGCTTTATTTCTACTTTATATAGCTAGATAACTGAAGTAGCTAAGTTTCGTACTAAATTTATCGATTTTCTTGTCAAGACCTTATTGAGGAATGTATTAATTAGCTAAGCATAATATAATAAGTTGGGGTGCATATGAAATGTTAGAATAAATTTTCTTGTCAAGGGTCTAAACGAATTTTAAAATAGGTTTGAGTGCATATACATCACTAGGGACAGCTTTTTTAAAGAGTTATTAAAATTGTGCCTTTCTAACGAGAAAACATACTTCTTTTCCTTTATCTTTATCTTTTTCTTTTTTCTTTTTCTTTTTTCTTTTGACCAAAGAAAGCATAAATCTCTCCACAGATTTCTTCAGTAATAAGTCAGTGGTCCTAGAGTATCACGTGATGTTGTCTACGTGATACAAGTCATTGGTCTTGGAGTATCACGTGATGTTGTCTACGTGATACGATCAATTATTTACGAAGAGACAAATTTTGCGGTAGGAGCATTATTTTTCATTTTTGTTAGATGGTTGGAAAACAAGGAGTAATCCATATTATGTAGTGGCGATTTTTTATTTGCAAGGAGTGCCAGTACCCAATAATTGGCTCACTTATTCAAGTACCTTTCGCGCTCAACCAAACAAAGCGACAATAGTTGGCTGCTTTCCACTCCGGATCAACTGTCCCCCTTTGGTGTCCTACCCCTCCACAGCTGCCACGTGGCATAATAAAACAAATCCTTTCCGTTAGTCTGCTGGTAAAACCCATTCTCCGTTAAATGGCGTTAAACCCCATTCACCGTTAGAACTGAACTTCTAACCCCAGAACACATGTTTGGAGATTCAAATTAAAATTAGAGGACGTCTCTTTTTGTTGACGAGTTTTTCTCGTCTCTTTTTTCTAATTGGACTCCTTCCACCTGGGATTATCTCTTTCTATTGACAAGGCATACCATGCATATGTTGGGAGGAGAAAACAAAAGGTGGTTCGCCGGCCATTTTTTCTTGGGGTTCTCTCTTTCTAGTGGCCACGTTAGTGTATCACCGGCCATTTTTTCCTTTTGCTTCACAGAATGAGGTGAAAAGGAGACTTAAGTGAAAAGGAGACTAAAGGAAAGGATTTGTTTTATTATGCCACGTGGCAGCTGTAGATGGGTAGGACACCTAAGGGGGACAGCGGACCCGGAGTGCTTGCCTTCTTCATGTACCGTCTTTGAACATTTTCCCGCTCAACCAAACAAGTGATTTGAAGTTTGAACACTGGTTGGCCTTCTCTTTTATCTCCCCAAATCTTCCATAGTCCTGTTAATCTTCTTCTTGGAGCCTTTTCTTAACCAGTAGCGAATATGGCGACGGGTTGCAAAGATCTTCCAGACGACTACTGCTGGGAACTGATACTCAACCGATTACACCAACTCCACCACTCCAACCTCGAATCCCCATCTCTTTCCTGCAAGCGATTCCTCTCCATCACCAACACCCTTCGAACCCACCTCACGATCTTCGTTCCAACCACCCTTTCCATTTCCACACTCTTAAATCGTTTTCCAAACCTCAATTCCATCCATCTCAGCTGCTTTCGCAACAGAGATCTCGACCTAGGGGGTAACATTGACTTCAGAAACCCCAATCTAAACCTCGAGGAATCCCTCGATTTACAAGGCATAACCATTGACATCGCAACCTCCAATTTAAACCTCAAATCCCTCAGTTTCTCGGGAACCCAACTTCATTTGGAGAGTTTGAGGAAACTAGGATCCCGTATGAAGAATGTGACGATTTTGATGTGCTCCGACCTTCGCACTTTACGCGATATTGACTTGGTTGTGATAGCCGAATCGATGCCCTGTTTGGAGGAACTTGATATATCCTATCCTGTAAATGATTTTGGTTGGAATGCTGACAATGAATTTGTGACTCGGAGCCTGGGTGACGTGGGCGTGACAGATCATGGAATCGAGGTGTTGTCGTCGAAATTAAAGGGTTTGAAAATAATCAATTTATCTGGTAACAAATTTCTCACCGATATCTCGCTTTTAGCTCTTTCCAAGAATTGCATTTACTTGACAGGTCTTGCACTTTGGAACTGCTGCAAGGTAACTGAATATGGAATCAAATTTGTGCTGCGCAAGAGCCGCAATTTGAGTTCATTGTCAGTGGACCAAATCGATTTTGGTCAGTTAGATGACGATTCAATTTGTTGTGCAAGAAATATAGCTACTCTTGTTATCTACACTGCGAACTTTCCTGATGAATTTCTTCATTTGCTTGTCAAAGCTAGTATTCCTTTGAAGAGCTTATACCTCGACCTGTGCCACCATCCGAGCTTCACCTTCTCTGGAATTTCATCGCTTTTAAACAAATACCAGTCCCTGGAGTGTTTATCTGTAGTACGAACAGATTTCCTCACTGATGAGACAATGAGTGCTTTATCCCATTGTCTCTCTTCTTTAGTCACGATAAGGCTCGGTATTTGCAATAATCTAACTGAGTCAACTTTTTTCACGCTTGCAAAGAATTGTCCTTTATTGGAGGATATTAGTATGGAGGCGACGAATTTTGGAGGAGGAGGAGACAGGGCTATCGATATTGTGCAAAACCCACGAATCAAGTCTCTGAACTTGGAAAGTAACCAGAATCTCAGCGATGAATGTCTTGCAAAACTTGCTCATGTATGCCCCAATTTAGAGGTCCTTGATGTGTCTTCTTGTAAAGGTATTACAGAGAAAGGCATTGCTTATTTCTTGAAGAGCAGCTCCAAGATTAGGAAGTTGAGGATCGTTGAATGTGGGGGCATTAAGAACATCGGACATGGTTTTGAACTCTCTGAATTGGAGGTTCTTGGAGCAGCTGGATCAGGGATTAATGACGATGGGTTGGTGGCTATAGGGAATAAATGCCGCAGGCTCCTGCATTTGAACTTGGACGGTTGCCTGGGAGTGACAGCAGTGGGGTTGAGAGTGGGGTTGAGAGAAGTACTGACAAATTGCAAAAGTTTGAGAAAGATAAATTTAACTAGGTGTCGTAATGTGTGCACGGAAACGGTTGATTGGATGGTATTTTCAAGGCCATCATTGAGGAAAATTGTCCTATCATATTCATGTTTACCTTCTGAAAGCCGAAGGAAACTTTTCTTGCGCCATGGATGTCTTGTTATGTCGGAAGAAACAGGAGTGGAGCCGTAACTCTGTAGTTTGTGATGTGGTCCGTATGAGGAGGTAGAAAAAATAAGATTAAGGAAGCATTCACGTTTGGAAGTTGCTTAGTTTCAAGCATTCACTTTTTTGTTCTATTTATGTCTAATTTAGGTTAAGTACGAACGTTGTCAGTTACCATTAGTTTTATGGTCCATAGGAATTTTGGTTATTAATTTGTAGAATTTATGTACATGGCCTGTAGCGGTCGCCAATGGATCGCCTTGCTGGTGAAGTTATATTTTTATTTTTATTTGACTCCATTTTCGAATTTATTTATTGGCTTTGGAAGTCTTAGAATACAGTATTTTTTTTGCTAGACAAAGAATTTATTAATCTTTGGAAACAAATTACAAAGATTAAAGGGATCCGAGACTAGAAACGTCAAGGACCCAAAAGGGGAAAATAACAAGAAAACGGCGAGGATGCCAAGATACCAGCCACAGCACCGAAAAAGAAGAAAAAACTAAGATCAAAACTTCTGAAAGGCCACAAAGCCACCCCCAAAGCCAACCAAGAGCAAGCAAAACCAGAAGAACCAAAACCCAACCAGGGAAACAAAAAACCCCACAACGCCGAAGCCCTACAAAACCCCAAAACGCCACAAAGCTGAAGCCATTTCTCCTATTTCGTCCAATCCGTTTGGTTTGCTTTGAAAAATGTGATGATTTTAATCGAATGGTCTGCAGTTTAGATTGTGCCAAAAATGGTAGCAAACCAGTGCATTAGTATTGCTATTTTTTGGATTTTGGCATTGTAGCAAGACAAAAATTGCCTTTTTGGCACCAACGGGTGAACTTGCTCTAAGAGTAGTGGAATGATCCCTCATTTTTTATTCCGAATGATTATATTTCTGTGGTCTCCCTTTTCTTATTCGTTTTGATATAATTAAGTAATCAAGTTGTATGCATTCTTATGCAGTTGAAGGGGAGATGGCAGAGGTTGAAGGCAGTGAGAGTGATGGCGAGATAAGAGCATCAACATCTATGAATGCCATTTTTCATTTCTATTCTCATTTTTAGACAATGAATAGTGCCATTTTGCACAAAAAAAAAAAAAAGCCAAGGGTGATGCACCAATATATGCTGTTTTGCCTCGAGGTGTGCCACCGCCCTAGCTTCACTTTTTTTGGAATTTCGTCGCTTATAAGCAAACACAGGTCCCTGATGCCTTCATCTTTAGTACTAACAGATTTTCTCACTCACGATAAGGCTCGGCCATTGTGATAATCAAACAGAGTAAAACTTTTTCACACTTGCAAAGAATTGTCCTTTACTAGAGGATTTAAGTATGGAGGCAACGAATGTTGGAGGAGGAGGAGGAGATAGGGCTACCGATATTGTGAAAAAACCCACGAATCAAGTTTCTAAACTTGGAAAGTAATCAGAATCTGACCGATGAATGTCTTGCAAAACTTGCTTATGTATGCCCCAGATTAGAGGTGCTTGACGTGTCTTCTTGTAAAGGTATTACAGGCCAAGGCACTGCTGATTTCTTGAAGAGCTGTTCCATGATTAGGAAGTTGCGGATCGTTTAATGTGGGGGGATTAAGAACATCAGAAATGGTTTTGAGAGGTTCTTGGAGAAGCTAAATCAAGGATTAACGATGATGGGTTGGTTGTTATAGGGCATAGATATTGCCAGCGGCAAATTCAGGAATTCATCTAGGGGGTTACCTTTCAAGCATAACTAGAAAAAAAAATTCACAATCCAATCCAATATAAGGAGAAGAAAGAAATGTTTAAACATTCTTATTAAGCATATAATAGTTCGAAGTTAAGACATTCGAAAATATTTCAAATATAAACGCACAAAATTATAGATTCCTTCCTAAAACTTTTTACAATTGACCCCTACAAATTTTCATCTTCTGAAAGTTTGCATGATTGTATCGTTGTCAAAGTCAGTAAAAACATCTCTTTCTATGTACACCACCGAACAATTGTTCAACCGCAAATCATTCATTCGGTTCCGCATTCAATTTTTCACAATGGCCATTTCAAAAAATACTCTTTCAACAGTAGCAGTCGCAACCAGTAAGATCAATGCCAAAGTCAAGAGCAAGTAAACTAAAGGATATAATTTATCTCTCCAGGTCCCTACCACTTCATTTCAAAGACCACGAAGTCCATTCAAGCTCGAAAAAGAATCATTCGATTGCACACTAAAAATATATGAATCAAGTTGATCAGACAGCACCATGAGCTCTACCGGAGAAAACTCTTTTGGATAAAACTCGGCAAAATGAATCAATTTCTCCTTTGCAAAACAAGAGGAGTTGGATGGATTTAAACATGCCACACAAAGTAGCAACTCAGTATTTGCCTTGGTAAAACGAGCATTTAGTTCTTGAAGTTACACATCTATAACTCTAGATTTTTAACTCCAAAAAATATATATATATATCTGGAATTTCAGGGGGGTCATGTGCCCTTCAACGATTCGCCCGTGGATATTGCAGGCTCCTACAATGGAGTTTCGACGGTTGCTTGGAGTGATGTAGGTGATGGTTCTTGCTTACGTGATGAGCTGGAGAGGTATGGATAGTCAACAGTAAAGACACGGTGAAAGAAGAGAATGAGGTGGTCTAGAGAAAGGGTGAAGAACGGAGCAGGTGTGCACAGAAGGGACTAAGGCAGTGGATTGCTCTGAGTCTAATCCGTGATACCCTTGGTGACCTAGGAAATGGGACAAGAATTCACTAGAGAGAATGTTCTTCTCTCACTCAGTGGTTGCCCTTTTCTCTCACTAGAATGACATATACCTCTGTCAAGATCTCACCAACCTCTGGGCATGAAAAGGAATGTCCCATATTTATAGGCACCCTGGACCAATCATGAGGTGCCAGGCTGTCGTCCTATAATATGATAACACGTGTCCTTTCCGTACAACCTGACCGCACGGGTGACGTCATCACCGCGCGGCTGACCCGCGCGGTGACGAGCCATTCGCCGGCGCAGCGATCCTCCTGTTCCAAGCCACCAAGCCACTAGATCTCCCTTATTCCCGCAAGGGCAAGGTCGTGACCTGTTCGGTCTCACCTATACCGCAGCCAAGCCTCAGGGGGCCCCCCGGGTCCTGCCTTTAGACCGCAGCAGGTATCATTACCTGGGCTAGTTTGGACTGGCCTCTCGCGTTTTCGCCCGTGTTTTGGGCCGCGCCAGTCATTTGGGCCATGAGCTTTTCTCCTTGTCTGGATGGCTCATGGTCGTCCAAGCACCGCCTTTATGGGGCCTGGGGTGCGCGCCGCTGGGGCGCCTTGCGCAAGAGGGTCCCGCTTCAGTGGCCCCCTTACGCGGAGACCTGGGCCCGCTCCAGTGGACCCCCACACGTGAAGACTTCCGCGGAGAGCGCCACGTGTCAAGCGGGCATTGTGCCACCTGGGCGACATTTGTCATGATTTTATTGGCGGGTCAACGTTGACTCTGGTCAACCGGGGGTCCTGCGCTGACCTCCCCTACAATGGCCCCCACGCGCGTGTGGAACACGCAGGCGCGTGGCGTGATTTTCACGCGTTTTCCCACGCGCGCGTGATGTCAGCGAGTTATCCGTTTTCTGACAACTTTTCGGCTGATTGACGCGACGGTTTGGGGGCGCCTTTTCAGCCATCCGAGGTCATCATTATTGCCGACGTTTTGTTTCGGACATGATGGTTGATTGCAACCGTTTGGGGGGTTCTCTTTTTCTTATAAATAGCCCGAGAATCCTCTCTTCTTCACTTCTTCTTCTTCTTCTTCTTCCGAAAACCGAAGCTTTCGACTTTCTTCAATTATTTTTTTCTGCAACTCTTCTTCATCTCTTCATCTCCGAATCCCTTCTTCTGCAACTCTTACTCTCTCTTTTCCTTCATCGTCTCTAAATCCCTTCTTCATATCCCAAAATGACTCGTGGTGAGCAAGTTGCAGTGGGGAGGCCCACTGTTCAAGGAGGTCCGGTGCCCCCGTCGGATCAATGGCGCAGGGCTCCTTATTTTCATGGCAAGAGTGACCCATTCTGGAAGAAGGTGGAGTCTTACAACCCAGTGGGCAGCGAGCTGGACAACGTCTTGTGCATTCGCCCAGAGGCATCGCTTGAGGATGGGGATATGGTGCCTCCCTCTTCTGTCCTTTGCCTTCGACTAGAAAGGGGGGACTTCCCTCTCTCCTCAGTAGAGTATTCTTCCCTTTCTGCCCCTCCTGCTGGCTGGAGCGAGTGGGTGGACGATGTAATTGGGGACGCTGCTCTCAAGAAGGTCTTGGAGCGTTCTCACATACTGGAGCCTGTCAAGATTTCCCAGGTCCTAACTTTGAACATGAGGAATGAGAATGTCGACTTCTTGGTGTCGCGGTGGAGCGCAGATACCCACACCTTTGTGTTCCCGTGGGGGGAGTTTGGCCCCACTCTTCAGGACACTAGCGCGCTCTTTCACCTTTCCCTCCGCGGCAGACAGGAATTTGAACCTACCAAGTCCGGGCGTGCTGATCAGGAGTTGGTGGCTAGGCTGAAGTTGGCCTATAAGGTTGCGGGCCACAGGGGGTCCCAATGGGACAGGAGCGGTCATAGGAGGCCCATGACAGACCCAAAGAAGACCTCCTGGGGTTCATGGATAAGATATTTCTTCAAGGATCTCCAGCCCGCGCCACCTGCGGGACGTCAGACCATCGACGGTCCGGAGTACAAAGGTGATCTGTATCTTCCTGCCTTCATCGCCTTCTTTCTTTCGTTCTTTGTATTCCCAGATTTCCCCATTGATGCGCCCAACGAGTTCGTTTTCTATCTTGCGGTGAGGATCGCACAAGGGGACAGATTCCCGCTAGGCCCCCTGTTTCTGGGGCATTTATACCAGCAGTTGGACCGCCTGTCCGCAGATTTCGAGCGGTCTGTGGGTCGCTTTGATATCACTTCCATGGTGCATACTCAGTTCTTAACCGCACTGGTGTACGAGCATTTCCCTGTTGTTGCTCCCAAGGCTAGGAAATTCCCCGCGCAAGTGTCCACGCCAGTCCTGGACAGTAGGGGTCGTCCAATCAGAGAGGACGACGGCCGCCAGAGGTATACCGTCACAGGCCCTTTATGGCCCATCATCCTCCGCTGGAACAGCACGGCCACAACAAAGCTATGGGAGGAGTATTTGGATGAGGAGTCCCACTTCTATCCGCGCCCATATACTCAGACTTTGGACGGTGTTTGCAACTACACCCCAAGTATCCCAGGGGAGGTCGACTTCTCCAACGCTAGCCTGCCGAAGCGCAACCTCCTCATTGGTGTATACTGCATGAGTCGCCCGGCTTACCTGCCCGCGATCGGAGTTGAGAACTGGCAGACGATGGTGTATAGACCGGATAGGATGGCGCGTCAGCTAGGGTATGATTTGGTGGTACCCGTGGCGGGGCCTGAGCCCCTGGAGTTTCAAGCCGCGTTTAATCAGTTCCTTGTCTCTTATACAGACGTCTTTATGGACGGGGTCAGCCATTGGCGTTTTCCGCAGTCTCTCGGTCCTCCCCTTGTATCTACTCAGTTCCGTCTGCACTGGCGCAGAAATTTAGACTCTTTCTTCGCCTTTGTACAAGGTGAGGCCATCAGGGCCCCTCCGCGTGTTGTGTACAAACCGAATTTCACACTCCATACGCCTAAGCCTCAATCCGAAGAGTGGCGCGGCGTGCGAAGCCGCTGGGCCTTGAAAGAGGGTGCTACTGTGGCCGCTTCGGAGCCTAGGGTTGTGGCGCCGCTATCTGCCGTGCGCGTCACCCGATCCCGGGCGCGGGCCCAGACTTCTGTGGATGAGGAAGAGGCCGCGCGGCCACCCACGCGTCGTAGGCTTCATAGGGTATGTGTTTCACTTGTGCTCGATTTATCCACTTCGTTTATTGTATTGTTGTCATTTACTCATCTCTTCGTTCTCCCTATTTTCAGGCAGTGACTGACGAGCGTGTCAGAGCCTCGCCAGAACGTGCAGCGTCTCCACAGCCTGGCGAATCAGACCAGGACTCTGGAACAGCTTTGGCTCAGGCTCAAACCGCAGGTCCCTCTGTCCCAGCACAGCCGCGGGCAGGGAACAGTGACAGTAATGGGGACCATCTTCCCATCAGTACCGCCCTCGGCAGAAGGCGAGGAAGTGCTGCAGCTGGTGGGAAAGATCCTGGTCAGCCCGCACAGGCCGCTCGTGCTCCCTCTCCACCCGTTCAGCCCGCGGAGTTTAATGAGGAATCCCTCCCGCATCCGCAGTCGGTAGCGAGACACGGGTTCTTGGAGATGCTACGTTCAGGGGAGTGGGTTAGCCCTCCGATCACTGATTTATTTGGATCGCGCGGCGCGAGTGGTTCCAGAGAGGAGGAAGTAAGAGAGATTCATTCCGGGGGACGCCGCGAGCCGGAGCCACAGGAGGAAAAAAGTTCAGAAACCAGCTCCGAGGGTTTTGGTAGGGGTTTTGAGCGGGGTTTCATGCACTCTTATGTTGACAGCGACGAGGATCAGAGCCCCCACGCTGCTGCTGAAACGGGTCAGCCCTCAGCTCTCTCCCCACAGCGCGCGTCATCCATTGAGAAAGGTAACCACCCTGATTCTTCCAGCACTTTCCGGAACATAGGGGACGACCTTAATGTGGGGCCAAGCTCTAGGCCACGCACTACCCATAGTATAGGAAAGTTTGTGCCAACTTCAATTGATCCCATTATTCATGAACTGTTCAAAGATGATTTTTCAGAGTTGGAAGCTGCTGTGGACCCCCGGGGAAGCATACGGGGGATGCAAGATGCCCTTCATCGAGAGCCTCCGCCAGAGCAACAGGAGCCGGTCCCTGAACATCAAGGGCCTCTGGCCTGGCCGCAGGGAGAAGCTCAGCAGGGACATTTGGCTGGCATTTCTGAGGGAGGAGTGCCCGATAGGGAGGATGAAAGTGAAGCGGAGTCAAGTGCTCCGCAACAGAGTACTAGGCAGTTGGTTGTTTATGAAAAGAAGGACACAGATGTTGATGATAGCCCAGAAGCTTCAGGGGAAGCAGGGTCCAGTGCGCCGCAACAGCCTGATGTGCCACAGGGACCTGACGTGCAGCAAGGGTCCCCTTCCCAGTACAGCGATTCGCAGTGCCAGGAGCAGGTCCCTCCTGCCATTCCCGCATCCGCGAAGATGTTCATGTCGTTCCGCGTCGCGGGTACTAGCCTGCCCGCCCTTCAGGCTGTTCTCCGGACACACCCTGAGACTTTTGCCAACTTTCGGGCACAGAGCGCCCTGGGAGGTGGTATGTTCCTGGACAGCTTGGCCACAATCATTGATTCCTTGCACAACATTCCTTTTTAGGAAGTTCGGTGATGCGTCGCTGCAAGATGCAAAGGGGGCTCTTGAGGACCTTCAAGATTTGGGAGGCTTGGAGATTAAATGGCTCATAGCCCACATGGAGCGTATGCACAGCTCGCGCCGGGCTTTCAAGCTCTCGTCTCGGGTAGAGGCGAAGCAGAGAGAGGTTCAGCGGGCGCAGGATAGGGTGGACCTTACTCGCGCTGCTCTTGCACAAAGGGAAACAGAATTGAAAGATAAACGGGCCGAGCTGGAGGCCGCTCTGCGCGAGAAGACTGAATATGAAGCCGCTGGCGGGGAAATACCCGGGAAAGACGACCCGATTACCAAGGGGTTGTTCCCTCCGTCTTGACCGTACATTTTTTTTTTTTTTTTTGTAATGGAATTGCAACCTCATGGATAATAAAGAGTATTTTGTTTATGTTTTGCCTTTCCTGGTTGTTTTTTTTTTTTTTTTTCGTACTCATAATGATTTACCTCAAACTGAATATTTCATTAAAATTTGGCGGTAACATTAGAGAAGGAATTACAAAGAAGAAAAAAATGGATAAGGGCCCCAAATAAAACACCTTTTCGTTCAAGGATAAAACTTCTTCATAAACTTAATATTGATAGGCCCTGTCAGAAATCCATCGGAGACTCTGGAAAGCCTATAGTGACCGCTTGTCCCCGCGTTGATGACTTGGTATGGTCCTTCCCATCTCGGGGTGAATTTGGGGAGCTTGACGTTCCTCATCACATCTGTGGTTGACTTCCAGACCAAATCTCCGACTTTAAACTCTCGCGGGACCACGCTTTTGTTGTAGAATCTCGACACTGACTCCCAATACTTGGCTTGATGCTCTGCGGCGAGCTCTCGCCTTTCCTCCAAAGCTTCTAAGTCCGCACGCCGCTCCGCGGCGGTGACCTCTGATGACAGAGTCAACCGTTCGGAGGGAACGCTTAGCTCAACAGGGAGTATTGTCTCTGCACCGTAGACCAAGTTGAAGGGGCTAGTGCGCGTGGCTTTTCTCTTCGCTGTGCGGTAGGCCCAGAGTGCGGTAATCAAGTGATCTGACCACGTTCCTCCCTTCTCATCCAGTAACTTGCTCAGGATTCGTACCAACGACTTGTTTGTGGCCTCAGCCTGGCCATTCCCTTGGGGGTAGTACGGAGTTGAAGTCTGGTGTTCAATAGAGTAGGATTGGAGCAGCTCGCCCACGTCCCTGTTGATGAACGGGGTTCCGTTATCTGACAGGATCACCTTTGGTATGCCGAATCTGCATATAATATTTTCCTTAATGAACTGGGCTACCGCCGCGCCGGTCGCGTTCCTCAGTGGTACTGCTTCCACCCACTTAGTACTGACTTCCGTTGCTGCTAAAATCCATTGGTGCTTGCGCGAGTGGGGCGAGATGGGCCCGACCAGGTCCATTGCCCAGGTATGGAAGGGGTATGGCGCGCGGATCGCATGAAGCTCCACCGCGGGCGCATGGACCAGGTTTCCAAACTTTTGGCACGCGTGGCACCGACGCACATGTGCTTTGGCATCAGACTCCATCCGTGGCCAGTAGTATCCCAAGTGGATGACGTGCTCATATAGTTTTCATCCGCCTTGATGCTCTAGTTCGTGAGCCTTGTATAATACCTCCTCAGCCTCTTCATTGGACAAACACCGTAAAGGGATGCTGTCCAATGCTCTTCTGTATAGGCTTCCGTCCTTGATGAAGAACCGTCCAGCGGACATCTTGATCTGCCTCCTGTATTCCCTCTCTACGGGTAGCGCGCCCTCCTGCAGGAAATCAATATACTTCCGCCTCCAGTCCTGCTCCACCGAGAAACAGCATTCTTGCGCTGGAATGGCTAGGGCACATCTTTCGCAATTCCTCAGTACCTCTGCGGCGTCAGTTTTCATGCTAGGCCAATAATAGCCTTGCCTCTGAACCCTCCGGTAGAGAGAGATGTCGTTTTCTCCACAAGTTGCATCATGGATCTGACGCAACCTGGCCTTGGCCTCCTGAAGCCCGATGCACCGTGCGAGCCACCCCTGAGGGCCGCGGAAGTATAACTTCTTCCCAATCACGGTGAACTGTGCCAATTCTGCTAAGGGGACACCCCCCTGCCCGGTTGCCAACTGCTTCATCAACTTTTCTTGCCATTCTTCTACAACTTGTTCCTGGCTCACTTCGTCAGTGATTGATGGCTCTGTCTTCTTGACAATTTCTATGGCTATCTTTTCTTCATTAAATTCGACCTTCGCTCCTAGTGTGGCAAGTGCATCAGGGAATCTGTTATCCGATCTGGGCTTGTGAATAATTTCCACCTTATCAAAACGCTGCATCAGCTTCTGTACCGTGGCCCTATATGGAGCGAGAGTAGGCTCTTTGAGTGCGTAGACACCTTCAGTCTGAAGGATTACAAGTTTTGAATCCCCCACAATTTTGAGGATCTTAATATCCTTTGTGATAGCTACTAGGAGTCCCAGGATTAAAGCCTCATATTCTGCTTCATTGTTTGAGCATTGGAAAGATAATTTGTATGCGAGGTACTCGCGCTGGCCATCTGTGCTTGTAAGGACTATTCCGGCGCCGCCCGCGCCACCTCCTGCGGCCCCATCGAAGCTTAACGTCCAAGTGACAGACGCGGCCGCTAATGCTTCGAAACCATCGCCTGGCAACTCCTCTTGAACTGGCTCGCAATGTCCGCTAGGGAATTGTGCAAGTAAATCTGCGAGTGCCTGACATTTAATCGCCTTGGGAGTGACACATGATATTTCGAACTCGGCCAGAGCCAAAAGCCAGCGGGCCACTCTTCCCGTGAGGGCTGGCCGCGATAACAGGTAGCGTACTGGATCGCTTTTCGTGACAAGGTGGATTTTGAATGATAAGAAGTAGTGGCGTAGCTTTTGCGCGGTAAAAACCAACGCCAGACAATGTCGTTCCACCGGCGTGTACCGCTCTTCTGTTCCCTGCACTTTCCTGCTGATATAGTACACCGGTCTCTCCGTGCCATCGACTTCCTGCACAAGTAGGGCCCCAATGGATCTCGGGGTGGACGTCAAGTATAGAATCAAGGGTTTGCCTTTCTGCGGTGCAATCATCGTCTGCGGTGAGGTCAGGACAATCTTAATCCTTTCAAATGCATGCTGGTGCTCCGCGCACCATTCGAACTTCGCCCTTCCCTTGAGCAGGTCGCTAAAGGGTGCTGAGATTTCCGCGAGAGCGGGGATAAATCTGCGCAGATACGAAACCCAACCTAGGAACTTCTTGAGTGTCCGTTGAGAATGCGGAGGGGGCATTTCTATTATGGATTTTATTTTTGCGTCGTCTGCCTCGATCCCATGTCTATGGACCAGGAATCCCAAGAACTTCCCAGACGCGACGCCAAATGCGCACTTTAGTGGGTTCATCCTCATACTGAACTTCCGACACCTTTTAAACACCGTTTCCAAATGATCCAAGTGGTCAAACTTCTCTTTTGATTTCACAACCAGGTCGTCAACGTAGTCTTCTACGATGTGATGCAGCATATCGTGAAAGATTGCCGTCATCGCGCGCTGGTATGTCACGCCAGCATTTTTGAGACCAAAGGGCATAACAGTGTAGTAAAAGTTACCCAACGGTGTTCTGAAAGCAGTCTTCTCCGCGTCCTCAGCTCCCATTTTGATCTGGTTATAACCGCTGAAGCCGTCCATAAAGGAGAACATCTGGTGACCCGAAGTGGAATCAACCAGTGTGTCAATGTGCGGCAAAGGGAATTCATCCTTAGGGCAGGCTTTGTTGAGGTCGCGGAATCGACGCACACGCGTATCTGACCGTTCTTCTTTTTCACGGGCACAATATTGGCGAGCCAGAGCGGGTATTGTATAGGCTGAATGAATCCAGCCTTCCTCAATTTTTCGATTTCTTCTTTGATCTTCTCTTCTAGCTCCGGTTGGTACTTGCGCGCACCCTGCTTGACCGGCCTGGAATTTGGAAAAATGTTTAGATGGTGCGCCACCAATTCGGTATCTAGCCCTGGCATTTCTTCGTAGTGCCAAGCGAACACATCACTGTATCGCCGCAACAACTGGATAAGCCTTTCTTTCATGCCACTTTCGAGTGCCGCGCTTACAAAGACGGGCCGCGGAGTACCCTCTCCTTCTCTGAGATTGACCTCTTGCAACACTTCTGGCTGCGGCTTAGGGCCATCCTGCATACATTCCGGGGCCGGTTCTGGTTTGACCATCTCATCTTCCTCTGCTCCTTCTGCCTCTAGGCACCGCGGGTCAGAAGCCTCCATGGAAGCATCTGGCCCGCCACCCCGTCATAAGCAGTACACAGTCTTCCCTCCTTCTTTGAGTTTGGTAATTTTCCTCGGACCTGAAACACTTTCTGTAGTTGGTTCCCGCTTGCTCGCGGAAGCCTCTCCCTCGTCTTTGATATCTTCCCATTTAGGCAATTTTACTCCGGATGGCTTTGCAACCGCCGCGCTCAGCGTTTCCTCCATCTCAGTGAAGTATACCGAGTCAGACAGGTGGGCTTCGTTCACTTCGAATGGCCTCTCGGATGCCGCGACAGTGACTTTCTTTCCAGCCCAAATTGCCTTTAAACACTGATGATAGCTGGAGGGGATGACCGCGAAGCGATGCATCCAGCTGCGGCCCAATATTATGTGGTAGTTCGTCTGAGCGTCGATGATGTGGAATTTGGTAGCAGTGCGGATGGGTCCAACTACCAGATCAACAATGACATATCCCAGGGACTCCTTCTTATCTCCTTGGAACCCAGTGATTCCTATCAAAGACTTCACAATTCGCTCTTCCGGGATTCCCACTTTTTGCAGCGTAGACATTGGCATGATATTGATGGAGGCTCCCCCATCCATGAACGCTCGCTTCAGTTCCACGCCGTTGACGCACGCAGTGACGTATAAGGGTCTGTTGTGTGGGTGCGGAACCCTTCTATCAGCGTCGGAGAATGAGATAGCATTTGACTCGTCCTTAATGGTTCTAGGAAGGGACCCTCCTTGCGCAACGCATGCCTCGTGGCTTTCTTGCGCGATGGCCATGATAGCCTTCGTCATTAAAAATCTTGCATTGGGTGTGAACCCCATTCCGTCGTAGAACTGTTTGAACTTTGTGCTATTCTGCAGGATTTTGACTCCACTCTCTGGATCTGGAGGGGCCACCGTCGGGGTACCGTACCCTGCGATGTCATCAAGCTCATCGTAGAAAGACGTCATGTATACTTCCTCATAGTCATAGTCATAGTCGTAATTATAATCATAATCACAGCCATAATCCTCCTCCTCAGTTTCGCGTACGAACTCAAAACATTCGGCCATGTTGGCCGTCCCATGCTCCGGGTAGGGATGCGTGCGCACGTCCTGAGCTTTGGTGGTGATCCTCAGCTCATTGTTATCCAACTTTCTCTTGAAAATCCTTTTTAGGGTCCAGCAGTCACTAGTAGGATGCTTGGTGTGTCTGTGGAACATGCAATAGTTTGGGCTTTCTCGGTCTGCGCGCGAAGGCGCGACCTCAATATCTGGCAGCGTGAGACCACCATCTGCTATCCACTCCTTGACCAATGCTTTTACCTCCTCGATGCTGCAGTGGTAGTCTGGAGCCCCTGTACTTTCTTTATACACCTTCTGTTTCTTCCAATCGCCGCGTCCATTATTGTTTCCGCTCCATCCACCACGTCCGCCGCCATTTCCGCCGCTGCCTCTTCCCCCCTGCGACTTGCGCGAAGAGGGAGTGGAAGTTGCAGTTGCGGCGACGGAGTGAGATTTTCTAGACTTCCAGCCGTCCCGCGCGGGTGGTTGTACAGTATGGCGCAACTTGTATGCTGCTTCCAATAAGGCGGCGAATGTCTGAATCTTGACATTAACCAAGAATGGCTGATACTCGCGCAAGAGTCCAGATGTGCAAATTTCCACCAAGTACTCTTCCCCAACAGGCTCGAGGCAATCGACCGCGCGGTCCTGGAATCGCCTGATGTAGTCGATGATGTCTTCACTGGGGCCCTGGGACTCCTTCACGAGGGACAGGCTCGTTATCTTCTCGCGTGTTTGGAAGAATTTCGCGTAGAAGCGGCTAACCATGTCTTCCCATGATGACACGGAATAAGGAGTGAGGTTGACATACCAGGTATACGCCCTATTGGTCAGAGATTTGGAAAACTCTCTTAATCTGAGATTTGTGTCTCCAGAAAAGGCCCCAAGTGTTTCGATAAACCGCACCACGTGTTCCTGTGCGTTGCCTTCTTTGCCATCGAACTTAGTGAACTTTGGTGGGGTGTACCCCTCTGGATATGGCATCTGGAGGACAGCCATGGGGTATGGTGGTTGAATGTCTGGGCTAGGGAGGGAGGGGAAAGTTGTTTTGGTTTTTTCTCTTTGCAAGAGAGCCTGTACCTCTGCCAGGGTTACCGCCTGTGGCCCGGCATGCTCTCCCAGCGCGCCTCTCTGGTGTACAGAACCAGTTCCTGTGGTTTGCAGGCTAGGGTTTTCTGGCAAGGCAGGGTGAACAGGAACCACTGGTTGTATAGTGACTTGAGCGCCAAGGCCACCAGCTAAGGGTGCCACCCCCTGAGTCCCATGGGCCTGTTCAGCCCGTGGAAGCACAGGTGGTTGGACTCCCCCCCCCAGCATGGATCTGCTGGGTCACCATCGCTGGTTGGGCCCTTGGTAGGGCGGCCGTGATGACCTCCGTGAGGCCAGCTATGGCGGCGAGCAGCTGCGTCTGAGTGGTTTGCATCTGGGTGATGCCGGCCTGTATGGCGTGGATTATCTCCATGGCTGGAGCACCCTGGTTTCCTCCTTCATTCCCTCCATGGCTGGACGTAGCATCCTCTATCAGCGGTGGACCATCGAGGACAAGGTTGTTGGGATTTGTTGGCGCTGCCATGCCTGAAGTTTATAGACCACTTCTCGTGTTTACCATCAACTAACCAACCTCCCCAGCAGAGTCACCTGAATGTAGGTGATGGTTCTTGCTTACGTGATGAGCTGGAGAGGTATGGATAGTCAACAGTAAAGACACGGTGAAAGAAGAGAATGAGGTGGTCTAGAGAAAGGGTGAAGAACGGAGCAGGTGTGCACAGAAGGGACTAAGGCAGTGGATTGCTCTGAGTCTAATCCGTGATACCCTTGGTGACCTAGGAAATGGGACAAGAATTCACTAGAGAGAATGTTCTTCTCTCACTCAGTGGTTGCCCTTTTCTCTCACTAGAATGACATATACCTCTGTCAAGATCTCACCAACCTCTGGGCATGAAAGGGAATGTCCCATATTTATAGGCACCCTGGACCAATCATGAGGTGCCAGGCTGTCGTCCTATAATGATAACACGTGTCCTTTCCGTACAACCTGACCGCACGGGTGACGTCATCACCGCGCGGCTGACCCGCGCGGTGACGAGCCATTCGCCGGCGCAGTGATCCCCCTGTTCCAAGCCACCAAGCCACTAGATCTCCCTTATTCCCGCAAGGGCAAGGTCGTGACCTGTTTGGTCTCGCCTATACCGCAGCCAAGCCTCAGGGGGCCCCCGGGGTCCTGCCTTTAGACCGCAGGAGGTATCATTACCTGGGCTAGTTTGGACTGGCCTCTCGCGTTTTCGCCCGTGTTTTGGGCCGCGCCAGTCATTTGGGCCATGAGCTTTTCTCTTTGTCTGGATGGCTCATGGTCGTCCAAGCACCGCCTTTATGGGGCCTGGGGTGTGCGCCGCTGGGGCGCCTTGCGCAAGAGGGTCCCGCTTCAGTGGCCCCCTTACGCGGAGACCTGGGCCCGCTCCAGTGGACCCCCACACGCGGAGACTTCCGCGGAGAGCGCCACGTGTCAAGCGGGCATTGTGCCACCTGGGCGACATTTGTCATGATTTTATTGGCGGGTCAACGTTGACTCTGGTCAACCGGGGGTCCTGCGCTGACCTCCCCTACAAGTGACAACAGTGGGGTTAAGAGAAATATTGACAAATTGCAAAAGATTGAGAACGATAAATTTAATTAATACTGTAGTTCAAGGATAAGCAGGGCTCGACTAATAATTCAAAAGCTTCCCAACGAGATCCAGTTAGTACAGCAGAAGGAATTGGATATTGCACTCCTGAGCCAAAACAGCGTTTGGAGGTTGCAACGTTTGCTACCTGATGTGGAGCCAACAAAGCATTACATCAAGCACACTAATTTTATAGGCGATCCCTCAATTGCTTAACCCTCCAGTATATGATTACAAAGTCGGCCCTCAGCTAAAGCAAGCATTGCGGCCGATTTAGGGCCCCCAAAATATACGAATTTTAAGGGCCTCATATTTTTATACCCCTAGGTACCTCTACGTATCTTTTGTAATACAAAAAAAAAGAAAAAAATGTTCATCATATATTATTGGTACTTTTGTTGTTGAAAATGCAAAGATTAGATGATGCTTTTAAAATCATGTAAGTTTCGGGTTTTATTTTTTTTTAATTTTAGGATTAGTGATATATAAGTAACAAATTTGAAATATTGGAATATTTTGTTATTGTTTTAGGATTATTTCTTATTGATAAATACCAGTATTTGTTTTTGGAAGTGTAATTTACCAACTTACATTTTGTTCATTAAGATTTGAAAAAGGCCTCATTTTAGTTTTCGCTTTAAGCTTCTAAAAAGTCAGGGCCGGCTCTGTATGATTAAAATCTGAAGGAGTATAAAATGCCTAGCACAACGACAAGTTCTAATCTCATTAAGGAGGACAGCGAAGGTGATTTGCAAGATGGCATTTCTGGTTACTTCGTATGTAATCGCATTTGTGATGCGCAATAGCCCCAAGTTGACTTCATTGGACAAAATTTGATTTACTATTTGGCGATTCAATTCGTGGTGCAAGAAATTTATCAATTCTTGATATTTTTCGTTCGGTCGTTACTGATGGATATCTCGATGTGATTGTGAAAGCTGGTATTCCCTTAAAGAGGTTCTCTCTTCAAACGTGATCGAGCTTCACCTTCTCTGGAATTTCCTCGCTTTTCAACAAATATCAGTCCCTGGAGTGTTTATGTTTAATTGGGGTATATTTTCTCAGTGATGAGAAAATGAGTGATTTATCTCAATATCTATCTGCTTTAGTCATGGTTTCTCTTCGTGATTGCAGTAATCTAACTGAGTCAACCATTTTCACAATTGCAAAGAATTGTCCTTTACTAGAGGATATTTGAATGTACGGAACGAGTTTTGTAGGTAGAGGATATAGGGATACCGATATTGTCAAAAGCACACGAATCAAGTCCATGAACTTGACAAATAATTGGAAATTGAGCGATGATTGTCTTGCAAAACTTTCTTCGGTATGTCCTAGTTTAGAGGTGCTTAATGTGTCCTATTTGTGATGGTATTACAGAGAAAGGCATTGCTGATTTCTTGAAGAGCAGCTCCAAGATTAGGAAGTTGCATATCAATTATTGCAAGGGGATTACGAACATTGGAATGGTTTTGAACTTTCCAAACTGGACTATCTTGGAGCAACTAGATCAGGGATTAACGATGCTGGGTTGGTGGCTATAGGGAATAGGTGTCGGAGGCTCTTGAATTTGAACTTAGACGGTTGCTTGGGAGTGACAACAGCGGGGAGAAATATCGACAAATTGTGCAAGATTGAGAAAGATAAATTTGAGTGGGTGTCTTAATAGGAATCGGGGGCCCTGTAGTGAGCGCTCTCGGCCGTCCGATCCGAGATCAACGGTTCGGATCGTCTTACACTTTAAAAAACACTTTTACATTAACTTTAACTCCAATTTATCCGAACCGTTGATCTCGGATCTGACGGCCGAGAGAGCTCACTACATGCATGTAGTGAGCTCACTCACTACAGGCCCCCAATTCCGTCTTAATATGAGCATGGAGATGGTAGATTTGAAGACAAATATAATGCACTAACGAGTCCTAGATGGGGGTGAATAGGACGACAATTTAAAAATTAAGTCTAATTAAGAGATACCCAATCATTCATGCTCCATTCAAATTGTCGCAATTTAATATGCAAGGTATAAAGCAATTAAAGTAAAGAGACAAGACAAAAGATATACGTGGAAACTACTTAGGGTCTAAACACCCTAAGCATAAAACCACAGCCTAGTCTTACTTATGCATTCCATAAATCAAAAGGTTTACAAGAATTAACAAGACTAGAAATTACCCAACAAGACCCTTGTGACACCTAGCTCCAAGTCTTGATAGTACCCCGTACCCCTCTTTGATTTCATAGACTCCACAAGCACACCCGTCTTGATCTCCGAGTCAACTCGGCACCGGTCCAACCGGCTCACGTAGGAACCAAGGCAATCAACCATGAGATGAATGACATGATGGTGAATGAAGATTTTTGTGAAAAATAATCAAACTAGATGTAATCCATGAAGTATTAGAAGATTAATGTAGATTGACAAAATAAAAGATCAAACACAAGGTTTAAATCATATAGTGCATCAAAAACCCATAAAAGATAAATAAAATAAATAAAAAAAAGACTTGATTTTTAATGAAGGTTTTTTTTAATGAAGAAAATCAATCTAGAGCAAATACATGGTGAACAAAAGTATTGTACTAGATTGATAAGGAAAATTATCAAACACTAAGTTTAAATCATACTTAAAGCATCTAAACACATGAATATATGAAAAGAGTGTTTTTTGATGATGCAATTAGCATTTTGAGAAGAATCATCCGACCCGGCTCCACGGACTTGGTCTTATACGTGACAAGCCACATGCCCAGACCGCCATGTTGACCTAACACATACACCTCAACCCATACACCCAACGCCTTGGCAGCCCGTTTGGATGGCGTATTAGTTTTGGAGGGATTAAATAGTTAGGGGGGATAAAATAGTCAGGGGGATAAAATAAGAATAGTGGACCCACATTGATGTGACATTTAACAAGAGGGATTAAATAGTTACATGGTTTGGATGAGGGATAAAAAAAGAGGGATAAGGAGGATGGATGATGTAAAATCATGTCAAAAGACTTTCTTGCCCTTGGTAATGCATATATTGAATTATGTATTTATATAATTATTTAAAAATCAAAATTAATTAATTTCATGTAATTTCAAACATTTTAGTTATAATAATACTTAATTGTAATATTTATTTTATTAAAAAAACAAAAAAATTATTTGTAACTTATAATATTTATTTTAAGTTAATACACGAAATATAATTTCAAATTCTAGAGTATAATTTTTTTCAAATTTTTTTGTATCAAATTAAAGATCTCTAGTAGTAGTTTAATTTGGTTCAAACAAAAATTAAAAATCATGCGCAGAAGTACTTTATTTTTTTTATCAAAAGGAAATTGCATAGGGGTAGGGAGGTAAAATGGGGAGATAACCCCCCCCCCCCCCCCCCCCCCCGCGACTGAACATAGACACCCTCCCCCCTACTGATATTTAGTCAGGGAGGCGCCTGACTATTTATTACCTGCGCTAATTAGTCATGGGTCAGTTTTGGTTGCCAAACAAGGTATTAAGGAGGGAAAGGGGTACTAATTAGTCCAACCCCCTCATCCCTCTTCCATATCCCTCATCCAAACATGCACCGGGTTGCTTATTTGTTAGGCTTGATAGAAGCGTTCCGGTTCGGCCCAATTGGTGTGCCAGCTTGGCCATTTAGTGACAGGTTTGACCATGCGCCCATTCCATCATGTCGGCCCAAACATTACATGTTCGGCCCGATGCTTTTATCAAGTTTTGCCCGCTATACCCCCTCAACTCCTCGCTCGATCTGGCATTAATTACCAAAGTGAGGAGTTGAAACGTGCTAAAGCCTCTTTTTTTCCCTTTGATCCGATGTGACTTTCAACCCGAGAGGCGCTTTTTCCATGTCCTTGAATGACTACGTTCTGTCCCGTGTGGATCCTTTCTGGGACTGGCGCAAGTGGGGCTAAGATGGCGGCTGAAGATGCTAGGCAAATACCACACCTCCAGCCCCTGTTAGACCCTTCGGTCCCTTCCATTTAGGTCTGCAAAAGAATGGTCCGTCTGTCACACCAGCAATTCCCCCGGGCAAGAATACGAAGGACCGTAGTGCAAACGAAATTTGATTCGCAATGCCACGCATAATATGCCAGCAATTCCATTGGGTCACATGTGGAGCGTACAACGGCCCTTGGTTTGGCAATTACACTGTGGCACATATGAAGGGGCATACAAATGATCCTCGGTTCGGCAATTCCACCAAACGTGCATAGCTCCAGTTTGGTGAATACACAAACCGATCGAGCTATACTTTTCATGTGCTCGGCCAGCGAGAGGAAACCATTGCAAACAAATTGCAATTCAACATTGGCTACGGTCGGTGGGGCCATGCCTCCGAGAGAAAAGTACACAAGCGCTCGGCCAGGCCATCAAGAGAAAACCATTGCAAACAAATTGTGATTCAACCTTTTCAGCGCTCAACCATGCCTCCAAGGGAAAAGTAGAAGGCACTGCAAATAAGTTGCAATTCAACCTTTTCTGCACCCGGCCATGCTTCCGAGAGAAAATTAAACAAGTTTCTTTGTTCGGTAGCAAACACAATTTGTTTTGTACCAGAGGATTGTGTTCATCCGACTAAGTGTTCAGACCGGAAAGGCTTTCGTCCAGTAAATCCGCCACATTATCATTGGATCACCTCTTCAAGTCAGTCTTAAAATTTGATCCCTTACGATAACTATCTAAGATTATCAGCCGCACCAAATTTTATTATACTAAACTATTCCTCTCAAGTCTAAAAAAAAAAACGTTTTCCCTAAAAGACTATTCTCCCCACCTTGGGAGTTGTTCTCTGTCCACAAAAGTTTTCCCTTTTCCTATTAAACTATTCTCCTCTCTCTCTCTCTCTCTCTCTCTCTCTCTTCTGTTCCCCATGAAACCCGGGAAAAGCCAATGGAACGAAACAATAAATAAATAAAAAAAGGTTAGTGAACAGTGTCTACTCAAATTTGAGTAGGTACTGTAGCAAAAATAATTTGGTGAGGGAAAATAGGTAGCCTAATTTTTTGAGGTTTTGGGGGGTTGGCTCCCTATATTTGCTTAAAAGCTATTTTAGGTAACCTGGTGAGGATTCCCTTATATCATCAGAAAATAGTTGCGTCGGGTCCCTTTCTCTTCACACAATGATCACCTGCGTGGATTTTGTGAAGGTATTACATGAAAGAATCAATGTTCTTGATATACACTCATAATGATTGAATGTGATTATGTGCATCGATGGGATTTACTTTTCTATGACAGGGACAACATTTAACAAGGCCATAAAAGATGCTAGATTCCTCCGCAAAGAGCTTGGGGTTATCATCAGAGAGAGGAAAACAAGGCTGGAGAACCAAGGAATTCCAACTGTTCCTGATCTAGTGTCGAGCTTTCTTCTCACTACAGATGAGCATGGAAAATTCATGACTGAGGAAGACATTGCTGATAAGATCATGGGTCTACTGATTGCTGGGTTTGAAACTACGTCTGTTGCTCTCACCTTCACCATCAAATATCTTGCAGAGCCTCCCCATGTTTATCAGGAGGTCTTCAAAGGTACTAAATTGAAAATCCAGCTGTTTTCTATGCTCAGCAGAATCCTCGTATATAGTTAATCATCATCCAAATGATGTGATAGCCCATACATATATGCAAAAAGTCTATGCACAACACAGCAATTTGTACAATCTCACACCACCTATTGACAATTGGATGAGTTGATATTTTGTACTAGCAATTTAGACGGTCTCCTGTTAGCGGGCACCACAAATGATCACTTCGTAGCTGGGAGGTTTTGGGCTCGAACTAAAAGAGTGGTGATGACACCCTTTATTAACAATTTAACTCCAGTAGCAAGAAGATTAAAAAAGTAAACATAGGGGACACAGGAAGGATCTTCTACGGTGTCAAGCAGAACAAAAAGGAGATTCCTAGCTAGCTAGTAACAACCTGATTGGTGAACAGACTCATCCTTTCCTGGTATCTACTCGCATTTGCGTTCAAACTTCAAACCTATGTGTACTATGGTTTTTGTTTGCGTACTTTCAGAGATGATGGAGATTGCAAAGGAGAAAACACCAGGAGAGTTGCTGAATTGGGGAGACATTCAAAAAATGAAGTACACTTGGAATGTAACATGTGAGGCTATGAGGGTAACACCCCCTGCACAAATACTTTTCAAGGAGGCTTTAACCGACTTCACTTTTCATGGTTATACAATACCTAAGGGGTGGAAGGTAAGCTTGTCTGTTTGTTTTGCTCTGCATATCTTGCTGGAACAAACTTAAAATGCAGGGTATGCGTAATACATTTGTATCGGATCTCCACTCATTTGAGACAACTCTAACGTTCTCGATTCTGAGTTCTATGTGGATGAATTTACTGTTACTAAAGGTCTTCCAATGTGTTGGGTTCTTGTAGGTCTGTTGGAGTTTTCACTCAACTCACATTGATGTTGAACTGTTTTTTGAGAGTTCATTACTCCACTTGCATACGTTTCCGTGATTACTGAAATAAGTGAGACTGTATTGTACTTGAAACTATCCATAAGTTTGTAAGTTAATATCGAATAAACTTATGAGAAACCATGAAGAGCACAATTAAGAAACAAATTGACTTCAATTTCCGCTAGTTCTCTAATTACAGAAGAATATTCTTTGTATGCCCTTTCCCTATGAACAGCTAACAAAACAACTTTTCCGAAAACCAACCAAGTGACAATGCAAATGAATAATCGCAAACTAGGAAGACCCAATATGAATCATGTGAATTCAAACAGTCTGCTAATTCCTGGATAACCGGTGAGGGTGTTAATAGAAACCCAGAAAAGGGATATCGTCATCGCAATAAGTTCAGACCAAACAAACACCATCACAAAAGCTCCTCCCTAACCATGTCACATACCCCCAAACAAAATAATACAGTTTTTGAGAAAGAAACACAGAAGTGAAAGAGAAAGAGAAAAGAAGAGTGTGGGTGGTTGTTGAGTAAGTAACTGGAAATTCGGGTTGTCTATTGAATGTGCATCGTATGATTAAGTGTGAGATGGGATTTTAATTTCTTCCCCAATTCATGATGATCACTTTATTTATGTGTACTTCAAAACAAAAACACAAAGGTTGTACTATGTTAAACTATATATGTATAATGTCTAAACACATCGCGTGCACCCAACCCTCTAATAGAAAATGAACACCTACAATTTAATATACTTGCATGGGTGCCTTTATGTAGAACATTTTTTGAGAAAATACCCAAGAGAAACTTCAAGATTCATCAATTGCCATAGAATTATCCTATAGCACGAAGTGTCTTTCGAGTATGATCCCGTGTCAATGCAAGAGGCGGTCTGACGGGGTGATTCGTCTTCCCAACACAAACTATCTCAATCACGCAAATCGCAAACTAATAAAAACTAATTTGCATAAAATCATGGATACAGAAACGTAACAGACGGAAAACAGTGAAATCGATTTCAGATAACGAAAAAGAGATCTTTCTCATACAATAACGACATTGAAAAGAAGAAAGATTTTGTATGAAACTAAGTTACTTGGGAGACCGCTTCATAAACACAACAGAAGGTGATTTAGCCGTTCATGGTGGATTGGATATCTGAAACCTTCATATATCCGGAATAGACTAAAACCTTAACTAGGAGATTTGACGAAGACATGAATTGTCAGACAAAAAATGTAATACCCCATGTTAAAAAAACTAATTACTTCTACTTTCATTAAAGTTGACTTTGTCTCATACGTGTGAAAGGTGGGGATAAGAATTGGAATGAAGGTTAACCATGTACGTGGAAGTTGCTGGTGGATTTGTGCACACGAAATTATAGGGAGAAATCGAAAAAAGATTATAGATAGATCGTCGACTTGACAATGGCTATATTTTGTATTAATATAAAGGAAAGTCGATTCATAGTTTATCGGTTATCCTTAAGTCGTTATTTTTGTCGAAAAAATCAATTTTATTAAGTAGAAATGAAAGGTGGCACTACTAAGAAGTATTGATTCAATAAAAAGAGAAACATCGGTTATTATGATCCAAAACAAATTCCTACGCATCCTACTCATTCTTGGTATAATTGCTCTTATATGTTATTCATTTTTGCTACGAAAGAAAGAAACGGATCTTGTTGTTATGCTTACCCAAATCTACTTTCCTTGTTCATATAGTACCCAATTAGATGAGATGGGACCTCAGATTCTATGAGACCCGGTGGAATTCGGGTCTCTCCGGTTCAACTAGGATCGTAGTTCCACAATTTCTAAGCGAATTAAGACCAAGAAAAGGAAGTTTTTCAATCACTAACCCAAACCCATTGTCGAATCCTACTCAGCGGAACACAGAGGTACTTATGGCAAAAGGGGCCAATCTGGTCTTTCACAATAAGGTGATAGACGGAACTGCCATTCAATATGTCATTTACAGTGGCAAAGTCTACATGTTTAATGGTGACGATCGTACTTTGAGGTATTGGAAGTATACAATATAGACTATTAGAGAAAAGGCTTTATGCATTCCTTATTTGAGCAATATCATCCGTGTGGTAAGGCCTGCAAGTTTTGTTGTAGTTTACTGCGTCTCTCAAAGTTTGGGTACGAAGTACTCGTGGCTTAGGTTGAGTTTTTTTGTCACGACCCTGATTTCCAAGCTCCATGAAAAGAAAATAATACGACTTAACCATCTTATTCTAAAAATAATAATATTTACAACTTATCTTTAAAACAGAACAATTTTAAGATAAATGAATCCAATTACACTTCTACACTCCAACCCCCGTCCCATCCAACTCTCGCCTCCAGAAACCTGAAAAGTAAATGTAGCCGGAAAGTATACAATACGACGGGAATAGAAGTGGCTCAGAAATAAACGAGACCAACTAACGATTACACGGATTTAGATAACACATCCACGCAATAGGACCCTTATTCGGCCCTCCTTAGTATATGGCCAGTGACCTGCCTGCCTTGCCTCCCCCAGCCCACTCTGAGGCTTCTCGGGTCGATGCACAGTAGACATTCACTCAGTCACATACTAAACAGTCCCATGGCATGCTGCCACTACCCACAAACCAACCACGTATCACAACTCCACAAGAATTCATAGAATTCAATAAACACAGCTCAAAATCATAAATATTCACAAGCAAAATCATAAATATTCCCAATGCAAGAACCTAGTTGGAGTGCAGGGCATATAACACTATTATGGAGCTTTTTCTAGCTTTTTTAAACACTCTCTTGTAGAGAGCAAGCCATACCATCACAAAACTTGCAATAAGAACATCATAAACTATGGTTTACCAAAAAAAAGGTATGACGGACTTTTTATTTACATCAAAAAGGATGACTTTACGCTCTTAATCATTCCTTTGATGCACATTCTGATGTTTCAAACCCTGCGTTTTGTTGTCAAATCCTTAAGCAGACTCACTTCGTTGTCATTAAAAATTTCAAGACATTACCCGCCATATGGAGTTCCTGTTCAGGCCAAAATATCTCTCCCTCCTTTTCCTGAATTTCCTCATACTAGGACTAGTTAAAGTGTTCCATCACATGATCCCAACACTGAACTTGCTAGGATATTTTATATTTTATTTTATTTTTTAAATCTTTTTTCACTTTGGCTCATCAAGTTAAGAATTACCGCTCCAATCCTGCTTATTCTGACGAAACAAGACATCCATGACGCAAGAAAAGCTCCCTCTGGCTTTCAGAAGGCAAAGATGAATGTGAGAGGATGATTTCCCTCAGTGATGGCCTCGTAAACACCATCCAATCTACCACCTCCTTACTCACATTAAGACACCCAGTCAAATTTATCTTCCTCAATCTTTCGCAATTTTTCAATATTTCTTTCAACCCGACTATTGTCACTCCAAAGCAACCATCCAAGTTCAAATTCAGTAGCCCGCGACATCTATTCCCTATAACCACCAACCCATCATCATTAATCCCTGATCTAGTTGCTCCAATAAAGTCCAATTTGGAGAGTTCAAAACCACTTCCAATGTTCTTAATCCCCCCACATTCATCAATCCGCAACTTCCTTACATTGGAGCTGCTCTTCAAGAAATCAGCTATGCCTTTCTCTGTTATGCCCTTACAAGAAGTCACTACAAGCGCTTCTAAATTGGGGCATACCAAAGCAAGTTTTGCAAGACATTCATCGCTCAGATTACTATTATTTTCCAAGTTCAGAGACTTGATTCGTGGGTTTTTCACGACATCGATAGCCGTGTCTCCTCCTCCTCGTCCAAGATTCGTTCCCCCCATACTGATATCCTCTAGTAAAGGGCACTCCTTTGCAAGCTTGAAAAAGGTCGACTCAGTCAGATTATCGCAACAATCGAGGCTTATTGTGACTAAGGCAGAGAGACACTGAGATAAACCACTCATTTTCTCATCAGTGAGCAAATTGATTCCATCTAAATCTAAAGACTCCAGGGACCGGTATTTGTCTAACAGCGATGAAATTCCAGAGAATATGAACTGTGAGCACATGCAATAAGAAAGAGTGAAACTCTTTAAAGGAATATCAGCCTTTACAAGCAAATTCAGATATTCATCAGGAACTTTCGAATTGTAGATTGCAAGACTTGATATGTTTCTTGCACAACGAATTGAACAATCATCCAACAGATCAAAATCGATTTCGTCAACAGACAATACACTCAGCTTGGTACTATTGCGCATAACAAATTCGATTCCATACTCAGTAACCGAACAGTTGAGAACTACCATTTCTGTCAAATAAACACAATTCGTCGAAAGAGCTATAAGCGACTTGTCAGTGAGAAATTCGTTACCAGTTAGGTTTATCTTTCGCAAACACCTTAACTTGGACGACAACACCTCGATCCCGCTATCTGTCACGCCCACTTCCCCAGGGCTCCGAGCCTCGAGTTCATCACGATCCGAACCGAAATCATTCACAGGATAGGAGATATCTAGTTCCTCCAAACAGGGCATCGAATCCGCAATAACAACCACTTCAATGTCGCGTAGCTTTTCAAGACCCAAACATATCAAAACCCTCAAGTTGTTCATACGGGATCCAAGTAACCTCCAGCTTTCCAAAGGGAGGCCGTCAGTTGCCGTGAAATCTAGGGTTTTGAGGTTCAAATTGGAGGTTGTGATATCGGTGATAACCCGGTTGAGATCTCCGCTGCAGAAGAAGCGGAGGTAGACGGAATCGAGGTTTGGAAAGCGGTTAAAGAGTGTGGAGATGGGAAAGGAAGTTGGATGGACGATCGTGAGGTGGGTTCGAAGGGTGTTGGTGATGGAGAGGAATCGCTTGCAGGAGAGAGATGGGGATACGAGATGAGAGTGGTGGAGTTTGTGTAATCGGTCGAATATCAGTTCCCAACACTCGTCTGGCAGATCATTGCAACTCTTGGCCATGTTTGCTAGTAGTACTGCTGTGAGCAGACAGCCAAGAAGAATGAAGTGGAAGATGATAAACAGGACTGTGGAGTGATTTGGGAGAAATTTTTCAGTCCCAAGTGCGTATTGTCCACGTGGTTCCCGGTCGGTCGTTTAAAATGGGATCCGACGGTCCGGAAGAGGAGAGAGAGTGGTCGGGTGAGAGGAGAGAGAGGGAATCAATCTCGGCCGTCCAAAACACTTTTAGACGGCCGAGATCGTGCTCGGCATGGCCACGCGGTATCCATGTGAATGTGATACCCAAAAAAATTTCGTGATTTGGGGAGAATAAAAGGAAAACCCTTAAAAACCAAAATGCAAATCACTTGTTGGGGTGCCAATCCTAGAAATACATGCGAATCGGTCGAATTATCATGAATCATCATAGTAACGGGTATGGTCCGTGTTAGCATTTTATTTGATAAATGCATCACTTCAAGAAAGTTAGAGGTTATGCAACCCCAAACCTTTCCCGGATACATTTTGATGATTGAAACCGTTGATATTCAGACATCATTGAAAGCATTGGGCATGTTAAAATTATTGTTAATCAGTACATGAATTTCGTTTAATATATTTCCAAAACACATTTATCTCGCTAAATTGTGTTTTTTTTATCCAGTTTTGCAATATTTTCTAAACTTACTTTTTCTGTAAATTAATGTATTTCAAAACTATATTAAGCGATATCCGATTAACAGGAAATCTGATGTGCCCAATGTTCTCAACCAGCTCTAAAACATAAAAGGTCCCGATCACCAAAACAAAATTGGGAAAGGCTCGAAAATGGCCCGGAGAGGATCTTGTTCCAAGTGTAAATCATCGTTTACATCCTTCTCACAAATGATGGCAGGACTCAGATGTGTGCCTAGTATTTTTGTTTCAGAAATAATTAGGATTTGCGTGATATTTCATTTTCGCCCTTTTAATACTACGGATTTGCGAGGATTATTCATTTTTGCACCAGCCGTCGGAAGTCTTTGGTGTGTTTTAGCTAAATAATTGAGCAAAATTAAGTTTTGTCTTTATTCAAAAAAAAAATCACATCGGTTAGGTTTCCCGTCAACTTTTCATGTATTATTCGTTCGTCACTGTGAGAGAAATCTAAAAAATAAAAAATTATGATTTAAATCTTAAAGAAGTTCATTAAAGATAAAAATATACTATTTTGGATTATTTTTGTCTTTATTTACAAAAAATTAGTTTGATTAATTTTTTTTAACCCTTTCAAATTTCTCTCGTCAAGATGAACCAATAGAAATTGACGCAAACTTACAATTCCAAAAAAAAAAATGAACAAGGACGAAAAAATAATACTCCTAATTGTACATCTTTATACTCCTCGAATTTGATTATGGATGATAGGTCTTATGCAAAGATTGGAAAAAAATAAATGCATCACTTGCAATAAATCATTACAAGATAAACAATAATTCTAAAATTTACACTTTTTTTCATGACATTCTCAAATAAAATCAACAAATACAACACCAAAAATTAAAAAATAAAAATAAAGATAAAAGAGTCACTAAAACAAATCTGCACAATAACCAGACAACAACAAACTCCCTTACAAACCCCTTGACTTCTTTAATACATCCCAACACAATTCCACTTGCCCTCACTTTCCAACTATGACTTCAAAAAAACAACCCCCAATCAGTACAAAATTGGGACCCTTAACAATTTACTCCAAATAGTGACTGCTTTTCACTCCAGTGGGACCCACCATGTGATCATCTCTGGGCCCCACCAACAAGGCAAACCCCACCATGTGAATGTGACAGGCTGGACCATGACCATTGGTTGATCTGTTTAGTTTTTTCAGTTGAGATCAACAGGAAAGGTTTTTTATTTTTTCTAAAAAAAAAAAAAAAAATTAGCTAAAAAGATTTTTTGGAGATCCTTGTTGCCTCCTCAGTCTTCATAGGGTTTTTATTATCCTCCAGTGACTTTTATGGTTTTTGTCCAATAAAACATTTGAAAATGAGCTTAATCTCCACCATCTAGTCGAATTCCTTATTAAAATTCATCAAAAAAAATCCCAAAATCCATTTGAGAAGGCTAAATCATGAAAGGAAAAGAAAAGGGAAAACATTTTTCGCCAACGTTTAATAGAATTGGCCCAAATTTTTGCACGCGAAAATAACTTTTTTGTTCTCAATAAGTCATTGATGATCACTTCACTATACTGGAGAGATCAATAAGTCACTAAAGAAGAGTGATGTGCCCTTCTCTTTTAGTTGGGAAGCTGTTCATTCTCCATAGAACCATTGTTGGCATCGGCGGAGGACGGCTGCAGTTTTGACGGCGGAGGAGCACCATTTTCCGCCGCCTTGAGATTTTGTTGCTGATACACCTTCCTCAGCCTCTCTATTTCCCTCCTCAGTGCTTCTTGATGAGCTGCAATATTTGCGTAAAAACATTATTTTCGAAACTTTTTTCCCCCTAGATTGGAAATATTAACTTGCAAAGTATCATGCAAAAGATCTTGCTAAAGACAGCCCAATGTGCTGTCAAGAAATCAAATAAAATGTCAAAACAGCTTAGTAGATTTGGGTTTCCGACACTTCTAGTCAACAAAGTGAAACAATTGTATCCTATGCAAAATGGGACACGCTCGCTGAGTTTCCCGTTTTTAGTAGTTTTTTGCGTAGTACAAAACTGATCCAACCTATTGCAACTTTAGATTACGTGATTGCAGCGTAAATCAGAGCTATGGCCCTACCACAACCATTTCGCACGAGTATATGTATATGTATATGTTTGTGGAAGGTGGTTCAAATGATTCTGCCCTTAATGGAATCAAACTAGCTAGAGGCTTCTTTTTATTTTTTTTTACTCAGGTATCCAAGCCAATGGACACGTAAATCAACAAATTTTGGGAGAACTTATTCTACTATCCACTAGAGCGGGGCCAATTCAAAACGGGGGCAAGAGACCATATGGAAATCGAAATCCAAGTTAAAAGGTAGTAGTATGTTTTTTCATTTTGTGGTCATTAAAGTCGGGATCTCTTTTTTGTATCACCGAAAGTCAATATTGTTAGAATTGTAAGATTTACACCTTGGACTAGAAACTGAATTCCCGACGTCGTTACTCCTGACATCTAAGTGCACCCCGCTGATGCCATTGGGCCAAAGGCCTCAAAGTCACAATCTCAATCAAAGTGGAGTCATCGCTACTCAAAAATTCTTCCATTGTGGTACTATTCTTTTATCGCCTAAATTATTCTCTGTAATGATTTCAATAATTCACCCAGGACATTTAAACTTCCCCTAATCAAATTCAAATTCCAATCATGAAAATTCAATGCTAGAAACTTTTATCCATAGACCCAAAAAGTGAGTCCCCTTTTTTGTTCTTCAATATATTGAAAAGGGAAAGACACATACCATCTTTGAAAATCTTGTCTTGAGCGAGAGCTGCGATTCTTTGCTTAAGAGCGCTGTTATCCACGTTCAGAATCAACCGTTGGTGGTCCAGAAATGCCACCCTTGGCGACAAAACTGATACTTCAGCCTTCATCATTCAATGAAGTTAGAAATTTAATTAGCTTAAATTATGTAATAACAACACTCCACAAAAATTGATACAATTGTAGTTGAAAAGGCTAAATTTTTATGCAACATACTTGCAGTGAGGTAACGCTGCGTTCGAGCTCGGATATGTATTGTAATTTCCTCACCCGTGACCTCTGCGCCGACTGTCTGTTCGCCAATATTCTGTTGCCAATTAACAAACAATAATTCAACTCAAAACTCTCAAATCTCTGGTTGCATTTTTGTTGATGGGTTATGATCCTTTGTTTTAGAGGAGAAAAATAGTGGTTTATTTGCGGTTGATTCTTTTAGTCGCACGATGTGATGTGACACACGACAAAAGATGCATATTGGGGGACTAGAAAGGCTTGAGATTTTGGAGACTTGAAAATTCAAGAAGTACATCAATTTTTTGGTTACTAAAATGTGGATTGGCAATCAAAGTAAAAAAATTCACGTTCAAAAGCCTAAAAACAAAGCAGAAAATGGAAATGTGATCGCATGGTTACCTCTTAACCCTCTTAGGATCAATGTTGATCTTCTCATTTGAATTCTCAGTACCCTGTGCCTCTGATTTGCACGAACTCTGCACCTCATCAGCCTCGCTCTTTACCTGCAGCTGGCCGTGCTGATCCAGTGGCGCCACTTGCTTGTCATCATTGTTGCTGTTGTGATCGGAAGGCGACGACGCGTTCGACAACGACATGGCAGGTCCCACCGCGATCTCGTCGGCGAACATCGACATGAGCTGCTCGTCGTCGAACCGGTCAAACTCCATGTTGTGGTGGCCTCCGCCTCCGCCGGCCCTGGACCCCATCAGTGCGGACGACCTCCTGCACTCCTCCACCATCGGCGGCTCAATGAAGGCGATCGAGTCGCTTATGGACCGCCGGTGGGACCCGCGCTTGGCCGTCGAGAAGTCGTGGAACTCGTCGATCCACGAGAGGTGGTTCTGGGCGGTGGGTGGTGGTAAATTCTCTAGGGAGGACATCCTTTGGTGAGGGAAGTCAGCCCAGTTTTGTGTCATTGTTGGTACTTTTGGTGGCAATTGTGCCATTTTTTCCACTAGCTAAGCAATTCTAACACGAGGTTGTAGTTCTAGGCTCGGCTCGGCTCGACTCGTTTAGAAATAGTTGTATAAATAGAGAAATGAGCAAATGGGCAAAACCAGAAAACCAACCAAACTGCACTCTACACAACAGAAGAAGTTATATATACTCCAATGAGATGCAAATTTTAGAAGGCATCTCTCTGTATCTATAGCCACAAGAACATCATCATCAACACATCAACATACTCTCTCTCCTCTCTCTCTCTTTCTCTCTCTCTCTCTCTCTCTCTCTCTCTAGATGCAAGGTGGGGTCACATGGGGGGAGGGGATTGGGACAGCTATCTACAGCTGGGAGGGAGGTTGGGGTCTCTCAACGGTATCAGTGGGCAGTCACAGTAGTAGTTTAATAACTAAGAGTAGAAGCATCAGAGACCACGTGCTCTTGTGCACCCCTTTCCCTTTTACCCCAATCTTATAATACTTATTACTCTCATTTTTTTAATTTACATCCAAAAGCTGATCAAAAAATACATCCAAAGGGAAAATTCCCCTGTTTTTCTCTCTATGCACGCATAGTAAGCTGGCCCCTGCTATTGTACGGCGAGACTGGTCTCCCAGAATCAGTCGAGATGTGCGTAAACTAGCTCCGGACACGAAAAATAACCATGGTAAAATCAGGGTCCAAACAGAGCATATAATTGGGGGGTTGTACCATATATGTACTTGGGGGTGTATCTATATGTGTATCCTATATAATGGGGGAGATGTGGGGGGGATGAGCTGTGGAAAGAGAGGCACTTGTGAAGGGGATAATGTCAGGCCATGTGAATTGTTTTGCATGCTCTTAAGCCTTTTCTTTACTTTGTCCCCAAACCATACCCACATGTAGGGCATGTGTCCCTTATTCCTCTCCAAAAAACACTGTTTTTCTTGGTACCTTCCACTACAATCCCCAGATTGGAATCTCTTTTATTTTGCTTAATTTAAGTTCTTGGGAAGCACTATGGTTCATGATTACAGATTAGTTTTCTTGCAAATATAATAGCCGCCAATTCAGTATTATTAAGGAACTGCTTACCAATGAAACTTATCCACGAATTCAATTTTTTTTTTTTTTGAAATTTCATCGAGAATCGAAACTTGTCAGATTTTTTTCCCTTGGGAATTGTCAGTATAATATCGTAGTTAGTGAGGTTTTAACCGCTCCCTCCCGGTATTCTTAGTAGCTAGTCAGATTACTTCGGTGTTTTACTTTACAACATACGCGGCGAGATATGATTTTCTTGAGAAATTAGGTGGCCTATGGAATTCTTTTTCCGGTAGATGAAAAGCAAGATTTATTGTCTCTATAATTAATTAAAGTGCAATGGGTTGAGAAGTAATCACCATGCTTTCAAAGCTGCTAAACTCAAGTTCTTTAGGCGGGAGCCTCGGAATTGCTAAAAAAAAAAAAAGGAAGAAAAAATATCTTAATAATTTCTGCTACGGAAGAGCTACATTGTGGGAATGTATTGAGGGATGAAATAAAAATCAACAAACCCGAACCAATCGAGAAAAAAAAACACAAACCGGTTCGGTTTCGGTTATGATCGAAGTAAATCGAACGAAACCGAAGTCGGATTGGAACATATGACACTAACCCGTAACCCTAGTAATCCCAGTAATTTAACACCAGTAAACTTGTAACGCATTTTTATGACCCGAGTCCGTCTTTTTTTTAAGGTTTGGCTTATTTGGAATATACAGAAATCGTTTCTAGAGATTAGTTCACAGTTTTTTCTCGCCACTTTATGTTTCAAATTTGTTGGGCTTTTGTTTATGTTGTTTTTTTGGTGTTGGCTACGTTTTGACTTTGTTTCCTGATAAAGTTAATATTCTCTCCGTCCCTTTTTAAATGATTCATACGGGAATACGTGCAATTTCAAACCCCTAAAAAACATATTTCTCTATATAACTTTTTAATTTGTTGCAAAAAAAATTTTAAAAACGTTAAACGAAAGTATATTTTTAAACGTCTGCAAAAATACACGTTTCCCAATTAAATTTGTTTCTCGATAAGTTAAACCAGTTTTAGTTTTGAAATTAGAAAAAAGGGAACAAACCGAACTAATTTAACCCCCAACTGGAGTCACTCTACGATTTCTTATACACAAGAGGCCGATGCACATTGAGTGTGTGCAAGTGTAAATCTTTGGAGAGGAAGAAGGGAAGTGGGTATGGGGTAGTTTATTTTTGGCGGATGGTTGAGTTCAAGTGATTTTACTATTTCGCCCTGACGGTTAATTAATGTTATAGTGAAAAACAATTGTGAAATATAGGTTTTCTGTAAGGACAATATAGAAAATCACTTTTGTGACGGGGCTTCAAAATTTATTCACACGAATTGGTGTTCTCCCTATATTAAAGTACATACATATTTTTGCTATATTTTAGACATTCGACTCCACGAACGTCGTTAAAAAGATATCTTAAGGACATTTGCTTAGCTATTGGACCTCTCTATCAAAAAAATTTGACTCCGCTCCTGCTCTTACGAGTCTTGCACAGGTTTCGGCAATCATCAAAATGATCCGAATAGTTCAATAATTTTAAAATATTTTTTCCAAGTTCCTTGCGAAAATTCAACTCAATTGGATATGCGTAAGTGGATGATCGAAACTTCAAGTTTTCATTCAGAGTTCAGAATCTCTAAATGAAAATATGAAGTTTGGATCACCCACTTATACAAATATCTAAATGAGCTAAATTTTTGCAGACTTCCGAAAAAATATTTTAAAATTATTAAACGGTTTGTGATCATTCGTGTAGGAGCCAAAAGTGGATCCCATGCACCCGTATGCCGTTGTACATTTTCAATACTTCTCAACTTCGGTACCAATAGCTTTACGCGTTTGAAATTATACCCTCCTGAATTTTCTAAAAATGACTAAAAGCGCCCTAATTTTTACTAAAATCAACCAAATCTTCCGAAATTACATATATATTCAATGGACGAAATTTATCATGGACTTGTGAATCAGAATTCCCAGGTTGATTCCCTCTGCAGCTAGCAGGCCTCTGCATTTGATTTCCTTTTTCCTTTTTTCCTTTCTCCTTCAAAATTTTGCCTAAAGAGGTAAAGATTGCTCGAGAACAAAGGATAGATAGCCAAAGTAGTAAGGCACTCTCTTTGCCAAGAAAAGGTCCTGGGTTCGAGTTTTATCGCAGGTTTCATTCCCTACCTCCTTAAATTATGCTAGAGTTAATAGGTTTCTTACATATACGAGAAATTTAAAAAGGTACTCCCTCCGTCTCTTTTTAAGTAATCCACTTGGAAAACGTATATTTTTGTGGACGTTTAAAAATGTACTTTTGTATATCATTTTTATTTATTTTTTTGCATCAAATTAAAGTACTCAATGAGCACTTTAATTTGGTATAAAACAAATTAAAAAGTTATATAGAAAAATATGTTTTTTAAGGGTTTGAAATTGCACGTATTCTCATATGAATCACTTAAAAGGGGACGGAGGGAGTAATGATTGCTCCTCTACAGTCCTATCTCACCAAAAGCTAAGGAGCAGGGACCCTGAAGTACAACAGAAAAACTGCACCATGAGCACACCAAAACGGAGCCGTTTTGGAGCGCAAACCAAGTGCTTCGCCAAATGTAGTCTTGTGGGGCCCACCTCCGGATCCCACACAAATTATCTGAATTGTTAAATAATTTATTCATGTGGTATTGGAGAAAATCAGACCTATCGAATATTTGTACATAATTGATCTAATACGTTCGATTTTCATTCAGAATTTGGGACCCTATAGTTCGAAAGAATCTTTAAGAGATACTATACAATTGTGCGCTTAGTAAATCAAAATATCTGAACCGTATGTGTCGTAAGACTCGTTGAGAATAGCAATCAATAAAAAAAATTATCTTGATCAAACATCGATAGGTATCGAAACAATTCATAGGTATTAAAAATTATCCTACACACCTAAGGTTTAGAACAATGGGTTACCCAACGCACAATTGTATAACTTTTTTTGAAGATTCTTTCGAATTATAGAGTTCTAAAATCTAAAAGAAAATTGAACATATTAGATCAATTACGTACAAATATCCAGAGCGTAAGCTTGCTTTGAGCACTCTAATTTCTTCAAAGTAACAGTGTCGGAGGCACGACCCGGCCAATTAAGGCCAGGAGCGTACCGCCGACAGAAGGGACGAGATGACAAGTGCACACCAAAGGCAAACCGATCGACCCAACGCAAACTCCAACAACAAGCTTTTTAACTGCAACAACTTAAATATACGCTATTGGAGCTAGAATTACCGCGGTGCTGGCACTAAACTTGCCCTCAATGGATCCTCATTAAGGGATTTAGATTGTACTCATTCCAATTACCAGACTCAAACGAGCCATGTATTGTTATTTATTGTCACTACCTCCCCTTCCCGTGTCAGGATTGGGTAACTTGCGCGGCTGCTGCCTTCCTCGGATGTGGTAGCCGTTTCTCAGGCTCCCTCTCCGGAATCAAACCCTAATTCTCCGTCACCCGTCACCACCATAGTGTTGATAGGGAAGAAATTGGAATGATGCGCCGGAAATGGTTCAGGTCTTTTGTGTGAGACCCGGAAGTAGGCCCCACATGACCACTTTTGGCGAAGCACTTCGCTTGCGCACCAAAACGGCAAAACGGCACCGTTTTGGTGCGTTACATGGTGCAGATTTTCTACTGCACTTTAGGGTCCCCGCTCCCCAAAAGCTATGGAAACACTAATGTAAATCTGCAAACTACAAAGGGGGGGTCCAGCTAGTCTCCAGTGTCTTACCAACAAGTTTGCCTCGGACAAGGGGTATGAGTCTCCTTAAAGTGTCCCTCAAGAAACTCGAAGTCATGTCCTCCTGAACACCAAATCACATAGAAATAAGCTCTTAATCACCAGACTACCACCCTAGTCGGTCCCAAATCTGTGTTCAACTTTTGACACATCTAAGGCAGTCTATTTGGCATGCACAAGACACTCGAGACATGGTCCTCCAGTTTTCAACATGATTGTCGGTACTAATTAGAAAAGGGTTGCAGTCTTGGCACAAAAAATGAGCAATTTCATCTATATATGAATTCTTTCAAACTCTGTTATAAGCGGACTCCAAGTGCCGTTGGCCTTTTCAATCTCTGTGCCATATAGTGATCCTGTATGTGTTTTTCAATACTCAAAACAACTACTATGGAGCACCAATTACCAACTGTTCAACTATTATTATGCAGTTATTTGGGGTGGTTTATATGGAATTGACTTACTTTCTCAGAAAAAACTAGTTCCCAACAAACAATTCTATATCATGCGATGCAAACTGCCCAAGAATTTCAACCAGATCTTACATGTGGGAGTTGTGACATCCAAAACTCTACCAAACCTCAAAGAAATGACAGGATGCATTTGTTGGGTTACCCGTCAAGCCAATCAACAAAAGACGTATGCCATTCAACAATCGAAAGGTTTGGCAAAATACAAACCCCCCAAAAATACAAATTAATCTTTTGGAGTGCCCTTAACCTCTTTTCCTATTAATTTTTGTCTCGAACATGAGCTACGATGCTGGAGTGCCGTGCCAGGTCCTGATCCTACTTCAATAAATTGATGTTACATCCGAAAATTGGATTCCATAAGTGCATCGCAGCAAGCTGACTACCTCACCATAACAAGAAGAAGCATATGGATTGAGCCCGTGGTTAAGATGTTTCAAACAATTTTCCAATCCAAGGTCCCATGCTTTTCTCAAGCCGGGTTTTTCCTAGTTATGTGGCAACATAAAAAGCACATATTTTCTGACTATATTGAGTGAACCCACCAAAAGTAGGGTACACCAAAATTAGAGATGACATTTGATACTGAAACACCACAACAAATAAATACTAAATCAAGAATGAGACGTGGACGGGACATAACAGGCAGCAGTTTGAGCAAAAGATGCATAAAAAAGACTTACCTTTTGAACTTCTCCAGTGCAGTATGCATGAAAAGACACATGATGAACAACAAATGAAATCCCTTATAGCCGGTCTCACTGTCCCAACTCCATTTTAAGCTAGCCATGGGGGCTCCTTTTATCTTTAGGAATACTTGCTTGACTGTCCTAACATTATGCATTCTACGCATTAATCCAATGATCTGTTCTGATGAAACTGATCCGATGCGGGAGAGATACGAAGAGTGGCTGCAAAAATACAAGCGAGAGTACAGGGATAAGGGTGAGCGGGAACATCGTTTTGGAATTTACAAAACAAATGTTCAGTTCATTGACCAGTTCAATTCCCAAAACTTCTCATTCAAGCTCATTGACAACAAATTTGCAGACATGACAAATCAGGAGTTCAAATCCATCTACTTGGGCTTTGGAACTAATACAAGTCACTCAGGCATGGGGGAGAGCTTTGCATATGAGGAATCTAAGGATTTACCAACTACCGTTGATTGGAGGATGCAAGGTGCAGTCACTCCAGTCAAGGATCAAGGCCAATGTGGTAAAGTATTTTCATGTTCCTACATGAACAAAAGGACTATCGAGTATACTTAAAATCTATAGGAGGAAGACTAACTAACAACTAATTATATTGCAACTTCTCCTCTGGATAAAAAGAAATTATAAACAGACTCTTATAAAACATTCTATGACTAATTCAAAGGACAAGAGATTCTTTTGAAGTTGTTATCCACATCCAATCTTTCTTTCCACGTAAGTTCAATACATGAAATCATTAAGCATGCAAAGACCAGACTCCAGTCATGTCCTGTGAATCCCCACAGACAATCATGATGCACCAAACCCATTCTAATTGTAACACCATTTAGCATGACTGCATGACATTGTTTTTCTAATTAGGTTGGTATAGACTTTTATTAAACCAAAATAAACCACAAGCCTATTGTTGCATGCAATACTAGATATTACACCTTCAACTTTCATGCTTCTCACTGAACAAGACTGTGTGTGTCTTTATAAATCATTTTTGAGAGAAGACTAACTTTTGACTACATTTCAATCTTCTCGTGGCCACATACTATTTAGATTCCCAGTGAGCTTAAGTAGAAAATAGCAAGGCATAATGATAATAAAGATTTTTCGAAGCGGAATCAAAACCAAGATCTTTTGTGAATGGTCTCTGAAGTAAAAATTCAGTCATTAGGAGACATCTCAGTCAAGTTATTGAACATATTTTTACTAATACATCATCATGCTAAGTTTAAAACAAAAAGATAGTTGCCTTCAGAAAATGATAATAGTTTTCAATCAAAACGTATAAGCTTGCAATTGTAAAAAATAGAGAGAGACATAATGTTTACTTACCTTTCACTGCAGGAAGTTGTTGGGCATTCTCAGCTGTCGCAGCGGTGGAAGGCATAACCAGTATCAAAACGGGCCAATTGATGTCACTATCAGAACAAGAGCTCGTGGACTGTGATGTTGAAACCGGGAACCAAGGCTGCAATGGTGGATACATGGATAAAGCTTTCGCATTTATTATAAAGAACGGTGGCATTGCAACAGAAAAAGATTACCCTTATGTAGAAAGAAATGACAATTGTGACAAAGCTAAAGCTGCAAAGTCCGCAGCGACAATAAGTGGCTATGTACTTGTACCTCCAAATAATGAGATGAGCCTACAAGCAGCAGCAGCCAAACAACCTGTATCAGTTGCAATTGAAGCTAGTGGCTATCCATTCCAGCTCTACTCTGGTGGTGTCTTCTCAGGCCAATGTGGGACGAATCTCGATCATGGAGTAACAGTAGTTGGCTACGGGGCATCTGATGGACAAAATTACTGGCTAGTGAAGAACTCATGGGGCACCGGATGGGGTGAATCAGGCTACATAAGGATCAAACGCAGTGTTACAGATAAAGAAGGTACTTGTGGAATTGCCATGGAACCCAGCTACCCAGTGAAGGGCTGAACCATCAGTGACAATATAAAACATAATAGGCATTTATATCTAAAGTGGGCTTTAACACTTTGCATGTGTATTTTAAGCATGAATAAGGTGGATCCTGTAGCATGTAAGAGTAGATCACCAAAATGCGATGATCCCCAACACAATAAAATATGAAGAAAAAAAAAATACTCTTTAAGTTTCTTTTCTGGTCTAGAATTCATCACAGTGCCATTAAAAGCAGGGCAAGAGTTCTGTTGCACCTAGATGACTATGTCACAATTGGCCTCCAGGCTGTAAACTTGTCATTACATTAACTCGAACCAAATCAAAACAAATTACACGCATGGAGATGACAAGGTTTTACAGGTAGGAGAAAGGTTCATCCTTGAGTCCAACCTCCATCAGCCACACACAGATGCTCCTCGTGATGACAGTGTGTTTGATCAGTAATATAATTTTGAAATTGGTGGAAATGGTTGCACAAAAAAGGAGGGTGGAGTTCACTAATCAGAGTAGCTAAAATACCACACAACCCATAGCTTTACAACATGAAGGACAATAAAAAAAACAAGAGCAATTCGTTTAAGTTTTACTTCCACCAAAGAGCTGATTCATTGAAGTTTTACTTCCACCAAAGAGCTTATATGTTCGTTGCAGTTTTACTTCCACAAAGAGCTTATATGTCCATGCACTGACAGTCTGAAATGATATCAGGCCAGCAAAAAAACATATGTTATTCACTAATCAGGGTAGCCAAAAAAACACACAATCCATTGCTTTCAAAAAATAGAGTTAACATGAAGGACTATGAAGCACCGATACCTCTAAGGGTCGCCGTATCGCAGTGTCGGGACACAGGGACACGGAGGGAAACGTGTCCGGACATGCCACGTGGATGGGGACACGACTTAATTGAATTTTTAGAGGGGGACACGGATGGAGACATGGCGGGGGTCAATTTGAAATTTTTTTGAACTTTCTGGGGTAAATTTATAATTAATCAAAACTTTAGGTAAAAAAGTGTAATTTAGCAATATATATATATAGAGTCCCGATCTAGTCCGGGATCCCTAAGTCCGGAACTCATAGTTCCAGATCAAATTTTCATGATCCGAACCGTCCAATGTGTTCAAAAGGTGTTTTCAAGGGTCCACGCGGAAAATCATCAAAAAAAAATATTGGGAAGGGTTTGATCTAAACAGTTTTTCGCAAAACTGTAAATATACAGGTTGTGTTTGGTTAGATAGTTTAGTTTAGTTTTGATGATGTCAGCAGGTGTAATGAGTGGAGAGAGATAAGAGAGAGAAAAGAGAGAAATGATGATGTCATCAAAACTAAAACTAAAACTAAACTGGGAAACGAACAAGGCCACAACTTTTGCGAAAAACTGCTTGGATCAAGCCCTTCCCGGTATTTTTTTTTTTTGCAGATTTCCCGCATGGACCTTGGAAAACACCTTTTGATCACATTGGACGGCTCGGATCATGCAAAAACATTTTTTAAAACCTTCAAAACACCCAAAAACCTTCAATCCGGGATCCTTGACTGGATCACCGGTGTGTGTATATATATATATACACGGACGATCCAGTCAAGGATCCCGGAAATCCCGGATTGAAGCGTTTTGAAGCCCTTCCCGATATTTTTTTAACGATCCGAGCCGTCCAATGTGTTCAAACGGTGTTTTCCAAGGCCCACGCGGGAAATCTTCAAAAAAAAATACCGGGAAGGGCTTGATCCAAGCAGTTTTTCGCAAAAATTGCATATTTACAGTTTTGCGAAAATCGCTTGGATCAAGCCCTTCCCGGTGTTTTTTTTTTGAAGATTTCCCGCGTAGGCCTTGGAAAACACCTTTTGAACACATTGGACGGTTCGGATCGTCAAAAAAATATCGGGAAGGTGGAGTCCCGGATCCGGGACTCCCGGACTAGATCGGGACTCTATATATATATATATATATGGGGGCAGATCCGTAGACACACACTTTGCACACATATTTTGACACTCCATCTCAGCCATTGAGATGGAGGGCTAAGATTAAATTTTAAAAATGACTCATTCTCCCACATTTTAACGTTGACCCTCTCTCTCTCTCTCTCTCCCCCCCCCCCCCCCCCCCAAAATCCCTGAACCCACGCTGAAAATCTCCACCAGAAGAGAACATCGAACAAATGGAAGAAGGAGAAGAAGAGGAAATCGAAGAACGAGCAGGATCTCTCTCTCTCTCTCTCTCTCTCTCTCTCCGCGTCTGGTTTCGATTTTTCTGTACATCGAACAATTTCTAGCTTTTTGGTCTTTGAAACCCCATTGATGAAGAACAACCAAGGTCTCTCTCTCTCTCTCACCCCGTCTGGTTTCAATTTTTCCCTACATCGAACAGTTTCTAGGTTTTTGGTCTTTGAAACCCCATTGATGATAATAGTTAGTTCGTTTTGAATGGGCACATCACTTGGGATTTTAGTTTCTTATATCTGGTGTCATTCAAATGACAACCAGGGAATCAATTTTGCACCCACCTATGCTCAAAATTAGGAACGACATATAAGTAATACCTTCGAATTTATTGCTAATGCAATTGGTAATATCTCTCCTTAAGAAATTGTTTGATTTTCCCTTTCAGTTTATAAAACCCAACATGGGATCCAGGAACGCTTTGTCAACGGCGTCGGCTCATCCTCGGGACTGGGGGGGAGAGGCAGAGCGTGAGGTGGGTTAGAGTCCAGTGGTTCAGGGATTTGGGGAGAGAGAGAGAGAGTGGGGTCAACAGGTCAGTGTTAAAATGTGGGAGAATGGGTCATTTTTAAAATTTAATCTCAGCCCTCCATCTCAATGGCTGAGATGGAGTGTCAAAATGTGTGTGCAAAGTGTGTGTCTACGGATCCGCCCCCTATATATATATATATATGGAAAATGGTCTCCTAAGGGATCCCTCACCAAAATTCCGTGCGGACTTGGCATTTCCGGATCAAATTTTGACGATCCGAACCGCTCAATGTTTTTAAAATGCATTTTTAATATGTACAGTTTTACCGAAAACTGTGTGGATCAAGCCCTTCCGGGTATTTTTTTTTGAAGATTTTCCGCGGGGACCTTGGAAAATGCATTTTAAAAACATTGAGCGGTTCGGATCGTCAAAATTTGATCCGGAAAGTTGACAAAGGGCCAAGTCCGCACGGAATTTTGTATGAGGGATCCCTTAGGAGACCGGCTTCCATATATATATATATAAATATATATATAGAGTCCACTTCTAATCCGGACTTTTAATTTCCGCACCTTTTGATCCAAAATTTTTTTTGACGATCCGATCCGTCCAATGTGTTCAGAAGGTGTTTTCAAGGGTCCACGCGGAAAATCTTCAAAAACAAATACCGGGAAGGGCTTGATCCAAGCAGTTTTCGCAAAAAATATATAAATACAGTTTTTGCGAAAACTGCATGGATCAAGCCCTTCCCGGTATTTTTTTTGAAGATTTTCCGCGTGGACCCTTGAAAACACCTTCTGAACACATTGGACGGATCGGATTTTCCAAAAAAAATTTGCAACACAAAAAAACCCCATTTTTTCCTTAAATCCGGGAGTGTGGACTAGAAATTGACCTATATATATATATATATATATATATGTGCAACAAATATCCAATAAGGGCTCCCTTAAACTCTACGGTGCGGGATTTTGTTCGAGATCGTTAGATGTGTTTAAAACGTATTTTTAAGGTCCAACATGAGGATTCGTCAAAAAAAATACTCGGAAGGGCTTGATCCAAGCTGTTTTCGATAAAATGTGTATATGTACATTTTTATCAAAAACTGCTCGGGTCAAGCCCTTCCGGTCGAATCCTCGCGTTGGACCTTAAAAACACGTTTTAAACACATCTAACGGTTCAAATCGTCGAAATTTGATCCCGAACGAAAAATCCCGCACTGTAGCCTGTATAAGGGAGCCCTTACTAGAAATGCCTACTATATATATGTATATACACAACTCTTCCACCTCATCAATCGACAGATTCAATAGAAGAGGAGTTTGGAACCCTAATTCACTATGCTAGTGCTGGAAGCTTAGTCGATAAACAGGTATGTCTCTCTGTACTCCCTCTCCCTCTCGTCTTTGTGTATGTGTGTGTTTTGTTTTGTTTGCATTTTCTAATATATATACACACACGTGGCATGTCCCCTGTTGTGTCCGTATCCATATTATTTTAGAATTCCCATGTCCGTGCATCATAGATGAAGGACAAAATAACAAGAGCCATTCATTGAAATTTTACTTCCACCAAAGAGCTTGTATGTCCATGCATTGATTAAGTCTGACATGATACCAGGCCAGGCAATAGACATACACTATTCATTAGAAAACTCAATGAAGACTATAAATCTCTTACACTACTAAGTAACAATGTATTGATCACAACAAGTCTTTGGTCGAACTACCGAGAAATGATGAACATTTGATAACTAACCGAAGGTCTTTATATTTCCAGTTTTTGCAACCACACGGCCCAAACGGCATCCAAGAAGCTAAGACTTCAATTCTACAAACTTTTGCCTCACAGCAGAGGCAAACTCGTTCTCCCCAACACTCACCAGCCCCTCAACTAGCTTCTGCCTTGCCCTAATGTAAGGTATAAAGCCTCTTTCCGTCATCCTCATTACAACTTTCCCCGCCCAAACAAATTCACCACACTCCAAGCAGCCTTCAACCACTAACTCATAGGTTTCAAAACCGACGGCGAATCCTGCCTTCTCCAAAAACTCAATAATATCAACCGCTCTCCGAATCTCTTTGTTTCTGCGCATTGCCGCAACCAATTTCACCACCGTTTCCTGTCTTGGCGTTAATCCAATTTTTGCCACCATCTCTTTCATCTTTTCTGCTGCAACTGTAGTCCTTCTGACTGCACACAGAGCACCAATTACAGAACCATAACTTTCCAAGTTAGGAACACATCCTACCCCACTCATGCTGTTCAACACATTAACTGCATCTGTCAAATGATCGACAGCACAGAGTGAGGAAATAATGTAATTGCAAGTTCCAGTATCAGGATTATAACCAATTGATTGCATCTCCAGAAATAGGTTTGAGACAGACTGAGATTGGTGTCGTCGATGAAGCCATGCATTGGAAAGAAAAAGCTGAGTTTGGGGGACAGGGATGCAGCCAGAACGTAGAGTTCGTTGAATAATGGCAAGAGCAATGGGAAAGGGATCAGGGCTTTGGAGGGTGTAGGAGAGAAGGAAAGAATAGGCAACATGACAGCGGTAACGGGGTCTGACAGGGATAAAAGATTGCAAAATTTCATCAATGATTTGGGTTCTCAGATGCTGGGGGAAGGTGGAGAGGAATGAGAATGGGTTTGGGTTTTGGCAAGACTCTTTTGAGGCAATGAGAAGATCAGGAATTTGCTGGTATTTTTTGGCCTCCACTGCTGTTCTGACATATTCTTCAAGTGTCTGATATGAAGAGATAAAACGAATGGAACTCCACTGAAGAAATGGTTCATGGAAACGAAAAAGAGATGAACAAATCTTTGTCGCTGGAGTCAACATCTTTTAAAGTCTCCAACAATAACATACTGATGGAGGACCATGGGTTTTATGATGCAATAAAAAACAGTAGGCATTAAGGGCATGCACAGTCCAGGTAGTCAGTGATTTGTAGCTGAAACGATTAAAAGATACAAGTTAGAGACAAAAAAAAAAACATTTAAAATGTAATATGTTAAAGTATTGAAATTCCTATGTCCAGAGCATAAAGCCGACGATAGCAAGACCACAGAAATATTAGAAGCCATAATTGGAAATGTAAGTAATTCATGAAAAAAATGAGTGGTCCAGACTCCAGACCAGTTATGTCTGCCTTCGAGAATAAGAATTAATCCCATAAAAAGTAAGAGGACAAATAAATGACGAGCAAACCTTGGGGTTTAGCCCAATGGTTGTGTAGCGCTCTTTTGGAGCGCGAGGTCTAGGGTTTGACTCCTATGGACATGAGGTTGGCCCTCATAGTAATCTAACTGATACTAACATCCTATCATCTTGCAAAAAAAATGACGAGCAAAATCAATGAGAGCCCGAGACATGAGACAGAGAACAAGAAACCGCATTCATACATTCACAGGGCAATTTTGAAACGTCAAAAGCAAAGACTTGGCTATGAATATTCGTGCACTTTTATGTCTATATCAATAAGAAATCTCCTTAAACGTAAAAAAAAGATAATAAATAATAAAATAAAATAAAATAAAATTCTTTTGTACTACATGAGATATCAACAATTCCTCTATTTTACCTCTGTCTACTAGAAAAAAAAAGGGGGGCAATATAAAGCCAAGCTTAAGTATTCACACAGGTTTTGGGCCCTGAAAGGTCATAGGTTCAATTCATGCAATTGATGCTCCTCGGTGAGGCCGGCCCAAAGGTTTGGAGTGCCTTAGGCCTAGACTAAAAATTGTGCCCTAAGAGTACAACACTTAAAAAAAAAATTCAATAGCAATCACAATACGAGAAAGCCAAAACAATATAAGTTCTACTAATCAATACTAGGTGCGAAGCCACACGTGCATTGCACGTATTGTTGGCCCGTGAATGCCCGTGACAAGTTGATTTAGCATATGAAGCAATGTATTGCTACTATATGCATTGCAAAAGTTGATTTAGTATATGCATTGCAACAGGCCTATTGTGAAACAACAAACAAGCTACATAGAGAGGCAGATATAGACCAAAGAAACGTTCGACAAGATACTTTAAATAAGTATCAGAAAAAACATCTCAATTTTTCTTTTTTCAGCAATAATATGAATACCTTAGACCCAAACATGTATTTAGTCCTAAATAAAGTCCATGTTTACCTTGCAAGTGTTCACATTATAGCAGATTGACATCTTATTGCTCAAATGATAGACACTCAAATTAATACGGTTTCTCCACAATCAGACTTCTATGCATCATGTAGCAGTGACATGATCTATATATGTATTTTGATCAAGCCATAAAGAGACTTTGGCAATGTAAATTATGTAAGCAAACAGCTTTGGTGGACCATTTCCCAGCTGTCTTGAAAGTTCTTCGATTTGTTAGTCGTCCATGATTTTTTGCAGAGATTCTTGCTAGATTACAACGAAAAGAGTTATTAAAAAGACCAATTATTGCAAAAACATTGCACAAGCTTGCTAGAAAAAGCAGTAATGTTCATTTTTGTTGATTATTACTTTTGTTGGTCCTTCATTAAGGGAAAAATGATTTAGATTCTCATAGTTGGTGTGAACGAAAAATTTTCAGATATTTTGTAGAAAGTTAGCAAATACGAAGTGCTCTAAACAAAGACAAGGGAATAAAACAGATTGGTTCTAATCAGACCGTATGCGCTCAGCGCAACATAATCATTGGCTCTCCACCGTTGTGAATCTTCCAATATTTCCAACAAAACTAATGCAATCATCGTTTTCACAAGATTCTTCAAAGATAATGCAATCATCGTTTTCATAAGATTATACATTCTTTGAAGCATTTCTAACTCTATACAATTAATACCAGCCCTAAAATACACCTAGTTTCTAACCATGCTTGCCCAATTTTTTGAAAATATAAAAAAGGTGCACAGTACAAGAGCAATTTCCCAGAATTCTACAGCGACAATTGACAAAGAAATAAACCCAGAATTCTACAGTGAGGGAGGGAGGGCCGACTACCAAGGGCAAGGGAAGAAGAAGAACCGAAGAACAGAAGAAGAATTAAGGAAGGAGAAAGGAAACCTAACAGCGATGGGATGGGCGGTCGCTAGTCGACTGACGGGACGGCGATGGGCGGTCGACGGCGATTCGGATTCCCTTCTTCCTCTTCTCTCCCTCGCCTTGACTGTCTCTGTGAGTATCGACTGTATCATTCCAATTTGAACGAATAAAGATCAGATTTCCATATTTTTTTTATTTTTTTTAGTATCAGGTTTAGGCCCTTGTAATTGAGATTGGGCCTTCTTTTTTTTTTGAACTAATATAGGATCTTTTTTTTGGGTTGTCAAAAAAGAGTTCTAATCTAGAGTATTTTAAAAAAATATTGAAGTGCCCCAAAAATTAGCCCTTTTTGGAGTGCCCTAGGCTCAGATCTCTTGGGCCTAGTGCCTGAGCCGGCCCTGTGACATCTAGGTTGTGGTTCGGTAGTTTTTATGCATTTTTTGTCTTTCGGAATCGGCAGTGAGTTTGGAGTCCTTATAGTCACGCACGGTGGGAGGGTTACTATGCCGGTCGCCCCCTCCCTCCTCCACCCTTTTTTCCGAGAAAAAAAGTTCACATATAATAATCTTTGGCTCCCAATTACTTGTATCCAAATTGTGCCAAGGGTCTAATGTGACTCGTGTCTAAGCAATCCACACATCCAAAGCTTGTCCGATTATTACAGAGAGAAAAAATAAACAACTATTTAGGACGATGCTTATTTTGTCTCGAAATCAAAACAATAACATTTCACAGCCGTAGATTCCAGTCCACTTGTACACCCAATTCAAAGCTAGAAAACGTCTACTGCAGTCATTACCGAGATGGGTCATTCGCATTAGGTTTTTCGTCGGAACTTAGAAACAGTTAAAGATATGGATTCGTTGAATTCGGAATGAACGTATGTTTGAGTTCAGGAAAGAGTAATACCAGGCCATCAACGGTAATGCCGTCGGAGCAATTACGGAAGTTGTCGTTGGGAATTTCCACCCGTCTGGAATCAGATCTTCTGCACCGAGCTCCCTGCATCGATAAAGCGCTCCCACTTGTCGATTGTTCTTCATTAAACTGCAACTACTACCTTCTAATCTTAATTACGGATTCTTCCTTCAAGTTTTTGCTTATAACATATTACATATTTAAGTGATAGAGTAAAATATCTACTTACCCCTTAAACTATCAAAGTTTTTTTTACTTCCCCCTTCAACTACGAATTGAACTCTCTTCTCCCTCCAACTATAATTTTCTTCTTTACTAAGGACAAATCACTTTTTTCATCTAAAATTTGTGATGGAAACCGTTAACTTTTTTTTTCTAACTGATGAAAAAAGAGAGGGTAATATGAAAATTTCATACACCACAACAAATTAAGCCAACTGAGGGTTTTCTTTCATTCTTTCATTTTGTCAATCAAAGGGTTTTTCAGACAACAACTTCCACAAAGAGATTTCGGAGAAGGATTTCAGCTCCATTGGTCACCAAAGCTAGGGTTTCAACTTTTAAGGATGGCATGGATATTAAGGGCTCCCATCAGAAGAAAATCGACTTGTAAGTATCGAGCAATCCATTTTTTTTCTTTCAGAAACCCACTTTTTCGGGATTGAGGGAGTTGGATTCGATTTTTTTCCTTACATTTGATCTGTGATCAGATCAACATCAGTTCTTCTTTTCTAGAGGGTGGTCAATATAACTGTGGCCCCAAGGAAAGTCGGTATTGAGCTTCTTCTCCGTCTTACGTGCTTCAATCAATTCAACACGAAATGTCATTAAAGAGATTTATCACCATCGTACGAGTTAAATAAAGGTGGAATTTTCGGTATTAATTAAGTTGTAGTAAAAAAAATGACCTACCGTATATATAATAATCCACTTTGTATATAATAATCTTACCTTTTTGCTCTGATAATGGTGGTTTTCATATAAGAATCCTAGTTTTGGTCTAAAAATCTATGCGCACGACTCTACCAATTTAGGGTAGTTGAAGGGGGAAGTAAAAAAAAAATTTGATAGTTTAAGGGGCAAGTAAATATTTAACCCAAAAGACTAATATATCTTTGAGACTAACTTTTCCATCCACTTGATGGATGGAAAATGTGATTTGTCCTTGTGAAAGAAAAAAATGATAGTTGAAGGGGGAAGGGAGTTCAATTGGTAGTTGAAGGGGGAAGTAAATTTTTTTTTGAAAGTTTAAGGGGCAAGTAAATATTTTACCCTTAAATGATACAATAGTTAAACAAAATTCTACCCCCCTGGGTCCGAAATTTTGGTTCACCAACTTCACCTTGTCTTTTCTTGGGTCTAAAATGTAGTCATTAAATTTTAAAAACGAGGGTAGTATTGAAAGTACATGTTATTTGAAAAATAATGATTGTATCTTACTAAAAAGTTGAATTTCCAAAAAAGGGATCAAAATTTTGGAACGAATAATGTAAATACTTGTCATCTTTATCTTCATACCTTGATCATAGAATAACTAATACTCCCTCCATGCCATTTTCATAGTCCCATTTGGAAATTTCAACTTTTTAAAAGGAACACAACTATTGCTTCAATAAATGTTCAACTTTTCATTTATACCCCCGTAATAAGGAATTAGACATTCTGAGTCTTTCCTTTCTCCGTCATTGAACGGGGCTTTAGCGAATGTGTTACTAATGTAGAACATCTTTTAGGATTGGATAATTCCCTCCCAATGATAGGAATATTGGATATTAAGGTTGGATGAATAAGAAAAGCAATTCAAAGAGACTAAAAAATGAATAATCTCGTGATATAGTACTAATTTTATTACGTTTTAAAGCGTTGGATCAGCATTTGCCCTTATTTCTATTAACCATCCTCACCTTATTAAAATTAACTTTAGTTAGCCAATGGCATTCCGTAGTGTCAGTGTGTCACACGATGGCCTTGCAAAATGGGCATGACGTGTGTGGCACTAGACATTGCTAGCCCCCAAGTTACCTCAAGTATGTTTGCAATAGAAGCAAACAAGTTCAAGTAAGTACATTGGCCACAACGTTAAACCAACCGACAATGAGTGCAAACAACAAGCTTACATGAGCAACACAAGTAGCACAAATTTGCACAACACTTTAGCGGAACAAGCAACGATTGTATTAACAACATGAACAATGAGTACAAGTTGGAAGTTGAACTCACCTCAAGGTCCCCCCTCATATATGATTTCTAAGTATTTTTACAAGTGACGAATAAATATGGGGTACACTCGAGGGACTATAATGAAAATACGACTAAAAGTGTATAATAATAACTATTTACAACATTTGTACATGACTCAAATTACATTAATTACATTGACTGACCTTCTCAGAAATTACACAAGTGATCTTCCAAAATAAACCTTGAAATTTTGTTGTTGGCATAGATGGTGACTTTTTTGGATAATTAGATGGTGACTTGAAGGAGGCAGCTCCAACAACATATGCTCGGCAATGTGGGTTGTTTTCACCTCATTCCCTTTGTCTTTGTTATATGGTCATGGTAAGACAATTATTCATATGTTCAGGTTGCCTGTGCTCAATTACATTGATCGTCGTACATATCGGGGTGCTGTGTGTATTGTAGCGACATTTGGCATGAATTGACTTCTAAATTTGTTGTGCTAGAATTTGGACTCTTCAAAAAGGATATTCTTGTTGAAGCAAGTCCTTATTCTTAGTTCAATATAAGATGTCCATATGAAGAGCACCCGTTTCTTATTAGGGAAAAAAGTTTAGCGTTACATAGAGGCTTTCAAATTCAGGGTAATGTCAGATTACAAGTTGTCAAATCAGTTGATGTATGTGAGAAAAATGACTTGTGAAAGGGTATCAAAAATGCCGAAAATGCCTTAGTGGAAAACTCAGTTTAAAACATTTTTATAACCTTCTTAAAAAGCAAAAACAATTTTGCATTCCCAAACCCAACTTTTGTTATAGTTGATCAAACAGGGAGTTGGAGAAATTATAGAAAAGGAGCCAAGTAGGAAAAGGTATATTGGAATTAACCACTTTCACAAGGAATTGAAAGTTATACATGCAACAACCCCGCGGCACTATCATTAGGCATTTGACTAGGTTTTATAGTTTACACACAATATTCTCTCTCTCTCTCTCTCTCTCTCAAGTTTTTCCCTTTCGAATTTCAAAACTTAGAGCCTAAGTTTTCTCCGTTATTCCAGAACTTGTTTTTTACACTTTTTATTTTTATTTTTTATGAATGCACTCCATTCCTTGAACTATTTTGTTTTTTTCATTTCGTCTTTATTTGGCAAAAAAGTAAAAAACGGTTTTTTGGTTGTCTTTATTAAAAAAAAAATTGCATTTTTTGTTTTGCATCAAGTTTTTGTGGTTTATGGATTTGTCTCTACGAGATGAATCCAAAGAGTATAAAATTATGGTCGAAACTAAATTTTTTTTTTAATAAAGCCGAAATTAAACCAATAAACTGATTTATTTTGGTATATTTTCGGCTTTATTAAAAAAAAATATTACTTTTGCCATAATTTTATACTCTTTGGATTCGTCTTGTCGAGATGAATCCATAAACCACAAAAACTTGACGCAAAACTAACAAATGCAATTTTTTTTGAATAAAGACAAAACAAGAAAACCAAAAAAACACTGTCTCTCTTTTCTTCCAAAGCGTGCAACTTTTATGTGTAATTTTTCATTACCCATTAAAATTATATATGGCACTCGTGAAAAGAAAAAAAGAATAAAAAAAGAGAAAATATGTGATGAAAAGGAACAATTGTAATTTTGTTATTTTATATTTCGTTTTATCTCAAACCAAATTGGCAAATTCTTTCTCCGTCCCAACAACATTACCCAGCCCGCAAAACTAGAATTTCGAAAAATGCGTTCTGGATCAAAAAAGTTCCAACAAAATTTCAAAAAATACTAGATGTCATTCTTGCAATTTTCAAAAAAAAAAAAAACTTGAATTTATTTTTATAAAACATACAGGTATTCATTTTAAGCCAGTCTGACAGATGAGATATTCTTTTTAGGAAGATACATAAATTGATTTAGGTGGATTTCCCATTTGGTTTTATGAGAAATCATGTAAAATAAAAGAGTCGATAAAATCACTTCGTATTTTTTTTTTTTTTGGTTATTCGTCATTACTAATCTATTACATGGGGAATGGGAGAATGAGACTCGATCTCGGGATACAGTGTGGGATTCAGGAATGCTAGAAATCAGCCCTGAAAATTGCCCAAAACGACGTCGTTTTGGGCGATTACCACTAAGTCCACTTTTGAGAAAATAATTTTTACCGGGACAAGTTGAGTTTTTTTTTTTTTTTTTTCAAAGTTTTTATGTTCAAAGTGACTAAAACCTAAGCCCGGAGTGCCTAAACTCCCCAACCGTATGAAAGTGCCTAAACTCCCAAACCGTATGAAAGTACCTAAACCCCCAAAATCCCATGAAAGTGCCCAAATTTCTAAAACCCTATGAAAATGTCTAAACCCCTAAACCGTACGAAAGTGTCTAAACCCCCAAAACCCCATGAAAGTGCCTAAACTTCTAAAACCTTATGAAACCGTATGATACCCTAAGTGCCTAAACTCTCAAAAAAAATTGACCTACGAATAATGCACGTGGTTATTTTGGTTTTCAAAAAAAAAAAAAAAAGAAGCCTAGTGGTAATTAAGTTTCAACCTTTGTTCTAGTGGGAATTACTTTTCTAAAAAAGTCTTATCTCTTATGTTCCTAGGACTCAAAACAACGTAGTTTTAAGTGATTTTTTTGTTGTTTCTTTTGGCGCCCAAAACGACGTTGTTTTGGGCGATTTTCAGGCTCATTTTTAGGGGCTGATTTCTAGCACCCTCAAATCCTACAACATTAGGCATTCGAGAGCTCTATTGCATGAGCTAGCCACCACTTGCAAAATAATTTAAGTATGTGAGAGCTTCAATGAGAGTTGATAAAATCAGCAAACGAGGAAAGATTATGATAAAATCAAAAATGGGAAACAAGGCATTCTTTTGGAAAAAATTTCCTTTTTACTTCCTATGCTTTGAATTCTTTCCCTCTTCCGTCCCCTTCCTTCATCGCACGTCATAACGGTGTGCCCTCTCCCTTTAAAACTCACCTCTCTCTCTCTAGGAAATGTTGAGATCTGTTTCCTAGCAGATCTATACATACATCGCATCCCTCTCTCTCTCTCTCTCTCTCTCTCTACATCTCTCTGCACATAAATTGAAGGGAGGGGAAATGGGAGGGTACAGGGCAGACGACGATTACGATTACCTCTTCAAAGTCGTCCTAATCGGCGACTCAGGCGTCGGTAAATCGAACCTCCTATCCAGATTCACCAAGAACGAGTTCAGCCTCGAGTCTAAGTCCACCATCGGCGTCGAATTCGCCACGCGTAGCATCCACGTCGATGATAAGGTCGTCAAGGCCCAGATTTGGGACACCGCTGGCCAAGAGAGGTACAGATCCATACCCCTCTCCTTCCTTTCCATTTATTTACGTCTTTGGGTAGAATGGTATATATGGATGTGTGTGATCTATCTGTCATTTATGAAACCGGAACCAATGCTCTGTTTTGGGATCGGTGACGTTTTGTCTATCTCATTTGGTAATTTAATTGTGGGGTTTGATTGATATTTTAGATTTGGACATTGTGAACTCGTCATTTATGGGTTGCCCTGGTGTTACTATAGGTACCACAAAATAATAAGGAAACTGTAAAAAGTGACCAATTGAGATTGGCCGCCGGATATTAATTCGCCTCCAGTTTCGAATCTCATGTCAGCCCATGGCCCTATCAGATCTGGCGTTTTCTTTGGATGCTAAGAAAATGGAGCAAGTTTTAGGCCACATTTGATACCGGGGGTAGGGGGTTTTGGATTATGAATCTTGTGGGTGTATTATTCTGCTGTTTGGTTGCATTTTCTGTGTGGGGAGATTATTAGTCCGCCCAGACTCTGAATCTCTCATTTTGGGGTATTGGCAAACCCATGGAGGTATCTGGCGAGAAAACATAGCCCTCCTCTCATATGGGGCTGGACCTACACGAATATGGGACCCACCCCTTGTGTAAGGGTGTTGGAATAACGTTGTATCCAAAAAAATCCGTGACTTGTATTGTTCAATACGTCCAGACTCTACGAAATTAACACATTATCTAATTAATCCTCTCGCACTTCTCAACCAAAATAAACATGATTATCCCAATCCCTACTTCCAACCAAACAACCAACCTAACTATTAATCCCTCCACATCACCAAATCTTTATCCCAATCCCCTCCTCATTACCATTCCCTTTAACCTATGACATGTATAAAACGAGGGCTAGGGACTTATTTCTGTCTACTACGTGCTTATGTTGTGTTTGATATACTTGGAAGTTGGAAGAAGGGGTGTTCTATGGAGTGTTTGTGCCAGGCTTAGTTGATTGGCCATTAGAGATTTTTATTCCGAGTTGCCATGTGATAGGATTCCACGTCTCCGATATCGAGTATGCAGTTCATTTTTTTTCATTTTGCTATGTAAGGTTAGCATTATTGCCTCTGAACTTAGCTAGAAGTTAATGATTCTGATGAATCTACCCCGGTACCCTATCCTTCTAGACACAGGAGTATTTTACAAGGATGTTTTGTCCTGGACATTGTTTCTTCAAGTTTTGATTGTTTTGCTACGTAGTTTTCATTTAGTTAGAGGCAACGAACAGGCTAATAATGTCAAATGTGCTGCCAATCAAAATAAAAAATAAAAAATAATATCAAATGTGCTTCAAGTTTCAATCCCATGTATTTGTACAATCTAGTGGTGTTTGTTTTATCCCATATTATTATTTTTGGGTAAATTAGCTTGAAATAAAGAGAGGCTAAGCGAATATACAACTTACAAGGGGCATATCCCTAGAAGGACAAAAGAGAAAAGAAAGGAAAGAAAATAAGAAACGAAAAAGTGCAAACTCCCCGGCACAATCCGCCGGGATGGGATAATAGTAAATGGATGGCCAAATGGCTACATCGGACTGGCATAATAAGGTGGCTAATTGCCTAATTCTAGAAAACGTAAAAAGACAGTTGAAACTAATACTTAAATTAGTGTTTCTAGACCACCTAGGAAGAGGGTAGAGAAACACCCAAAATAAATCAACATGCCTCAAAGTTGAACATTCTTCGATTGAGCAAAAGGTAGTTTGATGACACCCTTTTCTTGATCTCTGTATATGAGCCTCATAACTTCAATTAATTCTTCCAACTTGAACCTGGGCTGACTGGATGAAGGAATTGATCATAGCAGTATCAAGTAGTTACCCAGATACGAAGAATAACTCTCTAAGGACAGTCCCTTAGATAGGCAATCCCCAATGCAGTGGGTGCAACAAAAATCTGGGCATAATCTGGACAATCAGCTATGAGCACAGTTGAGCGTAGAGTTTGATCATCATCAAAAGTAACGTGTTCAGCAAAAGTTGTTGCTGCATCTGGATGAAATGAGCCTTGATGAAATAGCCTCTTAGTATAAAAACCCAACAGAAAACTGGTAATCTACTGCAACAAATATGATACATGAGCCAAAGGACAACCCCCTTAGGCTGGGTTTACCCAGTGCAATGGCGAACAGAATAGGATTGTGATGAAAGAGGATCACCCAATACAATGGGCTATAAATCTGCTGGACATGAGACAAATGTTTCCACCAAAACCCATGACTCAAAATAAGTAAATTCATCCAAGCCACAAAGTAAACCGTGACTGGAAAACAGAACTTTGAACAGATCAGCCAAGACAGACACTAGTTAACCTCCCGAGATGAAACAAAATGATACAACAACGTAGCAGATTTACAAACGTGGCTGCAAAACATGCACATGAAAACACAGTGGACTGCCAATATGAACCCAGATTGTAAGAGAGCAAATCGAAAGAAGGAACAGCCTATTGCATTTTATGTGCTCACTCTGCTACTCCCTCGAAATTCTTACCTCCAACAACCATGAGCAATAGGCTAGGGTACCTGACTCCCTCCACTTACAATGTTCCCCCACTAGTTATTAGCTCCTCTCACAAAGAAGGATGAGGCACAAACACACATTGCACATGGGTACACACATATATAGATTCACACACATTTCCAAAGGCTAACTAACCAAATTGTACAGCAACAACATGGAAGGCTGGATTTTATCCCATATTCCATGTTATTTGTTCTTGTTATTGGATCCTTTTACCCACCTGTGTCCAAGCTAACTGTCTGGTTTATATTCTGTGTTAGTTAAGTCAGCTTTCTCTTATGGATGAACACACCACACCATGTTTATATTCCCATGTTATTATATGCGATGGCAAAGAGCTATTTTGATTTAAAGGTGTTCCCCAAGCTCATTTAATTCAAAAATCTTTTTTGAAGATACCGTGCAATCACAAGTGCATACTATCGAGGAGCCGTAGGCGCATTGCTTGTTTATGATGTCACTAGACACGTCACGTTTGAAAACGTGGAGAGATGGTTAAAGGAGCTCCGGGGTCACACGGATGCAAACATCGTGATCATGCTCGTTGGCAACAAGGCGGATTTGCGCCATTTGCGGGCCGTCTCTACCGAGGATGCCAAGGCATTTGCTGAAAGAGAGAGCACATTTTTCATGGAGACCTCTGCGCTGGAGTCCATGAACGTTGAAAACTCCTTCACAGAAGTCCTTACCCAAATCTATCATGTGGTAAGCAAGAAGGCTCTGGACATTGGGGATGATCCCGCAGCTTTGCCCAAGGGTCAAACCATTAATGTTGGCGGCAAGGATGACGTATCTGCTGTGAAAAAAGTTGGATGCTGCTCAACATAGTGTAAAAGAAAACCAGAAAAATAATGCAGGGATATTTGCTCAAATTTCCCCCCCTGGAGTGTTAAACTGGTTGTGGAATATCAAATGCTAGAAGCATGGCACTGAGATGACAAATTTTTTCAATTTTGTGGCATATCCTGTTTGCCGATCCTGAACTTTCTCTAGCTTAATCGAAAGCCTCATGGGCGTTGATCAGCTTTTGTCTTAGGTTTTTTTTCCCTCCTGTTTTTGCTTCACATTCGATATTCCTCCCTTTTCAATCTTCTTCATGTCAAGTGTAATTTTATATTTCGTGCTGCCTATAGGTTATATCATATTTAAGATATTTGATTGCTGAGGATTGGATCCGTTAATGTATTAAGATATTTTATTTCCGGGATACTTGATTGATTCATTAGATGTTCTGTGGAAATGGTGATTCAAGTTTTGCATTATGCTTCTGAAATTGTGGTTACGTTGGTCTATACATGCAGGCAACGTCCATCATGCAGACTGGGTTACAACTTATTCAAACACTCTTGCATTTTGTGATTCTTCGCCAGACACCTCTCTCTCTCTCTCTCTCTCTCTCTCTCTCTGCACGCGCGCACATCGTGACGATAACCAACTCTTATCTTTAATAATAAGAGTAGGGAGCAGATCCTCTAGTAATGGAAGATGAGCTTCCAGTCCAGTTCTGCCTATTTCAGACCCATACCGGTCTCGAATTGATGATTTTGATAGTATATGTAGACCTCGTTGAGTAATTTAAACATGCAAAAATTTGTGTTGATCGGATACCATTCAATAACAAATAGATTACAATAATTTTGAAAAATATAGGACAAACTGGATGGAAATCACTTTTTTCCACTTTTCTCAAGATAAATGCTTTCTGATTAGGTATTGAACGGTATCCAATCAACACGAATTTTTGCATATTTGAAGCACTCAACGAGATGTATATAATGTACGATTCCGATGATCAATTTGAGACTGTATGGACCCAAAAAAAATAGAACTGGACGGGAAGCTCCTCTCGCATTACTGGAGAGGAGCTGCTTCCCAAGAAAATATGTTTTAAAAAATCCGTACAAACCTTTTTGCCTCACAATTTTCTATAAAAATCATGCGCCGGTTTAATCTTGTTTGGCTCAAACTATAAAATTAGTCAAGAACAGTTGTAAAATCTTATGTACAGTATTTTTTTTTAATTTTTAGTGGCATTTATTCATACTATTAATAATGCCACATTGCCACTAAAAAAAATACACATATAACTTGTTAATAGAGCTAGTAAAGTTAAATTAATTTTTAAATATACTTGAAATTTCTCAAACCGCTGGGAAATGTAGTTTCATATTCAAGTTCATCTTTACCAAAAACTTGAAAGAAGTAAGTTCTTTTTCTTTTTCTTTTTTGCAACGGAAGTTTATATAAGGGAGGTGTGAAACAAAAAGGCCTTTTTTATGGAAGAATGAGATTCATTTGATGTAACGGTTGAGATTTAGCTTGAACCCGTTTACAGTTGTAAGTTATCTCCAATGAATCCTGTGGCTGTGGCAGGCCCGGCCCTGAGATTTTCGTGGCCCTAGATGATGATGTAAACCAAGGCCCTATGTTTTTCTAGAGAAAAAAAAATAAAGAATCAATATTTATTTCAAATGATAAATACCGTGTTCCATATTTTGTCTTTTTTGTAATTCGTGTCTTCATATTAATAAAAAATAGTTTTCGGTCATAATTGTCTATTCTTATTGCAAGAATTAGAAAATCAATTGAAATGGGCAATGCGAACATTTTATGAATACGCACGAAGTGATTTATTTATTTTTTCCCCTAATTACTACACCGGCAATTTTTTTTTAAAATATCAACAAATGATAAGGATGTAGTGGAAAGGGAAAAAAAAAGGAAGAGAAGGTAGAAACTGACTATGGCAAGAAAAAAAGAAAAGGGAAGAGAAGGTAGAAAAGGAAAAGAAGAGCCCATGGGAATTGAACCCTTGCATTTACTAGGAAATACACAAACCTTTCCATTATGTCAAATACTTCTCTATTTCTTGTAGTGCAACATTATATATTTATTACTTGTTATGAAGATATATATACCTAATTAAGGCCTTAAAAATAGGCTATTTTTTGTGGGCCCCAGACCCGGGCCTACCCAGCCGGCCCTGGGTTGTGGGTGTATGTTAGATGGCTTACCGATCATCCAACGGTTATCGCGTTATGGGTTATTTTCCATTAATCATACGGCTAAAGCTTTGTTTTTTCCACTGCTACTAGCCAACTACAAGTTTTTTTTTTTTTTGTAAGTACTGCAACAACAAGTTCTTTTCCCTTCCGAAGTACCAAAAAAAAAAAAAAAACAACAAGTTCTTTATTTCTTGGGTAACTATTTGCATATTCTCTAAGAAAATAATAATGTAACCAACAAGAGGAATTAATTGAAGCGTGTGTAATGGAGAACTCGACGCTGTACAGTCTCCACTAATTAACTGAACAATTACTTTCATGAACATATCCAGTTACTTCTGTTAAAATTGGATCGATAATCAAGCACTTTCATGTAGAGGACGGGGACTTGAAAGTTGAGATGAGTTTGCTAATCTGTTTAGAAATCAAACATATGCTACTATAAAGTAGTTTCGGAAAACCTAAGGGTACAGACCCAAGGGTACGGATTTTGCACAGATCTGTTTAAGAACGCACTTGTGGGTCCCACACGGGCAATCTGAACCGTTGATTCATCTTAGAATAATTTTTCAAGGGGCCCCGCAAGAAATCATTTTGGATCAACCACTTACGGAGGTCGGATTACGGTGTGATTTCTCGCTGGTATAGAAGAAAAAGTGCACAGAAAATGTACAAGGGCTTTTGGGGCCCACACGAATAATCCAAACTGTTTAATAATTTCTAAATATTTTTTCCTACGGCCTTGCAAAAAATCAGTTCAATTGGATATGTGTAACTGCTCGATCCAAAACTCCATGTTTTCATTTGTAACAGTTCTAATGAAAACTTGGAGTTTTGGATCGAGTAGTTATACATATCCAATTGAGTTGATTTTTTACAAGGCCGCAGGAAAAAATATTTTGATATTATGTAGGGAAAATTATCCAAATGGTCCATGTAGTTTCACCCGAGTCTCGATTTAGTCCCTCTAGTTTCAATTGCACTCCAACAAACCCTGTAGTTTCAACTTTGGTCGAATTGAGTCCCCGACGTTAACTTCCGTTAGCAAACTTAAAGGAAATCCCAATTTGGGGGGGTTTTTTTAGGGTCGAACTTGTCTTTTCACCCACCCTTCTTCTTCCCCAATTTGAAACCCTAACCCTAAATCAACCCGGTCCATGGCCTCCGGCGCCGGATTCCGCCGCAATGCCTACCCGACCTCCCATCTCTCTCTCTCTCTCTCTCTCTCTCTCCCCCCTCCACCATAGTCCACCTTTGTAAGCCTTTAACCACCATAACCGAAAATCCATCTCATCTTTCACATCCCAATCAGCAAACCCATTCTCTTCCCCAACCCGAAACCACCAATACCCACACCACCGAGACCTCCATAACCCGACCTCCTATCTCTCACAAACCGATCCCCATATCTCTCTCTCTCTCTCTCTCTCTCTCTCTCTCTCTCTCTCTCTCTCTCTCTCTCTCTCTCTCTCTCTCTCGGTTCCACAAAACCCACCAAATACTCCTCTCACCCGAACCAAACCAACCAAACCACCAAAATCTTCACCAATCGGTCCTGGAAAGGGTGGGTTTTGGTTGGTTTGGTTCTGGTGAGAGGAGTATTTGATGGGTTTTGTGGAACCGAGAGAGAGAAAGAGATATGGGGATCGGTTTGTGAGAGATAGGAGGTCGGGTTATGGAGGTCTTGGTGGTGTGGGTATAGGTGGTGTCAGGTTGGGGAAGAGAATGGATTTGCCGATTGGGGTATGAAAGATGAGATGGATTTTCGGTTATGGTGGTTTAGGGCTTACAAAGGTGGACTACGGTGGAGAGAGAGAGAGAGAGAGAGATGGGAGGTTGGGTCGGCATTGCGGCAGAATCCGGCGCTGGAGGTCATGGACCGGGTCGATTTAGGGTTAGGGTTAGGGTTTCAAATTGGGGAAGAAGAAGGGTGGGTGAAAAGACGAGTCCGACCCTCAAAAAACCCCCCAAATTGGGATTTCCGTTAAGTTTGCTAACGGAAGTTAACGTTGGGGACTCAATTCGACCAAAATTGAATCTACAGGGTTCGTTGGAGTGCAATTGAAACTAGAGGGACTAAATCGAGACTCGGGTGAAACTACATGGACCAGTTGGATAATTTTCCCTATTATTTAACGATTCGAATTATTTGTATGAGACCTAAAAGTGGGCCTCAAAAACAGATTCGGGGGAGGTGCTGTGCACCCCTCGGCCGTTGGATCAAGTTTTGGATGGCTCGGATGCGTTCGGCAATTTTTTTTAATTTTGATTTTTTTTACCGGAAAAAAATCAAAACACATCCGAACCGTCCAAAACTCGATCCAACGGCCGAGGGGTGCACAGCGTCATGCACAGCATGGCTGTGCACAGCACCTCCCCCGCTTCCCTAAAAAACCCTTGTACATTTTCTGTACTCTCTTTCTTTTGTACACATAGTCAAGTCCTTTTACGTAGTTTTATCTCTAGTACAAAGCGTCCTATCCAGCATCGGGTAACTGTAAAACAAAAAGAATCATTTAACAATTAACAATGATGTTGGCATTTCCTCCATTTTATAAAAAATAAACAGAAAATTAGTACCTCTACTGACTATAATCGTTTGATTATGCGCAAGCTGATTAGTTTTATTAATTAGAAATTCAAAAATCAATCCACCGGACTGCCATTAAGGTTTAAAAAGTGTATTAAAATATCATTGAGGTTTAATTTTAGGCCTACCAATTTAAATTCATTAGCGTGATGCTTCAATCATGATAACTATGAGCAACCTGCTTGATCAGCTTGATATAGGGATCCGCCTCGGATTCGATAAGGATATTTGCAACTTCCAAAGGGGGCTAGCTAGGGTCTCGCTAATTTGTTAAATATATTCACCAACTTAACATAGGTATGGATCCCCTCGATGCATCCGTAATCGAGTTTCATATATTGGTTTCTTTTGCCGATAAAAAATAAAATAAAAAATAAAAAAACTTACCATATATAGGTAGGGTATGCATGTCAATTGTCATGCAATCTAAGTATATATCATCATTGAACAAATTTGCAATTTTGTTTTTTTATTTTTTCAGGTAGGAGGGATTTCGAACATAATTGGTATCTCGATGGTTTCTAAATCAGTGGTCGCTAATATGAATGACGTTTGATTACAATTCCCGTCAACTGCAGTTTCTATTTTTTAGTGGTTCATGAATAATTTATTGGTTTTCATAAATAGCTCTATTTTGTAAAATTGATGAGTTATTCATAATTTTTATATTGGTTGATTGGGATTATACCGTCATGCTTTTGAGGTATGGGCAATTACAATCATCCTCAATATTTGTTACGGTCAATTACAATCATAACTTAGAGGGGAAAATCTTCATTTTTCAATGCTTTGAGAGAGTCCAAACAAAATAACACAAAACCTTTCATGATTTTCCCACGTTTCGTCATCTAACCCGAATAGATTCTCATCTCAACAACCTCTCCCCATCTTCTTCTTCTCTCTCTCTCTACCAAATATCACTTTTAGCGGCAATTTTTTTAGCGGTACTTCAAAAAATGGCCACCTCCCTCGACCCGCCTCACATTCCGCACCAAAATCCTCACCAACCACCTCCTCCCCCCATCCGAAAGCCCACCTCCCCTCCTCCCCTCCCCCTACCTCAACTACACCTCTCCAACCCTTCCCAATTCGACACGCGCCAGATGCGAGCCTTGTTAGACGGCCACAACTTGGTTGATCGCGATTGGCTGTTCAGGCTAATGACTCAGAGCAAGCTGTTCTGCCCTTGGGATAGGGGTGCGGGGAGGGTTTTTGTGTGTCCGGAATATAACCAATCGATGGAGCAACATATGGAGATGACTTGGAAGAGAATTGAGTATTTGTTGGAAAGAGGGGTTTTTGAAAGGTGGCTTACGGGGAAAGAACCCGAGGGTGAGCTGAGGAAGTTGGCACTTTGGGAAGTCATTGGGATTTTTTATCACTCACACGTGATTATGCTTGGCGTTCACTTCCTTTTATGGTGCGTGGTAATGTCTTTTCTTTTGTTGTTGTTTTTAGTATTTTTATGGGTTTAGACTCAGAGAAGAAGTTAGAGTTGGCAAGTTTTGGGTTGGCCAAGCAGTGCCAGCGCTGGCCCCAATGTTAAATTGTATTGTCATTGGATACAACTCTAAATCGTAGAAGAGCTAAAAATGCTACCCTTTTCCTCTTGGTTTCTCTTAGGCTGTATTTGAATGACCGAAATCTTGAGTAGGAATAGGAATCTGATTACTAGAAATAAAATTCTTGAAAATTTTCTTGGGTGGGAATAGGAATATGATTACTGAGAATCTAATTCCTTGGAATTTGATACCTGGAGTAATTTCATTTTGGTGTTTTGATTAATTTAGTAATCTTACGCGGGAAACAATTATTTTACAAAGTTATTCAAGTCAACGTTTCCTTTTCTTAATTAATGAGCCTGAAATCTGAGATTCACATGGGGTAAGGGAGGAATCAGATTCCCACTTAGTTTGGGATTCTTATTCCTGACTGTTCCGAACGCCGGAATCAGAAAAACATGGAATCACATTCATGTTCCTGTGGTTCCAAACATTGAAATCATGAAAAGAAGGCATCACATTCTTATTCCCCCTCGAGATTGCTACCATACAAATTGAGTGTTAAGGTATTAAGCGGATTAGGAATTCCACTTTCTTTCGGGATGGGCGTACGAACTTTTCCAATTGTTAACTTCCTCTCCCCATTCTATCGTCCAAAACAAGCCAGCCGTTCTAAGTTCCGGGGTTGGGTTGGATCTCTATTATTATAGTCATTGAATTGGGTAGGACTAACTTGAGGTTGAGTTAGTTTGGTGGGGATTTGGGGTGCTTGCTGTGCACCCACCGCACAGTAGGTGCTGTGCACCCATCCGAGCCGTCCGTTGCTCGGATAGACGACCCATATTTCATCTTGCATGCGTGGCAACGAACGGTTCGGATGCAAAGGTCCTGAGGTGAAATCTGGGCCGTCCATCCGAGCAACGGACGGCTCGGATGGGTACACAGCACCTGCTGTGCGGTGGCTGCACATCAGCCACCCCGTGTCCGTTTGGTGGTTGTTCACTTACTGTTAAGTCGTAAAAAATAAAAAAGACATACAAGTTTGAAAAAACAAAAAAAAAATCATTAATACTTCTTTGCAATCCTAGCTGTTGGTGGCGCATAACCCTCGTCCTGGAGAAAATTTTAGGTGCGGATTGGGTGTCGGGCACCACGTGGTGCCCTACACCCAATCCGCACCTAAAATTTTCTCCTCGTCCTGCGTTTGGTAATTGGTTTTTCTCATACAATTTTTACATAAAAGGTCAAACAATATATTGTGATGGGTGATAATAAAAACTTATTTGAAGAATTAGCAATACTCTTCAATCTTGACGAAGAATGAAAAACACAGATCGAGGATTTTTTGTGGTTTGAATGACGTTATGAATAAATAATACTCTACAAGTTGTGAATGAGGAAAGAAGAAGTAAAATCTTTGATTCTCTTCACTCTTATATTTAATTTAAGTATTATTTAAGTATTAAAATAATAAACTTAGTATTATTGTTATATATTTAGATATGTATTTACTTAGTGACTATTTTCACTCTTAAGTTTTGTAAATTCTTCCGTTTATTTGCCTTTCTTTGAAGTGTAATTGGGTATTGGATATTGGGTATTACTCGTTGTACCCGTCCGTTATCCATATGGATATGTGTGTGTTGACTTTTAAGTATTTCCTATTGGGTATGGGTACATATATAGATGTGAGCGTAGAGTTTGGCGGGGTCAATCCGAACCTAACTTGTTGCCATCCCTAAATGAGGATCGATACAACTGACTAAACTAAATTAATTGATTTGATCAGTAAGTATTTAACTACAAATTAGCAAGTGTGATAATTAGTGACATGTAATCTCTAGGCAAGTATAGGAGTAACCACTAAATTACTGATCCACTAAATTGAACAGTTCAATTTCAACTACTCCCCACGTTCTAATTTGTTTATCTACTTTCACTATTTTGTACCTCTTAAAAAATTGTTAGACCTCTCAAAGTAGACAAGCATATGGCATTAATGGTAATAGCTAAATTTATAGATGAAATTATCATATTTTTTTACCTTTTGTCTTCTATAATTAAATTTTGACTAATAATTTTCTAAAAAATATATGTTTTAACTTATCTTATATTTTGAATAATTTTTTTCAAATATTTGTCACGAAAATTACAAAAATATAAGTTTATGGCAAATAAAGATGAATGGAGAAGGTCAATATTTTAAGTAAAATGGAAAAATTTACAGACTAACAAAATAAATTCAGACTAACATAATGTTCACCATCTGTTTTATTTTTTGAGATTGGGAGAAGTACATCTTTTTCTGAACAATAGGAGCACTGAATAATTTACAAAAATGAACTGTGCATATTCTTTGCTCTTGAATCCAATCCAATGGTGAACGTTATATTTGTACAATTTGGGAGCAACACACATGAGAAGGTAAATTACAAATTGTCATGCAATCTAAGTATCATCATTGTACAAATTTGCAATTTTGTTTTTTATTTTTCCAGGTATGAGCGATTTAGAACACAATTGGTATCTCGATGGTTTCTAAATCAGTAGTCGCTATTATGAATGACGTTTGATTACAATTCCCGTCAACCACAGTTTCTATTTTTTAATGGTTCACGAATAATTTATTGGTTTTCATAAATAGCTCTATTTTGTAAAATTGATGAGTTATTCATAATTTCATATTGGTTGATTGGGATTGCACCGAGCATCATGCTTTGAGGTGTGGCCAATTTACAATCATCCGTAATACTCATCTCAACAATCTCTCCCCCATATTCTTCACTCCATTCCAACGATCTCTCTCTCTCTCTCTCTCTCTCTCTCTCTCTCTCTCTCTCTCTCTCTCTCTCTCACTACGCCAAATATCACTTTTAGCGGTACTTCAAAAAATGGCCTCCTCCCTCGACCGCCTTACATTCCGCACCAAAATCCTCACCAACCACCTCCTCCCCCCATCCGAAACCCCACCTCCCCTCCTCCCCTCCCCCTGCCTTAACTACTCCCCTCCAGACCTAACCAACCCTTTCCAATTCGACACGCGCCATATGCGAACTTTGATAGATGGCCACAACTTGGTCGATCGTGATTGGCTGTTCGGGCTGATGACTCAGAGCAAGCTGTTCTGCCCTAGGGATAGGGGTGTGGGGAGAGTTTTTGTGGGTCAGGATTATAATCCGTCGATGGAGCAGCATAGGGAGATGACTATGAAGAGGATTGAGTATTTGTTGGAAAGAGGGGTTTTTGAAAGGTGGCTTACGGGGAAAGAACCCGAGGATGAGCTGAGGAAGCTGGCACTTTTGGAAGTCATTGGGATTTTTGATCACTCACACGCGATTAAGCTTGGCGTTCACTTCCTTTTATGGTGCGTGGTAATGTCTTTTCTTTTGTTGTTGTTTTTTAGTATTTTTATGGGTTTAGACTCAAAGAAGAAGTTACAACTGGCAAGTTTTGGGTTGGCCAAGCAGTGCCGACCCAGATGTTAAATTGTATTGTCATTGGAGACGGCTCAAAAGGGCTACCTTTCTCCTCTTGTTTTCTCGTAAGGTATAAAGCGGATTAGGAATTTCACTTTCTTTTAGGAGGGGCATAGGCACTTTTTCAGATCATTGACTCCCCCTCCCCCATTCTAATATCCAAATCAGGCCGGCCGTTCCAAGTTTTGGGATTGGGTCGGATCTCCATTATTTTAGTCATTGAATTAGGTAGGACAAATTGAGGTTGAGGTCATTTTGGTGGTTGAAGGATATCCCAAGTTAGATTGTGCACTTACCGTTAAGCCGTAAAAAATAAAAAAGATATACAAGTTTGAAAAAACAAAAATAAAAAAGATATACAAGTTTGAAATGGTAGGATTTTCAAAGGCTCTTCTAAGCCTTTGAAATTCTTGTAGGTTGAGGTTGTAAATGGGGTCCGTATGTGCATCTCCTCTTGGAGGAATTTTCCTAATAGTTCGGCTAACCAACAGGTCTTGACTGAGTGGGGGATCACAACTCATGTGCTCAAACCTTGATGATGGTTTTTTTTTTTTTTTTAGTCTTTTGTCTTTGTAGTTGATGTTGGGTTAGAGATCCTTTAAGTAAGGCTCTCCGGTGCCTTTGTTGGTTCTCCTTTGTGTCGGACTCTCAAGGCTATGCCCTTGGTCCATGTTCTTTGGTTTTGTTTTTCTTAAATGCATTACCTTACCAAAAAAAAAAAAAAAAATCTATTAGTGGCGCATAACCCTCGTCCTGCGTTTGATAATTAGTTTTTTTTTTATACAATTGTTATTACATAAAAGATCACTCAATATATTATGGTGGGTGATAAGGAAAAAATTATTGGAAGAATAAACAGTACTCTTCAATCTTGACGAAGAATAAGGAATAGAAATTTTTCGTGGTTTGAATGAGGTTACGAATAAACAATACTCTACAAATTATGAATGAGAAATTAAAAAGTAAAATATCGATTCTCTTCACTCTTATTTAAGTATTGTTTGCGGATTGATTTGAATATTGAACTTAATATTATTGTTACATATTTAGATATGTATTTAATTAATGACTATTTTATCTCTTAAGTTTTATAAATTCTTCTGTTTATTTGCCTCTTTCTTCGAAGTGTAATTGGGTATTGGGTAATACTGTTATACTCGTTATTCATATGGCTATGTGGTGACTTTTAAGTATCCCTTATTGGGGCATGGGTGCATGTATAGGTGTGAGCATGGAGTTTGGGGTTCAGGTATGGAAGAAGCACCCTCAATCCGAACCTAACTCGTTGCCATTCCTAAATGAGGATCGATACAATTGACTACAGTAGATCAATTGATTTGATGAGTAGTATTTAACTAATTGATTGGATCTTTTATTTAACAAATGACAAATTAGCAAGTGTGATACTTAGTGACATGTAACCTCTAGGCAAGTGTAGGATTAACCACTAAACTACTGGGAAGCGGGGGAGGTGCTGTGCACAGCCATGCTGTGCACCTCTCGGCCGTTGGATTGAGTTTTGGACAGTTCGGATGTGTTTGATTTTTTACCGGTAAAAAAAATCAAAATTTAAAAAAAATTGCCGAACGGTCGAGGGGTGCACAGCACCTCCCCCAAGTCCAAACTACTGATCTACTGAATTGAACAGTTCAATTTCAATTACTTTATGCGTCCTAATTTATTTGTCTACTTTCACTATTTTGTACCTCTTAAAAAGTGGAACCGGAGGGGCTGTGCACGGTGCCGCGCACCCCTCGGCCGTCCGATCGTGTTTTGGACGGCTCGGATGTGCATTGATTTTTAACCGGTAAAATAAATCAAAATTAAATTAAAATTGCCAAACACATCTGGACTGTCCAAAACACGATCGGACAGCCGAGGAATGCACTACACAGTGCACAACACCCCGTGTCCCAAAAAATGTCAGACCTCTCTAGACAAGCATGTGGCATTAATGGTAATAGTTAATTTATAGATGAAATTATCATATTTTTTTTTACCTTTGTATTTATAATTAAATTTTGACAAAAATTTTACCAAAAAAATAGGAGTATATGTTTTAACTTATTTTTTTTTATTTTGAATAGTTTTTTTCAATTTGAGTTGTTCTTTTCAAAAATCAAATATTTGTCACAAAATTTAAATATGATAAGTTTTATGTCTGATAAAGATGAATCAAGAAATTCAATATTTTAAGTAAAATGGGAAAAAAAAAATTCCAGCAATACTCAATTAATGAACGACTCGGATTATGTAGATGAAATTCCAGACTAATCCCCCTGCACCCATCTGTTTTATTTTCTAAGATTGGAAGGATAAATACATCTTTTTCTAAACAATAGGAGCACTAAATAATTTGCAGAAATGAACGGTGCATATTCTTTACTCTGGAATCAAATCCAATGGTGAACATTGTATTTGTACAATTTGGGAGCATGATATCCCAGAACCGCTTGGTTGTATTGTATCCCCTATCCACTTCAACAGATAATGAAGATATCACGCATCTCAAGAAATGACATCAGACAAAAATTTACAGAAAAAAATCATTCTGTGGTTTTCGAACACCGTCATATGATATTTTAACCCGCTTTGTCACCACATATTTATAAAGTTGAGTGTGAAAATCCCATAATATACGGTGAAAAAAATTGTTGGGTCATACGTCATGGAATCTCGACACTGCTAAATAAATACGAAAATTGCAGACATCAATTTACAAAAAATCATTCTGCAGTTTTCACGGACCGTCATGTGATATTTCAACGCATTTTTTCGTCACATATATAGAGGTGAGTGTGTAAACTCCTATGTGTTTTGCTCTAAAAAGTTAGTTGGCTTATTTTTTTGTTTTTTCATTTTTTTATTTTTTAGTTTTTCATCAATTTTTTACTGGTTCGTCTAGGCAAGAAGAATAAAAGAAAGTAAAAATTATGATCAAATCATAATTTTTTTTGAATAAAGACAGCTTTTTATAATTTTTTCAATCCTATTCAAAAAATTGAAAGTTCTAGTTATAATCTTTTACTTTTTTAGATTCTTCTCGCCGAGACGAACCAATAATACTAAAAAAAATGATGCAAAATTAACAAACACAAAAAAAAATCAAATAGAAACAAAATAAAAATTAAGTTGGCTTTCTAAGCCAAAACACCGCTCCTTAACATATGGTGAAAAAAAATGTTGTCCCGACACCGCTAAATAAATACGGAAATTGAATCTCCCACGCTTGGTCGCCTAACCCGGACAGATACTTCCTCTCAACTACCTCTCCCCCCGTCTTCCTCCCTCCATTCCGACGACCTCTCTCTCTCTCTGTGGAAAACCAAAAATCCTCCGATCCCAAATCCCAAAATCATGGCCTCCTCCCTCGACCGCCTTGCATTCCGCACCAAAATCCTCACCAACCACCTCCTCCCCACCTCCCAAACCGCACCGCCGCTCCTCCCCTCTCCCTGCCTCAACTACACCCCTCCGGACCTCTCCGATCCTCCCCAATTCGACACGCGCCACATGCGAGCCTTGTTAGACGACCACAACTTGGCGGATCGTGATTGGCTGTTCGGGCTGATCACGCAGAGTAAGCTGTTCTGCCCTAGGGAGAGGGGCGTGGGGAGGGTTTTTGTGGGTCCGGATTATAACCAGTCGATGGAGCAGCAGAGGGAGATGACTATGAGGAGGATTGAGTATTTGTTGGAAAGAGGGGTTTTTGAAGGGTGGGTTACGGGGAAAGGGCCCGAGGCTGAGCTGAGGAAGCTGGCGTTGCTGGAAGTTGTTGGGATGTTTGATCACGGGCTCTCAATTAAGCTTGGCGTTCACTTCTTTTTATGGTGCGTGTTAATGGTTTTTTTTTTTTTTTCTTCTTTTGTTGGTGTTTTTAGTGCTTTTTTTTGGGTTTAGAGGAGAAAGCTAGAAATGGAAAATTTTGGGGTAGCCAAGCAGTGCCGGCCCGATGTTAAATTGTGTTGTCATTGGAGACAGTTCTTTATCGTAGAATAGCTCAAACGACTGCCTTTCTTTTCTTGTTTTGTCGTAAGGTAGCAAGCGGATTAGGAGTTCCACTTTCTTTCGGGACTCTTCGGATAGTTGACTCCCCCTTCCCCTGTTCTACCATCCAAAACAGGCTGGCCATTCTAAGAGCAGCTCTAGTGGACTACCTGAAAAAATGTTTGCTAGAGTGTACACCGAAGTACATGTAGGTCCCTATTTTATTTTATGTGTTAAGAACTTAGTTAGCTAGCTAATGAAGAATGCACTTTAATGGATTACATATATCTATATGTATATTCATTAATTTTAAGTCTTTCCTTTCTCTCTTCTTGAAGTTATTCTCTCTCTCTCCTCCTTCCCTTCTCTCTCTCTCTCTCTTCTTCCTCTCTCCTTAAGTCTCTCCCCAAATTTAGGTAGTGTCTTGGGACACTTTAGAGAGTGAGACGTGACACCTAGGATTTTAGGGAGTTATTTTTTGTCCACTAGAGACCATTTTTTGAGTTTTTCTTAGGTAACTAGTTAGGGCACTTTAGGATACTTTTTTAGGTAGTCCACTAGAGATGCCCTAAGTTCCGGGGTTGGACTGGATCTCTATTATTCTAATTGTTGAATTTGGTAGGACGCGTTTAGATGAGGTCAGTTTGGTTTGGAGGTTGAAGGTGACCCCAAGCTTGGTTGTGTACTCACTGTGAAAAATAAAAAGACATACGAGTCAAAAAAGCAAAATCTCAAAGTCATTAAGACTTCCCCACAATCCTAGCTGGTACTGGCCGCATAACCCTCATCCCGCTTTTTGTAGTAATTGGTTTTTCTTATGCAATTCGTACGTAAAAGATTAAACAATATTCTGTGGTGGGGCAATAAACAAAAATTTGCTTGAAGTTAAGCAATAGTCTCGAATCTTCCTGAATAATAAAGAATACTGATCGAGAGTTCTTCATGTACTGAAGAAAGTTATGAATGAATAATACTCTACAAGTTATGAACGAGGAATTAAAAAAATACACAATCTTGATTCTTTTCAATCTTATTTACGTATTCTTTACTGTTAATGGGGCATTCACTTTTGGGAGAGTATAGACAATACTACAATACTAAGATACTCCATTAATATGAAACTTGGAGAGGAGTTCTGAGTTTAGGATCAGAGCCCAGAGGAGTTTGGAGTTGAGTTTGGATTTCGGATTCCGGAATATGTAGTGACATTAGATCGATTCAGGGAGGGTTTTTCGAACTCAGATCGTCTCCGGCCGCCATCGCTTACGTCTGGAGTCTCCAAGGCGCCCGCCATTGGCGATTGTCTTCAAAGTTTTGAGTTCGAATGGCCTGGGGACAAGTGATTTTCACGTTTCCTCCCTGTTAGTATTGGAAGGGGCTTTCTTCGTTTAATATGAAACTATTTGGTTTTTATGTTGGGTATACAATTTTTTTTTGTTGCCCCATGGTGGGGGGTCGCCTAAGTATAGGGGCTTACCTCAAGGCTGACTCTGTGGCCAAGGTAAGTTAGAAAAGAAGTTAACTTCTTATCTGTCGGATCACTTTTCCATCATCTCTTAAACCAATTGGTGTTTGGGAGGCTTACAATTAAGTCTTCTATGTCATTCGACATTGCACCAGCAAGTCAGTTTGTAGAGCGATCACAGGGAGTGACATAGGGTAACCAAATCCATGCCCCCCCCCCCGAACCCAACAATTGACACTCCAGCGATTCGAAGCCATTACGTTCAGGCTCTGATACCACTTGTCGGACCGCTTTTCCACCATCTCTCCTAAAACCAATTGGTGTTAGGGAGGGTTTCAATTAAGTCTTTTATGACATTTGTCATTGCACCCGCAAGTATGTTTGCATAGCGGTCACAAGGAGTGGCGTTGTGTGATCAAATCCATGGGGCACTCCGGGTCCATCATAAACAATACTCCCTCCAAAATGGATTCCTTTTTGAAAAGTCAAACAACAGAATTGTGTAGATTTCCTAAGCTAACATAAATGTTTAAAAATAGTTTCATTAGTCAGAACTAAAGGACAATGATGTAAATTAAAACCCACTTTTTGGGGAACCACACATTGCATGCTCCCTTAAAAGGTTGGAAATCCCAAAAGAGACCAAGAAATGGGACGGAAATAAGGGACATTACTTTAACAAGGGTATACAACTTGTATTTTTTGTCTGTTCAATTTGAGGAATACAACTCTTCAGGGGAAACATAATCATTACACCTATCTTTCCAAAAGTTACCATCTTAACATTCTATAAAACATTACTTGAACTCAAGATAAAGGGAAAAAATGGGAATTTTGTAGCTTTTGAACCATTTGTCTTTGAAAGTTAAAACGAAAAAAAGGGAACTGTGGTGGCTTTTGATCCATTGGACAAATATTTTGGGACAAGCAAAAGCTAAAAAGTGGACAAACAAATTTGGAGTATGAAATAATCCAATACTAATTAGTTTTGTAAGAATTGCATGGTACAGTGATTCTATACTTTTGAAAGATATTCTTGAAATAATTAGATGCATTGAGAAGAATTTTCAAGAAATTAGGATGTCATGTTAGGTGAAGTTTTAGAGGTGCTATTGTAATTACTCAATAGTTGGGGTTGGCCGTGGACACCCTTGGCAGTTGGCAGCCCCTCCCTTGGTCCTTGTGGTTTACTTATGGTGTAAATGTAGATCTCTAGTGGAATTAGATGTTTCAGCCGGTCGTAAATGGGCGGCTATATGTGTGGATGCCAGATGCCTGCAAATAAGTATATATGATAGCTAGGAGTGGGAAGCCAAAAAATCTAATTGCTGAAGCAGTCTCCTTCAGATGGTAGGACTAAGTGTAGGAATTTTTTCAGGACATGTTGGAGGATTTTTTTGTGGAGTTCAGCATTTAATTTTTTTATGGATTGAGCCTTGCAGGCTGAATATTAGATCATTAGAGGGGAGGATGGGGATTGGGTTGTTACTTAGTTTGAAAATGTGATTCTGGGTGGATAAAGTGATCAGAATTCAGAACTGATTTCCTAATCTAGTTCTTTGTGAACATGGGATTCATTGGGATCTGTAATCACATTGGCATTTTCTTCAGGAGTCTTGCCGTCTAATTCTTGTTTGTATGAAAGGAAATGTTTTGAGCCGCTCACATGGATGGAATTTAGGTTGTTTCAGGTGCATTTGTAATAATAACGATATCTTATGTCAAAGCATCTTGCGACATATAACGAATAAGTTTTTCATGATGGATCAAGGTACCCCATGTTGAATTATTTGGATACATGTTCCAGTATTCTAACAGCTCGTTTGTCGGGCAAATACTGGTTTGGGTGGATAAGGAAGAAGGATGGATAAGAGGTGGATGGGGGATTAGTTAAGGAGGGGGAGATTAGCTTATACTTGGTTTGAGTAGTAGTTGATGTGGGTGGATAATATGATAAATTACTTGGTTTACTTTGTTGCCCTCATTAAATGATTGCATGGAGAATACAAAATGGTTTGAGGGGTAATTTGGAATTTTTACCAGCCCGGGTTAGCTAATCCTAGGTGGGGCTCCCTCTTATCTCCCTTCCTTCTCCCACTAACACCCTGCCTCTTCTTTATCCACCCAAAATCTTTTCTGCCTGACAATCGAGCCGTTAACAAACAGGCCCTAAGCTTATCGGTTTAGGAAGATTTGACACTTGGACACTTGCAGCTGAAAAGTACTCCTACTTTAGTACATATAATATGCTTTTTTGTTGGTGCTTACGCCATTCCTAGCCTCCCCTCTCCCCCTAGCTTGCCGAAGCCCTTGGGAGAGAGGTATTCGATTTTTTTGATAAAAAATGTATTAGCACTGTTCCACAAAAAATGTATTGACACTCTGGTCCAATGGATGAGAACAATTACCATTTACTGGTGTGAGCTTCGTTCGTATTTAACTTTGTTATCTTTGCTGGATGGAGGTTGTAGGATGACTTTGACATGTGGAAGTCTCAGCTTTTAGATTCTGCCTCTTTTTCCTACTTTCCAATTATACAATGGCCTTTCAGGCTTTTCTAAGTTAAATAAAAATAAATAATAAAAAAAATTACCCAAAAAAAAAAGTTAAATAAAAAATGATTTTTTTAATGTACACATTGTTATGATTTAATGTTTTTTGGTACTCTATTTACCTTTGTCTTCACCTGCTCTGCAGAAACTCTGGCAGTATTCTTTGAAACAAGCTTCATATTTTGTTTTTTAGATATTCAATCACCGTCTGAAGACCAGGGCAACTGACCTAGGTTGCTTGGCTTAGAGTCCTACTTTTAGTTGTATATTTCTTCACAGATAGTTCTATAGTTCCATGTTGAATTTTACTAGAAGGGATTCTGCTTTCTACTGTATGTAACATCTTATTAATTGGCATTTCAGAAAGAAAAAAAAAACATCTTATTAATTGTATCCATATGAAAAGATCTACATGATTAATCTGCAAGTCCTCTGTTAATCAATGAATGTAGGGGCGGTGCCATCCAATTTTTCGGCACAAAGCATCATCATGAGAAGTGGTTGAGGGACACTGAAAATTATGTGGTCAAGGGTTGCTTTGCAATGACCGAGTTGGGGCATGGAAGTAATGTATGTGAAGGTTGTTCCATCATTTAGTCTAGGATTTTTTACATGTTTATGTAGTTCTATTTGCATAGTTTGTGCCTTGTGGTAATTACTTCATGGTTTATGTATGGTTTAGGTCCGAGGCATTGAAACAGTCACCACATATGATTCAAGCACCGGGGAGTTTGTCATCAACACTCCATGTGAATCAGCTCAGAAGTATTGGATTGGAGGAGCAGCTAATGTGAGAAATTGGATGACTCCCTTTGTTCATCTATCAGCATAACTTAGAATTGACATGTTCTTTTTTGCTTTCAGCATGCAACACACACAGTAGTATTTTCACAGCTCAATATAGATGGAAACAATCACGGGGTCCATGCTTTTATAGCCCAGATAAGAGACGCAAATGGCAACATCTGTCCAAACATCCGCATAGCCGATTGTGGTCATAAGATTGGTTTAAATGGTGTTGACAATGGTCGAATCTGGTAAAAGCAACACTTTTTGTTGTTTCCCCCACCCACTTTGGCAAATACTTGTAGATACGAAGAAATTGAAACGTTTTGCCATTATGTGGTCTTCCAGGTTTGACAATGTCCGGATTCCCCGAGATAATTTGTTGAATTCTGTAGCTGATGTTTCTCCTGATGGGCAATATCTCAGTGCAATAAAAAATCCAGATCAGGTAAGTACCTTTACAGAACTCAAGTCTTATTTTCTCATCTCGCTCACATCGGCATGATCGACAAGAATAGAATTATAGATCTTTCTAGCTCTCAATCTGGTGGTCCAAACTCCGAAGGGAAGACGGTTCGGTAGCGTAGACCTACTGGCAATCTTAGTTGACATTTGTTTTAGTTAAACTGACCCGTAGTTATCTGTTTACAGAGATTTGCGGCATTCATGGCCCCATTGACTTCTGGTCGTGTAACAATTGCTGTTAGTGCAATTTACTCGTCAAAGGTAATAGAGTTCACCCAATGTGTCTGTCGTTTTATCTATTGTTAGTTTTCGCTGTGCTTGTACGTAGGGATAAGGGAACTTATGAATCATCCCCAACCCAAAATATTTGGATTCTTCTGGATGTTTTATCTTGTCTATTCTCTTCTCAGATTGGTTTAGCAATTGCCATAAGGTACTCATTGAGCAGGAGAGCATTTTCAGTTACACCTAATGAGCCTGAAGTTCTTTTGCTTGATTATCCAAGTCATCAACGGCGGCTCTTACCTCTTCTTGCAAAGACGTAAGTTTCTCACCAACTGGACTGCAGTATGTAAGAATTTTAAAACTTTCAAGTCACAACTTCTGGCTTGTTCATAGACAACTTCCTTCGAATGCATAGACGGGGCAAGGTTTTATTGCTTATTTGTAATAGCTTTTGTATTGTTTATGGTTTAGGTGAGATAACACTAATCTGAATTTGTATCCTGCAAGTCAAGTCCATAAGGACCATACTACAATATATAACTTTTGAGTTTGTTTGGAAAGGGCCATTATGAATTTACCATGTTCCTGTAACTGTGAATGCTAAGTATTTAGGGCTTTATGGTTGTTACTATTTCATGGTCTTGGGTAGAGCTCAACCCGAAAAGCTAGCTATTGAAGTGAGAGTACCCTCATGCTCGCATACATCATATTACTTGATTACCCAAGCGATGTGGAACTTCATCCGTATTATTTGCCGCATGCAGGCAGATGCACCCTACCCATTCCTGTCCTTGGTACCTACTCCCTCCGTTCCGTATTGCTTGTCAAGTATTCTATTTGGGGATGTCCCCAAATGGTAGTCCTTTTTGACAAGTCAAACTAAAAAGTGATTAATTTTCTAAAATTAGTCCTCATAAATAAAAGTAGTTTTTTATGAAAAGAGTAAGGAGTAACAGTGGAAATATTATCAAACTTCTTGAGGACATGCATTAGTTGCATGCCCCCTTTATAAGTTGGATTCTCCCGTACAGGAAAAGCAATATGGGACGGAGGGAGTTATGATATCATGTTACACGGTCTTAGGTAGAAATAACCCCAAAAGCTAGCTATTGGGTAGTTAATTTTTTGTTGGTACCTTGGAGACGGGGGACTTCGCTTCACATTTATTTATCTTCATTTTCAATGTTTAGTAAGATTAGATTTAGTTTTTGTTTCCACCAATTATTTTCTAAACAAACTACTGTGGACGATCCCATATACCAGCCAAATTTGAGTCCCATGGGGCCACACCTTCCCTAGATGGTGTTCATTTATTAATCCAGACTCCATATTGGTAGGGGGAGACTCAGCGGCACATTTCGTTGTTCTTCGGGGATTAGCAATTTGCTTCTGTACAACAATTTGTTTTTATTTGGGGTGTGGCCCCAAATATAAAATAGTAATAGGCTGATAGCTAATACTGAAACATTCCATGCTATTTCATTTAGGAAAAGTAGCTGCAACTACTACAATTATTTTTATGTTGGCTTAATGGCCCAGTTACTGCAATCTATTTTTTTTTCTTCTGGAAATTAAACAGCTGAAGAGATCAGGGCAAAAAGGAAAAATCAGAAAGTACACAGCCTGAAGCTATTTGAATATATATGGTGAATGAGTTGACCATGTAATGCATTGTTGTGACTCATCTCATGGTGTCTTGAATTGAGTTCTTCTACTCTGACGCATTGCTTTCGTGATCCTGCTGCAGATATGCTATGAGTTTTGCTGGTAATTATTTGAAAACATTATTTGTGACGAGGACACCTGAATCAAACAAAACCATCCATGTGGTCTCAAGTGCATTCAAGGCTACATTGACCTGGCATAACATGCGAACTCTTCAGGTCATACAACATAATTTCAAGGTTGCTGAGTCCATCCTATTCCTGTAAAATGTCCTCACGAGACGTTCTTTTGTATGGATCAGGAATGTCGTGAAGCTTGTGGTGGACAGGGTCTGAAGACTGAAAATCGCGTTGGCAATCTGAAAGGTGAATTCGATGTGCAATCCACATTTGAGGGGGATAACAACGTTCTTATGCAACAGGTATTGTTGTAGTATGGACTTCGCCTCTTTGGTTATGATAAAACATGCATCAAAATATAAGTTGCAGTTGCAGCGCTGATGCAAGTCCACAAACTTCGTGTGACTGGGCATATTTTTGTCCAACATGGAAAAATGATGAATCAGATGTGGCATTTGAGAGAATTTTGGTGTTCAATTGGATCATTCGTTTAAATTTTGTGAATTCAACAGTAGCGGTGAATGTTTTACTTTGAAATAATTCCTGAAACATGGATATAAATTTAGAAATCTATTGGCAGGTCCTATTATTTGGAATTTTGGCCCACTGGGTCCTGGGCTAAAATTTATTGCTGGAGAGGTCCTTGGGCAAAATATGGTTGGGGATTTTACTTTTTTGCCCATCCTCGTCGTCGTTACTCTTTGTTTTTACTAACCATTTAAGCACTTTCATAGGGTACCCTAGGATTTTAAGCACTTTCATAGGGCACCCTACAATTTAGGGTACCCTACAATTTAGGGTACCCTAAATTTAGAATGTACATTTTAGAATTTAGACCGTACATTTTAGAATTTAGACCGTATATTTAGAATTTAGACCGTACATTTAAGAATTTAGATTGTATATTTACAGTTTAGGGTACCCTACAGTTTAGGATACCCTAAATTTAGAATGTACATTTTAGAATTTAGACCGTACATTTTAGAATTTAGACCGTATATTTAGAATCTAGATCGTACATTTAAGAATTTAGACTGTATATTTAGAATTTAGGGTACCCTACAGTTTAGGGTACCCTAAATTTAGACCGTACATTTTAGAATTTAGACCGTATATTTAGAATTTAGACCGTACATTTTAGAATTTAGACCGTATATTTAGAATCTAGATCGTACATTTAAGAATTTAGACTGTATATTTAGAATTTAGGGTACCCTACAGTTTAGGGTACCCTAAATTTAGACCGTACATTTTAGAATTTAGACCGTATATTTAGAATTTAGACCGTACATTTAAGAATTTAGACTGTATATTTAGAATTTAGGGTACCCTACAGTTTAGGGTACCCTAAATTTAGAATGTACATTTTAGAATTTAGACCGTACATTTTAGAATTTAGACCGTATATTTAGAATTTAGACCGTATATTTTAGAATTTAGACTGTATATTTAGAATTTAGACTGTATATTTAGAATTTAGACCGTACATTTAGAATTTAGACAGTACATTTAGATTTTAGGCATTTTCATAGGGTACCCTAGGGTTTAGGTTTAGGGTGCACTTTCCTATTATAGGTTTTTTTTTAGTGGTTTAGGTACTTTCATAGGGTACCCTAGGATTTTAGGCACTTTCATAGGGTACCCTAGGATTTAGGTTTGGGTTTAGACACTTTCATAGGGTACCCTGGAGTAATTTCGGAAGAAAAAGTGTAAAACTTATATCCAAGACCTGGTGAACTATTGGGCTGGGCGCGCATCATTTGTTCCGGACCTTACAAGCAATACGACTTGTTTATAGTATCCATTTGTGAAGGGGGTATTTTTGGAAGAATAGGGAAAAAGTTAGGCTGGGAGGCGCCTAATTTTGGCCAGGACCTTATGAGCAATAAGGCATCCCAGCCTAATTTTGGCCAGGACCTTATGAGCTATAAGGCAAATGAATAGGACCGGCCCACAAAAAACCCATATAAATTCGGACGTGCAAACTAAGTCAAAGCAAAACATTTTTTAATTGAGCTAGGTTTTTAGTGAACTGGAGTTAATGGATGGGATTTTTACCAACTTAGGTTAGCAAGGCACTTCTTGCTGAATATATAGCAGCCAAGAAGAGGAACAGAGCATTCAAAGGGTTGGGTCTGGAACATATGAACAAATCTTGTCCTGTCATCCCTTCTCAGCTCACGAGTTCTACCCTCAGGAGCATCGAATTCCAGGTAATAGAATCTTAGCTTTATGGATATCATAGTGATTCTTGTCAATTTAATGAGGTGGATTCTCATAGTTGTATTTGGCAGACTGATATATTTTGCCTAAGAGAGCGGGATCTACTTAGTCGCTTTGCTGCAGAAGTTTCAGCTCATGAAGCTCAGGGACAAAGCAAAGAATATGCATTTATTCTGGTAATCCTTCACCGCTCCATGTGCCGATGTCTTCTCTTTCTCTCTCTCTCTCTCTCCTTACGTACTTCTTTCTTCCAACCAGAGTTATCAACTTGCTGAGGACTTGGGCAAGGCCTTCTCAGATCGAGCAATTTTCCAAACCTTTATAGAGGCTGAGGCGGGTTTATCTAGTGGCCCGTTGAAGGTAAATCTCATGAACTGTTATCTCCATATATCTCCATAGGCATTTATTGTGGGTTTATTCTCTGCCCTCCGAAAAACGAGGTAAATCTAGGCAACTGTTTGATAACTTAGTCTGAAGAAGCAGTATGTAAGTATACAGAGTTAGGTGCTTCCCATTTCAACATCTAGAGGGAGATGTGAGATTATGGTGTAGTAGATGACTGCAAAATTTTACCATTCACAAATTTGGGAAACTGAAGTATTTGACTTACTCTGGTGAGATTGGTCATTTGTCTAATTTCCCATTGCTGCCAGTGGAACCATGTGTCTCTCTGCATTTTATTTATCGACATTCAACCACAAGTAAAGCAATGTAACGGGGCCAACTTAGCTAGGATATGACAGTATGTCATTTTGTAACTGAGAAATTCAGCAACTTAGCAACAGTACAAAAATAGGATTTAATGCAGAAGTTTTGACATCACACATGAATTTGTCTCATCTGGTCTGTTTTTTCCAGTCTTCTGTCTAGTTAATGGAATAGAGGATTATGAAATGCAAAACAGAAAGACAATGGAGAGTACAAGTTGGTGGTTAGATTGTCATCTCGGGTTTTCTCTCTTTGAGAATTCCCCACTGGAGAATTTTGGTCTTCTTTTTCTGATGCAAAAATGCTACTATGGTTCTGAAGTGTAAATTGGACGCTTGAAGGCATCAGAGAGTAATAATACGTGTGTCCACCTTGCAGGATATATTAGGCCTTGTGAGAATCATGTATGCATTGATCAGTTTGGAAGAAGATAGCTCATTCCTCCGATATGGCTACTTATCACCGGACAATGCTGCTGCAGTGAGGAAAGAAGTGGCTAAACTGTGCAGTGAGCTCCGGCCCCATGCTCTAGCCTTGGTCAGTTCTTTCGGGATACCTGCTGCTTTCTTGAGCCCTATAGCCTACAATTGGATTGAGGCAAATTCTTGGTCTTCTGTTCAACACTAGGGCTAAAGTACTTCCGAGTCAATAATAAATATGGAATTTGTTTAATAATCCAAGTTTTAAAGCCATTGAAGTCGGCAAACTTGTTTAATGTGTTATATTTAAATAAATAACATGTTGTGTTGTCCTTTATTTCATACTATGGCATATGGATGTACTTGTATCTTGTATGATATTTTTTCAGTTTCTAGTGATTAAGTTGAAGTTCGGAGTTAAATTTCAAGTGGTGGTGATTTAACTGAATTTTTCTAGGGTACGGTCATTATGTTTCTCTCTTCTTGTTTTTCTGCTCCATTTTGTTTTTGTTTTTTTTTTAATTGAATTGTTTTCTTACAATTGACTGATTGGGTTTGACGATGTTGAGAAGTCGAAATTATATGATGGATCAGGATCCTCTCCATATGGCACAGGACGGTCCTGTCTAGCTCATTTACGGGCCCTTCCCTGATCCGTTGATATTTTAGACTTCATCGAGAATATTAAGCCCACCTACGGCCCCGTTTGGATGCCGGAAATGATTTTGGGTGGATTTGTAATGAGGGTGACCCCACCTCTTAAGAAGGGTGGATTTGTTAATGAGGTGTTTGGATGGTATTTTGAGAAAGGGGATTTGGAAGGTGGATTTGATAGGATAAGATGACAAATTACCTATTTGCCCTCAGTTTGTTATTTTAATAAACTAAATGGATTAATTTCATTATAATAACAATAAATACATAATAATTACATAATAATTTAAAAAATACATATTAAATACATAAAGCTATTGAAACCGAATTACAAGAAAAAAAAATTCCGGGAAAAATTAATAATTATTTATTTGTTAAGAATTTTTAAAAGACGATTACTTGTTCATTTAAATGGTGAGTAGGTTATATATATATATATCAGTGAGCTTCCCATCAGAGAGCCCTCCAATTCTCCTATTTTCCGATCAAATTTTCACGATCCGAACCGTCCAATGTGTTTAAAAGGTGTTTTTAAGGGTCCCGGTGAAAAATCAGTGAAAAAAAATACCGGGAAGGGCTTGATCCGATCAATTTTCAATAAAAATGCATTTATACAGTTTTTATTGAAAACTGATCGGATCAAGCCCTTACCGGTATTTTTTTTCACTGATTTTTCACGGGGACCCTTAAAAACACCTTTTAAACACAATGGACGGTTCGGATGGTGAAAATTTGATTGGGAAATAGGAGTCCCTGATGGGAAGTCCATCAGGGAGTCCTGATGGGAAAGATTTCGTATATATATATATATATATATAAATTTGTTTTGAATGGAGAGTAGATGATAGTTGAATGGTTAATGGTTGGTGGAGTGGTAGTTGAATGGAGAGTAGATGGTAGTTGAATGGTTAATGGTTGGTGGAGTGGTAGATAGATGATTGAATGGTGGGTTTGTGGTTGAATGTTTGATAACATTTTCTTTATAAATACCAAACAAAACTCTTTTTTTTTTTACAACCAATTTTTGAATAAAAAAAAGAAGTCTTTATTTCTTGTGTGTTTTAAGTTGGTTTCAATGGCACGTCATGGTTGGACCGAGGTGGAGGAGGAAATTTTGCTCCAGTCCCTTACCGCCCTTGTAGATCAGGGTGTTTGGCAAAGTAATTTTGGATTTCGTCCCTCCTATTCAGAAGTCCTAAACAATCAGATGCAAGCTTGTTTCCCTGAAGCTGGTATTACAAATATTCATATCGAACGGAAGATTAGGCTTTGGAAGCGAGATTTTTGTTATATTAATCAGTTGCGTCAAGTTGATGGAATTGGATGGGATGAAAATGAAAACAGCTTGGTCATGAAAAATGATCAACTTTGGAACGAATTAGTCCAAGTAAGAAATTGTCAATATGCAAGGTTTATTTATTTACTTGTTATAATATGAATTAGATATTTTGTTTAATTTTGTAGGGTCGTCCACGATTTGCAAACTAGAATGGGAAAAAAATTCCCAATTATAATCGATGACACTATTGCTTCACACCTCAGAATGGTGGGCAAGATAGGCAAGATGAAGATTAAGCAGTTGGATGTGAAGAATTTTTGAACAAGTTCCAAGTCTATGTTTTTTCCGTTCATGTGTATTTGTTTGGAGCCTTATAATGTATTGCAAGTAATGAACTATTTCTTTGATAATTTATGTTTGACTTATTAATGAAGTTTGCATTTGAATAAAGGGTTATGTTTAGAAAATCTTGAAACGTACAACTTCATTCAGAATCAATAAAAAGTGCGAACAAAATACAACATACAAAGCCTAATAAGAAAATTACAAGAAACGAACAATTTCCATCACTTCGGGATGTCGAAGCACCGTCACTTGGTTCATGTTTTCTTTGAGCCAATTGCATGTCTTTCACCCGAAAAGTCTCCGTATGGAAATTTAGCAATGCTATTTTCGCTTCGTCGAGTGTGTTGTATCGTTTCTTGAAGCTCCCCGAGTATCCATTCACTTGGACTTCTGCTTCCTCCCAAGTATTGTAAATCCCCGGCCGATGTCCAACGAATACCACCCATTATGACTCTTGACCTGCCATTTCGAAATCTAAACGAAAAAAACAGTGATTACTTTAACAAATAGGTAAGTGAATTTATATATGTCGTTGGCTCAGATTTTCAATGGCGTTGGCACACATTGCACAAGTCTAACAACAATTTATGTTGCCAAACGGTCATTCAACTGTTGACCATCATAAATTGACCGCCAAGACGAGTGCTCACATGCATACTCGTAAATGAACAAGAAATTCAAGTCAATTGCGACATGATACACATTATTCGCATTCATTTAGGTTTAGCTAGCAAAGTGATTTCAGTTGTATCAAACTTGCGTTGCCTAATTTGTTTTCGTAGTTGAGATTAAGAATGGGTAAAAAGAGTACTAAAGTGGATAAAATATTGATAAAATATTCACCTCTTTGAACAAAATATTTTGTCCGTAAGTACGAATTTCGCACAATATGAACTCTGTCAAAATTGCCGGATCTCACTATACAGTGAAGACGACTGGATTAGATTAAAGCTACACAAAAATGAAATGCCAGATTTTTATGCTAACGAACCAATGCTATCTGACTCTGACAGGAACCAGAACAGCGGCCAATCCGCCCAATCTCCCTCTACCTCGAAGGACCGTCAAGAACTGGAAAAACCACATGGGCCAGAAGTCTCAGACGACACAACTACTTCTCAGGCAGAATAAGTTTCAATGATTACGACCAAGAAGCATGCTACAACGTCATCGATGACATCAAATACTCCACAATCCAAACTGAATTAATGAAGAATCTAGTTGGCTGCCAAAGAGATTTCAACGTCTTCATTAAGTTTCAGCCAGACCTATTAATTAAAGGCCGAATACCGTCTATTATCTTAGTTAATGGCGACAACAGTTGGTTAGATGCGATGTCCCCAAAAATGAAAGAATGGTTTGATGTTAATGTAACCACGGTGATGATTAATGAAATTTTTTATTAATCTATTATTTCTCCGAATCTCCCATTCAGTTACAACATTTCCCTTGTCATCAACTATTACATCTTTTGAATCATCACACTTTTTGACACTCATTATTACATTCCGTAAAACATCAGAAAATTCCTGAGGATCCATAACAACAGATCCTCTCCTATCAACTTCATCTCTTCTAGCACCAACTTCCGAAACAGATGGTCCAGGATCAAGCTCTGTAAAGCTAACACCACCTCTACGTACATCAACCTCAAATACACTAAGACGACCTCTACATTCTTCAACAACTGACCCACTTTCTCCAAAACCTCCTAATAACATATCTCTTCTCTTTTCTGGCAAACCCAATGACATAGTTCGGGCCAAAATTGGAACAACTTTACTAGGAGCACAATGCCATACATCAACATTCTCTCTGGTGTATTTTTTGGATAACACCACAATAGATGGCGGTCTCATAGTTTGCTCATCCGACATCTCGCTAGTAGAATACTTCAAATACCCCTTCATTTTACAATAGGTGACACCCCTTTTAATATTAGAATTTTCGATGCGATACTTAATTACCCACGAAACCTGTTTCTCGTTAAGCGAACAATATCCATTCCCGTAGTAGATTAACTCGCACTGACAATCCACAGGGAATACAAAATACGCCTGCAGACTATCGTTCCCATCTAACCTCCGATCATAAACACTGACCCTAACTAGACCATTTGCGTTGGGGGCACAAAGAGGTGAATATTTTATCCACTTTAATACTGTTTTTACCCATTCTTAACCTCAGTTGCGAAAACAAATTAGGCAATGCAAGTTCGATACAACTGAAATCACTTGTTGAAACACCTTCCACAACACCCGTTCTTATATCCTCGACCTCCATTTACCTAAACATTACAATATCAATTCATTCATTAAACACTCCATTACAAACTGATTACTATACAGTTTTAAAATATATCTGACTCCTCAATGTATATTTGCACTCTTTCCCACTGACAGAGGCAGTCACTAAATATATGGCACCCTTCTGAATATTCCCCACGTTCTCAATCAACGTGTCTTTGTAATCCGTCCACACGCCAATAATGCAGAAGCGATCCACAACCTCTATTCCGTGACGAGGATGATCTTTGTCCTTGCCACCCATAAGCTTGAACCTCATTTTCCTCAGCATTCTGAATCTATCTGACTCATCCGGATCCACAATCCAAGTTTACTGGGATATCTTATAACATAATCTGTGGGACATCTCTCTTTGCAAAGAGAGAAGAATTGCTCTTCTATTTCTGCCTCAACCAAAATACTCCTCCACAGGGCGTCTCTATATTTTTAGGGGCTCCTCCCCTTTGACGAGAATTCTCCATGGTCGATGAAGTCTCCCTCTTTTTGTATGTAGTTTCGACTTGCTGTTGGTGAGTTGAGGGTTTCCACCTTAGGATGGTAGATTCGACCGTTTGTTGCTGTTAGGTCGAAAAACCTAGGGTTTGTTGTTTCAATTTTTTTGGGTGCATTGTACCATGGCATGGAGGTGAGGGTTTCCATCTTGGTGGAGCTCTTGGGCAACTAGGATGTAGTAGGGTTGGTAGGCTAGTTGGAGTAGTGAGAGTAAGAGTTCTAGTAGAAGTTCTTTTGGACATGGGCATTGTGGGTAGGTGAGGAATACATTTTTTGCTTGAAATAAAAAAATTGGTTCGGCGTGGCATTTTTCTAGTATTTTTAGAAAATTGGGGAAGTCTTACAAGGCTCAAACTTCTTAAAAGACCTGGAGGGAATTGAGGGACTAGAGTGAGTAGTGATTGGGGGGGGGGGGGGGGGGGCGCTATATTAATATTACCAGCGCCCCCCCTCCCCCCTGATGCACTTTTTTTAATACTATAGTTTATAATTTTCTGATTCCTCGTTGAGCCAAACAATGTGATGTGAAATTTATACCCAAATCTACTAAAATTTTAGAGAAAACAATCAAAATGACCTTGTACTTGTTCGGGTAGTTCTTGAAACATTTTGGGTACAGCAACGTAGTGCCCTAACACTCATCCACCATATATTTTCGTGTAGTCATTGATCATGTAACAGAGTCCCAAGACCATTGGATAATTTTTCCGAGAGTGCCCTTTTTGGGGCACACATCATAGACCTTTAACCTTCTTTGCATGATACATGCCGGAAGTCATGTAGGGCATGATTCTACTTCCAATGTTATCTCATATGAAACAATTGCTTTCTTTGATTTCAGGTTCTTAGAAAATATTTCTGCTCTTGGCTACAACTCACATTATGGTTACACCAGCGTTTCACATAGCAATGGACCCCTGGTTTGCTCTTGGCCATTTCATCGCTTTCCTCCACCTATCCAACAAACTAGCCAAGAGAGGCCACAAAATCTCATTCCTAATCCCCACCAGAACACAAAAAAAACTACAACCTTTCAATCTCCACCCTGAACTCATCACCTTCGTCCCCATCACTGTCCCATCCGTACCCGGCCTCCCCCTCGAAGCAGAGATCACTGCAAACGTCGGCATGGCGTTGCATACCCTTGTCATGGAGGCCATGGACCGCACGGAGGACTATATTGAGTGTCTCCTCCGTGACCTGAAACCTGATGTTGTGTTCTTCGACTTTGCCTATTGGCTCTCGGGGTTGGCTCGCCATTTAGGAATCAAGTCTGTTCACTACTGCACTATTAGTCCTGCGACGTTGGGTTACTCCATGTCCCCGGCTAGGACACTCAATGGCAGAGAGGTGACTGAGGAGGACCTGATGTTGCCTCCACCTGACTACCCGGATTTGTCGATCAAGCTCCGTCCCCAAGAGGCACGAATCTTCTACGCCATGAGGAGTATGAAGCATGGTGGAGACCTCCTTTTCTATGATTGTCTCCACCTAAGCTTTACCCAATGTGATGCACTGGGGTTGAGGACTTGTCGAGAAATCGAAGGGCCTTTTTGTGACTATATGGGACGCCAATTCGGGAAGCCTGTCCTGCTTTCGGGACTAGTTATTCCAGAGCCACCCACCTCCCCTTTAGACCAAAATTTGGCTAAATGGCTAGATCAGTTTGAATCCGGATCGGTTATTTACTGCGCATTTGGAAGTCAATGCATCTTGGAAAAAGACCAGTTTCAAGAATTACTGTTGGGACTAGAGCTGACTAATATGCCATTTTTGGCGGTATTAAAGCCGCCAATGGGAGTCAAGTCTGTCGAAGAAGCATTTCCAGAGATGTTTGAGGAAAGAATTGGAAAAAGAGGTGTAGTGTATGGGGGTTGGGTACAACAGCAGCTGATTTTGGAACACCCATAGTGGGTTGCTTCATTACCTATTGCGGGTCGGGTTCTTTTTCGGAAGCACTGGTGAATGAGTGTCAGTTGGTGTTGTTGCCTAATGTTGGGGATCAGATAATTAACGCGAGGATGATGAGTGCGAGTATGAAGGTGGGAGTGGAAATTGAGAAAGGGGATCAAGACGAGTTGTTCACGAGGGAGAACGTTTGTAAAGCAGTGAGGACGGTGATGGAAGAGGGCGACGAGGTCGGGAAGGAGGTTAGAGCTAACAAGGCTAAGCTGAGGGAGGAGTCGTTGAAGAAAGATTTGGACTCGGCGTATATTGACAGTTTCATTGAAAAATTGAGGGACTTGTTGGAATAGTTTGGGATTTGATGTTGGTTTTGGATCGATGTGGTGCATTCCTGTCTTACTTAGATAGCGACTACTCCTTCCGTCCCATATTTGTTGTCCACTTGCACTATTCATCACACCTCAAAAAATTCTTTCGCATTAAAATTCTATATCATATTGTTCGTCTCAACGAGAGGAATCCAAAATATATAAAATGTATACCAAAATTGAAAAAAGCTCATATAAGACGATAAAAAGACCCAAAAGTAGTTTTACATGAACTTTTTTTTAATATAGTTTTAATAATTTTCCGATTCCTGTCACCGAGCCGAATAATGTGATATTAAAACTATATCAAAATCTACTATTTAGAGAAAACAATCGAAATGACCTTGTACTTTTCCGAGTAGTTCTTGAAACATTTTCGAAACATTTGAAAAGTAAAACACGAATTATTGTGGTGATTCTACCTAGCCCAAGAATTAAATTTACAAGAGTGCCCTCTTTTTTCGGAATTTTTGGGATGCCCTAGGCCCAGACCTTGTGGGCCTTGCCTATGGGCCGGCCCTGGCTGCATCCATTTGATATTTCAGACAACACAATAGGGGTGGGTACCTTACGAACTGAATTGCCGAGTATGTTTTGGGTACTGCCACGTAATGCCTAGTCCACACAACTGGATTGAAGTTTGCGCTCATTACAAACATGTTAAGCAGTGGTGTATGGTGGAATCTTGTGAAGCATGGGAGTGATATTTTGCTTTTCTATCAACTTTTTATCTAGCAAATTAAGTAGCTGACGAAAAAGGATATTAGTTTAAAAGTTTGGTCGGACAACTTATTAGAATAAGTAAGCAAATGAAGTTTTGGACGTTAACACCTACTATAGGTGCGAAAATCAAATTGTAGCGATTTGTGTTGTAAGTTGTATCAAACACCACCACATCCCCAAAATATTTGTATGACTTTCTATAGATTGCATCTGCCCAAAAACAATGAGTCATCACACCCTCCATCTTGCTCAAATATAAAAGTAAAATTGGGATTCTTTTTTTATTCATTCTCAAAATGCTCAAACGACAAACAACGTCATGTCCCCCTAATGTTTTCCTCCTATCCCTTTAAGCATTATAAAGATCTCTTTTTGTACATCCATCATTTTCAAGACCTTCAGCTTCCATCTCTAAAATTCTCATTTGTTGACATGTTGGCACATTAGCTTTTGCTAGTTGTTGTGTTAATTTTTTTTTTTTTTTGGCAACTGTCTGTAGACACCCCAATTTTGAACCCGAGATACGCTTGTGCATCTCCGATGATGAAATGGATCAATCATAATTACCTGGAACTTGTGAGAATGACTTGAATTTGATCAAAACCAACCAAGCACCACCCAAACAATCAAAATGTGCCAAACCAACCCAAGCACTGCCAAATCAAACCAAGCCAGCAAATTGCCATCCATAGCCTTGAGCGCTCAAGCCCATGGCTTTGAGCGCTCAAACCCATGGCTTTGAGCGCTCAAACCCCTGAGGAGCACCTTGAGCGCTCAAGCCCACGGCTTTGAGCGCTCAACTCCGGTCCAGTCAGCAACTTGCAGAGTATCTCATCATGAGATTTCCTGCATGGGAGCGTCTGTGGTTGATCTTATACGATCTCTATACGTATAATACACCCCACTAAGTCCTAAAATACACCAAAAATACTCCCAAATACATAAACCCACTTCCTCTCTCTCCTCTCTTCCCTCCCACTCACTCTATAAAACCACCCACTACCCCCTGGTTTTAGAGAGAGCTCTCATACTCCTCACCTTCGGTTTCCACCAGAAAACCACTCCTCTCTCTCTCTCTCTACAAAACCATTCTTTTACCATCAAAACCACCTACAATACCATTCATCAAACCCAGAAATTCGACCCTTGATCATCGATCAACCACCTACATTGTTCAATTCGTCCAGAATACAAGCCAAAAACATCCACAATCAACCTCTCAAAGCCCAGAATCAAGCTCAAATCACAAACATCTTCCAAAAGGTAGTAAAAAAACATGTGATGAACTCACTGTTTTGATCCTTCTGAGGAAGGCTAGTGAGTTTAAGCAAGTTCTATATACTTGCATTGAACTCGCAAAGGTCTGAAAGTTGCTTAAAAACCTTTTTCAAATTTGCAGTTACAACAGGTTTGAGCGCTCAAGCCTCTGGCCTTGAGCGCTCAAGCCCAGTTCTGAACAGGCCACTGTTTTGCTAACTTCTGAGCTTTCTTTTGATTTTGACCATTATTTAAGAGTTAATTGCGTTCATGTAGTTCTCAAAACAGTTTATTTCCACACCAAAACTACATGCATGAATGCAAATTAACCATTTTATAGTGATCAAACATCAAAAACTTCAAATTTCTTATATTTGACTACAAAACAGTGGCTGTCTGTCCTTTTGAAACTTTATTTTATGCCTTTGGTGGTCCTGAGGAAGTATTGAAATCAGTTTAAAGGTCAAAAATTGGAAAGCCATGTTATGGCTTGAGCGCTCAAGGTCAGATCTTTGAGCGCTCAAGCTGTTCTTGGCTTATTTGCAATTTTCCAGCAATTTGGATGATGGCTTATGGTTTAATTCTTTGTTGGCATATATAAGTTGTCAGTGTAGCGTTTGTGATCTGAATCCCTCTTTCTTGCAAAATTGGTTTGAGCGCTCAATCCATTAGCCTTGAGCGCTCAAACTGGTTCTAAAGCAAGTATGTTTTAAACATTTTCTGGTGATTTCTAAAGTGAGGAGATACTTTTGTGATATTTCTGTAGTGGTTCAAAGTATTAAAGTATCATCAAACGTTAAAAATCAGCAAGGAAAATGTGTGGGTGGAATGAGGGTTGAGCGCTCAAGTCATCACCCTTGAGCGCTCAATCCCCATTCTGGAATCCAGATTGCAAATAGTATGATAAGTCTCATGTTCATAATTTCTTGAGTTATTGTATAATTTCTGTTGTAATTTACTTCTGTGGACATTTGTAGTTTCGTGTTCATTATCCATGTAGATCGCGTGCACAAGCATCCACTGTAAAATCGCATCCCTTGCATATTTTGTTATTATGTGATTCCTGTCCCCAATTCCCCATTTATGTGAATGAATTAAATTTCAAACATTTTTTTAAAATCCCGCAAAATATTGAGTAGAGACCGGTTCATGAACCGGGCGAGAGGGGTGCCGTAAAACCCTTCCCCTCTCGTAACCAAACCCCCGAATCCGAGAAATCTTTGGTTCCGCCATGACTAGTAAAATCTTTTTCAATGGGCAACGAGTCATATTTTTTTATCGGTTTCTCGGGTTCGGACCTCAAATCCGGGTGGCGACTCTAACTATCGCAATCTTTTTCGCACAATCCAGGTGGGCCGTCCACACTGTCACTGCATGATGAGAGTGCAACAAATGCACCCTCTTTAGGTCGTAAGAGCGTGGTTATGAGCCTCGACAAATTGCCTGACAACTACCCCCTTCTTACACCCCCCCCCCCCCCATTTGACCGGTTTTTGACAACTGCCAGTCTCGCACCACAACCCTCTCTAGTTAGTCCCCCCGTCTCCGTATAGTGGGTCTAGTTTTGTTCACATTAATTCTTTTCACCCCTTCTTTATAATAAACATACTCCTTTCTAATGAGTTCACTGTCCTTATTCTTCTTTCTAGAATTCAATTGCTTTCCAAATCCACCTTCCCTACCATAATTGTTGTAAAACTCGTGAACCTCATCTAAGTTGTCAAAATATTTCCCAATTTTCGGTATCAACTCGTTTTTAACTTGAGGAGTGTAAACTTATTGAGAAGAATTAACAAATAATACTATTTCTCTATCTTCTGCACACTGCATTCTAAGGAGGCGGGGATGCTGTTGTGCGGAAGGTGCACAGCAGCTGTTGTGTAGCAACAAAATGTTGCCTTTTGTGGGCAGTGCCAAAATGTGATCCTGTGGGATCCGTTTTTGGGTCTCACACAAACGATCCGAACCGTTAAATAATTTTAAAATAATTATTCAAGTGGTCTTGAAAAAAATCAGGCTCATTCGATATTTTTACGTAATTGATCTAATTCGTTTAATTTTCATTTAGAATTTAAGACCCTGTAGTTTGAAAGAATTTTCAAAAAAAAGTTATACAATTGTGCGCTCTGTAATCCATTGATCTAAACCATAGGTATTGTAGGGCTTCTTGAGAAGAGCATCCAGTAAAACAATTTTCCTTTTCGGACATCGATAGGTATCAAAAAATAAAAAAATATGAGATTTTTTTTATACCTATTGATGTCCAATCAAGACAATTTTTTTCACCATAACATCCTTTTTCATTGCAGACAATGCTTCACTAGCTATCACATATGCGGGTTTACTTTTATAACTCCAATTTTAGGAACTGAAACTTAAAATTCATAAACTGAATATCCAAAATCCATAAACTGAAATTAATGCTACAGTAATTTAGAGTTTAATTGCTAGGACAAATTTGGGGTTTTCAAGAGAGATTGAGCAGCGTTGGAGAGAGAGAGAGAGAGAGAGAGAGAGAGAGAGCGAGCCTCCATGGTGGATATGGCGACTCTTTCCCTTTGTCTGATCACAATACACAGTGGATGGAGATGTTGGGTTTTTTTTTTAAATTAAAAAATGCGGGGGCCACTTGCCACATGAGATTTGTGTGGTTTGTGGTGTGACTCTTTGTGTGCCTGTAGCATTTACGGCGTGTATACATATGTATATGGACTTGTGAGGGCCCTTAAAGCACATTGTAAGCACATTGAACAGTTTGGGACTTGTGTGGATCCTTAAAAACACATTTTAAACATATTGACTGCCTGTTTGGATGACAAATTTGATTTGGGTGGATTTGTAATAAAGGCGGATTTGAGGGTGAATTTGTAATTAGGGTGGATTTGTAATGACCTCCTAAGAAGGGTGGATTTGTAATCCGATGTTCGGATATTTTTTGAGATGGGGATTTGGAAGGTGGATATGGTGCAATAAGTTGTCAAAAGACTTAATTGCCCCCACTTGAGTTATTTCATCTCAAAATTGTTTTAATAAGTATTAATTACAATAAAATAACATTTACCATTAATTGTATTATTAAATAATTTTATTTTATCTTTAAAATGTGTAAATATTATTTTTATTACAAAAAATAATTTTCCCAAAAAAGTTAAAAAAATGAAATTATGTGTTTTTAAATGTCTATAAAATTTATTATATATATGAATGTGTATATAGAGTGAAGTGCATTCATATATTTCATATATATAATGTGAATTTATTTTTGACGAAAAAATTGAACAATAAAATAATGGAATTTTATTTTTGGCAAAATAATTGAAAAGTTGTATAATGTGATTTCTTTTATTAATACACCCCGCTACCTAACTTAGAAAACACTCCTACCGGTTTTCGATATCCGATTGAGCTGATTTTTATTGAAATATGTTTATTTAATATTTTGAACGTCCATGTGAAAAATCAACTTAATTAGATATCTATAGAGGTGTTTTCTAAAGACCCAGAACACATTAGTGAGGGGTACGATTAATGGGATTTTTTTTTTTTTGGCAAAATAATTGAAAAGTTTATAATGTTAATTTATTTATTTATTTATTTTTTAAGAATACACTCCTACAAGGCTCACAAACTTAGAAAATACTTCTACTGGTTTTTAGTTTCCGATTGAACTAATTTTTATTCGAATATGTTTATTTACTATTTTGAATGTCAATGTGAAAAATCAGCTCAATCGGATATCTAGAGGTGTTTTTTAACGGCCTAACACTTACAAGTTACAAGTGAAGGGTATTATTGGCAAAACCAACTCCGATTTGCTAACGACAGGGGTAAACCCCCGCTTGGGGGGTGGATTTGCAATGCCAACAGTAACCACTCGCTTGGCAAATTTGGAGTCTCCTTTTCACTTCCAAAGACCAGATATAGGTGGGCCAGGACATGAAATGAAGGCCAGGGGGATTCCTAATCAGGGGCCATCTCCGACTGCCAAATAGGGTGTGAACGATGAAATCATCAAAATTCTATCGGGAAACGTGAAGTCCGTACAAGTATGCATGGGAAGGGCCTTTATTAGAAGCTTTGGTATATAAATGTATGCATTTCCTCTTCGTAATACCATCAGATGGATTTCAGATTTGGTTCGGATTTGGTGCAAATAAATAATGAGGGAGAGTTTAATGGCACTAACTAATTTATTAAATAGTGTACTAAACGTACGCATCGCATTGTTTTAGTGGATAAGTGCATTCATGTATTACATCATGCATTGATGTGGCAATGACATATGTACATTTAGTGTAATAGTTTGTAAGATATCTCGTGCCTCTAACATAATTCAACCAAAATCGAACCGAGTATCATGATTTTAACATCAAAATTGCCCCTTGGTAAGAAGAAAGTATTTTCAAGAAAACGGCCGATAGGGTCGGATGATTTCGGGTGAAGTTGTCTTCCCTGTAAAACTGGAGTATAAAAGAGTGATGAAACAGATTTCAAATCTTATACAAACAAAAAAAGCATAAGATTCAAGCAATGGCTAATTCCCTGCCTAGCCTTACTATTATTAGTGCGTTGCAAAGTTACCACGCTGCTGAAACCCATGGCTACGGGTCGCCCACGTGCCATGGGTGACTGAGATCAGTGTATCAGACACACGAACAACCAACATAGGCTATGAATGAATAAAACAACAAAATTATGGGCACACTATTTATTGTACATCAAATACACACTATATTGTGTAGAGCTCATCTCGGACTTTCACACAAATACTCCCTCCGTCCCATTTTGTTTGTCAATTTTCGAAGATCGTGTCATCGGTCAAACCCTTATAACTTTTAATCCGTAATGTCTTTCATGATTTTGAAAACTTCGTATAATAAAACTCATCGAGAACTATCAAACGAGATCCATAGTGAATATTTTTTGAAATTCATATTAAAATATATAAGCAATTGAAATCGGACACGGTCTACTAAAAATGACAAACAAAATGGGACGGAGAGAGTAATTGAAATCGTTTAATTTGTTTAAAGTTTTTTTTTAAGATTCTTGTAAAACATCAGCTGGATCAGCTATCAGTAGAGACTTGATTAGTTCTTTGCTCAATTTTCTGAAAAGAAATTAAGCGAAAAATCTATCAAGCTCTTACCAATATTCGAATGAGCTAATTTTTTAAAAGGATAATTAAAAACATATTTTAAATAAGTTGAGCAACTTTGGTCATTTGTGTAAAATTCTAAAATGGATTCCACACAATGCGGTGTGCACCAATGGTGTACCCATAGCAAGTCTCTAGTTACTCGGGGTGCGCGTAAGGTGGTCGTGTACTTTGTTCACCTTAGTTTTCTAGAAGAACAATAAATTTGGCACTCCACTTTCTTATAATTGCACTCCGAAGTTTGTCTTTTAATACTTGTGTTGTGTGTATTTCACGGACTAAAAGACAAATTTTGGAGTCTTATTATAAGTCATTGAAGTGTCAAAATTATTAACCTTTCTAGAACCATCACGTCTCTCTTAGCACGCCCCCAATATCTCATTTCTCTATGTACTACTATTCCTCTCTAATTATTACCCCCAAAAAAACCTCATTCAAAACCTAAACCAATCAAACTACTCCATCAAAATAAATAAATCAATATGAGCAAAATGTTAAGTGAGAGGACTAGCTCCCTAAACGTTGGATGGTGTGACTTCAGTTTTGCACTCATTAATGTATAATATTTAATATAACTAAGAATTTGGGGGCCCTATTATAGCCAAAAATCGAGAGCCCTAAGCGACAATTTGGTAGGCTTGTGCCCAAGGCCGGCCCTGGATTGCCGAAGGTGAGCTCTGCGGTATAGGTGTCGAGATCTTGTCGGAGATGAAGTTTTGGCCTACGGATGGGATGTGTTAGAGCAATTCGCCTTCGACTCAAGGTGACTGGGTCGACTCGGTGCGACTCGATTCTTTGGGTCATTGACTAGTTGTTGGCTTGTAGTTTTTGTCATCTTTTGTGTTTGTCATTTTGTTGGTTTTTTCCGGCTGCGGACTTTTCTCATCCCTTCGAGGATGTTTTGGGTGATTGTAATAGTTATTGTTGGAGTGACAATGAGTTGCCAGTGTTTTGCTCCTATTTTGTATGAGGTCCTAAATTTGATTCATGTTTAGGCCTCCTTGAGACTTCGTTCTCCTCTTCGGTGGAACGGTGGCCCTATGATTTCTTTTATCAATAAAACTTTTATCATTTGCCAAAAAAAAAAAATAAGGGTAATGGCTAATTCCCTGCCTAGCCTTATTTATTAGTGCGTTGCAAATTAACCACGCCGCTTAAACCCATGGCTACGGGTCGCCCACGTGCCATGGGTGACCGAGATCAGTGTATCATACACACGAAAAAGTCATACTCCAACATGAGCAAAATGTTAAGTGAGAGGACTGGCTCCCTACACGTTGGCTGGTGTGACTTCTTCAGTTTTGCACTCATTAATGTCGTTGGTATACTCTCTTTATTAACATCGTCGTGATCAGCTCCCTCCGCCGCCCCCTTCGCCGCCGTTTCTCTGACGGAGGTATGTTCTTTGCATGAGTCCTTACTTACGAGAATCCTTCCCTCTGTCCAGTGAGTCTCCTTTAAAACCCACACTTCTAGTTCTATGCTGATATTCAACTTTTTCTTTGTGGATCAATCTATGTAATGGTTGTGTATCTTTTCTATATTAATGTGTTATTGTTTTCGAGATTCGGGTAGACTCAGGGCTGGCTCATGACATGAGTCAATGAAGTCACCGCTTCGGGGGCCCCAAAAAATGTAAAAAATAAAGGCTTCCAAACAAGTAAGTCTCCTATATATTGTGATAATTGTTTACTTTTGAATGACTATATGTTTAAATTTGTGCAATGTTAAATATTTTGTAATGATTTTTTAGAAGATATGTGTTGAAAAATTTTATCTTGCAAAATACATGTGGAGCCTCATCTAATCAGACCGTTTCAGGCCTCCGAGTTAATGAGCCGGCACCGGGTAGAATAACTTCTATGTTCGAGTCCCTAGCTTGGATTAGGCTAAAAAAAAAAAACAGTACTGTGTATTGCCTTTTGAAATTGGAAAGTTTCTAAAATCAGCCCATATAGCTGTTATTAAGGTTTAAAAAGTATTGGACTATGTGAAAAGTGTATAAAAATGTGTGAATTTCTGTTACAAAGAGTAAAAGTAAACTTAAATATGTGTATTTTTTATCTTCTTGTTTACTATTGTTAGTCTAGTAAAGCCGACAATAGAAGGATCATTTAAATTGTATGCACATTATATTGTCCTTCCTGAGAAGAAAAAAAAACTTTTATCCCCCATTCTTAAATTCACTCTAAAATTTATGTGATACTTGTTAAAATTGTACATAATACAATTTTTAAAGCACCTTATAAGTGCAATCTTGGAATGCATTAAGAAGTGGAGTTCAAAAATCATATTCCTAAAAAAACACGGTGAAAATATATATGTATTCTGTGAGAGTAGGAAAACATAACTGAACAGACAGTACCTGTTTCCTTTCTTTTTATTCAATATATTTACACACACGTGGTCTGTGAAACTGTGAGAGTGGGAAAAATGTCCCCATTTGGCATAACTTTTTGAGGGCTTTTTGCCTTGGTTTTTTTTTTTTTTTTTCCCCTCGTAGTTTTAATTAGATTCGGACAAAAAATTTACATCATATCGTTCGTATCAGCGAGAGAAATCGGAATTATATAAGTATGTAGATCAAAATTGAAATAAATAAAAAAACTCAATAGAAGACAACAAAAAAAACCCAAAAGTAGTCTTATAGTACAAACTTTTTAAAATGTAATTGTATTATTTTCTGATTCCTCTCGTCAACAATGTGATGTGAAAATTATACCCAAAAGAAAAAACAATCAAAATGACCTTGTACTTTTCCTGGTAGTTCTTGAAACATTTTCTAAACATTTCGAAAGTAAAACACAAATTATTGTGGTGATTCTTTTATTTAATGAACTTATGAACAAATTGAACGCACATGATCCATATGAGGGATGGCTGCATCCATTTGATTTTTCAGACAACACAACCCACCCTACGAACGGGATTGTCGAGTATGTTTTGGGTACCGCCACGTAATGCTTCAACACCTCTATCCACCACACATATTCGTGTGGTCCATTCACCACGTGACAGAGTCCCAACTCCCAAGACCATTGACTAATTTTTCCGGAAGTGCCTTTTTTTTAGGCAGACATCATAGACCTTGAATCCTCTTTGCACGACTACTTGGTGTCTATCATTAACTATTTAGTAATGGTTTATACATGAAACAATTGCTTTCTATGATTTCAGGTTCTTGAAAATATTTCTGCGTTTTTGGCTTCAAATTCACATTATGGTTACACCACTGTTTCACATAGCAATGTACCCCTGGTTTGCTCTTGGCCATCTCACCCCTTTCCTCCACCTATCCAACAAACTAGCCAAGAAAGGCCACAAAATCTCCTTCCTAATCCCCACCAGAACACAAAAAAAGCTACAACCTTTCAATCTCCACCCTGAACTCATCACATTTGTCCCCATCACCGTCCCACCCGTACATGGTCTGCCCCCCGAAGCAGAGACCACTGCAGACGTTGGCATGGCTTTGCATACCCTTGTCATGGAGGCCATGGACCGCACGGAGGACAATGTCGAGTGTCTTCTCCGTGACCTGCAACCTGATGTTGTGTTCTTCGACTTTGCCTATTGGCTCCCAGGGGTGGCCCGTCGTTTAGGGATCAAGTCTGTTCACTACTGCATTATTAGTCCTGCGACAACAGGTTACACGATGTCCCCGGCTAGGACACTCAATGGCAGAGAGGTGACTGAGGAGGACTTGATGTTGCCTCCACCTGACTACCCAGAATCGTCGATCAAGCTCCGGCCCCATGAGGCACGATTGTTCTACGGCTTGAGGAGTATGAAGTATGGTGGAGACGTTCTTTTTTATGATCGTCTACACCTAAGCATAACCCATTGTGATGCACTGGGGATGAGGACTTGTCGAGAAATCGAAGGGCCTTTTTGTGACTATCTGGGACGCCAATTCGGGAAGCTTGTCCTGCTTTCGGGACCAGTTATTCCAGAGCTACCCACCTCCCCTTTAGACCAAAATTTGGCTAAGTGGCTTGATCAGTTTGAATCCGGATCGGTTATTTACTGTGCATTTGGAAGTCAGTGCATCTTGGAAAAAGGCCAGTTTCAAGAATTACTATTGGGTCTAGAGCTGAGTAATATGCCATTTTTGGCGGCATTGAAGCCGCCAATGGGGGTCGAGTCTGTCGAAGAAGCATTTCCAGAGATGTTTGAGGCAAGAATTGGAAAAAGAGGTGTAGTGTATGGGGGTTGGGTACAGCAGCAGCTGATTTTGGAACACCCATCAGTGGGTTGCTTCATTACCCACTGTGGGTCGGGTTCTTTGTCGGAAGCACTGGTGAATAAGTGTCAGTTGGTGTTGTTGCCTAATGTTGGGGATCAGATAATTAACGCAAGGATGATGAGTATGAGTATGAAGGTGGGAGTGGAAGTTGAGAAAGGGGATCAAGACGGGTTGTTCACGAGGGAGAGCGTTTGTAAAGCACTGAGGACGGTGATGGAAGAAGGCGACGAGGTCGGGAAGGAGGTTAGGGCTAACAAGGCTAAGCTGAGGGAGGAGTTGCTGAAGAAAGATTTGGACTCGGCGTATACTGACAGTTTCATTGAGAAATTGAGAGATTTGTTGGAATAGTTTGGGATTTGACGTTCCTTCGGATAGCTATACCATGATTTCAGTTATCGTTACAATCTTAGTGTGCGTCTTGCCATATCAGAAATGTGTGGCATCTATGAAAAACTGTTTCGTTAAGTTCTCAGAAATCATTTATATAGTTGCGTGGATTCCAATTTAGCACGGTGAGCACCTGTAAAAGGACATAATTTGCAAATTACTGTGGGTTTTTATCTTGTCTGGAAATTATGAAGTCTGCATAACGATGGGGTCATGTGTTCGGTTATTTAGAAGCACCAAATGCTTGTTTATTTGAGATATGCTTCTCATGCCAGTGTCGCCTGACCAATCGTAGGGAAACATTCTCTCCACTCGTACCCAAAATGCTCCTACCTTTCCAAAATTAAACATTCCCCATTCCATATCAAACTCTATCAACATTTCAATCAGTTGCCAAAATAAAGTTCAAGGACCCGGGGACCCTACAACGTATTTAATACGCGGCACTGATCGTGCAGCACAGCATCCCAACCGTCTAATAGTGTTTTCAATGGTTTGGATTCGCAGATGCTTTCTTACCAGTCAAAGTGCTTTACTACCGGTAATAAAACTTCAGCAAATCTGGACCATTGATCTCCGCCCTATTTCCAAAGTTCAATCTAATTAAGTTCGGAAACATGAATCATCCACTCCGAGAAGAATAGCAGAAATATGAATGCTGCACTTAGATTTGGCCACAAAGAACAGCACCAGTACGTTTGCACGCTGATATTTTTGAGAAAAACATATGGAAAATTGAACAGTGTCAGGATTTCTGGAGAAAGGAAAATTAAAATCACACAGAAAAGATTGTACATTCTGTTACAAAGTGAAAGTTCAATATCAGAAATATAATCCTGTGCAAAGCTCGACGAAAGGGTCCACGACTGAATGAAATAGTCCCCTTTACAAAACGATGCACTAAGTAAACAGCACAGAATCAGAGAGTAGATGATACATTCCATTGCCACCTTCTTTGTAACTAATACACTCCCAACCACCAAACTATGTTGAAGGCTTCAATCCACAAGCCTCCTCTTCAAAAACAACACTTGAACAAATGTCTCAACAGCGTCGGGCAGATTCTGATTCGCACGAGTTGAAAAGTCGTAAAACTACTTGAAATTAATGGCAGTCGTGAGAAAGCATTTGCTTCAAAAAAGAGTAGTTGTCCAAGGAAGAAGCTCCCCCTCAAAAGAAACCTGTCCAGAGGCATTTGGTCATCGTGATTAGTATAATCTGATTTCAGTAGAAAGAATTTCAATCAAAATGGGCAATCCAAGTTTCCAACGGTACATTAGCAACAAATACAGTACTTCAAAATTCAATTTATTCAAAAAAGACCACTATGACTCGACTAATTGCTCTCATTCACAAAAGCGTAACTAACAGTTCAGCAATGGCAGGAAGAAAACCTTAAACTAGTCGCACGAGCAATTGTTCCTGCTAGCCCACCAGCGTCAGTATACAAAGGCAGGAAAAGAACGAATAATAACAGTATTACAAGAGTGGTCAGCAGTAAATACATTTGTTCATGAGAAATATTCCCAGTTTAATTCCCTTTGATGAACATCTGGAACAGAGTAGATTCGGTTAGACCTAACTTGTGATAATTTTGTACAACGTGGCTGCTCTCAGATTCTGACATCTTCAGAATACACTATGCCACATCACGTTCATACATGTGTCCCATCCATGTGGCCACGATGCTCATAAAAAGCATTCGAAGGTAAACAATGGCTTTACCAAAATACTCAACGGCCCTTGCGCAGTTGGTTGGACATTAATAATAAGCCATTCATGGAGGGGTGAAAAACCCCTATTCAAGCAATGATCAACAACTCATGAAAGATAATTGGCTTCTAGTTTAATCAAGCTCACTCTACATGTAATTATCCTTGCTCAAACTCAATTCGTCAACTGACGAGTTTTTGTCAGGTCTGGCTAAGAGGTTCACATTGGACAACATAGAGATGGTCATTGAACTATAGAAACTGAAATTGTCTCCATCAACTAGACATAAAAGAAAGATGGTTTAAAAAATGGATATCCAATAACCTTTTCCTAGTTCAACTACAAAGCTGTGAAAACTCCCAAGTCCTGACCATATTACAATGAATGCTTTTATATGTTGATGATGCAGGGAAGCGAGCAGGCTCCAAACCAAATAATGCTGTAATAGTGTAATGAAGAAAAGGAAACAGCAAGCAAAACCACAAAAAGAAGTCTTCAGAGATCCTCTCTATGAGATATAATTAAAATATATAACCAGAACACCTGCCCAAACGCTTCCAACTGTACTTATAGTGGAAGTAATCCTGACTAAAGTAGGTAATACTAGCTAAAAAGCTAAAAATCCAAATATTCCCAACAGGGGGAACAACCAATTCCTAAAAGAAAAACAAGATTCCAACCGAATTTTCTAGACTAAGAAAGTAACGAAACAAACACTTGTAAAACAGAAAATGTCCACATTCCAAAGCCGAAATTATGCAATTTCAACGAAATATGAAGCAGAGAGTTTTGCTCCTTGGACCATTTATGATCATTCATGGGTGGACCCAACCCAAAATTTGACACTTTTGCCAATTAATGGTCAAAAGCCTCCATGAATTTCCATCTCGTGAGTTCTATATGCAGTTGGCGACCTCAAAGTACAACAAGACATCAGTTTAATAAGCGAACAGATCCTAAACTGTCGAAGTGAACCCCTAGTAAGAGTAACAGCATGCTATAGAACCATCAAAACCAGGTTTGCTGCTAATCAATTTCAAAGCTAGCTAAATAAGACCACAAATTTTGCACGGCTCAGGCCTCAGGCTGATGCATTTGCCAAGCCAAGCATAGAGACATGTGAACTGGTCAAAGGTCTACAGAGAATTTTCGTGTTGAATTCTTGTGGGGGGCAATTCAAGACCAACCAAGAACCAATATTTCAGAAGGTCTCTCCATTGGGAACTGCAGCTGAGGACCAGTTAAATGAAAGGGTCTTCCTTCGAGAAGGAAATAGTATAGGAATCAATCATGCAAAAAGACACAAAGTAATTCTTTAATGTCAACAGGACAAATCACTCTCACGTTCCAAAAATACCCCTGCTAGCCCATGAAAGTGCCTAAACCCCCAAAATCCTATGAAAGTGCCTAAACCCCCAAATCCTATGAAAGTGCCTAAACTTCTAAAACCCTATAAAACCGTATGACACCACCCTAAGTACCTAAACCCACTATACCCTACCCCAAAGAGCCTAAACCCCCTAAAATTAAACCCCAAAATTGAACCGACCCTCAAAATTGAAGAGAGAGAGAGAGAAGTCTGACATATCCCATCAATTACTCCCCATGCTCTCTCTCTCATAGTCAATTCCCAGTTTCCCACCGAACAATTTCGACTGCAATGTCAGGCCCGGTTTATTTTTGTTGGCAGAGTGTAGCGCGCGCAAAAAGGGTTCATTAAGGGTATTTTTGTCTAATATTGTCCTTAAGCCCTCAAAAACTTTCATTTCATGTATTAGATGCCTTAAAATAAGTTAGGCTGGACAAAAACCCATTAAAGACTCCAAACTTGGCCTTTAGGCCAATTGTCTGTAAATGAAAAGCACCAGTAAATGATCATACTTGACCAATGACAATTTCAGATGAATGAAAATCACAAGAAGTACGCAGGGAACATGGACCATAAAGTAGAATTTTGCGTTCATCCCCACAGGCCACAAGAGACGATAAAAAAATGGCAGAAATCTTCTGAAATCATTAGCGCCACACATATCCGAGAAAATGGGTCATTTGAGTTGGATGAAAAGCACAATATAAGCAGGCAACATGAAACAATAAGGGAAGCAACAAAAGGAAGCTTCCTCGAGTTCATTGCCAAAACAATATTGATTCTCATACAACTCTAAACTGCGTCAAAATGAGTTGTCAGGGAGCAGAGCTGCTTGCCACACAATCATGGAGCAACTTATCGTTTAGTAGCAAAAAGGTACTCCTAGCGACATTCCCACATTGGCGATTCTGCTCCACAGCCATCTTCAATCCAAAATGGTCCAACAATCAAAATTCACAGATTTGGCGTGATCTAAGGTGGTTTCAACCAAATTCCTTAATCAAAGCCACCGAAATGGGGAATGTTCATTTGTGGAAAGAATTCGTTGGTCAATTATTTGGACAAAAAAAGGATCCAGAATGGACCTAGATTTCTGCAGAAAATTTTGTTTTGTTTTTTATTCCAAGTTTGAGCTTAACAGCTATTTAATGTTTTTGTTAAATTTATATCGCTTTCCCTTCAAATAATAGAGTGATTAACGAACAATTACTTAAACACTTTGTATCCTAATAGGATTAGACTTTTTCTGCTATAGGATGTAAGCCCCCTAGCTCATTGAGTTTTGTGTTGATCATTAAAGATATTTGATGGAGAGTTCTGTAAAGTGCTTCTGTTTGCTGGTTTTATTATTGCTCTGTTCTCCTCCTCAAATGTTTACCTTCATCATCATAGCAACACAAATTTTTACCACGAAGTTAAAGACACGCTTCACTATGAGGCTCTAGTAAAACGTATAGAACCCTTGCTGGTTTCATTGTCCCTGTGAAACGCTATACTACCAAACTGTTTAATGTGACGAAGGATAACCCAGTTACCAGACAAAACCCACTACCAACACAAACAGCATACCAAATATCTTAAAGACCGCAAATTTTCCCAATCTAAAAATGCCCATAATCTCCATCACACAATATACCAACCACAAGATACAAGCCTCCCCTTACTCTCCTATGTAAGAAGAGCCCCTAGGCACACAGAGACCGCATCAGAACCCTACTGACCTTCGGCAGTGCACTCATATCAATTCCACACTCACGTGCCATAGATTGGGACCATAAGCTTGGATAAAATAAAAACTATTGCCAAGAAACAGAAGCTAGTCATTTACCAAACCACATACATAACAAAGCACCATGCCTCAAAGTGATTTAATAAATTGCGCACATGACTCGTAGAGAGATGTAAAATTAGGGGTGTCAAAATATGGCTTGACATATTCCATAAGACGTCCGATCAAGCATCAAGTGGGTATCAAGCCATATTTTGAAGGCCATAATACTGAACTCAGTATTATCAGTTTATCACAGGGGCAATACGATACCCACTTGATGCTTGATCGGACGTCTTATGGCTTTTTAGGAAAGAAAAAAACCATCTTATTTTATATTATTGGCATTTCTAAAAAAGCCAAAAGATAGTCCAAAGACTCCAAACAAGGAAGAAAAAATGAAAAAAATGCACTCCCAAACATGAAAGGCAAAAATACCAAAAAGAGGTCACAAACGACTTAACTTTTGTAGCTTCACCGTCATTAATAAAAAGCCAGTGATTAATTTGATATGGAATGTTTAAAATCCAGCTTTATTTAGTTTGTTGGACTTTTTGCTTATAAAGTAGAGCTAAGAGCTAATTAGCTAAAGTTGTTTGTGATGTCTTTTTGGCTTTTCATGTTTGCAATGTCAGAGTGGAATCTAAAACAACTAGCTTAATGCCATGTTCTTGTTTGGGCCATCTTTTGGCTTTCTCTGAAAAGTCAAATGATGCAAAATAAATTGACTTCTTTAGCCAAATACTATTAAGAGATGCAAACGAAGATGAACAAAATTAGATCAACAACCTACACTCTAGTCTTCACAATCTAAACTCTCAGTTGGTTAACACATAAAAAATTACCGAGTAGAACTCCAGTTTGGCTCCTCGCCAATTACCAAACCATTGAAGAACCTCCAACTCTATCTAAAAATGTGATACTTGGCTACTATTGGTTTCAATGACCAAGATTTTAATATTATGCCTCACTAGTTTCAACTCTGAACAAAGCCAACTATACTTGTACACACACCAAAACATACATGCTGTTCACTTCAGAACTGGATGCAGGATTCTCCGTACTGTGGGCCCGAACCACAAATATCTCTACATTTGTAACAACAAATATACTGAATAAGTATACAATGCTACTTGCTAGGTCTGAGGAAGAGACATTATTGTGCGTATACTCTTAGCCTCCATCTTATTTTATACATGCAACCAGCAAATGGTTGATAACTTGGAATTTTTAGAGGGGTTACCAACACATATATAAGAAATTTAAGATTTTTTATCTCATGCAAAGGACATGCAAGGGCCAATCGCGCAAGATTTTTTTTCCAATTAATCAGAAAACTAGTCACCATGTTTGGTTTGGTTTTGGAGATCCGGTCTCCACTTTTTTTCTGTGGGCCCTACAATGACAGGATAGTACTTTCTCTCTTCACTTCATTTTAGGGAATACTACTCTAGTACATATTTTTTAGGAGATGGGTCCGTGGGGTCCACTTCAAAGATCCACACAAATGATCCAGGCCGTCCATTAGTTCTAAAATTATTCTTTGAGTCATCCAGAAAAAAATGAGGTCAATCGTATAACTTTAAGTTCTTGATCCAGTTGTCTAACTTTCTTCCAAACTTGTGTCAAAATTTAGGATCGTAAATTTTGAACGAATAATTAGAAGACGGATCAACTACTTATAATTTTTTGAATGAGCTAGTTTTATAGGAGCGACTCAAAAAAATATTTTAAAATTAATGAACAGTGCGGATCATTTTTGTGGGTCTTCAAAGTGGATCCCATTGACCCATCTCGCACAAGGTATGCATTAGACTAGTCTTTCCTGAAATGAAGATGAGAGAGAAAATTATACTGCCATTTAAGGGGCCCACAGAAAAAGGTGGAGACTGGTTCTCCAAAACCAAACCAAACATGCTCAATATAATTAGTACAAATATCTAGAGTTGTGCACGAGCCGGGCACCTCACAGCATCCCTTTGTGTCCTCCCCTGGTTAACTTTGTTCCATACTCAGTTGGCTGAACCCAACAAAGAATAAATAACTAGCCCGAACTTGATAAGCTGAATCACAACTTTTTTTTTTGAGAACTTTTTCAAGTTCATTTATTCTTCGAAAATCTTTTTAACATTTTAGATTTTAGACGTTGAATCAAAAGGTTTTAACATTTTAGACGTTGAATCAAAAAGTTTCCAAATGTCATGATTTTAGACAGGATGAGGATTATCCAATCTTTCCAGAATTGGAGAGGAGGCGTACTCATGCAATTGCAACATCCTCTATAAAGGTCTCAATTAGCTTTTCCCTTCTCTTATGCTCTCTGAAAGTGCTTGGCTCCCCCTACTAAAGGTCATCTTAAATGTTCTTCATCTATCCTACAGAAACTCAACAAGAGAATAACCTACATAATCTCGTAATTTTGTAGAAGACAATGCAGTTTACACAAGAAAAATTGACTATCTTGGCTACCAAATGCATTAATTTTGCTTAGAAAGTAATAAAGGAATAAAAAAATACGCGAATCATTTCACACGCACATAAGCATTTTGAATTGCATCTAGTTGTAAATAAAATGGGAAAAAGCAAACTTGAGTAAAAACCATACATTTATAAGCAGAAAACTAGCATTGAGAATTATCTGCGTCCTATGAGATCATCTTTCTACCTGTAAACTATCACTCTCCGACAACTTTTGTAGCCAGGCCTTCAAAAAAATTCATCAAACTTTCAAGAACCTACTAATACTAGAATTACTTACTAGTTAATACTCACATCCTCAAAAACCACTTTGTTGGAATGGGCTACAAAATTACCATGCTCCCGCTGGTACTCTTTCAAGTTTCCAATTCTTGTGCACATTACACACTATAAACGCTGTTATCTGCAGCAGACAATCATATCTATGGCTTTGTAAATTAGGACCAACCATGTAATTTTTTTATGTAACCATCTCTTATTCCATTTTTTCATAAGTTATATGCAACAAAAATGATGACTAGATGAACATCCACCAACAAATAGTGGAAAGTACGGGCCAGTACAACTTACTGGCCTCTTTTCCCACCAACTCCACCCTAATTCCAAAAATGCACGGGCCGGTCACGTAAACGCCCAAAATTGTATGAAAGTGTCTAAATTTCTAAAACTCTATGAGACCGTATGATACCCTTAGTGCCTAAACCCCCAAACCCTATGTACCTAAACTTCTAAAACCCTATGAAACCGTATGATACCCTAAGTGCCTAACCCCAAAAAAAGAGTGACGGACCTTAATGGTAATTAAAAAAGAGTGACTGACGTTAATGGTATTTTTTTGTAAAAAAGCTGACCTTAATGATAATTGCTCCTAACAAATAACCCCCAGCTAATCATATAACTTCATAAGAAACCATCTCTCTGGTCCAATTTCCCTTAACTTTACAAAGGAACTTGATTCCAAGATTTCATTACATAAATAGCACAAAAGTTACAAAATTACATGACTTTTTCAAACTATATTGCTACAAACCTATAGCAAAAGGCAGAAGCAACCGCAACCAACAGTTTGTGATTGGTCAAAGTCAATAAGAAATACAGAATTCAAGTAAAAATAACACTATAAGCAATTGGTTGGTTCGCTGGGATGATTATGGGAACGGAAAAAATGGTCACTCGCCTATTTTCCATACATACTGTCCATTCTGTAACATTTTTTTAGTAAACCAAATACCCAGTTGAGCATTCTAACTTCCAAGAGATGACCACTTCATTCCAATGAGCCAAACAAGGCCAAAAAGGCGTGCAACCTGTGGTTTGCGGCCACGTTATTGACCAAGAACACAAAGAAAACGTATCAACGACTACATAATTTCCCATGTGTAAATGAACCGATGCACACAAAAACCCATATACACAGATGCATCATGCATATAAATATTAGTTCAATAATTTGAACAGCTAAAAAATTATAAGTGTGCAAGAACCATACCATCATCCACTCGAACTCGGCCGATTCCCACTCGAACCAGGCCGATTCATCTCCAACAGATCCTTCTCACCAGCTCCCCGCATCACCACCCTCTCATAGCCACCTCCCGACTTGGGCCGCCCGTTCTCCCCGTACTCCCTGGATCGGACTCCCTGCTGCGGACTGGGCTTCTCCTTCCGGCCCAAGAACCCCGGCCGAAGGTGAGGCGGAACGAACCGCCCCGACTTCGGCGACGGAGAAGGCGAGTAGTCCTTATCCGGCTTTGGCAGAGTCAAAGGGGAGGGAGTTAAAGTTGGTCCCGACCCGGTTCGGCCTAGCGGGCGGAGGGAGATCGGATCGGGAGTTGTTGGTGGTTGCTGATTTTGTTGTTGTGGTGGTGGTGGTGGCGGTGGTGTGGAAGGAGGGGAGGGTTGAGGGATGGGTTTGGGAGAGGGTCGGGTCAGGACGAGCATGTTGCCATGGATGCGAGAGTTGGAGAGGATTGTTTTGGGAGAGGTGAGAGAAGAAGATGAGGAGGAGGAGGAGGGGTGGTTCTTCTTCTGGTAGATGTCGTTGAAGTTGAGGGAGGCGTACTTGTTGTTGGTCGACCTACTGCTTGCCATCAACCGTCACCCACCACAACCGCCGCGAACGGAGAAGAGAGAGAGAGAGAGAGAGAGAGAGGGGTTAGACGATTCGATTCTGTTTGAGAGAGAGAGAGAGAGAGAGAGAGAGAGTCTCCGTTGGGATGATTGCCGACTGTGAGGAGGGAGGAGGAGACCATTTGCATCAGGGAAGGGGGGGTGTTTCTGGTGATGCGGTGGCAGCATCTCAGTCGTCGTTTCACTTTCCAATGATTCAGACCTTGTTCGGATAGCTTTTAAGAAGCTTTTAAAAAAATGCCCCTTCAAACAAGTTTAAAAAATTGGCCAATACTTTTTCATTTTTCTTTCCTGGAAAATGCTAAAGTGTGCCTAATAGGCACACGTTAAGATTAAAAAAGTATATTGAAATGTGTAAATATGTGAAAATGTATTAAAAAATGTAAAATGTGTATTGAAGTGTGTTGTTTTTATTTGTTTGTGTGTTTATTGTGTGCCTATTGGGCACACGTTAGCGAGACCTTTCTTTCTTATCATCGGAAAAATTCTTTTTCTTTGTTTGTTGTCCAAAATGGTAAAAAAATACAAACACCTCCTTTCTCTATGGCTTGTGGTATAATAATAACTCAACCACCTTAACAAAAACATCCATCAGTAGGACCCCCCCTATCTATGTATCATAATCACGAGAGGTTCACAGAATGCGTGTAATTATTGAAAAGGTCTTTCGTAAATTAACATTGATCCAGATCCACATACGACAAAGAACAGTCTATTGGAGCCTAAAAAAGTACTCCTGCCGTGAAGCATTTCTTCTCTAAAAGTGTCAATGTTTGGTTGTGAACATTATTAAGGGCTGGTTTGGATTAAAAGTGGTTTATGGTTTTTTGGTTTTTTCGTTTCGTCTTTATTCAATTTTTTTTTGCATTTGTTAGTTTCACGTCAAGATTTTGTAGTTTCTGGATTCCTCTCGGCGAGACGAATCTAACGAGTATAAAATTATGGTCAAAACTCAATATTTTTTGAATAAAGCCAAAATAGGTGGATTATTCGCCAATAATCCACCTATTTTGGCTTTATTAAAAAAAAATTGAGTTTTGACCATAATTTTATACTCGTTAGATTCGTCTCGCCAAGAGGAATCCAGAAACCACAAAATCTTGACGCGAAACTAACAAATGCAAATTTTTTTTGAATAAAGACGAAACGAAAAAACCAAAAAACCATAAACCACTTTTAATCCAAACCAGCCCTAAACATGTTGGTGACCCCTTGAGGATGGGAGTGGGGGTGTTTGACACCTTGTTCACACCTAAATTTGGCACAAATTAATGGTTAGGCTTAGAAGGCTGAATTCAGGGCCCTAGAGCGGAGAAGTGAAGAGGCCTGTGATGATTATGGCCCATGAGGCCCATTTGGTCCGTAAGAAGGATTAAATCTGTAAACATCAAATAAAGGCCCATATTACGGATTAAGGCCTTGCGGATATATTTTGAAGGCTAGGTTCAAATGAAAACGGTTATGGATAAATTCTCATGTGAGGAAAATAGAGAAAATGAGATGCTAACTGTTTATCATTTTCTCCTCCTAGAAAGGAGGAAGTTAATTATTAGAGAATTAAAAAGAAAATAAAAAATTAGCAAGAATAGAGGGAAGCGGTTATGACACACATGGCACAGAACCGTGACTTCACTCAGGCCCCATGAACCCACTAACCTAAAAAAATAGGAGGCTTAACAGTGGGTCTTTAGGCCTCTTACCACGGAAACAGGGCCATGACCTTTGGTAACCGCCGATAACCGTCAAAATAGAGAAAAAATTGGCAACCTAGGGCACGTGGCAACATCAAATTAAGACAGGAAAGTGCTTAGGACACTTGTCATCGTCTCGGCATAGGAGGAATTGGCGCCAAAGTCCATATTTCTCACTCGGAGCCTATAAATACAAGAATTGGAGGAGTAGAAAGGGTTCATGTGGACACACCGCCGAAATTTCACAAGTTTAGTAAAACGGTTTTGATTGATTGGATGGAGTCGCCACCCGGGTTTGAGTATCGTACCCGAGAAAGCAGTTATAAATGACTCTTTTGCCCTTGGAATAGAAAATATTTCACTGGACTTTTAAAATGAGATTTCTCGAGTCCGGGAGCTCAGTTACGAGAGGGGAAGGAATTTAAAACATCCCTCTCACCCTGCGCAATTTACCGGTCTCTACTCAATGCTCAATGGATATTTGAAAACATCATTTGAATGGACTTTGTTCACGAAAGGTATATGATTTCACATACTTGAAATCCAAAGCATGGTGTGTGGATGCGTGTGCTAAGTGTTATGCATGCATGATGATAGGATGACCTACAATGTACTCCCTCCGTTCCAAATTAATAGTCCACTACGAAAAGTCGTGTCATTTTTCAAATAAAAAGATGAGGTACTTCCGTGCATCATTTTTTGAATTTTTTCGCACCAAATTAAAGTACTCGAGTACTGCTAAGTTTGTGATAGGTATGATACTCCATTGTGTAAGGGAGTTTACATCTTTACTAAGGTGCTGTTAGATAAAACGAAAAAATTGAAATTGAAAGATGAAAAATTAAGTACTAAATATTTAATATTTAAGTTGAAAATCTATTTGATAAAAATATCAAGAGCTGAATAAAAATAATTATTTTGGTAAATATAAATGAATTTAGCTTAAATTATATGTGATTATTCTCATTTACGTAATTTTATTACTAGATGTCAAAGTGTTTGTAGTAATGATGGAGAAGTTATGGTAATAGTTGTGGTGGTGGTGGTAGCAGTTGGTAGTGTGGCGGTGATGGTCGTAACGAAGGTGGTGCGGGGATGGTTGTAACAGAGTAGTGCAGTGGAAGGATGGCGAAGGTGATGGCGGTGGAAAGACGATGATGCAAGTGAGGACAATAACGAGCAGTGATGTAGTCGTGGAAGTGAAGTAGTTCCGATGAATTTAGGGGTGGAACATATATAATTGAAAGATGGAGATATGGTGATGGTTGAAATGGTGATGGTTGTGTTGGAGAGATGGTGGCGGCATTGATAGTGGTGATGCCATTGGAGTAATGGTGATGGCATTAATTGTAACAATTATGGAATAGGGGTGGCAGTGACAACAACGATGGAGTGGGGGTGGTTGTCATGGTGGTGGTGGAATAGTAATGGTTATGGCGACGATGGAGTCGTGTTGGTGGTGGTGTGGCGGCAGCAATGGAGTGGTGATCGTGGTGGTAACAATGTATCAAAACAATTTATTTTTTTAGTGTTTTGATACTTATTGATATCCAATCAAGATAACTTTTTTAGTGTTGAAAGAAAGAAACAGATCTCGTTGTCATGCTTGCCCTTGTAAATTATCTTATTTTTTTAAGGAGATTTTGTATGAAAATGAAAGCATTTTTGGTGAAAATCCTTAGGAACAAAATACTCCTTTTTGGATTTACGACCACGATTGCTATATCAGGAGAAAAATGCTCTTCTCAATGAGCCCTACGACACTTACGATTCAGATTGATGATTTACCAAGCTCACAATTGTATAACATTTCTTGAAAATTATTTCGAATTATAGGGTCTTGAATTCTGAATGAAAATCAAACGTATTAGATCAATTACATACAAATATTTGATGGGCCTAATTTTCTCCAAGATCACTTGAATAATTATTTTTAAATTATTTAATGGTTTAAATCGTTTGTGTTGGATCTGAAAGTGGACATCACAGGACCACATTTGCGAACCAAAAAACCATTTTTTGTATACTACACTGTGCAGTGCATCTACTACACTTCAGGGTCCTCGCTTCTGTGTTTGGGAGCCCATTATAAGAATGAATTCTCAAAACCACACATGCAGACAAAATTTGATAAGCAGCCCTTGAGGTACTTTTAGATTCTCATTTTGCATTTTGGGTTTACACTTTGGATGAAATGACCATATTAACCCTACCCTTATTCGATATTTTAATTAATAACTGCAAAATCTATATAATGGAAAATCTATTTGAAATATTTTAATTAACATTTTAATTAATAATATTGCAAACGATATTTTAACCAATAATATTGCAATTAATATTTGCAAAATGTATATATTAAAAAATCTATTCGAAATTAATTAATAATAAATTTAAATTAATCATATTGAAAATGATATTTTAATAATATTTTTACTAATAATATCTTAATTAATAATATTTTAACTGAAAATATTACAAACAATGTTTTAATTAATAATATTTAAAACCATACTGTAAAATCTATTCGAAAAGCTATTTTCATTAATAAAATTTAGCGACAAGAATGATACTAAAGGTAAAGGGTAATTCAAACATATGTAATGTTACCATAATGAACAACTAAGGGCAACATAGTAAAAAATCAAATTATAATCTATTTTGATAATTATATTATCAAATATTGTTTTGTTGCAAAATCTATTCTGCACACAATACCCAAACACTTTACAGTTTAATAATTTATTCTGACCATAATCTAAGAAGTTATAATACACAATCGCAAAAGGGAAAAAAAAAAAAAGCTTACAAACGGGCTCATAATGGGCTTTGTTTCTCACATGCATGGGCCATCTTTGACCATTTTAGAGAGACCCAAAAGTGCATAAGTTGACTTCTTGAAAGAAAACAAAAAGTAGAGAGCCCAAACCAAAGCTTTTTTTTTTTTTTTTTTTTTTGAAAGGACCCAAACCAAAGCTTTAGAAGTCTGAAATAAGAATAAACTGTGGACGAATCATTCTTGGCCTGGTTCGGCTTAAACGAAGCACGTTGGTTCTTTTTTTTTTTTTTTTTTTGACTTTATCGAAAAATTATCTCATTTGTTAATTTCGCGTTAAATTTTTGTACCTTATTAATTCATCTCAACGAGAGGAAAAGAAAAACTAAAAAATTACCAAATATATATATAAGCCAAATCAAGCTTTAATTGTTAGATGTCATATCCAACCTTCTTATGATCGATGAGAACTCCACGAAATTTAGGATCAATAAACCACCTCATCATATAACGTTATACAATCCACTACAAGTAGCATTGTTTATTTGTCGTAGGAACTTGGAAAAGTTCAGCAAGAAAACAGATGTTTCAAAGGAACGTCAATGTTCTTGACATCTTGTAGAGTATCAGGTCGAAAGAAAAATCAATCATCATATACTCAACAATGCGGTGAAATTCCTTAGGAACTGTTCATAAATTTCTGTTGGAACAATTACTGAAAACAAGGAACTCATTAATGTCCAAAATATTGCAGTAATAACACATCAAATTGAATAAAAGTGAACACCGTAACACCATAACCCCAACCCCCCTCCCCCTGTTTTTTTAATTCTTGCACAGAAAAGCAGGTCAAAGGGGGAGATAACAGGGGTTTTATTTCCACCCTGAGAGAGCTCTTATTGTGCAGCTAATATAAGCAGCCTGCCATTCTTACCCAATAATTAAATCTCAATATGCAGTCAAAAATTGGAAATTCCATGGCTCCATGATTAGTAGTTAGCAGAGTGCACAATTGAGCTGGAAGGCTGACTATTTTTGCATTTGTATGTGTAGCTGCCAGCCAATATCCTTTCATTTGTAAATTACAATTGACCTACAAGAAGTTTATCTTGGTTGTTGGTTGGTCCCTCTAGCTCTTGATCAAGATAATGTCATGAGAAAAAGATAAGAAAGATAAGGTCAGGAAAAGAGTCACCTACTACGAAATTGAATGAATCCTGTACAAATTATATGAACTCTCGTTCAGCTAATCGATGCACTTATTAGATTACCGGAGTGTGTTCATGATTGTAAGATTTGTTGATTATTGGGTTTGTGAAGTCTAATCCAAACTTGGTTTCGCCAGTTTGTTCCACTAACAGTTTAGGTCGCGGGAGTCTTGGGCCGGGGCAGGACTACGGCTGCCTAAACCTTTCATTTGTATGTTAGAATAGACATACAGAAAATTTATCTACAGGTTGTTGGACTAACAGTTTAGGTCGCAGGAGGTCTTGGGCAAGGATGGAGCCAGGGGGTGGCTAGTAGGGGTTGTCGCCCCTGTTACAATTAAAAAAAATCTTACTATTACATTGAAAAAATATATATATCATCATATTATATAGCAGTGCCCCTCCTATGGTCTTGGGGGAGCGCAGGACCACGGCTCCCTAAACCTTTCATTTGTATATTAATTAGAATAGACATACAGAAAAATCTGCAAGTTGTTGGTTTGTACCTCTCCTGATGATCAAGGTGAGGAAATGAAAATGATGATAGAGTCACCTCCTATGAATTTGAATTCTATGGCATGCAACTTGCAGCCACCAAATTAAAGATGGAAACAGCTGAACTAAAGGCATGCGACTTCCTATGAATTTGAAATCCATGTGATGCTATATATGTGCCCATTTTTATAATGTCAGTTCGAATCACGAAATCAATATTTCCTCTCATGGGCAGTTAGCATTCTTTTTAATATATGCCAGGCCAATTAGTTTTTCAATTTGTTCAGAGATCAGCGAATACGATTGCCGACAAATTGGCGAAGTTCAGTCTCAGAGATTCTGGTGTGAAAACTTGAGAAGCTAGACTTCCTGATTGGTTATTGTGTTCTTTAGAGTGAGATAACCATCATTTGTAATTTTTTGATATGGTTGTTATCAATAAAATTGCCCCGGTTATCGAAAAGAAAAAACCCCTAATTAATGGCATTACTTTTAATTGGGTATTGCAATAGGTACATCCATTCCATTACCTCCTCAACTGGCTAAGCTATATTATCACAGGGCCTGTTTACTAGGCCTAATATGGGCATCAGATTGGACTATTTATGTGCGTGTTTACGACAATTTTTTGTGACAATGTGCCCATAGGGATAGGGTTAAGTGTGGCAATGGGCCTACCAAACTGATCATCACTATATAATGACCAGAAAATTAAAGAAATTTATCATTATGTATATACTCCCTTGTTTGTTGTCTTTGGTGAACTAGTTTATCATTGGAGTGAACAAATAAGTTTGGATCCCACATGCCAAGCATGTTATGCCAGGGTGCTATACTGAGCATATATGCTTTTTGTTTGTCCATCTTGATCCCCCCTTTTTTTTTAACTGAAAAAAGGTGGGAGGACGCAACCAGCGTAGCAATTCCCTTTGGGATTCCCATTGGGCGTGACCACAGGGGCTCCCGACCCTACGGTAACACATTTTTTCTTTGTCATTACAAAAAACTATATATAAGAATATATACGTATCTCTCCCTGTATATTTGTATTTATATAATTCTAGTGGCTTATTTATATACAGTGTGTCAGTGGTGATTGATGAACATATAAAAAATACATAACATTAACAAGAATCGAGATTGGATCGTTGCAAACTTGGTTGGACTTTCGGATGTGTGGTTCTGTTCAACCTTAGACGGAACGTGCATGAAGTTTGGTGGAGATGGACCTGGATTGATCAATTTGATGAATTAAGTTTGATCATTAGCTAGCTTTAATTATTACCGGTGAGGTAGGTCACAGTAGCAATTAAACATGCAGTACCATCTACATTTATGCTTAGAGGAAGTTTGTTAAGTGTCAGACTTCAAGTCGGACTCAGGATTTTAAGTTAGCAGGGTTAAAAATTAGATTTATATGCAAGTTATTTTTTCTATTTGTTCATGCAAAGAAATAACTAAATTAAGATGTCAACTATAATGTAGATATACAATGGTACATGTGTTTTTGCTTTATAATTGGTCCTAATACTTTATTGCATCTCAAAAATAATATACGATAGCCTCATTTGTAATATAGAAAAAACTTGAGATTTTTATGCCTTTTAAGCAAGTTGGGGCAATTTATGCAATTTATGAAATTAAAGTGGGAGGGGTCACTTGACCATGGTGCTGACCATTCAATTTATTTTTTATTTTTTACCTTAGGAGTCTGAGCCAGCTTCCGCATACCACGACTAATTTTGAGGGTCAAATCTCACCGCCCACTGGTGCTTACCGTTCAATTTGGACGAACCGGACCTATGTTATTTTAGGATTCAACCAACACAAAACATCAAATTTACCAGAACTGTATATGTGAAAAAGTTGGGGACAAGAAAATGGAGAATAGGTAGGTTTACAAATTAAGCTTTAGTATTTACAAGCTAATTGGTTCTTTTTCTTCTTCTTTTTTGTGTCTTTTTTTTATTAGTTTTGAGATTGTGGTGGTCGGATTATCTCAATCCATCTTCTTAAGCTTGGAAGGAATGATTCCAAGAATAAATCTTCTCACGAGTTTCGCTCCTGTTCACCGAGCAAACTCGTTAGCCCCAACCCAGACCATGGAATCCGGGATGGTAGTTCGACGATCAAGTCAGCAACTAAAGAAGAAGGGATAAGTACTCAGACATATTGGGTTTTTGAGTAAGATTGTGCGTACCTCTTTGGGCTGATCAAGCTACCTTTTATAGGTGAAGTCTCAGTTGCCCTCCAAGATTCTCGTGCATGTCACGCACGGTAACTGCTCGGGTGACATCAATGTAGACATAACCGAGCATCATAACTTCGACACACGCAGCCAATCTTCTTATGACGTGTGTCCCAACTACTTGATGGAGGTTACTTGTGATTACGAACAAGGTGGCCATGCATGTGAACGAGAGTTGTATCTCCGCGGGTCACGCGAACCTAACTGGCACCCGAGCAACTGATACCCGAGACCCTAGCCTATAAGCGTTCGGGTCACGGATATGGACTTGGACGCCTTTCATCTGGTACATCGCTCGAGAAGAGAACATTATCGCTCGGCTTGGGCCTGGATAATCCCAAATGGGTCTTAGCAATTTATCTCTTTGCCTGATTGGGCCTTAAGCTTTATTTGTATTATTCGGGCCCATATAGAGACACTTTTATTTTACTTTTTGGATTAGTCTGGAGGAAGCGCATTTTTTTGATCAAAATAAAAAAGATTATATTGATAACAGCCCAACAACACATAACGGAGATCATTGCAAAATTCTTGGACAAAGCCAAACTAATTATGTAATTAATGTAAAATGAGAAAATCACAAGTTAATCGATGTCTTTCACCCCCAACCTAGACGTAGTCTGATGCAAATAGCAGAACTCACAATCTGTCGAAATTCATACCTAGAATTAACAGTAACAAAAGAGATAAAGTGATGGCTAAAGATAGAAGATAACAAATACTCAGATGATCAGATAGGTTTTAACTAAGTATAAACGAACCAATGAACTCCCAAAAGTACAGATCTGATAAGCCACTGCATTGCCCCCCAAAGACATCATATAGAGTTAGGCACCGTTGTCACATATATAATTGTGAAGCAACATTGTTTGAAAGAACCCGATCTGTAAACTAAATATTCGTCTGAAGATAAAACTAACAACTCTCGCAAAAACAAGAGACATAACTCTAACAGATCACATGACAAGTCATTAACTGAAGAGACGAGAGAAAAACAAACATAACCTACGGTATGGAAGAAGCGGTTTAGAACTAGAACTATGGCCTTTCCCTCCCACTATCATACAAGGATAGTGAAACCCAAAGGGGGGGAGGAGAAGGGAGAAGAAAAATATTCCTAGCGGCTGGGGGGGGGGAACTAGAAAAATAGAAACCAAGTTTCTAAAACCAAACCGAACAAAGCCTAAAAGTGTGAAAATATTTCGCACAGTGCCTCGCTAGGCACCTCCTCCTTTAGAGAGGTACTGTGCACCAATTCATAGCTTTCCACTAGGTAAAATACATAAGAACCCGATTGGGCAAAAATGCAAGGAGATAAATTTTCACCCCTCCAAAAGTTATCTCCGATTGGGGGACAGAGGGGTATAATTTTTGGGCACCCCTCCCCCCGCCCAAAAGTTATCCCTGGGGATAAGGAAAAAATAACACCACCTCTCCCTTATTTCAACTACAAAAAACCTTATCCCCCCATTTCATCCTCCATCCAAACCAAGTACTATTTTATCCCCCCTTATTTAATACCCCCTCCAAACCAACTGTTTTTTTATTTCCCCTCCATAAACATAACATCAACGTGGGTCAACCCTCCAAAAATAATACCCCATCTTATCTTATACCCCATCTATAACTTAACCCCCTGGAATTTTAGCATCATCCAATCGGGGCCTAAATATCAAGTTTAGGCCGGGGGATCCAATTTGGATCACAATAGCACCTAATTAAAATTGCCATATGAGAAATGAGGGTGTCTACTTAAATCCAAATAATTGTTCCACCGACATACTCTATAAATCTCTAAAACAAAACAAAAATTTAATAATAGCAAATTGTGTGATTTTAGGTAATTGACTTATATATATATACAGTATAGCAAATTATGTGATTTTAAGTAATTGACTTTACTCAAGTCTAACCTGCAGCCACAGCCAGCTCATTTTCAATGGGCTCATTTCATTTAAATTTGTATTAATTCAAGTCTAACCTGCAGGCTGCAGCCACAGCCAGCTCATTCCAACAAAGTCCCAGCCAAATCTCATCCATAAAACCACGTCCCCTCAAGTCGTACCCTTACACCACCACCACCACAACCACAATGGCTTCCACACCTCTCTCTCTCCTCCTCCTCTCCTCTCTCACCACCCTCCTCCTCCTCACCCCCTTTACCTCCGCCCAATCCTCCTCCGCCCCGGCTCCCTCTTCCTCCACCGCAATCAACATCACCGGCATCCTCGACAAAGACGGCCAGTACACCGTCTTCATCCGCCTGCTCACATCCACCCAGGTGGGCAGCCAGATCGACAACCAGGTCAACAACTCCAACCAGGGCATGACCGTCTTTTGCCCCACCGACAACGCCTTCAACAACCTCCCCGCCGGATACCTAAATAACCTCACCACCCAACAGCAGGTAATCCTCGTGCTTTACCACGTTGTGCCCCAGTACCTCACCTTGGCCGCCCTCCAAACCGTCAGCAACCCCGTTCGGACCCAAGCCTCCGGCCAAGACGGTGGCGGTGTTTTCGGGCTCTACTTTTCGGGCAATAACAATCAGGTAAATGTGTCCACTGACATTGTGGAGACTCCGGTCAACAATCCGTTGCGACAGCAGTCTCCGTTGGCTATGTACGAAGTGGATAAGGTTTTGATTCCTAAGGAATTCAGTGAAGCTGCGGCTCCCGTGCCTTCGCCGCCAGCTGCAAACACCACTTCGGGCTCAAACTCCACCAAGTCGACGGCGGCGGCGTCTTCGGGCAGCGGCTCCGGACGGTTAGGGACGGGGTTGGGTTTGGTTGCTGGTTTTGGCTTGTTCTGCATTGGACTTCTGTCGTGATCAGGCCAATGAGGATACATGGACTTTTTTTCCTTTTTCTGTTCTTGTAATATTCGTGGAATGGCATGTGCTGCTTTTTATTTTTTGGGATTCTTTTGTTACGCATTGTTTGATTGTTGTTTCGTAATACTTGTCCCATATTTCTTGTCCACTTTTACTATTTATAATACCTCAAAAAATTGGTTATGGAGTATTTTTTAATGTATAATGCTGTATATTTAATATAGATCTTATTTGATAGTTCTCGATGAGTACTATTATTCAAAGTTTTTAAAATTGTAAAAAAAATATCGTTATGTATTGAAAAATATAAGTGATTGAAAAATGACATGCAGACCCATACATGAACAAAAAATTCGGAACGGAGGGCATAAAAGTCAATGTTCACCTCAATCATGTGTTTTGGCAAAAAAACGCAGAACTGGTTTTTTAATTGGATTTTTTTGCTTTATCTTTATTAAAAAAAAAATTTGCATTGGTTAGTTTTGCGTTAAGTTTTTGTGGTTTATGGATTCGTCTCGACGAGACGAATCCAAAAAGTTTAAAATTATGGTTGAAACCAATATTTTTTTGAATAAAACCAAAAATAAACTAAATACATAAACCACAAAAACTAGACGCAAAACTAATAAATGCAAAAAATTTTTTTTGAATAAAAGCAAAACAAAAAAACAAAAAAACTATTTTTTTCTTTTTTGCCAAATCAGTTCACTTTATTAAGGTCGTTGAGAAAATTAAATGTACAACAAATCAAGTTGATTGGATGTCATTTGATACTATTTTTTCAGAACATATTTCTCTTGCAAAAAGTAAAATTGCACCACTAGATTACAATCAATTGCAATATAAATGTGCTCCGAAATAATATGAAAATATATGCAATGAAAATATATGCAATAAATTTTAGGGCTGCACAAAAAAACCGATGAACCGTGAATCCGGTCCGGACCGAACCGATCCGCGCGTTTTGGATTTTAACCGTGGATTAATTGTCCGGACACGGATTGAAAAATTAGTAAACCGTGACTCGCGGTCCGGACACGGATTGAAAAATTAGTAAACCGTGACTCGCGGTCCGGACATGGATTTTGATTTCGAAACCGTGGATTAACCGATCCGGACCGTGAGATTTTTATTATATATAAATTTTTAAAATATACACACACACACACACACACACACACATAATTTTACACAAACTTCTACTACACAGACTAGGGGGTAAACTGTGATCTCTTTCAAAACTTAGGGGTTACACTGTTACACTAACTTCTACTATATGTACTTGTTATCTATCTGGGGTAAACTATGATCTCTTTCAAAACTAGGTTGATGAGCGTGTTTGGATGTGTATTTTTATTGATGACCCATGGAAGCAGTCTAATATTACCCATCTGGAGTAAATAAACTCAGGATTTGTGACAACATATAGTAGATTCAATTAGTAGTTGTGTATTTGTGTTTACGCCATTAGTGTGAGATTCCAACGAAGGCCTCTTCTCTAATTAGTTGTGTTTACACCATTAGGTAAAATTTCAATTATATAACTTTGTTACTTGTTTATATATAACATGTAATCCGTGGATAAACCCGGAACCGATCCGTCACTCGCGGATCGGATTGGAACCGAACCGTGAGACTTTTGGTCCGGACACGGATTGTATTTTCTAAAAACCGTGACTTGCGGATTAGGATTGGATTCATGTCAATCCGATCCGGACCGTGTACACCCCTAATAAATTTTGTCATTCTCGATGTTTGCAATGAATTCAAAACAATGAATGATCTTGATTATTGAAGTGACTGGCCAGAAAAAAATTTGGGGTTGCGATTGTTTTCTCCAATCCATTTGAAATTGACATAAATGGGGACAGTTTGTGGTTTTTTTTATCATTCTTTCGTGCAATTTACTGTAGCATCTTTTTGTAAAAGTAATAAATTTTGCGTTATCCAATGACCAATATACTAAATAGGCAATTTACAATGGAATTTCATATCTTCGAAGCTTTGTGCTCACCGCGCAGCTGCGTTTCATATCTTCGAAGCTTTACAATAGAGTTCAATAAATATATGCATACAGATTTGTACAGATAGGCTGGTTTGGGATTACTTTGGACTCCACACGGATGATCGGAGCCATTTATATTTTTTTAAATAAAGTTTACATGGACCACATAAATATCAGTTTAATCGGATATTGGTAAATGCTAGGGGTGCACAAACACCGGGTTTGACTGGGTTCAGGTCGGGCTTATACTAGATAATAACGAGATTTGTGTATTCCCAAGCCCGACTCATTCATAATTGGGCTTCATTTAATATGCTCAAGCCCGACCCAATTAAAATTTTAATATCCCAAGCCCGTCCAACAAGGTCATTTATTTTTTTAACACATGGTATCACAAACATAAATTAATCAACCATAGGATTAATTAAGAAGACCTACCACCAAAAGATTAAGGAGATTCAATAAAAATATTTAAAAACCGTTAAAAAGAAAAGAGGAGATATTGAAGAGCAGACAAAGATGATCGTACTCTTGAATAAGAGATGAGGAGATCTTACTAGATAACAGATGAGTAGATGCGCCTCTTCATCACGATAAACAAATCCTAAGTAGCTATGTTCCAGCGGTATATATAGAGTATTAAAATAAAAATATTATTTAAATTGGGTCGGGCCGGGTCGAACTGCGCCTCAGAAAGAATTTCCTAAATCCGGCCCAATTAGTAAATGGGCTTAAAATGTCAACCCAACCAAGCCCTATGGGCCTAAATATTTTTCCCAAGCCCTACAAAAATCGGGCTGGGTTGGGCGGGCTGAGTGGGCTACCTGGCCGGTGTGCACCTTCGGTTCAATTAGTTTTTTGATTTAGAATAAAAAATTGGGTGAACTGATGGAGCACTTTCCGATATGCAATTGAGTTGATTTTTCACATCATTTTGAAAAATATAAACGACTCCAATCATCCGCGTGAGATCCGGAGTGCGACCAAACCAACTGATCCGTACGAAATCTGTATGCAAAATTGTACTGCTCAAAAGAGTTCCATTACCAATTCTAGCCAATTAACTCTCAATTTTGTACATGATAAAGCTATTATTATTCCGTTGATTTTTTTAATTTTTTTTGTTGAAGATTATCGGAACTAATTTCTCCAGCCCCTTCCATAGCCATTTCCACAAGTTTGCGTAACGTGAGGTGGCCCCAACAAAAATCACTGCCAAGGGAAATTGATCCTGCGACTTTGGTATGGTAAGCTCCGCCGAGCCAAGTCGATTAACCATTGCGACAACCTCTTGGAGTTTCTTCCATTGATTACTGATAATAGGACCCTGCCTCGGAAAAATAGAGATAAGAGAGGATTTTTTTTTCCCTCGGCATTTTAACTAATGCTTATTTATGACTTATGAGGGCCAAAAATCTGAGAGATCTCCTCTTGCTTGAGAACTTCACATAAAACTTCTGTCTTGGGAATGGAAGATTTTGACCTATATCTGAACACGAACTTCTACTCACATTCAACAAAACATATTCGTCAGAGGTATTCCGGTTCGGGGTTTTTTGATCGGAAAAACCCTTCGACGGTGAAGTTTGTTTCTTTTTAGGCTTATCTATTATTTTAAAGTCCCTATAAAATACACCAATTTTCAATTTCGTTATTTGTGTCAATTTCGTCCTCATAGTTTCAGACAAATTTCAATTTTGCCCTTTCGTCAAATTAATGACGGAAAATGCTTACGTAGCAAACGGAAAATGCTTAAAATACCGGAAAAAATAATTATCTCCAAAAAAATGACGAAGAAAATTTTAAAATACCGGAAAAAGTCATTAGACAAAAAGTTAATGAAAATTTGTCTAATGATTTTTTTTGGAGATTAATCATTCGTATCGATGAGATGAATAAGAAAAGTATAAAATTATGGGTCGAAGTTAAAAAAAAGTTCATATAAGATGACAAATTTTTTTTAAAACGGCAATAAAATTTATTGAAGAAAACTTAACAATGGGTACATCAAGTTGGAGGGAGAAAATAGAGGACTCAAACCAGGCAGGGGATCTATATAGGGGTCGAGTGTGGCCCCAGCCCCCCCGTATTTCACATTTTGGAGTATATTTTACATATTTTTTTGTAGTTATTCTTTAAAAAAATAGACAATTACAAAAATAATTAAAGCAAAAATAATTTTCATTTCGAGAACACTAAATTATGGTGAATGATACCGTCCGATAAGGATACTAAGTTCGTCGAGTGATATGATAAAAAAAATCCTCGAATTAATTTTTTAATTTCTCAAAATCATCCCGTTAAAACTCGATTTGTTTTAAAAAAATCATCGTACGAAGATTTCTTTCATAATCTGGCCCCTTCCGATTTTGATTTCTGGCTCCGCCACAGAAACCAGGGTTGGAGAAATTAAAACACCCCTTGGGCCAAAGCTGACACTTTATAAGACGACACTTTATACCAAAATAAAATTAAAAAAAAGCTATTTGGTATTATTTTGTCATTGGAAAATCTTTTTGTCTAATTCAGCCCATACTTTATCGACAAGAGGAATTACTATTTTTTTTTAGAGTTAATTAGGCATCCTGTACAAAAAAGATCATTATGATTCCATCCTATGAGATTTGTATACTTATGATTCCATCCTGAAATTCAAATAAACCCCAAAACACCCTTTCTCTCTCCTAATTTTCCTAATATTTCTCTCCTAATTTTCCTAATAATTCTCTCTCCTGATCTCCTAACATTTATCTCTCCTAATCTTTCCTAATTTATCTCAATATCTATCTCTCTCCCCTATCTTGAAAAATCTTTCTTTCCTAATCTTATAATTCTCTCTCCTAATATTCTCACACCTAAAATCTTTAAAAAAAAATGAAAAATACTTTATGACAACAATCAAAGAAAACATGATAAATTAATTAATTTTCATAGACTATACAAAAAAATGATAAAACTAATGATGACAATAATATTCATGATTTATTGATTAACCATGTTCACGATGAGTTTACACTGGGAACATGATGATTTATTGATTAACTATGTTTACTGCTCTAATGTCACCATGAACATGGATTATTCATTAACCATGTACCCATTTTCCCATTTAAATATAAGATATCATGGCAAAATGGTGAGTTTATACAGTGAATATGGCTTATTGTTTAATAAATAATTCATGTTCCATGCATGAACATTTGGTTTTTGTAAACATGTTTAATTCATGTTCCATGCATGAACATTTGGTTTTTGTAAACATGGTTAATCAATAAACCATGTTCATTGTGTAAAAATATCCTTTTTTTTATAGGACATGCAAACATGATTTATTAATTTATCACTTTTACTGTATTAAATTATCCAATATGGTAAATCAATAAGCCATAATCATTGTATGAAATAACCTCTTTTAAATGACATATGAACATGGTTTATTGCATTAAAAAAGAACAACACCAGTATTGAATCGGGAAAAAACAACCATTGGATCGGAGCAAAGAAAAAAACCCCGCCATTAACAAGCTCTAGAGCATTGAAAACAAATTTCTTAGGGTTAAACAGAAGGAACACAAAATATTGAGTGATGGGTTGAGAAAAAATTACATGTGCAAAACCTAGAATCAAAATCTCATTAAAAATACGAAATAAATTTTTTCTATCCAATCACACCTCAACAATGAAAAACAGGAACCGTCGAAATGGAGAAATAGGCTATAATTTTTATGCGAAAAATGAAAAGCCTATAACATGATGTGGAGCCGTGGAAGTCCAATATTTGCTTCCAAAACAGCTTGCTTGGAATATGATGGTTTCGACTTTGTCTAGTCACCGCCAACAAAATTTGCAGTTTCATCCCTTAGGTGTTATCGGATCCAACGAAGTTGATGAACTTGATTTGCAGTTGATGAATATCATCCGTGATTTGCCAAAGATGGCTGGTGAACTTGATTTGCAGTTGATGAATTTCATCCATGATTTGCGACAAAGATGGTTTTGCACAAACAAGTCCCATTAAAATAGGAAGACGGAAGTGATTGGTTTTGCACAAATAAATCCCATTGAAATAGGAAGAGATATAACCGCATGTGAGTGTAATTAAGGAAATATGATTATTGTAATAGGGGCATAATGGTCCAAATTACATTTACAGGTTGAAATCATAAAGATTCAAATCCCATAGGGTGGCTTCCCAAGGATAATATTGTAATAGGATGTCCAATTAAAATTTCCTTTTTTTATTTTATTTAAAGTGCCGTCTTACTAATGAATTTTTTTTTAACTTCAATCCATATTTTTATACTTTCCTGATTCCTCTCGTCGATACGAATGATTAATCTAAAAAAAAAAGTCATTAGACAAATTTCACAAACTTTTTGTCTAATGAATTTTTTTAACTTCGACTCATATTTTTATACTTTTATGATTCCTCTCGTCGATACGAATGATTCATCCCCCAAAAAAAGTCATTAGACAAATTTCATAAACTTTTTGTCTAATGATTTTTTTTTAAACTTCGACCCATATTTTTATACTTTTCTGATTCCTCTCTTCGATACAAATAATTAATCTCCAAAAAAAGTCATTAGACAAATTTCATAAACTTTTTGTCTAATGATTTTTTTTAACTTCGACCCATATTTTTATACTTTTCTCATTCCTCTCATTGATACGAATGATTAATCTCCAAAAAAAGTATTAGACAATTTTTATAAACTTTTTGTCTAATGAAAATTTTTCGGTATTTTAAAATTTTCGTAATTTTTCATATATTTTTTTTTGGAGATAATAATTTTACAAAATATTTTGTAAGGACGAAATTGAAACTTGGTGTATTTTATAGAAACTAAAATAGTAGATAAGCCTTTATTTTCAAGGATGAGACTGCTTTTTCTCTAATGCAAAAATGTAAAAATGTGTTTACTTAGCTTGTTCTCGAATCATTATTTTCTATCTATAAGCGCTCCGATGATGCTTCTTGGGCAAGTTATTGTGCATTTTTTTATTAGTTGTGGTTGAAATTTGAAAAGATTTGTCATGGTAAAGAAGGAAGAGAAATTAAGAGTTGCAAATGGATTTTTTTTGGGTAAAGGATAGTCGAGAAAAAGTTAAAATACGTTTTGATTTCATATAATTTAAGTACATAAAGATACTATTAATGTGAGATTTAGATTTCATGCATAGTAAGAATGGTTTAATATAACAACTTTTAAATGCAAATTCAGAAAGGGTCGAGAGGAAAAGTTCTAGAAAGAAAGAGAGAGAGAGTGAGGGGAGGGCGGCGGAGAAGACTCTCCCTAGCGCCCTGTTAGTGACCGAATTTGCACCTGGATTTGTAATCCCGGGCCCACTCTTAAGGTGGCGTTTGGGATGTTGAAACACCCCCTGGATTTGGAAGAAAAATTTCACTGTTGGGAGTAGAAATCCGGGAGCACCCGGATTAGGTAACGACAGCCTCCCCCCTGTCGCTGGCAAATCAGGGGAAATTTGTGGATTTTGGGTACCAAAATACCCCTCGAAATTTGGGTGTTTTTATTGGAGAGAGAGAGAGAGAGAGAGAGAGAGAGAGAGAGAGAGAGAGAGAGAGAGAGAGATGAAGTGGTACATGTTTGTGGTCGATATTTACAAGAAACATATAAAAAGGAGAGGAGAATTTAATATGGTGTGGCACATGTATTATAACTGAGTGTGATCCAACGGTGGGAAAATAAATCTCTGATTTCATGAGATGTTGGTGTATTTTATACCCATGCGTATTACAAGAAAAAAATAAATACAGAACAGTGCATTATATGTGACACCAAAATAATATAATTTTTTTTTATTAAACAACAATTTTTTTTCCACATAATATAAAAAATCACATGACATATCAAAATTTTCCATTACATTAATAAATTGGGGGCAATTAAGTCATTTGACAACTTATCCTATCATATCAACCTTCCCAAATCCCCCTCCTTAACAAACCATCCAAACACCTAATATGCAAATCTACATTTCTTAGGAAGTGGGCCCACCTTCATTATAAATCCACCTACAAGTCCACCCAAAATCATCTCTGGTCACCAAATGGGGCCTAGGGTTTCCTAGCGGCCTCCGCACTCCCCCTCCCCCACCGTCCCCTTCCACTTTTTTCCTCCTCCTCCTCCTCCTCCTGTTCTCTTCCACTCCTCTCCTCTATTTCTTTTCCCTTTTGGTTTTCGGCGACTCCCCATGGCGATCAACCTTTTGTCCTCTTTGCATGGGCTGCTAAAAACAGATTTTTGGCAAAGGGGGAACCAAATATGGGGTTTCCAGATATGGTCTTCCATCATCGATGGCAGCGGCGACGATGGCGTGACAACTCCAGCGACGCTTTGGCAATTCTGTACTTTATGTATTTCTATTTTCTTTTTGATTTTTCTGTGTTTTTTCATTTTTTTTGGTAGGATGTTGTATGAGGGTTTTGATTTAATGGATCTTCTATCTCTTTACCTAAAAAGAATGGTTTAATTTGGTTGTGACATGGTGTGGTAACTGAAAGTTTAAAAGTTGGGTTAGTTACGGTAGGTTCTATTAGAGTATCTTTAGTCCCTACTCATATTTTTTCTCAATTTAAAACCCCATTTGTTATGAAACTTTCTAATGGGGAAACACATTTCTAAACACAAATTTTGAGTAAAAGTTTCATTAATAGCATGATTATACAAATCAAATTTTTGAGCAAAAAAAAGCAAAACAGAAGGAGCGGAGATGCTCTTAATGAAGCTGACTTCGATATATAGAGGGTGTCATTGTTGTTAAATTAGAAGCCAGTATTTGAACTGAAAAATATACAAATGGAGGGGAGTAATTTGTGAGACCGATCATGTTATAGGGTTTAATATGAAATTGTCGCAATCTTTCTTGTTGGAAAAGACATGTGTATATCCAAGTTCTTTGCATTCTAGGGTTTTATCTAATCCGCAACCACCTAAAACCCCAAATCGAACAGGTGCTCTTCTCTCTCTCTCGCCGTCCCTGTACTCCTCTCTCTCTCTCTCTCTCTCTCTGTTTGCTGGGTTTTTTTTTTATCTTAGCTTCTCTTTCAAGAAAAGGCAGTGATTACGATCTCATTGTACAGTCTAAACCCCCTTGAAATTTTGCTGATCATTTGTGATTTTGTTGGATTTTGCCTATTTCACATTTGGTAGATGCATTTTTACAACTCTCCTAGAGCATTTCCCAGAGATACACCGTTATGTATCTCAGAAGTTGTACTTTGCTATCTTGGATTGCATTCTGAAGAGAGAGTTTGTGTATAAAATTATGTTTTTCTTTTACTTACCTGTTTTTGCCTTAGAGAGATTTGTCTGGTTATTTTTCAACAAACGACGGTATTTTCGAATTTTTAAGAATTGTAAGGCCAGATGAAAACATGCGATCTAGATTTTTGAAGGAAACTATCCTTACTTGAACAATAAGTAGGATCTGAAGGGCGTAATTAAGAATTCGAACCATAAGTTAGGATGGAGGCTCTGGTGGTCTTTACCTGAGCCTTCAAATTTTCTGACTTGTAGTATTTGAGGCACGCAATGAAGATGCTCTTAGTTTTAGTGACCAATTAATTTATTCGACAATTTGTGAGCTCTTTTGTCATTGATATCAACTTTGGAATTCCTCGAGACTGAGTAACAAGGATGAATTCTATTTCTAGCTACACCGTCCTTGTTTGGTCATTGAGTTGCATTTTATGGGAGTTAACTGTTTGTGGTTCACACGTTTATTGTAGTGTGTTGGTAATTCGGATTTGGGGTTGCTGAATAATATTTCTTTTCTGTCAATGTGGATTATTTTCTTTATCATGGTTATCAGGTTATGGTTGCTTTATCTTTCCTATCTTGTTGTTGCTTCATCTATCTTGTGCAACTCCCTTTTTTCACCCACCTTTGTATACTTACAGCTTACCAAATACCAATCTGTTCAATAGCTATGATTGGGGGAAAAATATGTTCAATATCTATCAACTGATGCATGACAGACTGCTTACCAGTTTTGTTGGGTTACTGTATGCTTCAACTGCTCTCTATGTATCTAATATACTTATTGTCAGGAATTTGAAACATGAATTTCAACAACGTGAAAGTCCCCAAGGTGCCAGGTGGTGGTGCAGCTTCTGCTTTAATCAAGTTTGGGGTTGTTGCTGGGCTTGGTGTGTATGGGGTTGCTAACAGTCTATACAATGTTGATGGAGGTCACAGGGCTATTGTCTTCAATCGCTTAGTTGGTGTGAAAGACAAGGTGCTTTTTGCATTAATTCTTGTTATGTTGCATGAGAAGTTGTGGAAAACTGAAATTAGATTACATTTACGTTTTGTACGCGTCTTGTACGCATCTTGGCCAGTTTGCTATCCTTCAGTAATTTTCAGTTTATTTGCTGTCCCTTTTAGGATTGTTCTGTTCTGCCTTTCAATAATCTCTTATATTTCCTCGTATTCCCTTTTCTCCCATAGTAGTCCGAAATCATAATTTTAGCAACTGGCATTTTGGACAATGATAGAAATTGGATGAATCATTTTAGTTTGATAAACATTTTCCTGATCATTCTTGGCATTTAGAGCTTAGCTCTCGTCGTTGTTGAAATTGCTTTTTTCCATGTTACTATCTTGTATTATGTTCTTTTAAAGATCAGTTGTTGAAATTGATTTTTTTCCCAAGTTACTACCTTATACTGTTCTTTTAAAGATCATATCTTCATGTTTCTACTTTGGTTAATGGTAATCTCGTATTCAGTTATGGTTGTGAATGTAATGAAGTTTGTCAATAGCTTCTTTGAAAGCACTTGTGTGTTGTTAATCTTTCATATACTAAAACCACATACCGACGTGTTGATTGTGTAGGTTTATCCTGAAGGGACACATCTGATGGTCCCATGGTTTGAAAGACCAATCATTTATGATGTCCGTGCACGTCCCCATTTGGTAGAGAGTACTTCAGGGAGCCGTGACCTCCAGATGGTATATTTCTCTATATTTTTGCCCCTACTTTATATTAACCAAGCATGTTTTAAGTGTTGCATTGAATTTGTGGATGCAGTATTTAAACCCTAATCTACATCATGTCGATATCCAATCTCATTCTTTTTTATCAATGTGATTCTTGTGATTAAGAGAGACCTCCCGTCAAAACAATTGGATTTGTGTTTATCGTTACTTTACAAATATTAGTGAATATTATTGTTTAGAAGGTTGGATATTGTTAAAGCCTTATCTTTTGATCTCAGCCAGTCCCAAGCCCGGATAAAGGAGGAGGGTTGTGCGTTAGGTAGCTGACAGCCAACACATAAAAAGACCCGTCAGAACCTTATGACATGAACCTTAATGGAGAAAAAGGATTTATGTAGCCGACCCTAATTGATCGGGAAATAAGGCTTGGTTTGGTTTGGTTTAGAAGGTTGGATATTGTAGAAAGCCATGTTGAATGCTTGAGTAATGTGATTGACCGATTTGATTTTATCTAGTGATGCAGTTGACTGTAAATGGAGATACCGTTTGCATACTTGGGTTAATGTCATCAATCTCATTGTGTTTATAATACTGTCATCAGTCTCATTGTGTTTATAATACTTTCTGAACTCTTCAATCCACCATCTTGGAGAGAGGCTTTCTACCATTATGAGTACCTGGTTGGGCTCTCTCTCTCTCTCTCTCTCTCATCAATTACTTTCTGAATATACAATGCTTTCTACGTAGGATCTTAGGCTAGATAATATCCTTTTGTACCTTATTCTTACCTGTAAAGAGGATGTAGAAGATATTCAGCCATCATATAATACAATATCCTTTGCATCTCAAGATTATAGCTTGAATTCTAGAACTGTAGTGGTTGTCGTGGGAACGTCTTCTGTTAGGGAACTAAGGAAGGTAGAGTTTGAGAGAGGTCAACGGTCGAAAAGAATGCATATGTGGGGGACTCACTTTGTTTAGGTTTGTTTGGTTAATTTTCTGAAGTATGGAGCAAAATGGGTTCTTTGGAGTGTAGGCACATCAGTCTCCGGACTCAGTTGACCCTAGTGTCATAAATGGGTTGCTTATTGCAGTTAAAATGTTATTTCTGCATCGTAGCTTCTTTATGTTATTAGGTCATGGCATGCACTTTTGGAACTTGCTAGTCCGATCTACATTTTATGCTTCAGTTTCGTTTATTGTACATGAAGCTTATTTGTCAGTGCTAGTTTGGACGCCGATGAAGTTACTGCTCTGTGTGGCTTGAATTTCATAGTAACTAGCAATTGTTTTGTTGATGGATAAAATTACTAATGTTAGATTGTTTCATTTTCTGTATTTAAGGAGGCATAGATTTTAAGGTTATCTGCATATTTTCTTCATATTATTCTTTCAACTTTCAAAGAGGGGTTATTTATTCTATATTGGTTTTTTCTAGTTTTTTCCCCCTATGCTTGGAACTGGCCATGCCATGATAACAATTTAAGGAAAAGTGGTCATTGGTTAAAATTCGTGCCATGCTCGATGCCGTTGTCTGTTGCTTACTTTCTGTGACAGATGAATCAGTAAATGCCTGATTTATTTGATTGTGTATCTTCGCCTCTTTTTTTTTTTTTTTTTTTAAACTCTCGTGAGTTATAGGGTTAATTTATTGTTCCCTCTCATGTGGTGCTTTGTGCCCTTGGTCAATATTGTCGGAGCTGCACTCTAATGTCTTGATGATCTATCTTGTTTAAAACATATATATCACTGGGGAGACTTATCAAATATATATATATCACTGGGGAGACTTATCAAAAAAAAAAAAAAATGTCACTGGGGAAGAATTTTTATTTTTATTTTTTATTTTTAGTTTAATACAGTAGGCAAACTATATGTTAGAGACATGTGGGCAAGTTTCTAACACCATACCTGTCTCATTCTTTCCGAGTCTAATTCCATTTTCAATATGGTCCTTGATTTTGCTGCACAGGTGAAAATTGGTCTTCGAGTTCTTACGCGTCCTGTGCCAGACCAATTGCCTACAATTTACAGAACACTTGGTGAGAACTACAATGAAAGAGTCTTGCCTTCAATTATCCATGAAACTCTGAAAGCGGTGGTTGCTCAATACAATGCTAGCCAGCTCATTACTCAGAGAGAGGTATTGACATGATTTTAGCATTCTATTGTCAGTTTCAGTTTTATATTTTAAGTTACGGGTAGTAGCAATTGTAAAGTGTAGAAGCCATGGTGGATCTTCGTCTTTCTGGTTGGCTGCAAACCTCATAGAGAGTTCATTTTTGCATTTGTACCTGCACATATGCTTTAACATTTATTTAATACGTAGTGTGTTCCATCTCACTTCATTGTGAAGTATTATTTGGAATGAATCCTTGATTCGTTGTAAATACCATGAATCTGTAGTGTGTTGGATTAATTAGGTTGGGTTATTTGGTCGAACTTAAAACGACTTCCTGGTGTAACTTGATTTTTTTTAGGCTGTCAGTAGGGAAGTACGGAAGATATTGACAGAGAGAGCTGCAAATTTCAATATTGCGCTGGATGATGTCTCCATCACAAGCCTAACCTTTGGGAAGGAGTTTACCGCAGCAATTGAGGCCAAACAGGTGGCTGCACAAGAAGCTGAGAGGGCCAAATTTGTTGTTGAAAAGGCTGAGCAAGACAAACGAAGTGCTATTATCCGGGCACAGGTGAGATGAAAGTCCCAGTATTTCTCTATTCGAAATGATTTGAAGCATTAAAAAGCCTTTCCAAGTTTGTTCTCTTTTTGCTTCTTGATTGTTCTTAATAACCTTAAATTCTTTTCTCCCCCATTTATGAATGGAGAAGCATCTTTAGACATTCTCTCAAAGCACACTGAAGTTTGGTGTTTGTTTTCATTGATTATGTGTTGCTTCTTTTGCTCAACTAAAAACATTTCCTTTTCTCTGTGGGTTGTAGGGAGAGGCAAAGAGTGCCCAGCTGATAGGTCAAGCTATTGCCAATAATCCGGCATTTATTACTCTGAGGAAAATTGAAGCAGCTAGAGAGAACGCACATACGGTTGCCAACGCTGCCAACAAGGTTTACTTGAGTTCGGATGACTTGCTGTTGAACCTTCAGGATATGAACTTGGAGAGTGCTGCTGGGAGGAAATGAACTTGGAGAGTGCTGCTGGGAGGAAATGAACTTGGAGAGTGCTGCTGGGAGGAAATGAACTGAACTAGATTAAAAACTTTTGGTAATTACCCTCTCTAGAACTGTCTCTGGCTTTTGTGCACAGATTTTGTGTTTTTTGAACTTTGAGGGGATTTAGTTACCAAAACTTTTGAAACTGCTCATTCGGTATACCAAATCTCTGGGGTATATTTCTGCCCAATAGTGAAGTGCTAAAAACATTGTACTTCGTGATGAATAACTTGGAATGTTTTTGAATTGTGCAACCATGTAACCCTGATGGGTGAATGGATCTTTTTACTTGATCTTCGTACTGTGTTGGGCTGGAGCTAGTCGGAGAGCCTCCCCTCTCTCTCAGGTGTTCTTTCCCCTCCCTTGTGAGGTGTTCTTTTCCCCTTCCCAGTGCGGGTTTCCAAGTCCTTGCGAGTTTTCCTTTCCCAGTTTCCTCTCCTTCCAATCATACACGAAGTCTTCCCTCATCTTCTCCTCGGACCACTATGTTTGGTGGAGCTATGGGGAGATTTGGAGAATTGATAGATCTGCTGTTCTCCCTTCAGATCTTTTTTCCCAGTTCCAGTTTTCCATCTTGAAGGTGATTTCCAGTCTCCAAGCACGAGTGTTTTGTTAGCCAGCGGTGGTTGTCTAACCTGTTATGGCGGCTCGACACCGGACTCCAGCGGAACATCCTTCTACACCCTTAGTCATGGTGCTTCTTGACAAATCGTTTGTGGGTGGCTCGGTGTCTCTCTTTTTTTTTTTTTCCCTCTACCAAACGGTAGAATGGAGTAGTTTGTCAGTTGATTTAAATTACTATAAGAGGTATCGATGCTGCTCCATCTGGTTGAACCCAGAACCTCTCAGCTCCTAAGTACTGGTACATGACCAATTGAGCTAGAAGCCCTGGTGTTGATAGGGTGACTTGGTGCAACTCAGTTTGCGATGGCTCGTTGACTCGGTAACTCAGTTTCTAGATGTTCTGAGTCATCTAATCGGTGGCTCTGTGATTAGGTCGTGCTTGGTTTTGGGCTTGTTCTTAGTTTTAAAACCAAAACGAAGTGGAGTTTCCCCATTAGAGAAAAGGTGGATGCGACCATTTAGGGCTATTTTGCTGCTGTTCTTATCTTGCTTTATGGTTTTATCGGTAGGTTTCTATTTTCTGTTTAGGTTTTCTATTTTCTGCTTTATGGTACATCAGTTAGTTGCATTTGATGGGGATAGTAATACTTTGCAACGTCCTCTAGTCGGCTTCTCTGTGATTGGGTTCATTCCATCAAGTAGATATGACGTCGTCGTTTTCGTAGCTCGAGACTCGGTTGACGTGCTTTAGGTTTTGTTACTGTAGTTCGGTGCGGATTCGTATCCAGTAGTGTGAATCAATGCTTAATCGGTCGTATTTTGGATTTTATTGTCCCTTTCTCCTTCATGTGTAGGGCGCTTCCCGGTACTCGATACTCTTTTCAGCTTTTGCAATGTAATGAAATCTCGTTTCTCAAAAAAAAAAAAAGTGATCACACAAAGTAAACTTGTGCTGATTGGGATTTTACCATTAGACGATATCTCTTGTGATGCAGCATGAGAATCAATATAGTCTTATTCGATGCTTTGCGTGGTTCATTTTGCAAATCGTTAAGCAATTAAATTACTTGGTCAAAACATTAATCGTCGATTCCTCGTAGGACAAAATATGATTTGTTGATACTGATGAGCGATAATTCAATTTTTTTTTGCACGAATGATGAATGATGTACGTATTGAAACTTGTGAGAAATGTTTTGAATGGGCCATGTCAATTTTCATTATTTTGCGTCACGTGAGAGATCCGAGATGATTTTTTTATGATAATGAAAGAAAAAACTATCAGAAATTAGTTGTCAAAGTCAGTGAACTTCTCTAATTTTTACTGCAGGGTCCCCGAATTCGGCCGTCACGTGACATGGTAAATATCAAACGACTTTATACTATGAATCAACATGGTAGAAAATTGCTTTAAAATATTGATAGTTATCCAGAATTAATTATTATTGAATTGAAGGCGTCGATATCTTATGTCATATTCATCGAGAGAAAAATATAATTTTATTATCAATCTTCGACATCATCTTTGACTCCCATTAACATGGTTGAATTCATCATGCGGCATAATTTGCCTTATATTTAATTATTACTAATTACTAAACGTATGACGAATATCAAAATCGATAATCTTCTTACCAATTCGTGCTGCGTCCGTGACAGCGTAGTTTACTACTCTCTCCGTTCCATTTTTGATAGTTTCTTATTCCATTTTGGAATGCCTCAAAAAATATGTCTATTTTATGAAAATATCGACAGAAGCTCGATAAAATACCATTCTTGCCTTTGTGTTTAAATAGAACTAATTTCAAATTGGAGGGTATATTTGGAAAGTGATATTTTTTTGGAGCAATTATTATGTTTCCTTAAAATATTGGAATCTCCAAAAGAAACTACGAAAATGGTATGCAGGTAAGTACGTTATTTCGATTGATTAGCACTGGGAACATCATCATCGGTAGTAGGGGCGAAAGCCGCGAAAATATTGAGGGGCCCCAGCGGCACAAGCAACTCCCAGGCCCCAACCTCCCACCGATACCAGTATGTTTTTGGATTATTATGTATTAATCTTCGAACACGTGTACTTTTTGGATGTTAAATATTCCTCAATTCCAAAATGATTGTCCTCAATTCCAAACTAACATTTTCGTTTCTCAAAATTTGAATACTACATTTTTTTTGCTCGGTGAAAGTGAGTATTGTTAATTATAGTTAGGGAAGTTTGAATCCGCATCAAATACATTAGAGTATATGATGGTTCCCTTGTTCAAAAAGAGACTAATGAAAGAAAAACGAAGGACGGCCCTACATATAGGATTTTAACATAAGCCAGATTTATTTGCATAACAAGTCCGTCATATGACAATAGAAAGACGATTCCGGCTTTTATGACAATAGAAAGACTTGGGGTTGCTGCTGTACAGAAGTGCACAACAACTGCTACGCAAAATTCGGGCCGTCCACAAGTGTTTTCAACGGACAGCCCAAATCGTGCACAATAGCTGTTGTGCACAAGCTGCACAGCAGCAACCCCGCATCCGTTGAATAAACTTCAAATTTATCTTCTATGAATACTCTGCAAATAAGAATTTATATCTATTTCAGAGGGAGAGACAGAACTAGTCCTGACATTTCAAGGACCTACAACAAATATTAAAAATGAAATATTTTTTTATTGATATATTACAAGTAGGGCTCCAAACGAGCCGAATCGAGCCGAGCTTTAGATTTGTTCGGTGTTCCACTAACTAGTTTTTTTTCCAAAATTCAAGACATGTCATCCTCTCATATATCACATAAAAAGGTGTGAACACAAAACCAAGGCAGTTTTAAAACAAAACTCTCTTAGTGGAACACCCCCTAAAGTTTTTAAATGAATTCGAGCCGAACTCGAGCTCAATGAAAATTTGACGAGCCGAGCTTGCCTAGGTTTGAGTCGAACTCGAACTTAAATAAGTCCATACATATACAAAATTACAAAAATGTATTAAAACCTAAGTTTATAATAATTGTATAAGTTTATACATGTACAATTTATAAATTTTTCATTATATCTATGAAATTCTTATGAGACATACATATATATTCCAAGTTCGCGAGACTAATCAGGCCGAATAATATCAAGTTCAGGTCCGGCTCATTTATTAAACGAGCCCAAAATTGAGGTTCAGGTTCAGCTTGTTTAGTACCCGAATCGAACTCGAACGAGCCTTTACCGAGTCGAGCCTCGAATAGTTCACCAACGGCTCAGTTCATTTACATCCCTAATTATAAGGGTATTAAAGTAGGAGGACCCCCTAATATTAGTAAGTTTTTGGGGGCCTAAAACGACTGCAACTCGAACTTTAGCGAGCGAGTTGCGAGCAGGCCAGGCCCTGAGGTTTTCGGGGCCCTAAGCAAAATTTGATAAAGGGGCCTCTAATTTGTTTCTATATATGTCTTAATTTTGTTCCATAGAAAACATAAGAAAGTCCTTTGGTTCAGTGATTGTTTGCTTGGAACATGGGAGTCGTATGCTAATGTTGTGAGTTCAAGCCCTTGAGCAGCCAGCTTAAAGGCCTAGTTTTCGCAAAAGTTGGGACGAAGTACACATGAAAACTAAAGTGGGCAAGAATCGAACCTGCATCGCCGTAGATAAACCACACACATCGAACCACCAAAGCTGACAAACGTATTTGTGTAACTTTCTACATATGTAATATTTTTTATGATCTAATATTTGGAGGCCCTTTTATTGGACCGAAAACTGAAGGCCTTAGGCGATCGCCTTGTCAGTCTATACCCAGGGCTGGCCCTGGTTGCGAGAGGATAACGTCGGTGTTGGATGGTTTTAATTAAACAAGTTTGGTAGTTGTTTTGCCCGCGGTTTTCATATTGGGGCCCTATCTCCCTTTTGAACAAAAATTTCAAAGCAAATTAAACATTTCAATCAATCAATCAATACAATTGGAGCCTTTTTTCCCTCCAAGGTAAGCTGGTACGGTCTCCTCTTTCTTATTACCTTTCAAGAAAAGCAAGCCATCTTCTATGGTTTTGCGTGTCCCCCCCCCCCCCCCCCCCCCCAACTTTAAGTGCTAATACTCTCACTGGTTACCAAACAAAGACCTTGAAAATAAGGGAAAAGCAAATTACTCACTTCGGCGGCTCGACCCCTTTGCGTTCCTGTATTTCATTTTAACTTGTTCTTTATTAAGTGTACATTTTGAAAATTTAGTGAGTAAAAGTGTAATGATGATGTATCTATATAAAAAATTAAATTTGCGAAGTTTGATACTTAAAATGGATGGAAGGAATATAAGTTATCTCCTTTTTCTTTTCCCAGGTTTATGTTTGAAATTGAAAACTTCAACTTATGTATTCCGAAAAAGCAAAAAAGAAACTAAGAAACACGAGGACAAACCATATAAAAGCAAGAGCATCTCCAACCGAACTTTCAAAATTAGTAATGTATCGAAATAAGTGCGGGAACGCATAACAAAAAGTTACTCTGCAAATAAAATATATTTTCGATTAAAGCTTTTGAACTATGTGCTGTTGATGATCTAAATCAATACCAAAAAGAAGCAATTTTTCCCTTACTGTTTGGTTGATCTGCAAAATAACTGCTAAATAGAAAAATATTAGTGAAAAATATCACCACTGCACTTCTTTCTCCTTTTCACACCTTCTAATAACCTAAAAACAAACTAAAACTAAAACAAATATTAATTTGGTCCAAACGTTGCATAGGCCACTCAGTAGGGGCATGATCACCCAACATGCTTTGCCTAATCATTCTGTTCCCACGCCAGTGTACTTGAGAATTTCTATTAAGACAAAAATCACGTGGTGTTTACTACTATAATATAGTAATAAAATTACACATATTTATAGGTTTTCGTGTGAACACATGCATCTTTTATTTATTTAGTATATAGTTTTTTTTTCATTTAGGTGAACTACACCAACTTCCTCAGAGGGTTGCCTTGATGACATTAGCACCCGGGACCTAGTAGTAATTACCCTCCTCCCCTAGAGCTTTATAGTTTTTTTTTTCTTTTGAAATTCAGAAAGTTCCCCGAAAGGATTACAAACCTCTAACCAGAGCCCTTGGTTGGATAAAACAGACCTTAACTTTCAGTTATCCATGTGGTATAATCTCATTGAGTACAGGAAAACAATACCCACAAATAGTAGGAAGAGTTCCACATAGGGAACATAAATCCCCATAACGGAGATAGACAGAAACAAACTAAAAAACAAAAACAAAAAGGGATAACTCCAATCACCCATTGACAACCTCAAGCTTAGAATCACGACTTCGCACCACCATCACCAGTGACCACTCCTCGAACCACCAGCTACCACAGCCATCGGCCACCACCAATCACTTGGTGGAAGCACCAGAAGAAGTAAAAGCAAAGAAAGAACAGTGGCACAACTGCGTAGAGAACAAGTTATTTTCGCCGCCGGCGAAAATAAATGTTTCCTCCAAATCAATCACAACGGTCCGCGTGATTGTGTATAATTACATCGGACCGCTGTGATTGATTTGGAGGAAACATTTATTTTCGCCAGCGGTGGATAGAATGTTTTTTCAAAGAAATAATAGGGAGAGAGCATGATTGATGGTGAGAGAAAAACTCCTTAGATCTGAGACCAAAAAAGAGAACCGAGTAAGGAGGAGATCCTCTTCTCCCGCCGCCACTAAGGGTGGTGAAACCCTGGGGGAAGGGGAAGGGGAAGGGTGGCGCTCAAATTTTGCCTGCCTTTCTTCTTAGGTTCTTAATTTGGGAACAATGTAATTTTTTTGTTTCCTCTCAATTGGAATCTGTGAAAACCAAGACATCCAATATCAATAAAGCCCTAAATTTGACCTATGTGTAAATTTGCTCCTCTCACTACATAGATAGGTTATGGTTGGTGCAATTCAATTGCCTGGTGTTGGTGTCACAAGAAAATATAGATTACTTGACCTTGGTGTTGGCGGCGTTAGAAAAAATGACACCTTATTGGACTTTTTACAGCATTTTATGCAAATGTCGGCTAAACATTAAGTTAGATTGCTGGTTTTGAAACATTTATCGGCTTTTACAAAAAAATGTCGTTAGAATAAAATAACGATGCTTTAAAATGCCATAAAAATAACACGATATCGTCGTCCCCAACATTTTTGGAACGCTGATAAAAGTTTTTATCGGCGTTTATCTAGCCCTTTCTTGTGATATACTAGTGGAGCGAAGGTAAAACTTGATCAACTTCAACTCTAAAAAACTTCTTTCTTTGGAAGCAACTGTAACAAGAATAGTTAAGAGTTTCCTATAAGCAATCCATACATTTGGATGACAATCCTCCATCCTTTTCAAATAATGTAGCACTTTAATTGTTTTCGTTATATCTTTCAGCATACCTTCTTCAGGACTATGAATTATGAATCACTTCTTTTCCATCAACATCAAATGCGCCAACATGTATTAATTCCTCTTCTAGCTTAGCACAATAATCTTCAAATATTCATTCTTGACATTCCAAAATTTTTATTACAAATTTAATATTGTTTAATTCTAATTGTATGTTTCATTTTGACTAAACCCTAATAATATCCTAAGATTCTAACACAAATTCTAGTCATGTTTTACCTAAAACCCTATTATTGAAATCCAAAATCCTTATTTCTCTCTCCTCCCATCAACTCCATCACCTGACCTTATCCACCGCCTTACCACAATCATCCTCCTACCACCCCTCCACCTTACCTCCTGCACCCCTACACTACCTTATCTCTTCAATAACCATGCCCTATCATCTTCATCAACCTACTCTACATCCCACCTCATCCTTCAATTTTCTTCTCTCCTACACTCCTCTACATCCCCTCTCCACACACAATACACTTCACAGAAAATAGAGTTAGAGAAGAAAGGAAGAAGGAGTGAGATAGAGAACTTCATCCATGGAAATCTAGAGAGAGAAAAAATAATACAATTGGGCCCTCACCACCACACTCCACCACATCTGAATTCTTGAAGCACATTTACCTAAGGAGGTCCTAAGTTACACCACTTCACACTCCAAACAAGCCAACCACTCCCACGAACTACATCCACTTAATCTTCCCTAAAAGCCCATTTTCTCCTCCAATCCTCCAAAATCAATGCAAAAACCTCTTACTCCCTAACTCAAAGTATAATATACCATAGAGTAGCTTAGATGTAGTTTATGGAACTATAAGGATATGCCCCCTTGAGAAGGAATTCAAGAATTTCGATAAATATAATTACGAATACCTCTATCTTCTATCGAAACCGTTCGGACGAACATGATAACAATCCGAATATGATCGGGCCAGATTTTGAAATGTTATGCTGAAATTTCACATTAGCCCCTACACTTGCTATCTGCTACTATTTTTACCCTCAATTATGCTCGCACATTTGACCTCTTAGTTTATTGATGTAGCATGATTACTTGATATAATTGTTGTTAGTGGTTGATTATAATGTTTGTGAAAAATTACAATTGCCATGTTATGTTAATGTGAGTTTGTTATATTAACAACTTTAATATTCGCTATTAAATATCTAAAGTATGGTTATGACCAACGAGGCTAAATTAGATAATTTTTTTTTTGTAATAACCGTGCTTATCATTTTAGCAATAATATATTTAGTATAAGCATTAAATGGATTTTTCTAATAAGTGGGATATTATTACTTAATAAGAAATTATATTTTAACATAGGGATAATTAGGATAAATATCATTTTACCTAGAGATTTCCTACTTACTAAACTCTTATGTTTAACCGAACTACCAAAATACCTCATACGTAGTCATCCTACCAAATCACCCTTAGACTTAATCAATTTACCAAAATACCCTTGCACTCCACCAAATTACCATATTACCCTTATCCTTTAAGCAAATTATTACTCCACCCTTATGTTCCAACAAATTACACTATTACCCCTACATTTTACTAGATTACACTCCAAATTTTACTTAATAAACATCGAATCATATTGTTTAAACTACTAAATCTTATATATGGTTCACAAAATTACTGATTAACCTTTGAAGAGTTATAAGTTATAAAATGGAGCTATGTGCTAAGCTACCTTGGATCCAGAACTCGCGCGTACCATCTCAAACAACTTAGGTGAATTATTTATACTTATCAATTGTCATAGTGTTTTATTCAGTTTGTGCTATGGTAAATTTGAAGTGATTGATGGAATGCTACAACAGAAAAATAGGTTCACCATATGGCATACGCAGATGAGAAGATATAGGAATTTTAAGTTAAAGGAAAAATGGAAAAGTTTTGGAGGTGTGAGATGGTGATTGTGAGCCATTGTGATGGCTAGGGCTACCAAATGGGCCTATGTTACTAACGTTACGAAACGGGCCTTGATTGATGATTTGTTTACCAAATGGGTCAAAAAATGAAATTTTGGATTTTGTGTTTCGACCTTAAAGGATGATATGCCATGTGAAAATTCTAGGCTGCGGCCATCCCTTGTTATGGTCTCATGTGAATCCATACTAAGTAATTCACTAAGGTGGATTCACGTAGGAAATCGGTGCAGGATGAGCAAGAGGGGAGTACTGGTCCCATGACACTGTCGGGGTTAGTGGCTATGGGAGGAGGATACTTGTGGAAAAGATCCATAGAACTGTTTCACTCGCATTCTTATCAAATTATTTCTTTTGACGAATGACCCACTTCTCATAAAATACGGGCTCGACATTCATTGTTAATGCAATTCCCTTAGCTTCATGATGGCGTCCGCCAAACCACTTTCTCTATGCCTCTCAAGCAAGGAAATAAGCCATTAATGAGGAAATATCTATATGCATGTCTTCTTGTTGCAAGAATTAGCTGAGAGAGTTATCTGCAAACAATATACCGAGCAAGCAAGCCATATTAAATTGATGTTTTGGCACATGCAAGAGCGTAATAATGATACGAGACAAACTCTGCCAGGGGTTGGATTGTCACATTTTCAATAAATCGAGAGGGTCTTGATTAAGCCAAAACCTCAAGGAAGGCTGGTTTAATTCACGCTTCTTTAATTAATATGGCTTGCTTATATAAGCTACGGTGCGGGATTTTTCGTTCGAGGTCGAATTTCGACGATATGAGCTGTTAGATGTGTTTAAAATGCATTTTTAAGGTCCACCGCGAGGATTCGTTTTAAACACATCTAACGGTTCGGATCATCGAAATTAGATTCTGAACAAAAACTCCCGCACCGTAGAAAGTAAGGGAGCCCTTATTGGATATTTGTTGTATATATATATACACACATATACGGAAATCTTCTAGTCAGGGATTCCTGACTTTGCTTAAAGTCAGGACCTCACATTTCCCAATTGAATTTTGATGATCTGAACCGTCCAGTGTGTTAAGAATGTGATTTTAAGTGTCCCTGCGAGGAATCGTCAAAAACAATGACCGGAAAGGGCTTCATCCGAGCAGTTTTCCATAAATTATATATCTACGGATTGTATGAAAAGCTACTCGGATCAAGCCCTTCCTGGTCTTTTTTTTTTATGATTCCTCTCGGTGACCCTTAAAAACATGTTCTAAATACATTGGACGGCTCGTTTCATCAAAATTCAATTGGGAAATGTGAGGTCCTGACTTTAAGCAAAGTCAAGGATCCCTGACTAGAAGCCTTCCATATATATATATAGGATAATGATCTATTGAGGGAGTCCTTAGGATAATTCCGTGCGGACCTCACCATTCCGGATCAAATTTTGACGATCCGAACCGCTCAATGTTTTTAAAATGCATTTTTATATAGCGTTTTTAACAAAAACTGATCCGATCAAGCCCTTCTGGGTATTTTTTTTTTAAGATTTTCCGCGGGGACCTTGGAAAATGCATTTTAAAAACATTGAGCGGTTCGGATCGTCAAAATTTGATCCGGAAAGTCGAAAAATGGTGAGGTCCGCACAGAATTTTTGTTTGAGGGAGTCCTTAGTAGATCGGCTTCCATATATATATATATATATATATTTGTGTGTGTGTGTAGCTTTGCAAGTCAATAATATGGCTTTCCATTTACACTTGTCGAGTCCTGGTCAAAACCAAAAAAAGAAATAAGAATTACATTGGTCCGCATGGCCCATGGTTAATATAAAAATACAATCAATATTAGACTGGATCACCTTGAAATATACTTCTTTTTATGTTAAAACATGTGAACTTGACATGTTAATGATTATCACAAACAAAAGCTTGATCTACTATAATTAAGAAGTACTTAATTGTAAAGGATTTTATCTAACTATTTCTTTCGGCTAATTACACGCTTCTTGTAAAATAAAAGCTCGACATTCATGTTGAAGCAATATTCTTAGCTATTTACGTTGGTCCTAAGGCCCATGGTTAATATTATAATTCGTTCCATATATAGTTTTGTTGACTTTTGGAAATTGAGGCCATGACGCTTCCTTCTTCGCTTTCAAAAGTATTTGTTTTCCTTGGTTGTTTTACACTTCCCAATTTTTTTAATGAGTACCAAGAAACTAAAAACTCGATTTCATTGGAGTTATAGAAAATTGATCGAGGACGGACCTTCTAAATTATTAAAGAATCCTTTTCTTCTCATATAAAAACATATATTATTATTCCTATCATGGGTCATTTACCAAAATGAAAAAGAAAAAAAAAACCGGAGTACTCAATCAAGGTAAGAAATTAATCATAAGGCCGCGCCATGTGGTACTCTTCCCGGGTAATTTGTTTAACGGAAAAGGAAACAGTGGCTACACACAAAGTTTTTGACTCACGAAAGACATTAAAATGGACGAGTTTTTGTTTCTCTTTCTTAAGAAGAAATAACACACGTTGCACAGAAGGTTAAGTACTTTTTTCTGAGCACAAAACACTCCATTAGGTGGAAAGGTTTACAGTGAAAAAAAAAAAATTCAAGAACTCCAAGTTGGAGGGTAAATGATTTTTTCATCTGGTTAAGGCATGACGCTTATAAATTTGTTCTCTCTTTTTTATTTGGGAATGCTTCAGTTTGCATACTTTATTTTCTTTTTAAAATCGGAGAGGTTGTACAATATGTCCCACAATGATATTTAGGTGCCGTTTGCAGCCTTCATTTTACATTTTTTCATTTTGGATTATTACTGTCTGGGAGCCTCTTCTAGAATCCATTCTTCTCAAAACCGCATAATGGAGCCACAATTTGATAATCAGTCATGGATGTACTTTTACATTCTCATTTTGCATTTTGGGTTTTAGGTACCTACGGATAAAAAGACTATATCATGGTCATCACCCGTGCCTTTATTATATATTGCGTAGGTTATTTGATGACAGTTTTTTTTTTTCAACTTGTCAAAATTATATTTGTTTCGTTTTGAGATTATGTAAGAATTTTATTTCTATCATGATTATATTTTCTATGTCTATCACAAAATAATATTACTTGTAATTTTTTTTGGTAATATTTAAGACTTCCTATGTAGGAAAAAAAATGATGACTTTCAAATATAAACCAATTTTGTTGAGTGGAATTAAAAATTATTTTTTAAACTAAGAATAGCTAAATTTTTTTTTATAAAAATAAGAGGGTTATTCATAAGCCCCCTATTATAATACCGTTGTAAATAACAAAGGAAACAAGATAACACACCAATTCATAATTTATTTTCATCGTATACTGCTAAACACCACTCTGTTGTAAAATTTATTCTGTACATATCTCCCAAACAATTGTAGACACCCATATTTGGCTTTGCAAATGTTTAAGCCCCCGCCTTGGGTGAATCTCGATGATGAAATGTTTCTGTATGCTTTGATGAGGAATAAAGAATCTTATGAAATTTGTGGAACTCTTAAGGAGTGAAGGAACACCTTAGAATTAGGGATGTGAGTGTCGAATGATGCTTAAAACGTGTTTCAGCCTTAGTGGCATCGATGAAATTTGTTGTGATATGCTTTTGATCCACTTTTCATAAACAAAACTTCCTTATTTTTATGGTTGAATTCCAATATCTATTAGCACTTTGAAAATCTTCTTTATCGATGAATTATATGTCACGATATGAAATATAATGAGGGAGATGTGATCGTTATATCAAAATGAGTTGCTTTTCGACCCACTAAAGGTAAAATAGTCACATTTTTTGATGTCCAATTAATTTTGGATCAAACTACTTGGTGTTGTCATTATACTTGACAAGCTTTCTAACGGTTGAAATCACATGCAAATCGAAGTTCGGGAGTGTCCAGGGTGAGCCCGCGAAGTTTGGCCTTTTATGCAGTCTTGAAATAGTAACACAAAGATCGATATGTCGGCCTAAAGATCGATCTCCTGGCCTTAAGATCAACTTTTCATAGTAAAATTGATCTGTAGGCCACCAGATCGAACTTCAAGCCCGAAATCGATTTTCCTAAAAATCTAGAAGCTTTCACAGGTGTTACTTGGTGTACACGTTCTAAACCTCTTTAGGAAAGAGTTTCGATGAGAATTATTTCTACTTGTGGACACCCCGCCGAATTTCACAGATTGAGAAAACGGTTTCGATTGATGGAGTAGAGTCGCCACCCGGGTTTGTGGACCGCACCCGAGAAACCAGTTTACAAAATGACTCTTTTACCCTTGGAATAGAAAATGTTTCACTGGTCTACTTTAATTGAGATTTCTCGGGTCTAGGAGCTAGGTTATGAGAGGGGAAGGAATTTAAAACACCCCTCTCGCCCGGCACGACTGCCGGTCTCTACTCAACGCTTAAGGGATTTTGGAAAATGTCATTTAGATGGACTTTGTTCACGAAATTATGCAGGAGCATGTAAATGCCATTGACAAAGTCAAGATGAAATGTATGGATTCATGTACAACATGTCATGAATGCAAAATGACCATGCCCAGAACACTAATATACTCTGTAGCTTATGCAAACAATGCAAGAAAACTACGTAACACACTCGCAAATATCACATGGATTGCACCCGGACTGTTATTTGAACACCCATATCAAACAAGTTTGGGCTCCTGGGGTCAGTTCAGGCGCCCATGGTTGCCAAGTCCAGGCACCTGGAATGTATTACAATAGGACTTTTCTTCAATCCAGGCCACTGATCAAACCACAAATACAGACTTTGAGGCTTATTCTTCCATATTTACGATGATGTTTGATGATACTTTGAACTGGATGGACCTCAAGACCAGATCTAGAAGATGATTTGTACTTTAAAAACCATGATTTAAAAAGGTTTCATGAATGAAATGAAGTGTAACCAGTTGATTCCTTACTTGGTCCATCATATATCATGCATATGAAGAAATACTAAACAATTTAAGCTTGCAGAAAAGGAGAGATAGAATAATCCTTATCAAGAATGCAACAAGGATGCAAATGATGTGTTTGGATGATGTTTAAACCACTCATATGCCTACTGGAACCTCAATGATCAGACTTGAAAGTAGAAAGTAAACACATGCAAACCCTTTTCTTGCCTATAATCATCCCTTTTAAACATGGTTTTGCTTTCTAAACACCTCCAAATGCCCTTTAGAATGAGAATTTAAACCATACAATGTGATTAATTAGCTATAAATGAATGCATATGCTTCAAATGAACTAATAGAAAAATAACAAAAGCAGAAAACATAGGGGAGGGACAGAAGTCCAGGCGCCCATATTGTGACATAACAGAAGCAGAAAACATAGGGGAGGGACAGAAGTCTAGGCGCCCATACTTGCACAGTATGGGCGCCCATACTGTGCACAATATGGGCGCCCACACTAAGTGTGGGTGCTCTGAAATTTGTTCTCTTTTTGGCACTATTAACCTTCCCAAGCTTCTAACTGGTATTGAGGACCAGCAGAAGCTAGGTGGTGTTCCCTCAAGGGCCTTTGGACACTATTTTGGTATGAAATCTACCATCAAAGCTTGATTTATGAACTTGGAAGAGTGGTCAAGTGGTTTTTGAGACCTAATGGCTTTGGACCGACTTTCTGGGAGTGTGGATGACTGTTTACAAGTGCTTGATCAAAGTTTGACAATAGGGGATGAGTATGTGGAACTAGAATGAAAGGAAAATAGTTTTCATGGTTGAGAATGGATAAGATAGAGATGGATGAACTGGGCTTGGGGATTATGGAAGCAATTCAACAGAGTAATAATATGAGAGGGTTGAGGGTTAATGATCCTCCAAAATGGAGGAGAGGAGGGGGGATATATAGGCAAAAATAGGGTAGAAAAGACCACTAGGGTCCCTTAGGGTGTCAAACAAGGGGGTCAAGTTAGGATCATCATCGCCCCTCCACTAAACTGCTGCAAAAAATCCCCTAAGTGATCTTCCCGTCCATTTTGCCTTTGAACACACGCAAACTGGGTAGAATTCCAGGTGCCCATACTGTTCAAGTCCAGGCGCCTGGACTCAGTGTGGGCGCCTGGACTATGAAGTCTAGGCGCCTGGACTGAGTTTAGGCGCCTGGACTGAGTTTAGGTGCCGAGACTTGACAAGTCTGGGTGCCTCACAAAGGAGTATGGGTGCTCATGTTTTGGGGTTTTGGGTTTTTTCTAGGGTTTCTAGAGACTTTTGGTGGGTTTATGGAAGGGTTTTGATGGGGTTTCCAAGTTCACAATCAAGTCTCGTTATGCTCACATAGGGCATTTTCATCCTCGGGAGGGCCGTGGAATTTCAAGGGTCCCGATTGGGGTGTCTACACTACTTTTGTGTTAGGAGCATACGCTGCATACTCATACGTAGAGGTGGCAAATGGGTGGGTTGGGTTGGGTTTGAGCGGATTAATATGGGTTATGGGTTAAATATGGGCAGCTTGAATATGAGCCAATAGTATGCGGATAGAATATGGGTAGGTTAACCCAAACCCGACCCGTTTCCTCCCCTGCATTTCTTAACAAAAACTTGTGCGGAGGGAGAGGGAGAGGACCTCTTTGACAAATGGTCCACGCGAGGAATCACTAACCTAAATTTTGATGTTCCGAACTACTCAATGTGTTCAAAACATGTTTTTAACAGTCCACGCGAGGAATCACCCAAAAAAAAAAAAAACCAGGAAGGGCTTGATTTAAGCAGTTTTCGATAAAAGTGTATATAATGGGAGATTCACACTTTAGGCAGTTTGAGGGATCCCTCATTTATTGGGTCCATAAGCTAGGGCGGCATGCCAGATAGATGTGTTTTAAGGTTAGTTATAAAATGGAAAAAACTATGCGCATAGATCGCTCCATGAGATCCACTTTGCGGCTCCACACAAACAATCTAAACCATTCATTGATCTTAAAATACGTTTTTATTGGTCCTACGAAAAATCAGCTCAATCAGATAATTCTAAGTACTTGATCCAACCTTCCGATTTTTGATAACTCTAAGCACAATGAAAAATTAAATGTTTGGATCGAGTATTTAAAGTTATCCAATTGAGCTGATTTTCAACCAGGCCACTCGAAAATGTATTTTAAAATTGAAGAATGGTTCGGATTGTTTGTGTGCAACCTAATATTGGCCCAAGTAGGGCTGCTCATTGTCCGGATCGATTCGTATGAATCCGAGGACAGATCTGCGAGTCACGGTTCAAAAAAATGCAATCTGTGTTCAGACCAAAAGTCCTATAGTCTGGTTTCATCGATTTGTGAGTCAGGGTTTGGTACGATTTTATCTACGGATGATATTCTACTCTCCAAACAACAACCATTAACCAAATTATTCATTACAATAAACACTAAACAACAAAAAAGCAAAAAAGTATGAATAATGGTTAATCGGACTCATAGTTCCGGATTAAATTTTTATGATCCGAACCGTCCAATGTGTTTAAAATGTATTTTTCAGGGTCTTCGCGAGAAATCATAAAAAAAAAAATACTGGGAAGGGCTTGATCCAAGCAGTTTTTCATAAAATTGTATATGTACAGTTTTTGTGAAAAATTGCTCGGACCAAGCCCTTTCGTTCCCAGTTTTCTATGGTTTTATGGAACAACAATGCTATGAGTACATCACACTTGCACACCAGGGTGACGTGATGGATGACGAGAAACCCACTATTTCAAGTGAGCCAAACATTTAGCTTTTTCTTATCTATCACATCACCTTGATGTGTATATGGTGTAGCCATATCCAGTAGCGGACGCAGGATCGCCGTTTTTGCCAAATTTGCAGGGGCCGCTCTTCAGTAATTTTACAAAAAAATCTCAAATTACACTAAAAATATGTCGAAAATTGGGGGGAGTGCAGGGGCCGAACACCCCCTCGCCCCCCCTGTGTCCGCCCCTGGCCATATCTTTTTCCTTTATGGAACTCTATTATGTGCGCGTAGCAAACGTCTTAGTAGTATAAAATTGCGTGGACTTTTCCTTTAGTTTCTGTGGTTGTTCGCTATGCCTATGTGTTAGAGTCACGTAAACGTCACCCGCGACGGTAACGTGTTTTGGTGGACTGCATGCCACATGGAGAGTGACGAGAGGCCACGATTAGTTGAGTGGTGGAGCCGAGCCGACAAGGTCCATTGTGGATGGATGGGATCGGTATTGACGACGATACCCTTAAATCACACCACATGGGCTATGACATCATTCTTTTTTCCAAAGCTTCCTCCCCCCTGACGTTCGCATTGCGCACCGTCCGCGAACGGCTATTTTTAGTGCGGGCCAATTTCTTAAAAGTAAAATGATACTTTAAAAATATCCACGAGAGCTATCGTTAACATTTAAAAAGTACTGATATTCTTTAAAATTATGTACAAATTTATTGAAACGTGTAAAAATTGTATGAAAACATGTGTTTTTCCTTTTTTTTTTTTTTAACTTACAACTTTTGCAAATTTTCTCCAAAAAGTAACCATTACTATATATTTTTCTCCAAAAAGTAATTACTAGTAGCTTTTTGCAATTTTTACTTTACAGCTGTTATATTCTATTGTCTATGTTAAGATATGACGGAGTTTCATTTGATATGTCAATAACAAAAAAGAAAATAATTTTGATATGAGTTCAATGTCAATTTGATATAAAGAACTATTACGACGCTTCAAGAAATGGTTCCGTCTTATCATGATCTATGATGAAAAGAATCTCAATAGGATTTGATTAGGTTGTAAATCTTAGAAATGTGAAAGTATACGAGTTAGGTATTCTTTTTCTTTTTTCTTTCTTAGAGAATCTATGAGGGGGCAAAATCAGAATGAAATTACATATCAGGAGTCCGTGTCAATAGAAAAAACACTGTAAGGGAGGTAGTAATTAAATTGATTACATCATTGTAGTTCCCAAAAATTACTCTTTAAATTATCCCATCATCGATATCATTGATTGATTAATTACTTTATTTGGTAAAATGAGTCCGGCACCTAAAGTGAAAGGGTAACTAATTAAAAAAATTGAACATTAAAGAGTCCCTTAAAGTGCATTGTTGCAAATGGCTTTTTACTTGCAATAAGTTTAGTGTACAAATTTAATATATGCAAGCCATTTTTAGGCCAAACTAGCAAACTTTTGTGAACTTTTGAGGTCAAAAAAGTAACTGAAATTCATAAGAAAAAAGAAAAGTCCATTTTAGGCCAAACTAGCAAACTTTTTGCTTGTGACTTTTTCTCTCAAATAAGCAAAAAGTTAGAAATAGCATGAACTACTTTAGCCAAACCCCACCTAAGGAACGAAACGGCGTACTACATAATAGTAGGACATACTATAATAAACGCATAATATAGATGTCACAAAAAACAAAAACAAAAAATCCTTGAAAGGGAGTACGAGATAGGACATAAGCGCACGCAATATCGACGTCACAAATAGATCCTCTAGAAAAACATTTGACAAAAACTTGTAGTTTGGTGACATAAAAAACGTGTACTCCCTTATGTCACCATTTGGATCTAATCATAAACAACCAAAAGAGATAATCTTTTGCCTACTTAAGCATGATTGTGTCTTCGCCTACTTTTTCTTTTTCTAAACGCTCCCTCCCGATGTCTTGTTTTCGAAACCTCTCCGATGCGAACGACTCTTTTTGGATCAATTCATACGGAGTTTTATGTTTTGCTGTCCCGAATTTCCTGTTCTAACTTTATGTCCCGTCCATCTGAGTCGTTCATCCGTACAATCAACGGCTTATATTCTATCTCACTCCAAACAAATGAGGCAAACATGTTCACCTACGAATCTTAGCCGTTGATTGCTCGGATGGACAAGATACGGAGTTGGGACAGGATTTTCGGGACAATAGATCCACAACCCGGAGTTTTACTTTGTTTTTAATTAGACTCTCAGAAATCATGAGCAGGGCCGGCCCAAGGGTTTGGAGTGCCCTAGGCCTGGCCTAAAAAATGTGCCGTAGGAATATAACACTTAAAAAAAATTTCCAGTAACAATCACAATACGACAAAGCTAAAACACTATAAAGTTCTACTAATTATTATATAGTAACAAAAAAGTCAAAACACAAAGTCTTCAAATACATATAACGCATGATTATCACTTAAATATTACTCGTGTTACGTTTTTAAAAGCAAAAATATCAATTACACTTATATAATCCACCTCCAGAATTAATTGAGTCATATGAAAACTAGCCCGACTAACTGAGTTATAAACAAAAAAATAAAATAAAATAATCCAACAGACAGATAACTTTCCAAAAGCCAATTTGGACTAGCGAATTAAAAAAATGAGAAAAATTAGATCACCCCACGTCTTGCATGACATGAGATAGATATATAGCGATAGATACAGAGAGAGAGAGAGAGAGAGAGAGAGAGAGAGAGAGAGAGAGAGAGAGAGAGAGAATTAATTTTGTGGGGCGTGGCTTCTGGTGAGCACCCAATAGAGGGAAAAAAATAGTGACAACAAAACAAAGTGAAAACGTAAGCCACTACACATGTAACGCGTAAATATCCTAACCGCCGTTGACGCTGGACTCTATCAGGTCACCCCACCCCAAAAAAATCTTTGAATTACTCCTTAAATTATTTTATCCTCTTACTTTTTACTGGTATGTCTATTTTCGTCCCTCAACTATTACTAGATTCGAACCTATTCAGGGCCTTTTTATTTGGGAGCTAATTTCAAAATGTATTAAACCCAAAGTATTTTGAAAAAAATAAAAAGGAGGATACTGAATTGAAAATCGATTTTGAATATATTTTTTTTTTTTATAAATTTTTTCAATCAGTATACTTTCATAAAAACACCTTTTTATAAGAACTATTTTTCATATACTATCCAAACATTATTATTCAAAAAATTTAAAATCTCCAACCGAGAATTCAATGTCTGGAAAATAGTTAGCTTCCAAATAGAATTAACCTTTGGTCTAATGCATGGGGTATAAGGTGCGTTATGTAACGAATAGTTAATAACTATTTTGTAGCATCCCCATGCCATTTGATTGTTTCTAATTAAGCACCCACAATGGCCGCACCGTAGCTGCAATTGAAATACCCCTCCGTCTCTATTTTATGGTTTCAATTAGCACTTTTTTCCGTCCAAGTAAATTATTTCACCTCAAAATGGTGATACTGGTTAACGAATTTCCTTTTTTATCCTTCCATTTTGAAAGTAGTAATAGTTAATAGTTAGTAAAAAAAAAAGTAAGAAAAGATAATGATTGAAGGGTAAAATGGAAACATTGGATCAAATAATTGCATTCTACCGCCTCGGTAATGATTTCACACCAGCCCACTCAAAAAAACATTTTAAAATTTTTGGGGGTTCGGATCATTTATACGGAGCTCCAAGAGGGGCCCGCATACCGTCTGTACCCCAACAGTACCCAACCCATCGGTACCTCTAGCAGAGTTGGGATAAAATGAGAAAAGTAGGTTTTAAAAGCACTTTGGATGACCGAGATGTACAGTTAAATACTACGCGGTCATACCATACACACACCCTAAGTTTTTCCTATTGAATGAGGACGGAGGGCGCATAAGAGTCCAGTAAACAAAATTTGAAACGATTAAGGCGTCAAAATTAATTTAACCCAAAATCTTACATCACCCTCCTAACCCCCTCCCCCCTCTCTCTCTCTCTCTCTCTCTCTCTCTCTCTCTCTTCCCCTTCTCTCTCCTCATTCACATCATCTTCCTCCATATATAAATACGGACCCCATTCCAATTAAACCCACCACCACACCGTCACCCTCATCCTCTCTCTCTCTCTAGCGCTCTCTCTCTCAAAAAATGCAAGAGGCACTCCCTTACAAGACCTGGCTACCAATCCCCCAACAACCTTTCCTAACCCGATCACCCAAACCCAACCCAATTCCGTTAAACTCCAACGGATCAGTTACACCAAGCAAATCACCCGTCACCGACGATGTCCAGAGCATGGTGTCGGAAAACGCTGTCATAGTGTTCGGAAAACGCGGGTGTTGCATGAGCCACGTGGTTAAGCGCCTGCTCCAGGGCCTGGGCGTGAACCCAGTTGTGTTCGAGATCGACGAAACCGATGAGACCGGCGTTGTTGGTCAATTGGAGAAGGTTGTCGGCGGCGACGGTGAATTGGGTGGTCGGAGACTGCAATTCCCGGCGGTGTTTATCGGCGGGGAGTTGTTTGGAGGGTTGGATCGGATTATGGCTACGCATATCACCGGAGAGTTGATTCCGGTGTTGAAAAAAGCTGGGGCGTTATGGCTTTGAAATTTGAATATTAGTACTCACTTATTAGTACTAGTTTTGATTATTGATTAGAATTTTTTTTTTTTTTTTTTGGAGCTGAATGATTTTTGACTTTTCTATTTTGATGTTAAAAGAGATGTGACGATGATTTGTAAAAAGAATTTCATTTTGATTCAATTTGTGATGCTTAAGTGCAATTTAATTATGTGCATTGATCGGAGTATTTTAGAGTTATTTGCAATTTGAACTAAAAGAAAATTTTCATTATCAGTAGGTATAATTTAACAACTCTCAGAATTTTAGGCATAGGAGCTTCACGAAAAATTGAGTGGCATAGGTTTTCTAGCCTGATAAACGTGACGCTGAGCAATAGATATGTATAACCTTAGCTTAAAGATATGTATAACCTTAGCTTATTCATGATGCGAATCAATCTCACATGAGTTTCAATCGAACCGAAGACAACCAAATCTCGAGTAACAATGGAACCGATGACAACCAAATCCTCGAGTAACTTGAATTTTTCGAACATTCTAAACCAACATTTGCTGATGTGCATTATAGTTGCGATGTACCTTCCTCGCGTGTCAAAAGTGATGCTGATCGTTTAAATCAAATCTCTATTTCGGTACAACGTAAATGAGTTTACTAGTTGCACTATTTACTAGTTTAGTGCAAGGAGATTTGTGGAAGTAATAGGGCCTCTTTACAGAGTTTATTTTAGGTCTAATTTCCATTTTGATCCTTGTCTATAGTAGTGTGGCCCTTGCTATGAACAGGGGAGTCAATGCTCTTGACTTTGAGTTGCATTTAGGTCAGCCGGGAGAGAGGTTGACGACGGCGGTGACGGCCTCTCTCCGCGGGAATGATCCTATCCGTCTGCGCTCCATTATTAATAGGCTGACTTTTTCTTTGCAGAGATGAGATCAAGTTCTGCCTTAAAAAACAAAATAATAAATCGTACGCTGGAATTGGATCCGTATCTGTAAACAAATCTGAGTTGTAATGTGCTCAAATTTAATTTGAAAGCTTAACAAGTTTAAAAAATATTCTAAGCTACGTTGTAATAGGTAAACAAGCTCACAAGAGCTCCAATGATTCAAATCATATTTCTCTCTCCCACATCATAATTTTTCATTGACTTCAATTCTCTCAATAAGAAATTAGCTGTTTCAAGCTATGTCAAATAATGCGTGTGCGCACACACGAGCGAGCATGAAAACATATTTAAAAAACATCTCAAACTACTAAAATTAGCAAAAACAAAGATTGAAAATGTAAGCGAGCAAATAACAAGAATGGAGAGTGAGAGCACACAGTCTACTGAAAGGATTATATGACTAAAGTTTCGAAGTACAATTAAGGAGATAATTACAATGAGAAAATGGTAAGAAAACTTGTGTTTTTTGGGTGAAGAGTTAGAAAAATATTATTAAATAAAAAATCACCGCCCAAAAAAAAAAACAGTGTACGCAAAACCGCCGGCCCTAAAACCACCGGTCACAAAACTACCTATAAAAAAAAAACAAAAAAGGACAGAAAATAAGGACGCTGGAGCATGTTGTCAGAGCTGTCACCCACTGTTGCTGCCACCGTCGTCGTCAGGAGCCCGGATCTGGAAACTCCAAATCCAGCTCCCCTTGATCCAAAAATGGGTGTGGTCACCCATATCGGAACGTCTGCCACGAGGAGTCTCCAAACGCCAAAGAAGCTAAGCCATAGAGGAGATCAGGGAGTCAGAAGGAAGTGGGCAGGGGTAGGCGGGTGGAAGGGGTGCGGAGAGGGAGGTTGTGTGGATCGGCCACCAGGGACTGAGCCGCCTGAGAAGGGGCCGCCGCCCATATCACTCATTCTCACTCTCTCTCTAGAACTTTCTCTCATTATTTGTTAGAAAATTTGTGTCAGGACATAAATAAACACATATTTGTCAAATTTATCCCCCTCTTTTATTCATTCGATTGATGAATCCAAGACAAATTCATAGGTTTCATTTATTCACGAGTTACATCATAAAAAAGATCACACAATTTTTATTCGTCTGTTTACAGTCACTAACAATTTTTTTTTGTTGATAATTTAAATAATTTCTAAATTATTTTACTTGCTAAACTTAAAACACCAATAAAGATTTAGGAATAACCAAACTAATGCATTATCAATTATTCCTAATTCTTTCATTACTTAACGACAATACAACCACACCGTAGTGAGTGAGCTCATTACATGCGTGTAGTCAGCTCTCTTGGCCGTCTGATCCGAGACCAACGGTCCGGATCGTCTTACACTTTAAAAAACACTTTTACATTTACTTTAACTCCAATTTATCCGGACCGTTGATCTCGGATCAGATGGCCGAATGAGCTCACTACACGCATGTAGTGAGCTCACTCATTACAGGGCCCCCGGTTCAAAGGAACGTAACGTATAAATGAATACCCATCACAGTTCTATTTAACGATTCGAGCCTACAAAATTTAGGCCTTGACAACTTTCTCAACGATATAATATCGGTAAAGACTCAGCACCGGCCCTGGCCTAAAGCGGGAGGTGCGGCCGCTTTAGGCCCAAAAAATTAAGCAAAAATTAAGGGCCCACTCCAATATAGGAAATTTTTATTATATATAAATGTTTTTCCGAAACATAACAGAACTTGGCTTCCTTCTCAGTGGTCAACATGCATTGCTGAGTACCATGAGGGCGTGAGTTCAATTCTATGTAGCTGCAGAAGTTCTTTTTTTGGCTTTTGTGTCTTTTATATTCTTTTTTTTCCATTAGCTCCTTTTGGCAGAAAATCAATTAGTCTTTTATATTCCTTTTTCTTATTTTTCTATTAGATTAAAAATGTTAAAGAATTCTCTTCTTGTTATAAATATTACTATCTTACAATTAAAATTAACAATGTGAAATTTGAAAATGAGAATGACTTGTTATTTTGATTCCTTTTGTCATAATGGTATAAAAAAAATTTAAAATTTTGTTTTAGTCAACTTACGAAGCTAAAATACCATGTTTACTAGTCACCTATATTGAATATTTTGGGGGAAAAAAAAAAGCTGAGGGGCCCATTTATTAAAATTCGCTTTAGGCCTCTATAATCTCAGGGCCGGCCCTGTAAAGACTTGCTTGAATTTGTCAAAATAAATGAACGGTCACAATGTCTGCCTGTACAGAGATGATAATGTGCAATGATTTTTTTTTTTTTTGGGCATATTGATAGACATACAGAGAATTGCAGAATGAACGGCTCGAATCTCCATATGAAACTGTGATACATTCTATTTTACATCGCTAACAAAATGGCAGAATGAACTGCTCAAATCTTCAAATGAAACTGAAATATATTCTATTTTACGTCACTAATAGAATGAAGTTTGAACGGGTCGAAGGTATGAAACTGTACTATGATACATTCTTCATTTTACATCACGAGAGCCACCATGATTGGGAAACATGGGTCGTCCAGCTGTTGCTGTCAATTCCAGTGAAGTATTTGCATTTCCCTGAAGTCATCCCTTTGCGTAATGTCCGGGGGTGGTCTCTCTCTCTCTCTCTCCACTTCGAAAATATTTGGGTGCCGGGTGGGCACCATGTGGCCATGCCCGAGCATCCAATCCGACAGTCCAAAGTGTTCTGGACGGCCATATTTATTCCCCCCCTCTCCTCTTTTTCTCTTTTAAATATGGATTGTCCAGAAGTGTTTTGCACTGCCAAATGGGTGCTCGGGCATGGCCACGTGGGCCCACCCGGCACCCAAAAATTGCCCCTCTACTTCGGAGAGGACAAATATAGAAAGTGAAAAGCTCCAGCTGGCTTCAATTTCTAAATTCACTACTTAAAAGGTCACATAATTACATGGTGACTTGTATTATTCGCATCTTGTCATAATTAGAAAAAATTACTTTCAGAAAGCATGTTAGGAATCCATTGCTTTCAAAAATTTCAGCCTCTGTTCATAGTTTTGAAAGTTAATGGTTAGGTAACAATTACTAGAAGCCAGGTTCCATATTCAATCCACAAATTCAAAGGCAATAGAGAGATGTTATTAAAAGGCAGTTAACACACATCAAAATGAAGCTTTTCAGCCACGTTTTTTAGCTTATGGGCCGTCAATGTTATCGAACCATGTATCAAAATCATCTAATACTTTGGATTTGGAAACAGGACCAGAGGAAGAAGATGACGTAATATCGAGATGGGTTGAAATTACCTCATGGGACTGTACGGGGTTTTGATTCTTCAAGTTGGATGTTTCGTTAAGTAGGTCATCAAGAGCATCATCGAAGCTCGCCGTAATAGATGCTGACTTCGATGAGTTTGGACCTTTTCTTGAAAGAGGAGCGCTAGCCGATTGAACAGAAGGGCTTCCTCCTAACAATGAAGTAGAAGTTTCTTGTTGTCGAATAGAAAATGTCTCGTTGGATGATGTTTCCTTAAGTAGGTCATCAAGGGCATCATCGAAGTTGGCCACTGAAGCGGGTTTAGATGAATCTGGACCTTTTGTCGAAGTTTGAAGAGCAACCTGTTTTAACGAGGAGATTCCTTCAGATGATGAAGTTGTTTCCTGATGAATCGAAAATGAGTCACTGTAGTTCTCAGTGACAACAGAGGAATCGAGGAAGTTTGTTTCACTGAAGGACTCAAGAAGCATATCGAGTTCTGCTTCTGAAGCAGCCGCCTGAACATTGAATGATTTCTTCTTTGCGTTCGCAACGGAAGTACCATCTGACTGTCCTCCCTGGTAATGCACTGTTCTTTCACTGGTACCGCGAGAATGACCGACTTCCTCTTTAATCAGATTTGTTGTCCCCAATCCTTGATTAGTGGAGGTTGAAACTGAATTTTTCGCCACCCCTTCACTTGGATACGCAGCTTGTACTTCCTCAGATTTCTGACTGAAGCTAGTTTTTAATTCTTCTGTGCACTGTAAGATACAAACACCGAATGTGTAGAAATGTGTGAACATTTAAAAATTATCGAAGTGGGAGAAAAGCTAAAGAGTGATAGCAATGAAGATGAAGTCATTACATGTATTAGCTACTATAGTCATTCAATAACTTTTGCACAGAACGAAAAGGGATCAGAGAAAGTCCACTTTTGAAAGGAGATCGAGAGTCTGAGACCTAAATGCTGATTGCCATTGAAACAGTTCGGAACTAATGGTTAAACAGTTGAACCATTACTAAAATGTGATGTGAAACAGTACACCATTAACTTTTCACTACTGACTAAAAACCTTGGGAAACTTTCTTGAGCACTGTACCAGACTTTTTTAGAGCCTTCGTCGATTAGTCCCCAACAATTCTTTGTAGGCAAGCAAACAAACTGGGCTATCATACATTGGGTAATATTTCAGAAGTATCCCATGCTCACGTAATAGCATAAAGAGAACTTCTATTTTTGATGTTAAAATTTCTCCTTAAGTTACAACCATACAACTTCTTTTTAAGAAACCTAATTTTGTAAAGCATAATGGGGTAGAATAGGTAGAGAAACGATGCACAAACTGTTTTGGGTAAACCCATAATTATTCACATGGAAATCTTCTGAATTTCATTCCAAACTTCTCTTCTAACAAATCAAGAGCATTGTCCTAGCAACAGAAAATATTTGGAGCTGAGAAAAAAAGTAGTGGCGCACCCTTCGACTGATCATGAGGTAGACTGATAAAAATTACATACCAGCTCTGGCGGTAAAAGCTCTGGGTCAATGAAGAGCCTTTGTGACAAATCTACTTTAGCAAGTTGTTCCGCAAGAAGATGAAGATTAAGGGAGAGAAAGGATGCCTACGCAGCAAAAGAAAGGAAAAAGAAAAGTAAGAGATAAGATCGATGTGAGTCAAACGGTATGACTGGAATAAGAATAAAAGTACATTAAGGAAAGAGTTAGTGGCTCGCAGTTAATGCTTGAAAACTAGCTGAAATATCGTTTGAAAAAAATGGAACACAAAATGGAGAATAAAACAACCTTTGATATACTGATTTCATCGATAATCAAAAGCATGACAAGCAAACATGAAATTACAAGCCATGACATCCGATTTGGTATGCATGTGGCACTTTGCCAGGCAAGGTAATTTGCAGCTGGCTTCCAATTAGCTTCACTTTAGCTCACATCTCTCTGCTCCAGGAAGTTAAGCCTGAATAAAAGCGTTTCTATGAATGTTAACTTGATTTTCAAACATCCTGTATGGCAGCTGAAGATTAAGTTGCATATGTCATGTTTAGCTAGGTCCTGTTCTAAGACCGAGATTGCTATAGGATTCAGGAAATACAACACAAGGGAAAATGACAATGTCTCACGTTCAATCTCAGTCTTACTAAAACTTTTGCGAGAAATTTATTGTTCAAAAACAGCCTCTCTAGGCAGGTCAGAAAATCAAAAGAAAATGTCACTCCTGAATCTTCTAATCATAGGAATCCTTGTCCATGATGCCACTGCCAAGGTTTTGAAATCGGGATACGTATCGTATATCATTTTTCTTGTTTTATAAATTGTATCGGGATACGTATTGCGTATCGTAAGATTTGTTAGCCATAATTAATATACAATTAACAAGTATTTATACCTAATAATACCAACAAACTATGTTTTTAAGTAGCAAAATTTCAAGCCTCTCAACTTGGACTTATGAGATTGGGTCCCAACAATTAAGCCTAAACGGTAGGTAAAATTATACCACGTGCTACTCATAAAGATGATTCTTGTAGGTTTTAGACGGAGATTAATTTTGTTAAACAAGACATTGCAAGAAGTACAAAAGTAAATAAAAAAAATGAAAAAAGAGGAAAAGAACCATCTTCTTCCATGATTGTAGGATTATTTTTTCTATACATGCATGTTTATCATGACACCAAAATGGAGCCTATAAAAGGAGAATGAATCGTGTAACGGACAAGAAAGAACATGATTAGTGTTTCCTAATTCGTTCAACTTTGACAAATCACTATAATTTCACAACAGCGAAAATACGGCACAACTCATTTGCGAAAAAAACAAAAATACAACAAAGAGGCAGTATCATGTAGCATTGTTACCCTAAGCAGTGCTCTGTAGTCTGTATATAGGCCAACTATCTAAAAGTTCTTCATAGAAACATACTTAGTATGGTATTTTCAAGTCCTTCCTAGCATAACAATGCATCTCTAGAGCAACTACTCCCCAAATAGAGGTGAACGGTGTTCTCAACCCTCCCCTAGATAGGCAACATACTATGGATCACCCATCTCCCGTAATGAGTTATAAGGCAAGAATATTTTCACAAATTACAAAATACCTCGTTCCACACAAAGAAAGCCACCCTTAAAAGCTCCTCCCACATGAAATAATCAAAACCAGAGTTGCCTTGTGGCTCAAACGAAACTGCAATTTGTCTTACTCCATTGAAGACTGTTGTAGCAGCTTAGATGGGTTTAGGAGGCACAAGTTGTAATCTTTGCGTGACCCATTTTGTCTGTTTTCAGTTTTCCTTTAGCTTTTCAACTATTGGTTGGATGAGCTTTTTTGTTTGCTTGAGGGAGTTTCTTTAGCACGTGATTGGATTGGGCATGTGAGCCAACCTTGTTGGGTTGCATTCTGCCTCATTGATGCTTGCTTCTCCCCTCTCAATGTACCCCTATCGAGTTTGTTCAATAAATTTCTTTTGTTTGTTTATCAAAAAAAAAAGAAAAAGAAAAAAGCTCCTCCCACATGAAATACCTTTCTGACCAGATTTACCCCTCCATATAACCAATCAAGGCTCTGAAAAGATCTTCACTGTATAATCTGTCCCTCCCTCTTCAAGAACTACCGATTTATTCTCAATTGCTCTCAAGAACTATAACACGGTCATGCAAGATAGTGAAACAACCTAAGGATGAATGTCCCATAAGAGAATTAGAAGAGGCAACCAATGACTCAATGAGCACTGGGGACAGGCAACCAATGATAATGAAGTTTGAGAAAGATATCCGGGCATCCAGCTCCATCTCTTCGCAATTCCATACAACCACCGACTAGGTCTGTTAAGATACCCATGTAACGTGGGTAAGTTAATGTGATTAACAAATAACCACACGCTTATTGTTCTAAAAAATCACAACCCAAACATGGTTTCGTCTGCAATGGAGAAGTGCTCATAACCATCCAATCTAAATACCAAAACCACAGTGAAACCCAGCTTAAACGTGATAGTTGCTACTATCCTAGCTTCAAGCAGATGTAGAAAAAGAGAACAAATTTTGTTCAAGATATGCGCAGCTTGTTCCGCCATTTAGAATCATTGACCCACGATAGTGTCATCAATGCGAAGTTACTGCAGACGTATCACCAAAAACAACCTCAAGATGATTGACCAAACGAGTAACTAATGCATCCCAAATATCTGGAAGTTGCATCCATATGGTACCCACCTCAAGTTCTACGCATGTAGAATGTCTAAGTTTCCAGCTGTTCACCAAAAAAGAACGTTTAACTTTAACCCCGTCCATGTAAGATATTTTCATGTAGTTCTGTGATAATCCAGACTCAAAAGTCGGCAATCATTATGGTTGTTGACAATCAGGAGAAGGAAGTAATCCCCACGGTTATTTTTATTCAAGACGAAGGCTACTAAATGAATCAAAAGCACAAATCATGGAGCTTGCGTAAACTTTACGATTGTGGAAAAAAGAGAAGAGACAACAAATACTTATTTTTTGAAATGACTAGGAAACAAAATTTAGATATAAAGGTAGAATTGAACAGCGTTTCTGCAAGAGCTTCTTTCTATAAACAGGCAAATTGCGCAAAATATATAATTCTTCTAATATGACTATACAATATCAGCTCTTGCGCTCTACCTCTTAAATAGAAAGTTCACATATAGCAAAAAAACATAATGAAAGAGAGATGAGAAAGTACCTCAAGACTCGCAGTTGCTCTATCCTCAACAACAAAATTATCATCTCCTGTCCGTGATACAATGCCTTGTCCCCTTACAGAAAGCAGAGAGCCGACTCCCTGATTGAAGTCTAGGAAAATTAAAGTCAATATCCTGTGATCATATAAACTGAAACTTTTGCATCAAGAATTACTCGATCCACTTTAACTGATTAAAATTCCAGTGAGACTTCTAACCCAGTATTGTGCAGCAATAACATTATATGTCCAAACTTGAGAATACCCAGCCTCCAAGAATCATGTGCATGGAAAATATCAAAAGCCAGATTGCATGTCAAACCAGTATTGTCAATGGAGAATATTGTGATAGAAGAGCATGGACTAGAATAGGAATCTAAGAAGAATGGGCACGGACACAAACACATTTACATAAAGGTACACAGATATGGATACAAACATGTGACATATCAATTGTAAATAAATAGGAGCACATATGACAGGGAGCAAGAAAACACAAACACGTATATATAATTTGTATGTCTTTCTTTATTGGCATTAATTCTAAATTTACAATATCGCATCCACAAAGACCCGACACCAATGGATACAACACTAACTTGGCATAAAACTGAAAACTACCGCTGCTTCTACATCAGTTAAAGATGATAAATAAAAATGACAAACCAAGAGGCACAAGGGACCGGCTTGTTATAACTTTTAACACGAGAAAACGGGGGGCTACAGGATTTTCATCCAGCTGTGACAAAAATATATAATATGTTACTGACAGAAAGCTCTACGCAAAAACAAATATACTTTTAACTTGGCGAGATATATTATCAACAAAAAGAGAATATAGATATAGATTCCATTGCTTAACAAATCGACACTCCCTTGGTATTGGACAGTATCGCACCATGAGTCGTCATATGTCAATAATGTTGAATTATAGTACCATTCAACTACCCCAATATAATTCGACTTTCACTTATTTTAACATCGCACGAGTGATCTAGCACGGACAAACTAAAGAAAATTTATATATAAAAAAATATTTTTTTCAGGGCATTTTTGAACCCAGGGGGTTTGCTTGAACCACCTAAACTCATGCTAGAGCCGCCCCTAACTAGAAATAAGTTTTTCGTAGAATGAAGTTAGCTTCCTGTCTTGCCCACCGCCCTGCTTCAACCTACTTGTCCAAAGGCAACGGCACGAAAGACAGAAGCCAAAATCGGGTCTTTAACAAGAGTTTTCCAATCAATAATGAAGAAATAACAGTAATTCCCCAGTCCGTTGGAGCGAATTAGATGATTGGGCTGAGGGATGCCCCCTCTTTCCCCACTACATCTAGTCACCATCGTCCTTGACATAAGTGTGTCCGAAACAGGTCCCTGCGTAAGTTCTATTATAAATAGTTCGACAAGTATCCCCTCGTGTCCCATGACGAGTTGGGGTAACTGGCTTGTCAGCCATGGATATGATGACTATTAGGCATGTCGGAGTTCATAGACAGGAATGAACAAAAAAAATGTATCTATAACATAAGTACGTAAACTATTAAAATTCAAAAAGATGCCAACGAAGTGGACCCAAAGTACATAAAGGACTTTCTCTTTACTAAAAGAAAGCATAAGGTCTATGCCTTCAAGTGAATGCTAATCCAGTTCTCCCCATATTAACCACATCAAGCAGAGAGAGCACATTTCAAACCCTCCACCTACTGACAAAGAGCCCCAAGAAGCGCAGCTACTGTCGTGCAAAATACCTAATATGCACTTAACAGAGACAAAAACAGCAACCATATACCTCTTGCCACTTGACAGTGATAATAAATGATCCACCAACTCCCCTAGTTCTAAAATCATAAAGCATAACTTACGAACAATCTTCTTGCTTAATAAGATTATCGGTAGTAAGGATCTTCCCTTTCTATGCCTCCCAACAACCAAACCAAAAGGGGAAAGGCACCTTACAAAAACTTGAGACCAAGAAAACTCAACTGAACACTAGAAAAATATGCAATCGTAAGAAGTCTTTCCCATGAACCTACAAGACATGAGACTCAATCCATCTAGCTTCGTCCTCTCCTACTCTCCTAGAAACATACATTTCAGAGAGTTACAAAAACTCCATTATTTCATCCTCCTCGTGGTAATGCACATTTCTATGAAATCCAAAACCCCTTCCAATTTTCCACCTTCACCTCCATAGCTCCTTGACCACCATAGCTCCTTGACCCCAAAAAGAAAATAGAAAAAATGATATAACTAATACAAACAAAGGATAACCAAGACCAAGGACTTACCAGTGAGAACATCATCAAATGAAGGAAAGCCCTCAGAGGAAATATCTGTCAGAGACTGAGACTTTGCCTCAGAAATCAGGTGACCATAGTCTGCCCCTTTACTCTTCGGCATAACAACATCAGTTGCTTGACTCATGTTATTATGGGATGGATTTTCTGAACCTGAGTCATATTCTTCCTCATAACGATCCCAATTCGAGGGGAGTTTACTAGAACCATGAGGTTGATGGGGTTTTTCCGTAACTTGCTGTCCAGATGGAATTTTTCCACTGCTGGCTCCTACTGAAGGAGCTTTTGATTTAACATTTGGATGATGTTTCTTACTGTGGTGTTGAGAATGAGCTCTTTTTGACTTTGCCAAGGCTTTTGTATCCATGGTTTATAAAGAAAGGGGGAAATTTCAGTGCAACACTAATGGGCCTTACAATTTTTTAGCTGAACACAAATGGTGCTAATAGTTCACAACTCCTGCAAGGTAGAGAACACATTAGACATTTGCAGAGTAATCCACAGTTCCTAAGCTTCCTATTTGATTCTTAATAACACAAATGTCAACCGGGCATAAGCAAATAAGAAGTTAGGCTCCATTTAGGTATATAAGAATTTCAATGAAGGGATATATAGTTAAATCTCCCCAATTATACAAAAGGTTTAGTTATAGGAGAGTAGTGAAACTAGAAAGGAAGATGGATTAGAGGTACAACCATAAAATGGATTCACTTAACGGGCATCATTGTACAAGTTATCACTACAGTCCATGATATAGAGATTTCAAATCACTTTGATAGTAATATCTAATCTATCATGATAAAGCTCTCGAACCCAGTGTGAAATGTTAATCATCAGACCTAATTTTACATTAAAGGCAGAATAGGTAAAGTCAATCCATTTCATCTCAAATCTACATGTGAGGAGTAATTTAACTGTGCTCCAATCTCAACTGGCATTGTTGATTTGGGAAATTATATAGAACAACAATCTTTATAAACCCAGATCCACAGACAACTCAAATAAAAATAAACTAAACTAACATTTCTTCCAATGCTGCCAATTTTTAGTGTAAAGCTTTACCCAGTTGAAATTCGTAGAAAATCATGCAGGAGAAGGACAAGAACGAAACTTATTTGAGTGAAATTCAAAAGTTACATTTTCGAATTTCAAGAGAGCAAAATTCTCTACTCTACTGACCCTACTACAAGCAGCTTAACTACTTGAAAAGGACATATTCAAAACTCTAGCATCTACTGCTTTCTCAAGTTTTCCCAGCAAACGAACAACAAGCTAACATACAGAACGGAGCGATTAAGAACTGTAAATAGTGATATAACAGCAGATGCTTTAGGGTTCATACCTGGTTTTGAGATTTTGAATAGCAGAGCTGTAACTCTACAACAACACCAATTCGGCTTTAGACAGTCGCGGAATCTCTCTCTCTCTCTCTCTCTCTCTCTCTCTCCAGAACAGGGGAGAGGAAAGTGTTGCGGCAGCGAGTTATTTTGGGACTGGATTTCGGCCTAAATAATATGGGCCAAAAACAGCCCAAATAATATGTATGGGCCAATAAACCAAGAGAGACCTTTTTGGTTCTAGCTACTCTATTTGGGGTTTTTGGATTAAGGGTTGTTTCCCAAAGTACGTTACTCGGCTCCTTGGATTTTGTCTTTATTTAATTTTGTTTTTGTTAGTTTTGCGTCAAAATTTTGTGAATTATTAGTTTGTTCAAGCTTGTTTGAAAACTTAACGACTTTTAAGAATGTTTAAGTTTAATTGGCTTGTTTATGACCTGAACCGATCTCAAACGAGCTTTGATGTAGCCGAACATCGATCTCGAGTAGCTTGAATTTTGAAAAAAGTTTGACACAAACATATAAACACGAAAAAAATTTAGATAAAGACAAAATCCAAAAGCATTTTTAGTCAAAGTGACTTATTTTGAAAACAATAAGTCTACGGGCACACAAACTTTCACACCACAAACCACACCAATCCGTGGGCCCCACACTTTTCTAATTAAAAAAGAAGAAGAATAAACTAGTTTCTCAAACACCACCCATCCCCTGGAGTGCAATTTTGTTCACCCTCTTTTAAAGATGGTGAACAAAACCCTCTCTCTTATTGTTTGAATTGGTGTGGATCCCACTACAAAGTGATGTCATGCTTACCTCTGCAATATACTTTTTGGTAAGCGTGACATCACTTTGTGGTGGGACCCACACGTTTCAACCAATAGGAGAGAGGGTTTTGTTCACTCTCTTTTAAAAAGGGTGAACAAAATTGCTCTCCATCCCCTGTATTACGATCCTGAGAAAAGAGAGGGAGAGACGAAGGCGATGAAGAGAGAGAGGAAGGCCTTCAGGGTAAAGGAGAAGAAGATCGAGCCAGACCCAACACCATATCGTCTTCCACCATCGGCGGCAACTAAAGCTGCAGAGTCCCGACCCGACTCAACCCAGATGTGACCCCAACGCCATATCCACTACGGAAGGTCTCTCTCTCTCTCTCTCTCTCTGCAACGCTGCTCGATCTCTCTTGAAAGCCCTAAATCTTTCCTAGCAATTAAACCCTAAATTGTTGTTGCATTTGGAATTTCAAAAACCCTAATTTGTGACCTTTTCTTATTCTATATCTCTCTTGAAATCCTAAATTGTTGTAGCATTTTGGAATTTCAATTTATGGATTTTGGAATTTCAGTTTATGAATTTCAAGTTTCAGTTCCTAAAATTGGAGTGATAAAAGCAAACCGGCATATGTAGTTGTGGTTTCATAACTTCATTGTATCACTGGGAAAATTAAAGAATCCAAGTGTGACCCTGAATATGCAAATAGAGTGCTTCAACACCCTTTCTTTGAGCTTGATGTTATATGTTTTTCTCTGCAAGTCATTTGATTGATCATTGACACTGATTGATTGTGGGAACTAAGATGGGTTCTTCATCTGGTAGAATCATTCAGGCTGGCGTGATTCACTTTTAGCATGACTTTTGCCTGAATGTTTTGGTGCTTCATATTTTGTAATTGAAACACATGTGCAGAAGATGATGGAATAAGGTGAATTATTTTGTCTGCTTACAGATAAGGAAGATGGTTTACACCGGACAGGAAGTGGTGATGATAGGGGGTTCGCACGCATTACATCGACATGAGAAGTTGGCAATTGCTCTTTCAAAAGCAATGCGAGGTCATTCTCTTCAAGAGACAAAGAATGATGGATGATTTCATGGTCATACAAAGACACATTTGGACGGTGCTATTCTTAAAGAGGTGTGTTCTTAATTCATCTTCAACTTTTGTTAACTAATTCAGTTGGTAGTCAATGATACACTTTCCAGTTTGATCGTTGAAGATGTATGTACTTTGAGATAAAAATGTCATTTTTTGCCATAACCTCTGATATTCTTCGGTACGCATTTAAAACATTTTATGTTGGCCTGGATGGTTCACTCCAACAACTAGACTTTTTGGGGTAGACTTTTGCGGGATCCCACAACTGTTTTTTATTTTACCATCATAAACGTGCCTGCGGTTGTTTTAATTATCCAAGTTCTGCATGATCTCTATGCCCCTCTTCATATTCAATTATTGGTATGTTCTTGTTACCTGCGATGCTTAATATTGATATGTAGGCTTATAAATGAGTTTACTTCCCGTGAAAGATACATCCACAATTATTTTGTCCTCTGCCTCTAGTTTACAAAGAGGTTATAATCCCCTATCATGACATTTTTGTCTTAAAATGCTCATTGCAGGAGATGGAACGGTCTGCTGATATGCTTGCTGCAGGTTTAGTTGAGATGTCGGACCCTTCACTTTCTAGTAATTTTTTTCTTCGCCAGGTTAGTATAACTCAGCGTGCCTTTGTCTTGTTCAAGATTTTGTTCCGTCAAGTTCCTTTTAAGTTTCTTTACCACATGTGTGATTTTCTTCGGGTCTTAAAACTCACTCACTGCCCCAACATTATTTTGTGTTTCCCAGCATTGGATGGACGACTCTGATACTTCAACTGATTCAATATTTAGCAGCATCCAAGTATGTTGCTTATCATATGAGTCGAGATGGATACGAAGATATGAAAGATTGATTTGATGCAGGGAAACGACAACAATGATTTGAACACGTTGATATGCATTCTTTCAACACGGAACAAGAAGAAAGAGGAGGTGGAGGAGGAGATATGCAATGTCTAGCCAAGAAAACCAAGAAGCGACACTAGAAACTTGGGCACTTAGGCTTCTCTCTCTCTCTCTTTTTTGTTGTTGGTTGTAATAGAGCTAGATTAGATGTTGCATTTGTCGATGCTCAACTAATTTGTACTCTCTTTGGACTTGTGTAAAACCTTGACTCATGAATGTAGATTGTTCAAGTAATGAAATTCTGAAATTTGTTCTTGCTTGTTAGAGTTCTCTATTAAATGAAGTTTGGACTTTGAACCTTTTTGCTGTTGTTCAAGTAGGATAAGCATGACTCTGGCATGCGTATAACTTATATGAATTGTGTTTGCTATTGTTGACTGTTTGATGAGACGTTCAAACGTCGGGCTAGGCAAGAAAATAGGGGAGGTGTTGTCAATTTTTTTCCAGAATATATTGCACTCATTACACAGTTTCAACACCCCAAAATCTATTTTCTGCACATTGACACTCATTTTCAGCAACAAAAAACATGGTATCTATTTGTTTAAACTCATTTTCAGCAACCAAAAATAGGGGAGATGCTGTCAAATTTTTTCCAGATCAACCAACTTTTAAAACATGCAGTTTTTCACTCATTTTCAGCATCATTAGCATCAATAAACCAGCTTTTGAGCACATTTACACTCAACTTTTGATAAACTTCAGAGAATGAGGCTACATGTAGCACTTTTACACTCAGCTTTTACACGCAACACTCGGCTTTTACACGCCTAGCTAAGATCGAAGGTTATCAAATAAAATTAACCCAACTTGTTTACCCTGCATTTTATCAAAGAACAACAAACAGAGCTTCAAGCAAATTTCATGTCCAAAGTCGGTTTCATTACTTCCAGGGATGAACTTGGAATCCAGTTCGGTCTACAAGAAAATGCTATACAAAAACCAACAAGCAGAAATATATACTATTTGCCTCTTGGGTTACATGGATATCTCGCCATACAAATACCAGATGAATGAGAGAATTATCACAAATCTGTTTCTAACAAAAGACAAAAAAAATCACTATATCAACAACCAACTCTTCTACTCCTCGCCATTGTCCCTTGCATGCATCATTTCTGTAAAACTTTGGTGTCCTCCTCCCCAACCCTGCCCTTGATTTTCCATTAAACTTGATTGTCCTCCTCCCCAAACTTGAGCACCCGTAATAGTGATTGCCCCTCTCCAAACTTGACTATTGAGTAAACTTGACGTGTTGCTTTGTGAACTTGGGAAGTTGTTCATGAATTGGTTGAGGCCAGCTTCAGTTGGCCAAAAAGTTGGACAAAATGGGAGGATGCTTCCGCCTTGTGCCATATTCGGTCTCATGTTATGGGGCATCATGTTTGGCAACATTACAGGGCCCTGTTAATCTTTGTAACCATTTCAAAGATTAATAAAATTCTTTTTCTTTAAAAAAAACATTACAGGGCCCATGTATCTTTGGTAACTCTGCCAAATAATTAAAAAAAAAGTAGCAATAAAAAATGAATAACAATAACTTTGACATTTACAAACAATATAACACGAAATTAGCAATAAAATAAGTTTCTTACAGTGAAATTTGCAACACTCTCTTGTGTCCCAAACACTTCGGCAACCGCAACCTCCTGAAATTTGCAAACAAGATAGCTACTACTCATTTTTCAAATATATATGTAAATATGAACTACCTAAGAAGCATGGACATGGATACAAGATACGGACACGACACGATACGATACGGACACGTTATATCTTAAAAAATTAGGACACGAAACACATCGAATGAAAGAAATCAACAAAAAAATTTATACCTTCATATTTTCCTTAGACAATATCTTCTTTTTTGTTGCTATTTTCTTCTTAACAACTTTTTTCATCACGCCTTGCTTCCTTTTAGACGGCAAGGTTCCGGGTCAAGTATGGTCATGACCTACTTGGGAGGTAGAACTCCATCTCCAAGTGACAAAGAAACATTCTGAGTATCGGGAACCGTATTACTTCCACCCAAAACAACCGGTTCTTCAAGCAACTCTTGTTTTAGCTCACGTACCCGTCTCATCACCATATCATACTTCTCTTGAGAATCTTCCACCAAATCTGCTACCTCATTAAATATATTGCACATGTTGTCATGCCGACGCCTTTCAATGGATGTTGACGAGTTATCATAATTGATTCGAATTTTAGTGTGGAACCTTTTTACATTTTTGCTCCATCTTCTCAATACATACTTGCCAGGCACTCTTTCAATTTCCCTTTTATGGTACACCAACAACTGATGTTTACACAACATTCCTCTAGACTCAAACATTCGACAATTACAATGTGTTTCATTGGTTTCAGCATTGAATTTGACAATAAATGGCACACTTTTCCTTATTTTCTCTTCTCATTCTCCTCCAAATGTAATATTCTCTTTCACCTCATATTCAGACAGTACATCACCCTCTTTTGTTTGCTCCAAAGAACAGTTAATTTTCCTGACAAATTGTGTATGAAACTCTATAAACTTCTCATTTGTATAAGCACTTTGAAATTGCTTCTCCAACTCATCTTCAGTTATGCATGGGATGTAAGAGTTCAAACTTTTCATATCTTCTAGTTTTTCTTGTTCCACCTTTTTTGCCAATGCATTTTCATATTGCTCTACAAATTGTTTCAAGGTTGTCTTCGAAGTGATGTAACCATCAAAATATGCATGCATACTTTCGCTTCTTTGTGTGGATGTTATTCCCGCCCAAAAGCAATCCATCACATAAGCAGGAACCCACCGTTTCCTCTCTTGATACATCCCCGCTAACCATGGATTATCTTGTAGCTTGTACTTCTTCATGAATCCACCCCAAGCATCCTCAAATGCATCTATTGTCAATGAATTATAAACTGCCTTACGCATAGACGAACTGATTTTCTCATGGTCCTTGTACCCGCCCAACTTTTCCAACATCTTTTTCATAATATGCCATATGCACCACGATGTCGGGTGTTAGGAAATACATCATCTATGGCATTCTTCATGGCCATACATTGATCGGTAATAATTGCTTTCGAAGCACAACCTCCCATGCATATCATCCAAGTCTGAAATAACCAAGAAAATGACTCCGTGTCTTCATGAGAGATGAGTCCACAACCCAATAATATAGATTGACCATGATGATTCATGCCTCCAAATGGAGCAAAAGGCATGTCAATTTGTTTACCAAGTATGTTGTGTCAAATGTCACAACATCACCGAACTCCTTACAAGCTGACCTACTCCTTGCATCAGCCCAAAAAACATTCCTTAAGCGACCCTTTTCATTCAAATCCATGGCATAAAAGAAGTCAGAATTATCGGCTTTCATTCTCATGAAGTAACTATGCATCGCATCAGCATCTCCTTCCACAAGTCGTAAGCGACAAACCTTGTCCAAATAACTCCGACAATCCTTCGACAAATATGGAAGCTTATCAAGTCCCCCAGCCTGAATCTGAAGTGAGTCAATCGTCTTATGCAATCTGATGCCGGCTTTATCATTCATATCAAGCGTTCGTTTCACATGTTGATCAAGTACCCTATTGCTCTTATAAAACTTGGACTTTCCTGGGCTCTGTTCATGATTGTGCTCCAAGACAACCCGTTTTAACCTCCACTTTCCATTCGGGCATAAAGAAACATTGAGGCGAGCTGGACAATCTACTTTTGTTTGTGACCGTGGCTTAACGGGGTTGTTTCCTCTCATCCTTGCCTTTCCACCTTTGCAACATTGAAGAATTACCCAATTTAAGTTTCCATCTTTGTCCTTTCTCGACGATCTTTTAGCCACCGAAAACCGCTTTTCTTTAGCAAATCTTGAGTAATAGAGATAAGCTTTGTTTGATGTGTTGAATTCCATTCCCTCATTTGGTTCCTCAACTCCGGTTTCACAGTTTTCTATTGTATTCTTTCCATCCTCATTAGTATCTATCTCATCACACTCTTCTCCTTGTTCACTGTCTCCACCCCATACATCTTCAACAATTTCTTTCACTTTGTTTGGTTGAGAATTTTGAGAAGAATATTTTGAGTAAATTTTTGAGATAGTGTTTGGATGGGTTTTTAAAAAAAGTAATAATTAGAGAGAAGTGTAATAATTGGAGAGAGATAGAAAGAGAAATAAGAATAATGATTGGAGAAATGGGTATGAGTAGAAAGAGAAATGTGATTAATGATTGGAGAGATGAGAGATGGGAAAATAATCTTTTTGGAAATTTTTTTAGAAATGTGAAGTGAACAAAGTGTTTGTCTCTACAAATTTGTGATGATAGAGAAGGCATTTCCGATGGAACTGACTCCGGCGGCATTGCAAATGATTGTGATGGCAGCTGAAACAAATATTCAAGCTTGAGTCAAAACCACTTCCCTACAAAAGCTAGTGATATTGAGGCAATTCATTCACAGCATTAACGATGCTCAATCAACCACAAAAATCATACCAACATGTCAAAATTAGGAAAGCATAGAAAAAAATTACAAAGGCAAATCTCACCATAAATCATATAAAAGTAGTATTACTATGATAAATGGCGAAAATAGATTGACTAACATAACTAACGTATAAAATGATTTCAAGCACAAATATTAGGAATCAAGATGGGATGCAATCATCCCAATAAGTAACCCCAGGTTAACTAAGAAATGCAGAGCATTACTGAAACTATTAAGATCAACCAAATGACCAATAGGCACCACAAAACAAAAATGTGTATGTAACCTAGCCACCACAATAGCCTATAAGCAGAACATCCATTAAACAAAAGGTATCCCGACGACTACATTGATCAGCTTGTACATTTTTTTTGAATGGCAAAAAAAGAAATTTATTAATCTTTGGAAACGGATTACAAAGATTAAAGGGAGCCGAAAGAATAAGGCTTCACAACCATATGCGACCAGCTTGTACATTGATGACTACTAGAAACAAACGAACCAATTACTAACATTCCGAAGCATTTAGGGTTTGATTGCTATGAAGAATTCAGAGTTTTGGAGAGAGAACAACATTTAAGTGTTGAAGAGAAATAGAGTGAGACCTCAGAGGTGGATATGGCGTCGGGGCGCATCTAGATATGGCGTCGGGTCGGAATGGAGACGCATGGGGTTGGCGTCGGAGAGGAATGGGGACGCTTTGGGGCTATAGTGGCCGCCGGTGGTGGTGGTTGCTTGTGGTGGGGATGTCGGCGCGGGGGATGGGTGGTCTGAACTTCTTTGTCTCCTTCGTCTCTCCCTCCTTCCCTTCGTTTGGAAACGTAATACTGGCGGGGGTGTGCTTCAGAAGTTTTGTTTTTTCATTTTCTATTTTTTTTTAAATTTGAAAAAGGTGGGACCCACTTGCCACATGGGATTGGTGTGGTTTGTGGTGTGAAAGTTTGTGTGCCTGTAGACTTGTTGTTTTGAAAAAACCCTTCTGCTAGTCGATCACTAATCGAAATCAGTAACTCACTTTAATCAATTTCATATTTTTCCCTGATCATACAATTGTATACTTAAATGGCCTTTTACACCCATGGCCCATTTGTGAGGTGAAGCGAATTTAAGTTTCAACTTCACAGGATGGCTAGGGGGTAGTCTCCTAGGGGTGCTGCCCCAATGACCCTATTATTTTTATACTATTTTAGGTTTTGTTTGTAAAAATTATGAATAAAGGTCTCCTCGAAATTCTGTCTTTAGTATATAAGGACGATATTTTATTATTAATTTATAAATAAATGTGATTTGGTTGCCCCACATTAAGAATTTTGCATCCAGCCATCCACCAATTGGGCATGGCTCCTTGTTTAGGTGAGGATGAAGATTGTAGTATAGTGACATTTTTCCTTCCATTTATTGATGATAAATATGGAGAGAGGGTTTGGTTCCCAACATGAAAAAAAATTCAGATCGGGGATTTGGTGAAAGGAAATTTACAGAGCCAAAAATTCTACTCCTTCCATCCCAAATTATTGATCTTGACGGATTTGAATATAATTTTTAAGCTGTTCATATTTTTAATCTATAAAGTATTATCCAAAGTTTTGGACATATTTAAAAATATTATAGATTAAAACATATGAACAATTTAAAATTGCATCGAAATCCGAATTGGACAAACAATCTGGGATAGAGGAAATATAACTTATGTTGTTTAATGCAAAAATTGAGGTATAATAAGAAAAGAATCTGATGTATATATTAATCGATATATTGGAAATTGGTGTATAGACTTACATTTATTATGTGTATACCCCTGTATATGGCGAATCGGTAGTGAGAGAAGAGATGGATGAGAGGACGAGGCCTTGTCCTAGATGGGGTCGGTGGTGGCAGTGGCGATTTCAGGAGGAAGAGGAGTAGTAAGTGCATTGGTGGAGAGAGAGAGAGAGAGAGAGAGAGAGAGAGAGAGAGAGAGAGAGAGAGAGAGAGAGAGAGAGAGAGAGAGAGAGGTGCTAACATTCCTGATTGATGGTGTGATTGAATGTGGTAGTGGTGAGGGTAAAAAAGTTCAAATGCTCCTCTAGTTAATGGCATCCATCTGACAGGTCTTACAAGGGAACTCAGTTTAATATCAGATAAAGTGAAAATGGCATCCATCTGACATATTCGGATCTTAAGAGAAAATTACATTTGGTGGCATATGCATGGGCTAAGATATCTCAACCGAAGAACAATGGAGGTCTGGGAATCAGGGATTTGAAGGTTATGAATGAAGCACTTTTAACAAAATGGTGGTGGAGATAGGGGATGGAAAAAGCGAGCCTTTGGAGGAAAGTTATCAAGTCTAAATACAAATCTGTAGGAAGTGATTGGCTCCCAAAATCTGAATTGACGAGGTAGGTTTCAACCATCTGGTTGGGTTCTCAAAGTCTGGCTATGGCTTTCCCACCCATTTTTAGAATAATTTGTAACCAAAACGAAACTCTGAGGGAAATCTTAATTAGAAGAGCTGAATCTCAGTCCTGGCAATTCCTAGTCCGAAGAAATCTTTATGCCTGGGAACAAGATCTGATGAATGATCTTCTCACAATTCTGGATGGCTCAAACATCTTGATTTCTGAAGGAGTGGATGACAGACTCGTGTGGCATGGCAATTCCGCACAACCTTTCTCCGTCAAATCCCTTTATAACATGGCTAGTCCTCAAGCATCTTCTTCAAATATAGCTTTTGATCTAATTTGGAGAAATGTTGCTTCTTATCGAGTTCAATGCTTTTGCTGGCTTGTTCACCTTGGCAAAATCAAGACTTCTGAATACCCTCTTAGAATTGGATTCTTTCTAAATGAAGGGGAAGCCATTTGCAAGCTTTGCTCATTGCACCTTGAAACTGTTGATCATCTCATGTTACACTACAGTCCAATTTGGCAACTATGGTCAGAAATTCTTGATTGGTGGGGTATTCAATGGGCTAGCCCCAAAATAGTTGTTGATCTATTTCTATGGTGGAAGGATTTGAATCTGAATAATGACAAAAATATGATATGGGAAGTAGTTCCCATGGCAATGTTGCGGTCAATTTGGAAACTGAGAAATAGTTTCATTTTTTAGGAGAAAGTCCCTAATTGGAATGAATCATCTACCCTCATTAAGACCAGAATTGCTCTTTGGGTAAAACCAAAGTTTGGGAGAAAGGATCTCTCCATGGATGACTTCCTTTTCAGGCTTAAAAGCATTGTGGAATCTTTGTAATGTGTCTCATTGTATTAGCCCTTGGCAATGCTTGCTATTTTTTGTTTTATTTTCGTTGGCATCTTGCCAACATTGCTTTTCTGCTTCTCTTCGGGTCTGAAGCATCGTTATCCTTCTTCCCTTTTAATCTTAGTAACCATTCAGAGATTAATGAAGTTTTTTATCGTTCAAAAAAAAAAATATCAGATAAAGTGGGGATGGCCCTAAGAATGTCAAAGACCCCAGGGGAAATTTATGTAATTTATCCTAAAAAACTAATTAAGAAGGAAATTTTGAAGTAAATGCGGAGAAAAACGTATTGTGTTTGATTTTGTTTTTTTTCCCTCCTGTTTCTCCTCAAACCAAACAAGGGAAGAGATTTTTTTAAATTTTTTTTTTCGTTTCCTTTATTTTTTTAGATTTTTAATTTTTTTTATAAATTTATCTTTCTAACTGAATTTAACATGCTTTTTTTTCCCTTACTATTTCATTATAAGTACCGCAAATACAATGGAAGAAATAAGGCTTTGACAATTCATCTATGTGAAGCTTTTATAGGCACCACCGAAAAATAGTAAGCCTTCGAGAATTAATCGAGATGATCATATGAATCATGGAGTTTTATGTTGTGTAGATAATACAACGGTGATTAAAATTCGACCATTACATTACTAAATTTCTACACAATAATGCTACATCCACAACATGAAGACACAACACTAGACACAACATCTTATATGGCATTGTATGATTGGTAATGGAGAATAAACAATTTAAAACTATCTTGCAACCATCAATCATGCAGTGCCACATAGGATGTTGTGTCTGGTGTTGTGTCTTGATGTTGTGTTCCTAGCATTATTGACATGTCTGATATTAGGCGAATAGCAACAGCCTCCAATTGAATTTGAAGGGGTTGGCCTACTTGTTTTAAGACGGAGGAATTTGTTTCTTACTGAGGATTTAAGTTCGATTTTCCTTACCAAACAATTCTAGGGGTCACCTTACCAAACGTAAGCATTTGAAAATATTGTGGGAAGACTGTTAGACTAGTTTGAGTTGTACGCAAGCCACCACGGGACCGATGCATTAATTACCTGAAAAAACAAAACAAAAAATAACCTCCATTTGACCGTAAGAAGAGAAACAGCATGTCAAAGTCTTGTCTATTAATAGTTGTGACACCTTAGACATGTTTTTTCATGTATTTTTTTTTTTTATGATCATAGACTTTCTTGCATGTTTATTGCACAAATCTACGTCATTTCCATGGTTTATATATGAGCATATTGAAAGATATTTCAAATGCCAAATTAAGCATATTGGAAGATATTCAAATGCTAAATTAAGTATGAACTATGAAGGTCATGTGTAGGGTGCTTTTTTGGTGGGGGGATTCTCATCTAGAAATAGCCCAAGCTTGTGATGGCTTGGAGATCTTCAAGATGGTTGAGGATAACAATGGTGAGATTCCAGTTGATAATGACTCCTTCAGGGAGCCGAATTCGATTGGGAGTAGAATAGGCGACTTGTTTTCCAACTGTGACTCTTTGGTGGGTGAATTGAGAGAGGAAATTGATTCTTTCGAGGATAATACTGTTGTGAGGCAACTGGATTTGATTAGGAGTAAAAGCGATGTTTATCCAATGGTGGTCAATACAATGGAGGAAACTAATTGTTTGGCGGCTATTGGTGTTCGTAAGGGCAAAGTTGAAGGGAGCAGCATGAGGGGATTCAACTATGCATTAGTCTAGGCTCAGTGGAGGTGTTGAATAACAATGATGTGGAGCCAACCGATGATATCCCCTTGATCAACACAAAGTCAACCGTCTCTCTCCAGTCAAAGTAGCTATAAAAGGAACCAAAACGAAAAAGAAGAGGAAAATGATTGATGATATTCTGGGTGTCTCTAAAGTTTATCCAAGAAATTATAAGGGTGGGAGAATCAAACAAAAATGTGTGGTTTTTAGGTCAACCTTGGTTGCTGCTGCTCTATCTACTTCTGTCTCAACGGATAGTATTACAAACAAAAGCAAAACTCTAATAAACGAGGCTTAGGCAATTTGGGCTGTTAACAAGGCCACATGTATCGGTTATGAGGGGGATGAGGATTAAGTTATTAGTAAAATAGCCAAAATGAGAGGGCAAGACACAGGATGAGCTAATTGTCAGCTTTGTTTTGTGTGATGCAGTTCATCTTTGCTGTTGTAGGTGTTATGGTTCTACTTCTCTGGGAGTTTTGGTGTTTTTGGGGTTTTTTGCTCTCTTTATTTCTGTTTGGCGTTGTAGTGTTGGTGTTTAGGTATGGGTGTAGGTTGTTTTCGTTCGTTTGTTTGGTTGTCTTATTGTAAACCTTCCAGTTTTTTGGGTCTCGAGAGGCATATGATTTGCCGTTGGGTGGGGTGTCAGCCTCGCTAGAATGCCACTCCTTGCTTTAATGTTTTTCTCTTGCCCCGTTTCATCTTGTATCTTTGATATTTGATTAATAAAATTCTTTTTTGCCGTTCATAAAAAATAGGGTGTTACATACAACCGCGCAAGATCACTTGGTTGAAAGATCAATTTACAATGGTAACAAAACCTTTAAATCTCTTCACAACTTTGGGCTTGGTGTGTGCATTTGTCCTCTTTGTTAGTACGGTCTTGGCAATGACATTTCTTTATGAAATACAAGTGATGCTATTTAAACTTCTCAATATCACTAACCTTTTCTTATTGACATGATCAGAAGTCACTATCCTATATACTACTCTAGACCGTGGATCGCATTTTACATACCAAAGTTTTATTGATGCAGGTAATATCTGTCAATGAGTTAATAATTCGTAAAATCAATTAGCTTTTATTTCCATGTACATTTTTTATTTAATAAAGAGAATGCTGGCCATCAAGTTGGGCACTAAAGCTAAAAAAAACAAAAGCCCACAAAGTGGGATGGTGGACCTCCCTTTGAATATTTGATCTTCTTTTCTGAGGTTTTGAAAGTCGCCTTTTTTTTTCCCCTTCTTGCTTGCTCCTTTGTTTATCTCTATCCCCCAATCAATCCAACTATTCAATGATTAAACCATTATGCACCAAACAAATCCTTTCCATTCCTAACCTTCCCTTGGCATTGTTGCTTAGTGGAATTTCAGTGCTTTTATTTTGACAACATTGTTTTTCTCTAAAAAGGCTCATTTTTGCATTTCAAAACACATATCTATCTCTCTCAATTACCCACAGTCGACACTGAAGATATATGAATCATATGTAGGATGTGAATATCCTTTTTGGATAGGGACCATCCAATCCACCTAGCTAGAGAGGGGGAGACAGTGGGGTGCTTTAACTTTGCTTTCCAAACCCAAAAAGAGAATCTTTGATTTTTATATCCTATATTGCATGGCATTATTGTTTTGTTCATTGAACAAAATAGTGTGTCAGTCTTACTCCATTTATATTCAACAGTGTGTCATTCTCAGTCCATTTATGTGAGGTTACAACCATACATAGTATAAAGATTATACGTACCCAGAGATTCGTCAACTCAAAATTTTAGACACCTTCATCAAAAAGAAAACTAGAAGATAAGAAGGAAGATAAATTATAGATAGTGATATATATAGAAATGGAAAACCTATCTGTAAAACTTTATATCCCCAAAAAGTTTTAAGCGATTAGGCGTAGAGGTCTCAACATTACCTTGAGTAATTACCATGACAATCCATACCCAAGCAATGTAAGATTGTATTTCCTTAACATCCCGTCTCACATGCAACCCATTTTTGAGATCTATCACGTGTAGCCTTTTTTCTGGGTCTATCATCGTGCAACCTTCTTACTGTCTTTGTCATTGTGGGTTGGATTAAAATTGTATGGTAGAATGAGCCCCGCTCTGATATCGCATGTATAAATTTTATATCCCGCCCAAAAGCTTAAGTTTTTAGGCAAAGAAGTCCCAACATTATAGTTCGTGATCACCCATTCCATATCCAAATAATGTGGGGTTGTATTTCCTTTAACACTTTCTCATTAACAGGTTCCTCTAGTGAAAAGAAAATCTAAGAAATTAGTATATGTACAACATTGTCGACATGCAGGAAATAAAAGATTGTTATAAGACTAAAAGCTTAGGAGTAGGTTAGTAGCAGCTAATGTTAGTAGGGTTAGCACTTGGTTTTTATATTACTTTATTAATTAAAAATTTACCGTCACACTCAAACAAAGGAGAACTATAAATAAATCTACATCCCTCGCAACATCATCTTTTTCAATTTGACTGAAATATGAGAGAGAGAGAGAGAGAGAGAGAGAGAGAGAGAGAGAGAGAGAGAGAGAGAGAGAGAGAGAGAGAGAGAGAGAGAGAGAGAGAGAGAGAATCTGACTTGGTCAATCTATGTAAAACTAGAATCAATTATATGATTCACTAGAGGACATAAGCACGTAGTGTTGTCTTCGTCTCATCTGTTTAGTGTTTTGTTCATAAAGTTTGAATGATCTTGAATTACTTACCAATTAACCACTCCATATTATATATAATTATTCATGCACTGGAATGTGAACTCTTTGGAATAGAATAGTACCATACAGAAAAACTGAAATTCTTCAATCACAATTGATGCTTGCTGTATGAAGCCGTTATCATGGATCATGAGGGGTGTTAGAAGAATTACTGGAGTTGTATCGTTTAAAAAAAAGGCTACTCGGTGAACGAGGCTCATGTTATTGGATGGTGTGCTGAGTGATGACGGGTTATATGTACGCAACCTTACCTATACCCTAGTGGTTGAGAGTCCCGCTACTACAGGGTTTGGAGAAGAGTTGAATGTACATATACCGTCTAAACTCATGAATTGGAGGCTAGGCTGTTTCGACAATTCGAATCCGTGACCACCAGATCTCATTGGAGTCTTGTTTGAGTCAGGCGATCAATTTCTTCCGGGTTAGTAGCTTAGCATATGATTTGGGACAAGTATGTGCCAACCTAATGGGGATCGATAATTTAGGGCTGGCCTCGAGCTAAGGCGAGCAAGGCGGCTGCCTTAAGCCCCTGAATTGTGACCCAAAATTAGGACTTCGAATAGGTACACCCAGGTGCATATATTAATTAATCTATTACAGGGTTGTAATGAACCCCATATGACCATCCATCTCGGCACTAACGACTTGGATATAATCCAAATTGTTCATTATTTGGATTAAAATCGGAGCGTTTATTATCAAGATGGACGGCCGGATGGGCTCACTAAAACCATGTAGTGAGCCCTTCACTACAGGGACTCCGTACCCAGAAAAGCTTAGTTTCTCCTACGACCCAATTAAGGTACATGTTCAATCCCTGGGCCTTTTTCTTTCTTTTTCCATAGCAATATATTTTTCCCTCTCACAAACTCATAGTTCCAAAGGCATATTTTTTTGATTGGTGCAAAAAATAATATGACCAAAAACTAATTTTAATTGAAACAACGAAACGGATAATAGAAAAAACAAAAAAACAAAATATGAGACCAAGTAACTATCATTTAGAGGTTAGTTTCATTTTTATTATTTTAAAAAGAAAATATAGGGCCTAGATTTACAACTTCGTCTTATGCCCTGAGACTCTTAGGGCTGGCCCTAATCGATATGCCTTCCTATCTTTGATGCTATCTCAACTAATTACCATTTAACTCGTCATAACTTAGAGGGCGTTTCGTAATGTTTGTTTTCTGTTTTTTGTTTGTAAAAAACTAAAAGTAGAATTATGTTTATTGTTTATAAGAAGAAAAGCGAAAAAAATTATTGGTAATAAAAATTTAAACGACCCTATTTTTTTTTTTTTAAAAAAAAAAAAGGCAAATCGCCTTCTCTGTGTTTTGAAAATTTTCAAAAATTTTGAAAACGTTTTTAATGAACACAATACATATATAAATAAATAAATTACCAAACACATTTTTGTTTTTAGGTTTGAAAATTTTGAAAACAAAAACAAAAAATAGGAAACAAAAAGTTACTAAATGCTCCCTTATATTTTTTGTTTTTGAGCTAGCTAATAAGATCTCTCGACATAAAAAATGATTCTTTATTTTATTTTATTTTATTTTTGTAACCAGATGTCATAGCCAGTTTGCGTGCATCTCGACTAATTCCAGGTCTTGGAGATAACGACCTGACATAACCCTCAGTTTTCCCAAGAATTTGCTGGCAAGGGAAATCGAACCTGAGACTTTACTGTGTCTGAGAGCATTTTTTTTTTTTTTTTGAGTTTCCTTAATTGCCTAGTCGAATCAAATGAAAAGGAACCATAAGAAAAGCAAAGTAAAAGAACATAAAAGCAGTAAAGAAAACTCATTTTGGTGATGCAGCATTGGTTTAGTGCAACTTTAAAGTTGGACGTTGATTCAAAACTTATCAATATGAAAAGCAAAAATATTCTAAAAGAAGTAAGGGAAGCAGTAGAGATAAAAATGTTATAACTTGCCAATAGTTTCCATTTAGTGTAAGTCATAATTCGAAATTAATATTAAAATTAAAAGTCTATATGTCGTGGCCGGGTCCATGAAGGGTTCAACCCTATCCCTTGGAAAGTCACCTGTACAAATTAAAAATGACAAAAAGCGAATGCAGATAGAACCGGCTCAACCCCGCCGAACGGAATATGCCTTCGGTACGGTATTGGGAGGCTTGGTACAAATCTGGACGAATATAAAAAAGAAGCTATGCCCCGGCGTCTGGACGGCGGTCTCGAGTGCATGGCTCTCGGCAGAGCATTCACGAGAAGGCCCAAGGAGCCTACCGCTTGGATCAATGGATCCGGTAGGCATAGCTCTTGGCATATGTAATAGCCTTGATCATACTTACCAAGAGCCGAATTGGTGGATGTCGGTCTCATAGCACTCGGTGGGCTATTAGGGGCTCGGCACAAGGCGTGTTTGACAGACCAGGCAGACCATTAATAGTGTCAGTCAACTGGCCAGCATGCTTTGCCTGCAGGACCACGTGGTTGACCGGAGTGTACTCCCAAACCAGTTGACCCTCCACGTGTAACAAGCGTGACGTCAGCCGAACCATTGGACATGATGTCAGCCAAAGCATAATGTCTGCCCAAGACATTCTGATCAGATCACATGGGGTGTCAGGTACGGATGGAGCGCATGGGGCACACGAGGGGCGTGATAGGCATGTTCCACCTTGTCTATAAATACATCACTCTCCTATCTCACTCTGGATCTCTCTCTCCACATTGAATACCCTCATAACTTCTTAACCCTCTCTCTCTCTTTCTAAGTTTTTCAGTTCACTTCATCTTCTCCGGTCACTTACTTTATCGTCGGAGTGCCGGTTTGGCACTAACACGGTTGTTCACGTGAGTAGGTCTTCCTCCCCAGTCATCAACTAGGGTATTAGCAAGGTTCAGCAACCTCTCCACCTCTTCGTACCAAACTAGGACAAGAGGGGTAATTCCGGTGAAGCGCCTACCACACTATATTTGGTTGCTATTCAGGCTACTATTGTTGTAATTTAACATGCTGCTAGCATCTGAACCAGTATTACAATGCATTTTCTATAATCTGGATGGTATATCGATCGATAATGTAATCTTGATCTAATGCCGCATCACAAATCGTTCAAAATAATATCACTAATATTGGCTTGGCAAATGGATAGTTGAATTGAACTCCCCACAAATGGAACGTAGAATTGAGCTACAAGAATTAGTCGTGGTAGTGTAAGCTGACCTAGACACCTGAGTTGTAAAATAAAAAATGTTGTAGTGCTGCACTGTAGACACCTGAGTTATAGAGAACCTTAATATTGTGCATTCTAAAGAACGAATGATGCAGTGCCGCATGCACTTCATCTTTGAATATATTTTGTCGAGAAACCTTTTTTTTTGCAGTAATTAGATATGCTTTTTGTTAACATGGTAATTAGATATACTAAAGCAGCTATAATTATGCATGTATTAATGTTGACGATTGAGCCAAGTTTATAAAAAGGAAAAATTATTGAAATGGTTCCTGTAGTTTCACCCGAGTCTCGATTTAGTCCCTCTAGTTTCAATTGCACTCCAACGAACCCTGTAGTTTCAATTTTGGTCGAATTTGGTCCAATCGATAACGGACGTTTGCGAATTTGACGGAAAACCCAATTTGGGGGTTTTTTGAGGGGCAAAACTGACTTTTTGACCCTCCTTCCCCAATTTGAAACCCTAACCCTAACCCTAAATCAAATCCAATCTTTTTTTTCTCTCTCTCTCTCTCTCTCTCTCCATGGGTTGCTGTGAATCGGCAGCACGACCAAATTGGGGTATGTATAAGTGATTGAGCTAGGAATGAGTGTTGGTGAAATGGGTGTAGTTTTTTCAGCAATGCCCACTGTGATGGACTACTGTAATTCTTTGAAAAAATTGACGTGCTTTGTAGAATACATATGTAAGTGTTTGAATTAAAAATGAGAATTGGGGAAATGGGTAATGTTATCTGCATATTCGAGTAATTGACTTGAATTGAGAATTTGTTAAGCGGCAATTGTTGTAAATACCAACTGCGAATCTTTTGGATGTCGTGTGTGTTGTTATCCATAAGTAATTGAGTTGGAAATGAGAATATGTGAAAGATTGTTATTGTTCTTTCAACATTACCCAGTGCGAAAATGCAATCTTTCGAACGGGCATTTGTTATGTTTGTAAGTAATTCAGTTGAAAATGAGAACTTGTGAAGTGGATATTTTTTCCAACAGGTCCGACGACCGTGAATGTTCGCATAACCGGACTTGCTCCAGGACCTCATGGGTTCCATCCAGTGAGTCTCTCCTCAATTTATTTCATTAGCTTGATCTAGTGTAACACATAACTGTTGTTTGGTGTTTTAATGTTGTGTAGCATGGGTATGGAGATACAACCAATGGATGTATATCAACAGGTTCAGCTGATAATTGACATTTGATCTGGTGGAAATGATGTTTTTAGTTTTTATTTTGATTAATGACATGCTGTAGTTTACTTTTTATTTTGATTAATTGAGAGAGAGAGAGAGAGAGAGAGAGAGAGAGAGAGAGAGAGAGAGATTGGAATTGATTTAGGGTTAGGGTTTCAAATTGGGGAAGAAGAAGGAGGGTCCAAAAGTCAGTTTTGCCACTTAAAAAACCCCCCAAATTGGGTTTTCCGTCAAATTCGCAAACGTCCGTTATCGGTTGGACCAAATTCAACCAAAATTGAAACTACAGGGTTCGTTGGAGTGCAATTGAAACTAGAGGGACTAAATCGAGACTCGGGTGAAACTACAGGGGCCATCTCAATAATTTTCCCTTATAAAAAATATTTTTTTAAAAACTATGTAAATAAGCTTAAGAAAAACTCATTGAAAATATAAAATAGGGGCTTCAAAGGCATATATTCTCCAACTTTTAGTAAGCAAAAGGCATGCATGTGGACCTTCAGATTCCCAGATCTAAATCTATTCAACTTTTGTGATATATCCCTCAACAAAAATTTCAATTTTTAGGTTGAAAACATCGATTTTCCCTACAAAAACCAATTTTAAATTCCGAAGTATGTATATAGGTTCACTCAATGATTTATGTATTCATGGTAATCAGGTATATATATAATTTCGATTAACAAGAAGTTTCTCTAGCCATTAGTGTAATTTTGGACGCACACCATAATTTCCCTCTTGGTTTTCGAAATCACTGAGTACATTATAAGGCAAAAGTACTCCATTCCTAACTCTTGAGTGTATCACAGCATTAAGGAGAGAAAAGACTAACAACCATTGAATTCTCACATGAACTTTTGGACTTTTGTTGGGGCTGTAATTTTTATTTTTATTTTTTGGCTGGGGAAAATGTTAACATTTTCTTGGATTTTTAGGGTTTACAACTCTAACTCACGTAATGCTAAACCGAGGGGTTTGACCAAGTGGTTATGAGAAAATAATAAATGCCTCCATGAGGTCAAATGTATTTCATTGTCACATAGGTCAAACATTCCAAACCTTGGGACATTGAAGTTTTATCTGGTCGTTAACTTCAAGGCCTCGGAATTAGTTAAGGAGTGCACAAGCCAGCTCAGACAGTTGGTTATAAAGAAAAAGAACTCATCTAATGCATGTACATGAGTGCAAGCATGAGCATATAAACGTCTCTGAAAGCCATTTTAATTTGCCAATGCGATTGCGAGGACTGAGAGCAGCAGAGGAGAAACGTAGAACGAAGTTCCTGATTTAGGGTGGACAATCCTATCGAAAGGATTATGTGACCTAAGATTTATCTCGAGCTAAATTAATTTAAAAAGTTAACAATTTCTTTCATTTTTTTCCCGACTAAATTAAAGACAACCAAGGAAACAAACATACCCTTGGTGACAACACTTTGCTTTTTCCCAAACCCTTTTGAAATCTCCCCACATGATTTCAATCTTGTACAGATCTTGTTGTTTTTTACTACCTCAAAAAACAAGAGATCTAGAGAGAGGAGAGAGATTATGCAAACTTAGATTGCGGGGGGTTAAACAAGGTAGGGAATCCCTAATAAATAAGGGTAGATCTTGAAAGTTGAAGCTGTTTTTGGTGCCTTTGAGAGAGAGTGAGAGGTGTTGGAGAAGGAGAGAATATTCTGGTGGCCACAAAAGTTCAACAGCTAAACTCCAAAAATTAAAATCTAAACAAAGTTTAGAAAGCAAAAAAACATGATTAGATTATGATCAAAGGGGTGTTTGCAGGAAAAGTCAGCCCACAACCAGACGACTGCTCGCTCTTCCAAAAATTCACTGCCTTTGTCAGTTTTCTGTCTTTTAACATTTTCTTAAACCTTATTCTATACAGTAGTAATAATTTACATATTTTTAAGGTCAATAGTAGTAATTAATTAGTTACTAATAAAACATTGCTATTGTCTGAAACTGATATTGGCACCCATATGTACCTTACCCGCAAAAGACTCAAATAGTAGCAAGTCACTCACCAAAAAGATAATGTCCTGTTCAGTTGTTGAGAATGTTGCACAAAAAATGGATTCTCGGAAAAAGTGAAGTGAGGTAAAGTAAAAGAAAATGAAATCTATTTTCCTGTAAAGTTCTATGTGATCAATTATCAAGAAAATTGTAAAATCCACAGTTTCAACTTTTCCATAGGGAAACACTTTCTTACAAAACAAATCATGCCAAAAGGAAGGAATTTTAATTTTTCCGCAAATTCCTTGCCAAGAGAATACACGCGAGGCTCATCTTTTCTGTGTAACTAAACGGGGTCAGATCCAAAAATTACACAACGTTATTATTTTCATCTACCGGGCAAGAAATAAATTAGGTTATTGCTTGACCGACCGGGTGACTACAAATAAAGACGCGTCCCAAGCGTAGGACTCTCGACCGGTGTAGCACAATATCCGGAAGTACCGGAGTCGAACCACAGAGACGACAAACGGTGTTTGACTTAAAAGTGTGAAACTATAGTTTAACCTGGCTCTTAGGTAGCCACCCCTTGTTTGATGAGATTAATTAACTAAGTTACCGACTAATTTACTAAATGCAGATTAAAAATGAGAGTACAGCTGAGGGAACCTAGCGTCCGCGACTAGCCTAACCAATGTTTACTCGGGCCACAATTACTCTTTTTACTGATTTTAGAATAAGAAAAAGATCCCTAACAAATGCGCGCCGTCTGTCACCAGATTCCGTGCGCATTCGAATTCCGGCGATGCCTGGGTTTTGTTTGCTAGAAGAGTTTTCGTTTCCTAAAATTGCTCAAAAACCAAGTTAATTCGGTCCCGAGGTAGAACATCAATTAGTCTAGTGGCGAAGCGCCTTCGCCCGCAGCCGCACTCTATACGACTACTCACTCATGATTCTAACAATTGTAGAAATTATATTAAACCTAGATCTAGACATGCTTTGAGAATTAAAATAAAACAGAAGATAATACCACTGATTGCGAGGAGAAAGCAAACTTGGTTATCAATACTAAACACCAATCCGGAAGCTGGAAATCTGAAAATTTGAAGTAAACTTGAATGTAGAATGCTGAATGCTGAAAACTGTAGCCGAAACTTAGAACAATATAACCTAAGTTAAAAGTCTGGAACATGTCTGTCTAACCCTAAATCGAGTTAAGAGGGTATTTATATGGAATCCCTTGCTAATTACAATTAAAATCTGGAAAAACGAAATAACTTCACGCGAGACCCAAAACGCCACCGTTCCATAGCCGAGATAAGCTCTCGGTAGCGCTACACCAAAAATGGTGTAGCCCTACCTAACTCCTTAAGAGCCGTTTGACCTTTGACCCCTCCTGTTGACCGTTGACCCTAAACCTCTCGGTAGCGCTACACCAAAATGGGTGTAGCGCTCCCCAAGGCTCTGTTCACTTTATGAGCCCTCTTGTGCCATTCTTGAGCGCTCCATCAAATTCCTGTAGCGCTCCCGATGGGTTACGATCACTTCCACGTGAAATCCACTTCAACACTTAGCCTTCTCAGCCTTTCTCACTCTCGGTCTACGTGCAAACCTTCCCAATATCTCGAAATTTGTGCCAACATCCCTAGATTTACTGCAAATCATGCTCAACATACAAAAACCACCACGTGCACATATCAAATGGAAAATGGGGCTTAAACCGCATGTCTAACAGGCTAAATTACCCTACTTAGACGCTTAAAAACATGGATTTCACGCGCCTATCAGTTATGGATTAACATAATTTGTTCGAGAAACGCTAAGTACCCAAAAAATTGTCCAGCTCACTTATTTCAAAATTTGGACAATTTCTTAGTATATTTTATGGGTATGTAGAACTATTGAATTTGTTCATGACAAAAACTACAGTGTACGCGCCTAATGTTCTTATACAAGTACAAAAGGTTTTGTTTTAGATAAGCTCCCCTCAAGACTCTCATCCACACTATACCCCTTAAGACGCTACTTTGTGGGCTCCACAAGTCCTATGACAGTTATCTGAACCATTCATCTCGTAAACCTCAATAAGACAAACCGATATACAAAAAAATTTACTTGATCGGATATAGATAAACATAGTAATTATTCATGTCTTGTGTTACAAATTAAACCATTAGTTGTATATTTATATTTATAGTGAATTTCGTAAAACAAGACATGATTAGTTATTGTGCCTATCGATATCCGATCGACTTAATTATTTGCACATTAGTTGTCTCATCGAGATTTACGAGGGGAACAGTTCGGATCACTGTTTTGAGGGGTATGGTGGAGATGAGGTCTTGAGGGGAGCTGCTCCCTTCTGTTTTGGTCGGCAAAAAAAAATCCCAGGACAGACTTTCAAAGAAAGAAACCTGAATGATTCGACAGAAAATTAAAGCTTTAAAGTGGAAATCATCTACCATTCAAAAGAAAAACCCAACAATCAAATTAACCGTCCAACGACTTTTCTCTACTCAGAACACCTTCAATTCATCATCATTAACATCATCATGATCACTACCATGCTGATCATCAAGGATTTTTTATAGTTAGAAAAAAGAAAATTTAAATTTATCTTGTGGAAACTAATTACATGGTCAAGTGGAAAAATATGGTGAAAAAATGGGTATGCAGATAGATTATTCCATATATTAGTCAGAAGCACTGTTTCCAAGTACTCCATAGCCACCTAGAACAAACACACTGCATTATATGTCGAAACCAAAGCTAAAATCTCACTACGTACCATGTTCAGAAATTGGTTCCACAAGCTTAAGTTGTTAAGAAATTAACCGAGAAATGGTTATTAGTATCTAACATTCTCTCTCACATGCGACACCGCGTGAGATGCAAATGTTGATAGATAGAGCGAAACAAAATACGATAGGCACAAGAAAAATGCAAACGGAGAACAAATATAAATAGAGAGACTTGAACCCAAGATCTCTTCCAACCTCACTGAATTTCAAATTTGAACCCTAAGAGTTGAGTCTTCAAAATTGGTTCTCAATGTGGATCCTAAGTGTCCCCATAAGCACAAATGAGATCCAATTTCCAATTTTCAGTGTGAGGTGGGCCTAGCATGCGACACAGCCATAAGGACGATTATTCCCTTTTATGCGTGCTTTGTTCGTCCGTTACTTTGGATTTTACCGTCTTTGACAGTTGGGCACGTGCATGGCTTTTTCATCCTTTGGAATCCATGAATTTGGAAAAGGAAAAAAAATCCAGCAACTTACTTACTTAACTCTATTTTTTTTTGTTTGAATCATATAAGTAGATGAATAAAAAGTTAAGCTATTTGTTTTATAATCCCCGAATAATCTATACTAGTTTCTCTGTTCTTTTTTTAGAGTCGACATTTCTATTTTGGGTTGTCTCTTAATAAGTGTGTTTTGAAAAGTGAATACCTAAAAGTTTGTACAATTATCTTTTTATTCTTTTGAAAAGTTAGTGGGTAAAAGTCGAAGATAATTTCGAAAAGTGGAGATAAAAGTTGATGAGAAATGTGTAAAGTAGATGTAAAATGTGTAATAATGATACTTTTTAAATAAATTGAATTTACAAAACAACACACATAAAAAGGGATGGAGAGAGTATATCCATAAAAGGCCATAAATGAACTGATTGAATCATCAAAATAAGTTGTGTAGTTAATATTTACACCTGAATCTATCTTTGCATAGTATATGCAATAGTCAAAACCTATCTTTCTTGGGAATATTGCTTTGTCCATTCATTTCTTGACAATGCAACCTTTTGTTAGCTGGGTATTGCTCATCAATCACTCTCTAATAAAAGATCTTCTTTTTCAACTGTAGTTATAAAAAACAATACCAAAAATCTCATTACACCCACTTGAATCAAAGGGTGCTCATTCCCATTGGATTGCTTTTTACAGCATGGAGGATCTAGGAATTTCACCAAGGGGCTAAAAGTGTTATCTTTACCAACCAACTTATCCAATTTCAAGTTTTTGCAATTGTTAGAAATTACTCTTCCATCCCTTTTTGTATAGTCGATTATTCCATTTTAGACTGTCCCTTAATAAGTACGTGTTTTCAAAAGTTAAGTGATAAAAATTTGTACAATTATTATTTTGCCCTATTGAAAAGTTAGTGGATAAAGAGTTAATGGGTAAAAGTGGAAGATAATTTTGGAACTGGAAATAAAAGTTGATGTGAAATGTGTAAAGTAAAAGTAAAAGTTAATGTGAAAGTTGTAATGATGATAACTCTTTCATAAATTAGATTTACGAAGCAAATACTTAAAAAGAGACGGTGGAGTAATGTTTTTAGCCTAATAAAGTGAGGGGTGTTCCACTAAGGGTTTTTTTTATTGATATATTGTGAAAGAATGACATGTCTTAGGATTCGAAATAAGCTGGCTTAAAAATAAACTGAGTTAGTCGAACCCCTAAAAAATATATTTATGTATATAAATTTTTAATTTGTTTTATACCAAATTAAATTGCTAATTGAGTACTTTAATATGACAAAAAAACGTGTAAAAAATTCTACAGAAATACATTTTTTAACGTAAAAAAAAATACATCTTTTCCAAAGGGGACATTTAAAAAGAGGATGGAGGGAGTACAATACTTATCATCGATCATAGAAAGAAATATTTCATGTGAAACAAATTTCTGGACTCCGTAATTTATCAAATTCAATTTTGTAGAACGAACTAAATTAATATTATACATAATATGAAAAATAATTAAGCACTAGCCTATCACAAAAATAATAATTAAGCACTATCAAAGACTAAATAAATACTTCTGCGGATAAACATAGATGGACACAAAATATTTTGTGGGGTTGTTTCAAATAGTAAGCTAGTATTTATCCATTAAAACAAAGATACTTTAGACATGGTGATTGGAAGATATCACAATAGAAAATAATAAAAACAAAAAGCTAGCAAATTATGGGATAATCATTTCCAAGGAGAAAGGCAAAAATATACAGAGAGATGTATAGCTTTCCCTCTCATGATATGTGTCATGATGCACCTTTAGTAGTAGTGTGTGTTTTTGCCACCTCCCTTTCCCTCTATGTTCCCCCCTTCAACTTCCACTTTTCACCGCCTCCCATAACACTATTCTTATTATATTCTCATCCAACCAAAACCTCTTAAAAAAAGACTGCAAGACATTTGAGGAGAGAGAGAGAGAGAGATTTTTATCCTTGAGCTCTTGTTATTAAGCCATTCATTCTCTGGTGTTTTTTCTTAGTTCTTACTCTATTACTTTTGTGTGTGAGAGAGAGAGAGAGAGAGAAAGAGAGAGAAATTAATTCCAAACTTTGAAGAAAGAGAGTTGACATGTTTGAGAAAATGGTAGAAGAAGCAATTCCAAGTGGGTTTAATCCAAACCCAAGTGATCATGGATCCAATCTTCCTCCCCCTCTAAGGAAGAAGAGAAATCTCCCTGGAAATCCAGGCAAGCCTCTCTTTTTTTCGATCCCACCAAACAAACACACACATATGTGTGTCTACTTCCTGTTTCTCTTTCTCGATGTACCATTATCGTGCTTCTTCTGAATAGGATTTTCTTTGCCGATAAAAAAAATACATATGTAGATAGCTTTCCTTTCCTTTCCTTTCCTTCCTTTCTTTCTTTCTTGCTTTGCTTTCTATCTTTCTTTCAGCCTAGCTTTATGAACACTGGTATATTTCATGGATATTCATATATAGCTAATTTATTTTCTGGATCACTTACGAACGTTCTTTCTTGATTCCTATAATCCTTGGTATATTCATGGATATACCCACATGATCAATCTGTTTTTTCTTTTCTTTTTTTCAGATTTGTTCTTCAGCTTTTAGGAAATTGTCATAGTTCCTCAGTTAGTCACTTCCATGTCTTTTCCCCTATTTTGAGTTTGTTCAGTTCATATTCTTGATTAACTTATTTTGTTTTCAATAACTATATTTTTATAGCTTTTCATTAATCGTTGCCGTGCTTTGTTTTTTCTAGTTAATAAAATTTACTTTTGCCGATCAAAACAACAACAGAAATGTTTTTGCCATTTGACATCGCTGTTCGAAAATATTTTGAAGAATAATATTTTTTTTTTGTGCGTGAATGTAAAATGACTACAATCTCTTCATAATTAATTTCTTTTTTCAAGATTATGAGAAACACGATTATTAATCCGATCACTATCAATATCTCTCAGATCCTGAGGCCGAAGTCATCGCGCTATCGCCCAAAACCCTAATGGCGACCAACCGATTCCTGTGCGAGATATGCGGGAAAGGGTTTCAAAGGGATCAAAACTTGCAATTACACAGGCGCGGGCATAACTTACCATGGAAGCTGAAGCAAAGGACAAGCAAGGAAATTCGGAAGCGCGCTTACGTGTGCCCCGAAAAGACTTGTGTCCACCACCACCCTTCTAGGGCGCTCGGCGACCTAACCGGGATAAAGAAGCACTTCTGCAGGAAGCACGGCGAGAAGAAGTGGAAGTGCGACAAGTGCTCGAAGCGATACGCTGTCCAGTCGGATTGGAAGGCTCATTCCAAAACTTGTGGGACGAGGGAGTACAAGTGTGACTGCGGGACTATATTTTCCAGGTACTTAAGCTAGACTTCATGAGGTTCCCACTGTGTCCTGGATGTCTTGCGACAAGCATCCGTTGTCAGTTATTTTTACTTCCTTTATAGATTTTTTTTTTTCGAGTAGTATTACCTGCATTTTTTTTTATTGGCAAAGAAAAATATTTTTATAAATGGTAAAAGGAGGATTACATAAAAGTTTGAAGTAATACTGTAATAGGGTTAGGCTGATAAAGGCATCAACCTACCCCACAAAAAAGAAAGAAAGAACCAAGATGGCCAAATTCAAGTTTAGCTGCATTGACGACGTGCTTTTTTATAGCTCATGGTATCCGCACCTGTTTTCATTAGCCACTAGCCTCCTTGAAAGTGTTTCTGTTTTAATAGATTGTGAATTGGTCTATTTCCGGGAACACTAGCTTAAAACACGCGCACAATATTATATTGAAATATATATGTCATCAAATTATATAGCTCTGATATATATATATAGCTCGTCCAGTACCAGCCATGACCTAAAACGACGGGAGGTGCGGCTGCTTTAAACCCAAAAATATTAAGCAAAAATTAGGGTTTCATTTTCCATAGAACTTGTACATATAATATATATAAACTATTATGCGATTTAGCTCAAGATGGGAGCTAGCTCAAGTTGTTTAGTAGTAATATATGTTGGAGCTAGTTATCCTGGATTCAAGGACATTTGGCCAAGCATTATTTTACTATATTTTTTGATTGAATTTAGTATAAAACAAAACTCTTGCACAACACAATTTATGTTTTAGAGGTTGTAGATGCTAGCGATAAATATTTTGATGATTTTTTTTCTCTAGTTTATTTTAATCTTACTTTTATCTTTTTTAAATCAAATTCATAAATAAATAAGTGTTGGAAATAAATATACCCAAGTAATTTATTTTCACGCACAATTGGAACAACCCCATATTCCCATAATTAGTTAGAGAAAACGCGTAATAAGAGCAATACTTTGCTATGTTTGGTTTATTTTTTTTCTAATTGTATAAAAAAAATTAAAATATATTTTAGTTAAATTGCGAAACTAAATACCATGCCTTTTTATCCTATATACCCACCTGTAGTGATTTTTTTAACAAAAACCCAGGGGCCATTTTTTAATTTCGCTTTAAGCCTCTAAAATCTCAGGGCCAGCCCTGAGATTGTCCCCTCTATGCAAAAATGATGGCCCCGTCCCTGATGAGAAAGATCATGTGAAGATATAGGCTGAGTTTCTATGACGGTATTTTTCCATAAGTCATTCTCCTCACATAATTTATAAAAATATTATTTAGCGGAAATAACACCCACTTTTAACTACTTACGGTATTTTAACCACCCCGGGAAAAGGATTAGTCGAGATATGTACACGTAAACTTATCCGGACACCCTTGCCCGTTGAACAAAAAAAAATACCGATATGTTTTGTTCCCTCTTCTGAAGTTTTGTTTCAAGCTTTTGGAAAATACACACGAATAGTTTCTGGATTATAAAAGGATTTGGAGAGACTTTAGTGTTTTGGGGCACTACAAGGCCACAAAGGTTATAGTCCCTGATCTGACAATTAACCCTGTAGTGTTGAGCATTACAGGCTACCCAAATCCTATATACAAGACCGACTTTTTGTGTACGATTATTGAGGTGCTATTTGTTTCATATGCTATTGGTTTTTTTAGTTCTAAAATATGCCAAATAATAAACTGTAAATTAATTCCTTGTAGGCGAGATAGCTTCATCACTCACAGGGCCTTCTGTGATGCCTTAGCCGAAGAATCAGCCAGGGTCGCCGCGGCATCAAACATCAACACCACCACAATGGCCACTCCTAACAACATCAGCTACCATTTGATCGGCGCCCAAATGGGCCCGACGATGATGGCACAAAACTTCTCCCCAATTTTCATTCCAACCTTGACAAAAAACGATGAAAATCTCACTCCAAACAAGCAATTACCACTCCCTGTTTGGATTGGAAACAGTAATTTCCAAGAGATTCCTCATCAAATGGGGGATCCAGTGGCTCCGTGCCATAACCCCCCACCATCCGATTACCAAATGAATTGGGTGTTTGGAAACAAGATTGGTACCGGCAATACTGAGGCAATGACAAGCATTGCGACTCCTTCCTTGTATGGAATTGGAATCCATAACCAGTCTCAGCAAATTGCTTCCGCAAATACCTCCGCGACAGCTTTATTACAGAAGGCTGCACAAATTGGTGCAACTTCTAGTTTTAATCAGGGGCAAGATGGGAACAAGTTTTGTGGACTGATGTATGGTGCAAACCCAAGTATAACAACTAGTGTTGGAAGTGAGGTGGAGAGTGAAGGAAATGATCTCTCCAACTTTAATCAGTTCCAGATGTACCCCTCGAAACGCCGGAACATACAGAAGGGAAAAAGTGTTGCTGCTGGAGGTCAGACTAGGGATTTCTTGGGTGTTGGTGTTCGATCCCTCTGCCACCCGTCTTCTGTCGACGGATGGATTTGATCAATACTCAAATCTAAATAATTTTACAGGCAGAACTGGCCACATAAATTGCATGGATGTTCCGGATTCAAAAGCAATGTTTGGTGGGGCCTACTTTCGCAAAATTATGAACTTCCATGTATTTTTTGTTGGCCAGTTCTGTAACCTGTTCCTATGGCCATCGTAAAATTACTCTATATATTGGAATTTCATGCACTCAAGAAAAGCAAGGTGGATACTAAAGAGAGTGTTTAGTAAATGAAAAACTTTGCAGATTGGAAAAGGTGTCATTGAGTGCTTTGATGAGGGGCTGAAAAGTTGTGCTGCTGACAAAATTTGTTCAACTGTTGGAGGAGGAGATCCATGCATATTCTCTTGCAATAACTGAAAAGCTGTTATGTCCAAAAAAAGATTTAAAAAAAAAAAAAACTGAAAGCTGTAACCTTTTGTAAAAATGGTGGCTTTTATTTTGTGATGAAAGGCCCTTTTGAACTCCATTATTGCAATCTTTGCTTCTCTGTTGTGGTGGTTGCCTTTGTAAACTGGATATCAAATGGAGTTTCAGTGGCCAAAAAAGCCTAGGCTTAGCCCTATAATGTATCGATTAAATAAAATTATGTAGCCTTTTTCGTTCAATAAACCATGCAAATTAAGTTGTACGTGATAAGATTTCCTACATTAATTTACCCAAAAGATTTCCTACATTAGATTGCATGAAATGGAGGGATTAGAAATGTTTTATTTCATCCCCACTATGAAAGGAATTGAACCTTTTTATGATTTTTAACTATTTTAGTACCTAATTATGTAACATCAAGCCATAGTGGCATTTATGGAATAGCTTGAATATTCCAAGTTAATCTCACTTTATATCATCTGCGATTTCCGATTGCCACTGAAAATATTTATGAGAATAATCCATAAGGGGCTTTAATTAATTTGTCCCGGTTATAATGTGTCCCTCACCATGGATGATGGGATATAGGTCTTTCAAAAATTAGTTCAAGTACACCTAATTAAGCTAGTCCAGAGTACAAAATCTCTTCCTTTATTCTTTAATTTAGATTTGATTAATTTGACTCTCCAATTGTTAATTTCTTGACTTTATCTTTTTGGCACTTTGATTAGGGACATACATAGTGAAAACGTTAAAGAGATAGAGAGAAATTAATAAAAGATAAAAAAGAGAGAATCAAAAAAGAAAGAAGAAGCCAAATTCATTCTTGCACGATTTTCATCAGTAAAAAGAGGGGAATGGATCGACGTGACAGTGGTGGCACATTTGTGGATAAAAGATAAAGGAGTAGACTTGGAGTGACGGAGGTGGATCTGGCGGTGGTGGTCATTTTGGGCATACAGAGGGTGAAAAATCAAAGAAAGAGACGAGGATCGACAAGGAGAGGCTTTAGGAAATATGAGTTTTCTTTCTCATTAGCGAATGCTGGGGAATGAGTGAGAGAGAGGGAACAAGAAGAGGATAAGGAGAGGCCTTAGGAGATGTGAATGCTTGGGAATGAGAGAGGGGGGAACAAGAGAGATTGAGAGAGAATGACACGATGGAGGGCAAAATGGGAAGATCAAACTAACTAACTGTTACTAATATATGGCAGCGGAGGTAGCGGCATTCTTGATGGTTGGTTGCATGCTGATTAGGGCTTTATTGGTTGGGCTTGGGCCATTTTATCTGAGCATTGATAGATCCTTTGGTGTTTCTATGAGCTGAATGTAAATTCTGGTTACTCCCTTCGTCCCGTTTTAAATGTGTTACTTCGTAAATCCAATTTATTAAAGAAACATCATCATTATATCTTTCACATCAACTTTTTCCTCTACTTTATACTTTTCACATCAACTTTTACCTATACTTTATAAAATTATCCTCCACTTTTACCCATTAACTCTTTATCCACTAACTTTTCAAAAGGGCAAAATGATAATTGTACAAATTTTTACCCATTAACTTTTCAAACTACATACTTATTTAGGGACAGAGGGAGTATTTTTTAACCCATCGGGATGTTGGGTTTCGGTCTTTTTAGGTGGACTTTGTCTCAGAGGGTATCGTTGATTGGTTCTTGCCAATCGTTGGTTTGGGTCTTCGATTGGACGGATGATTGCTTCTTGAGCATGATGTTGTTTCATTGCTTCTATTTTTTTTGAACAGCAAATTTTTTATTAACCTTTGAAAACGAATTATAAAGATTAAAAGGATCCAATCAACAAGACCTTAAGATGAAAGAAGGGCAGATTCACAAACATATGCACGTACAACCATTAAACCATAAACATCAAATTGGATTTATATAAATGTTTGAATAATTTCAACAATTTGTTGAATTTCGGGACTTTGGGGACCTAATTCCGAAAGATTTCGATAGATCGGAAGAACCAAGGACCGGGAATTGTTATGAATGGCCATTCACACCAATAGACACAAGCTGTTAGGAACCAGAAGGGAAAACACAATCTGATGCTGTCAAGAAGCCAAGAAAACACGCCCCGAAAAAATAAATTGAAACCAACGTCTCAAAAAAACCAACCATAACGCCTCAAACAGACATCAACAAACTTAGCTTGCAACAGAAAAAATCGCTAATGATCTCATCATCATCCCCCAAATAATCTTTACCCAATATCTTGCTAATAGACCGAGAAGCCTGAGCTGTATTAAGATGAAACCTGCTAATGCCATCAGAAGAAACAGATAATGCATGCAGTAGCAGCTATAGCAGATTTGAACACAATGCATTTTTTCTGTTTACGACAATTTCAACATTAAAAAAAAAAAATTATTAGTCGTTGCTTCTATTATTCTTGTAACAATTTCAAGAATAATGTATTTTTTTTTTCCGTTAAAAAAAAAAAAAAACTGTTATCGACATTAAAAAAAAAAAAAAGTGATCGTGGCATTAACGCCACCCTAATAGTTTAGCTTGCATCATGTGAATTGAGTGTTTGAATTAAAGTGAGCACTGTGACATAAATAGGAATCAGCAGTGCATATATGTTGTGTAGTACATATTCAGGCCCGGCCCTGAGTTTTTCGGGGCCCTAAGCGGGATTTTCAAATGGGGCCTTCAATTTTACTATATATATATATTCTTTGTGTAAAGTCTAGTAAGTTTACCTTGCAGTTCAGTGGAAAGATTACTGGGTTCCATGATGAAGGTCCCGATTTCGAGTCCCAGTGCCTTCATTTTAAAGCAAATTTTTGTAAAACATCGAAAAATTGTCGCAGCAAGCAGGGATTGAACTCGCGACCTCTGTCTTAAGAGGTGGAAACGTTTCCACCATGCTACAATCGCCGGCTGTTGCAATGGTTGACATATATTATATTTAATATTTTCCTCTATTTGGGGGCCCTTTTCTCTATTTGGGGGGCCCTTTTCTTGGACCAAAAACCGGGGGCCCTTGGCGGCCGCCTGGTTTGCCAATGCCCAGGGCCGGCCCTGTACATATTTGGAAGTTGGAAACCAAACATTCCAAGCTACAAAACAACAATGCGCAATCGAAATATCAATCAGAAAAGATAAGGTGGGGGTGTCAGGTATGTTTGTTTGTCAATGGAAAAGCAAATGGATCTCATCAAATCTACTACCCAAGTTGTACCCTCTTGCTTAAATTATAATCCTAAAGAAAACATCTGGGGTCGACCTCTAGGCCTTGTTCGTTTTGGTTTTTAAGAATCGGTTTTCTCAATTATTATTCAATTATTACTCCTATTTTTAAATATTATTTTTATTTTTCTCTCTATCTCTCTCCAATCATTAATGCCTATTTTTTAAATTATTATCTCTATTTCTCTCTCTAATCATTACAAAAACCAAAACTCAAAACCCAAACCAAACACAACCCTAGGCTCTAGAGATGCAAAAGTACTCGCAAATTGGACAATGATGAGGTTTATATTTTCTTGTGAATCTAACTATTTTTTTCTCCTTTTCATTTTATTTGTTTTCATTCAAAATTGCTCCGCAAATCTATGGTCCAAAACTTGGCTGTTGATTTTTGCACATTTAATTCATTGCTCTTACAATTTCCTTTTATGATATGCGAATTTTCTAAAAGAACGGGTATTTCATACTCGGTCCCAGGGACAGAGCCAGGAATTTCACTACGCATGGACAAATTTTTTTTCAAAAATACTTTGCAGGGACAAGCCTATATAATTTATAAGAATTTTTTTCTACATAATACTAGAGTTTTTTTTTTTCTTTCCTGCAGGGGCGATCGCCCCTACTGGCCCACCTCTGACTCCATCCCTGCTCGTTTTGTCATTCGCATAGGTCTAGTTCAAGTGGTGAAGATTGGTCATTTAATACAATAACCCATCCTCAATGTAATGGAATGATGTTTTTCACTACTCGACCTCGACGTTATACGTTCCTTTTGCAACAATATTACGCAATCAATTTATTTTTTTCTTTTTGGATTTATAACTCAGCTGTTCTAACCAGCTTATTATCCATACATTTTAGTCTTGATTTCCTAATGGACAGTACTATGATACAGAATTTTTTTGTACAAAGCAGTTCATTGAACCCACTTCGAGTCTCAGACAGATGATTAGAGCCGTTCATGTTTCTAAAAATAATTTGTACTGTTACCTTATAAAAAAAATTAGCGTAACAGAAAACATTATTTCAGAAAATATGAACAGCTCTTATTATCCTTGGGGGACCCGGTGTTGGTCCAAATCAAAAAATTTGTACGATTTCTGTGCCTAGAAATCTGTACTGATATATTTTACTGTTTCCTGATTCATCTTTAGATGTCAATCCGGACCCGACTACATGTACAGGGAAACGGTGGAATTTTGGTTCAAGCACTTCTAACCGTCCGATTGAGCTGAAGTTCTGTGGGGCCCCTCGGAAAAATGTTCAAAGAATAATGAACGGTTCGGATCACTCGTTTGGGACCCAAAAGTGAGTCCCCGAACATGCTTGGTACATTTTCTGGACACCTCTTTCGGTACCCATAGGTTTTTCCATGTCAATCCTTATGTTAATCATTTTCAATTCTTTGAATTTTCTGTCCATTTTTATTCTCTTCCACAAGATCCACTTATATATTAAATGACAAATTTCTCGATCATATATCCCATTGACCAGGGATGGAGACAATGAGGGGCCAGTAGGGTGGTCGCGCCCTGCAAGAGAAAAAATACCTCTAGTATTATATAAGAAAAACAAATTTCCTATGAATTACATAAGCTTGCCCTTGCAAAGTATTTTGAAAAAAAAAAAAATCGCCCCTGCATAGTGAAATTCCTGGCTCCGTCCCTGCCTTTGACTATTTGTCCCACGAAGATAGTCTAAAAACGAAGTGAAGTTTTAGAGAAAAAAATTCAATTAGGCCTTTAATTTTATGTCAAGAAATGTAGGAAATAATGCACCGAAGTGCTTTATTTTTTATCTGAAAATTGGATTTCTTTTGGCAGTAAACTATCTTTACCAGTGGAGGGAGTAATTAGTATAAAAAAATGGTGCAAGTATTCTAAAATTAAGTATTTCTAGTATCCGAAAGAATACACATTTTTTTATGTTTATGATCCATCAATATACTTAATACTTAAAAATTACATATTTTCATCGATTAATCACTTATCAATATGCTTACTACCAATAGCACCGTGGGCTTTTGGCCCACCAAAAAAGCTACTCCCTCCGTCCCATAAAGTTTGATCACTACGAAACTACGTGCAATTTTCAAACTAAAAAATAATGTATTTACCAAAATAATTTTTGAATTTTTTTTGCATCGTATAAAAGTTCTCGATGGGATCTATCAAACAAGATCCATATTGACTAAAAAATTATTTTCGTAAGCACGTTATTTTTTAGCTTGAAAATTACACGTAGTTTCGTAGTGATCAAACTTATGGGACGGAGGGAGTAATTTTTAGGGCCCTCCAATATGTAATAGTGTTATATATGTATACATATACCCCAAAACAACCCACCTTAATTTAAATGTAAACGCCCAATAAATATTGTCCAATGAAAGTAGATCCAAAACTCTCTGTGGCATAATTATTGTAGCACCCCGACTTTTAAAAATAAATCAAACGATAAAAAGAATTGTAAAATGGAGTTAACTTTTGATGACCCGCTGACCGTTGCGATTAGAAAATGTGTTTTAAAATAGCATATTTTTTTATACGTGCCATTTTTAAAAGAACATTTTAAGATGTTATTTCAACCCTGCTGACAGCACTACGACATGAGAATGTGGCACAAACCACCGCGAGTGATAAACTTGGGGTCCAAGTAAGGGGGTTTCCGAAAGTTGCGTGAGGTGGCACCATATTTTAGGAATAGTGATACATACACTCCCTCCCCAGCCACACCCTCTCTCACATGTGGGCCCCACACCCCATGTGAGAGAGGGTGTGGCTGGGGGGAGTGTATCTATCATTTTTTATATTTTAGGTATAGGAATATTCGAACAAGGCATTAACTAATTCTTGACTAAGTGATGACCAAAGAGATTTACTAATAGATGATTCCAGATGCCTAATTGTAGTATAAAAAGACTTAACCCACACCCTACACACACACACACATCACATGCACGGCAGAGAAAAATAAAATAAAAATAGGGGAAACAAAAGGGTAAAAAAAAGGGAGGAAAAGAAGAGGAAGAAAGGAGGGAAAAAAAAAAAAAGAGAGAAAGTGATCAGGAGGTGAGTTTCTCAACCTCACTGCCAAAAAAAAAAAAACAACAACACACACATGCACTTGCCCTCTTACTCACACGTGCTCTTCCACGTCAAGCACAGGTGGGCTAATTTTTAGTTTCTTAAAAAGAAAAAGAAGATATACTCTTGTGTCATTTGTAGTCCTAATTCTTGATCGGTTAATTAGTGACCGTCAACGGAGAATTAGAGTTTGGAAAAAAAAAAAAAATACAAAGTACATATTTATCATTTCAACTCGAAATCAATTCGGTTCATAAAATGTACCAAACATAATTTATCCGTTATAGTTGTTAGGTTCAATTTAGGTTGAATATAAATTGAGCTACTAGCACTCGCTTCATAGTCGGACCGAACTTGAGCCCAAATTTTATGATCGTTTAGGGATACCCCATCAAGCATTTTAATGAATTCGGCACATATATTATTTTCCGCTTGAGACGGTGAATCAGGGAGAAAAAGAAAGAATAAAATAAAATAAATAAAAAAGTTAGTTGCTGGTAATTAGAAAATTATATCAAACCTACGGTTTCACTTTGGTAACAGAAGTTCACCTTGAAACACGGTAATTATCAATTGTGGTTTCCTTAGCTCTCATGCTCAGTTAATTAGAACACACCTGGGTTCAATGAGAATAGTAGAATAATTAAATAAATTAACTACAATTTTAGTAATCTAACAATTGGTGTGTTATTCTAGGACCTGGTACATTTCAGTAAATTTCGGACTCAAGAAGGTGAGTTATGAATTATCTTTGTTATATGAGTTTTTCGTAAAACTCATGTAACAAATATACTAAGATGTTTATTTTAACATATGAAATTCTTTTGTGGCAAATATACCATGGAATTATGATACTTTGAAGTTTATGAAAATATTATTAACGATACATCCGGACGATGTCCTTGTATCTGGAGGACGTTAAATATACCAGTGGGAACGGTGTTATAAGAGCAGAATGGAAAGGGACACAGCCAGGTGTCCAACTGAATTGATCAATTCACTTTATGCGCATCGGGGGTCGCTCCCTCATAGTTGGCACAGAAATCGTCGGATGGTATATCGTATATGTTATGCAAGGTTATGTTGTATACAAGTTTGTTACGAATTTTGGTTACAGTTGAAGTCATGAAAAACTGATTATGCTATGATTTTGGTTATAGTTGAAGTCATGAAAAAGTGATGCTATAAATTATGGTTCATTGACAAAAAGTTCTTTTAAAATTCCATGGTAGATCATGTAACTTTGATAATTCATAATCTCACACAAGTAGTGGCTTATGTTGCTGAAATCTTTCCTTTTCAGGTAATCAGAATTAGAAGGACGGGCCGAGTATCTATATTATTAAGCTTGTGGTCATGTAATCAATAAAGTAAAAATGTAACCTACGTTGTTGTTAGCATAATGAATAAATGACTTTATCAATTCAAGCTTGCTTCTGCCGATGTTGAGTTAGTTCTATAATTGTCACGACCCAAATCCAACGGATTTTATCGATAGAGGCCTTCGGTGAGATAGACTCACTGGCCGGTCACGATGTTAAAATCCGTTGGATTTGGGTCGTGACAATTATAGTTCCTAAATCATTTGGGCCCCCTTTTTATTTTGAAATAGTAACTTTTGGGCATCCCAATCCATTACGTACACACTGAGCAAAAAAAAAAAAAAAAAACATTACGTACACGACAACTTTCCTTTTGAAATTGGAATTCTGGAGATCACGTTTTCAAAGGTTGAGAAGACAAAGTCTGGAAGTCACATCGTTTATAATGTTGCTTTGTGGATGATTCGGGGGAGCTCCATCATTGAAAAGTACAACAGTTGTTTGCGAATCAGATTCAATCCGGACATTGGTTAGTCCTTTCTCCAATATGATGGTTAGTCCTCTGTATACACTCCATATTTCTGTTTCCAAACTCGAGCTCGCTGCCATTCTGCCATAATAGCCTAGGACCCAGTCTCCTCTCTCATCTCTAAAAAGTCCTCCAAATCCTGCTTTTCCTGTGGTTTGAAACCAGCTACCATCTGAATTAAGCTTCAAAGTACCAGTGGAGGGTGGAAACCATCTCATTAGTCTATGATTTGGCGGGTCAGTATTGAGAGAAATTTTGAATGCCTCCATGATTTCAGTAGCATAGGAAAATATTACTTTGGAACTTACATCTGGAATCGAATCGAAATCGTCAAAGCTTTTCCTATTTCGATCCTTCCAGATTTGCCAAATAGTGGTACAAAAAATGATGTTCCAAGGCAAATCCATTCCAAAGTTTAAAACTTTTTTCCTTTTCAAATTTGCCGAAATCCAGTCATCAAAGGAGTTTTCAAATCCTACTCTCATCAATTGACCCGAGAGGATTTTGTCCCAAAGTAAAATGGCTTTGGGACAATCCCTAAACAAATGAACAAGATTTTTCGGGGAATTGTTACATCTAGGACAGAGGTCTGATGTACTCGTTCCTCTCCTAGCACGGAGGAGATTGGTAGGAAGTTTGTTATGAAAAATAAGCCAGAGAAAAGTTTTTAATTTTTGAGGTGTTTTAAGTTTCCAAAACCACTTCCATCCATTCCTATCGTTGCAATCTCTGTTAATAAAATCATACGCTGTCGAAGCAGAGCAATTCCCATTAAAAGAAGTCACCAAAGCAGGATGATCATTAGCTGCAGAGAAGCTGGGTAACACCGTGTTGTAAATGTCATTGCGAGATATGGAATCCACAATGTTATCAATGGTATCAAGATCCCACATACCATGATCACTAATAGCCGCAACCTTAGTGTTATTCTAAGTGTGTGGTCCAGGGTGTCTCTTGGCTAGGGGCCCCTCACCACACCACCAATCATTCCATAAATCCACGGTAGTGCCATCACCAATACTCCATTTAGTACCGTCCTTAATAATGTCTCTAGTGTGAAGGATACTACGGCAAGTATGTGAGGCATTCCTAGTGCTAGGCCAAGATTGAAAGGTATGGTGATTGAGATACTTACCTCTGAGGATTCTAGCCCATAAACTATCATCATTGTTCACCATTTTCCACCCAAGTTTGGTAAGAAGGGCAAGATTTTGATTTTTAGCTTTCCTGAGACCTAATCCCCCCACATCTTTATTTTTGCACACTGTGTTCCAGTTCACAAGATGTATTCTCTTTTTATCCGGGGTATCACCCCAGAGAAAGTTCCTATTTATACGATCCAGTTTGTCACACACACTAGCAGGAAAGTTCAAGGTTTGCATGGTGTAGCTAGGTATAGTGGACGTGGCAGCTTGGACCAATGTGGCCCTTCCAGCTAACATTAGAGTATTGGATTTCCAGCCAGCAAGCTTAGTTTGAACTTTCTCAATAATGTGTTTGAAATGATCTTGGTTAGCACGCTTATGTAAAATAGGAACACCAAGATATCTGCCCAGGTCATTAGTAAGAGCTATACCACAAAGGTTACTAAGACGACGGGCCTTGTTTCTGGAAATATTAAGGGACACAAACATTTTGGATTTCATAAGATTAACAGTTTGTCCCGAGAGCTCACAGAAATCATTAAGGACTTCCATAATAGCTCTACAGCTAGAAATACTAGCTTGACCAAATAGGATGAGGTCATCCGCAAAGAATAGGTGTGTAAGGGCATCAGAGTTTCTAGAGACCTTTATGCCTTTCCATTTTCCATTCATGCTCTTATTATCAATGAGAATAGAGAGTCTTTCCATACACAAAACAAACAAGTAAGGAGATAACAGATCTCCTTGTCTAAGGCCACGTCCAGGGGAGAATTCTTCAAGGGTTTCTCCATTCCATAGAATGGAGGTTTTGACCTGGTCACACAGCTCATAATAAGGGCAGTCCAGGAAGCATTAAGATTAAAAAACATGAGAGTATCAAGAAGGAATTTCCAAGAGATTTTATCATAAGCTTTCTCAAGATCGATTTTCAACAAAATTCCCCCTTTTTCCCCTTTTTTGGATCTAAGGGAGTGGACAACTTCTTGGGTTATGGTGATGTTATCATTAGTGGATCTTCCTGGGATAAAACTACTTTGGTAAGGGCTGATGATCTTCTCAAGAAGAGGTCTAAGTCTAGCAACAATAACCTTAGTGATAATCTTGTACCTCACATTGCATAGACTTATCGGCCTAAACATTTTGATAGTATCAGGGTTATCAGATTTTGGTATAAGAGCTATAACGGTCTTGTTAATTTCCTCAGGGATGGTACTCTCAGCAAAACATTTTTTGACAAAAGTACACACATCTTCTCCAATAATATGCCAATACTTATGATAAAAGATGGATTGGAGTCCATCAGGTCCAGGAGCTTTAAAAGAATGAATGTTTTTAACCATATTCCAAATTTCAGCATTAGATATCAGGGAACAAAGAATATCATTATCCTTATCCTTATTGGAAATAGAACTATGGGAATTCATAAGAATGCAAGTACCAGGAGTATTATCTTGGCTACGGAAAATATCTTTGAAATAATTATTCACCAAAGCTTTACTATCCAGAGGATTATCAATCCAAACATTACTATTACCAATGTGCTGATTTCTTAGCCGGTCTGGGAACAGAGCAGGCAGAAGAATTGGTTGTGTCCGAATCACCACCCTTGGGGATAAGGGAGTTCATGCTAAGGGACAACCTTAATATCCATAGGTTCACGGATTAGCTTGGGTTTTTTCTTTCCTCTCTCTATCTAGTTTATCTTTTGTAACCAACTATTCGCACTCCTGATGCGGCTTGATACTCTTGCTTAAGTTCTATTATATTTCCGAAGTACCAAAAAAAAAAAAGCCTGGAAGTCACGAAGAAGTAAGAATAGAGTGGGATTTTGAAATTAATCAGAGCTCGATTAGTGCTAAATGCTATTCCTTCTCACAAACCTCAAACTCATTTCAGGTATTGACTCTATCTTTTAGGGTTTTGAAATTAATTTTATTGTTTATGAGGTTTAAAGCTTTGTTTAATTTAACTTGGAATGGGCTTGATGACTGGCTTTCTTTAACATGAGTGGATTTGTTTGTGCTATTGTGTTTGTCCTCTCTACCTTTTTTCATGTTTTTTTTTCCCTCTTGCATAGGTAGTTTCATAGGGGATATCAGTGAATTATTGAAAGTTTGGGAAAATTGTATCTTTTGGGTTTTTTTTTTGTTGCATGGGAGTAGTGTTAGACTTTTAATAACAGAGGCCCCTTTGATAATTAATGTATAGTGTTAGTAACGAGATTATGTTGGGAATTTGCAGATTTTTAATTCACCGTAGCTCCTAAAAAGTAGATGTCTGTATCTGAAAAAAAGAAAAAGAAAGAAAAAAGCGGATGAATTAGTTCAATCTCAAGCGGGTTCACTCGATAAGTTCTTTGGTAGTAAGAAACAAAAGGAGAGTTCTAGTGTCGTTGAACATTTAGAGATTGAAGAACGGACAGTAGATATGAGGAATGAAGAACAAGAAAATTTAGGGGAAGGTACGGATGCCGGTGCAGAGGAACCAAATGAATGCGTAAACGAGAGCGGCCATGAAGATATGAATGATGAGGGTCAAAATGAAGACTTGGATTGTGAGTGTGTACCTACAAACATTGATGATCCAAGCAATTGGGGCAAGATTGATCAAAATTTCATTGACTTTGTAGTAGAAAGAGGGCCTTTAAGGAGAGATGGAGATCAATTTCTTAAGGATATAAAGGGTAGGCATTTCACATCCTATCATTACCTCCATCATTTGTCAAACAGAGAGAAGCAAGATTGAAGGTGAAAACAAGACTTGTATATTCAAGTGCTTTCCACAAAGTATTTTGCTTTTTTTTTTTTTGTAAATTATTTGCGCAAAGTGAAAACAAGACTTTGTTGGCTACTAAAGACTTTGAGAAATTGGGAAAATATTGGTCAAAGGCTCAAAAGTCATGAAGGTAGTAATGAGCATATTGCTTGCATGAGCAATTGGATTAAATTAGAGAGGTGATTGAGAAATAATAAAACAATTGACGAAAGTGGGCAAGATCAAATCAACAAAGAGAATTATTGGAAATAGGTACCAGTAAGGATAATTGCCGCTATGAAAGCACTTGCTAAATTGAATTTAGCATTTCATAGAGATAATGAGAAGATTTATCGAGAGGAATGGGATTTTTCTAACCAAAATCAAAATGGTTGCCGTATATGATCCAATAATGCAAAAGCACCTTCAACGGATTTTGAAAGGTGAGATTCATTACCATTATATTACCCACAAAATTCAGAATTAATTGATACAAATGCTTGCTGATGAGGTCAAAAGTGCAATGATTTGGAAAATCAAAGATTCAAATTAATTTTCCATGATACTTTATTGTAATCTAGATATAAGTCCCGAAGAACAAATTTCACTTGTAATGATGTGTGGATGTCTCAATAAGTACACCAAAAGTGGAGGAATTCTTCTTAGAATTTTTGAAGGTGGAAGATACAACGGGATCTGGATTTTTGGTGAACTTGAAGACGTCTTGGCCACTCTTCAACTTGATATTAGTGATATAAAAGGGCAAGGATATGATAATAGCTTCAATATGAAAGGGAAACACATACGTGTTCAGAAAAGGCTTCTCGATAGAAATCCTAGATCATTACACGCCATGTGGTTATTGCCATAGTCTTAACCTCATGCTTTGCGATATGACTAACTGTTGCAACAAAGCTACATTTTTTTTTTTTTGGAGTTGTACAACATATCTACTGTTTGTTTGCGGCCTCTACCAAGCAATGGCAAGTTTTTGACAAAACATGTTGGAAATCTCACTGTTAAGTCGTTATCACAAACGAGTTGGGAAAGTCGTGTTGAAAGTGTAAGAACAATAAGATACCAAGCTCCAAAAATCCAAGAGGCTTTACTTGAATTGACTGATTCTCGTGACGATGATGGTACAAAGAGTGAAACTGATGCCTTAATAAGACATGAAATTGAAGATTTTGGATTCTTGGTTACCATGTTTTGGCATACTATTTTTTTTGCAATTAACGTTGTAAGGAAGACTTTGCAAAAAGAAGATATGCATATTTTTTTTTTTTTTGTCAAAAAAAGATATGCATATTGAGGTTGTCATTGATCAGTAGAATGGACTTGTTTCCTTTCTTGAGAAATATAGAGAAAGTCATTTGGGGGAGGCTATTGTTGAAGCAGCACCGGCCTTGGGCTTTAGCCCTATCAAAAAGAGCTAATTTTTCAAGCCCCAATATGTAGTAGTGTTATGTATACATATACCCAAAAACAACCCACCAGGCCACGTTAATTTGAATGTGAAGGCCCAACAATTATTATGTAATAAAAGTAGGCTTAAAACTGTCGGTGGTATAATTTTAGTTTCTGAATCATTCGGGCCCCTTTTTTTATTTTGAAAGAGTAACTTTTGGGCATCCCAACCCATTACGTACACATTGAGCAATAAAATAAAATAAAATACATGTACACCAACTTTCCTTTAATTTGAAATTGAAATTCTAGAGATCACGTTCTCAAAGGTCGAGAAGACGAAGTCCGAAAATCACGAAGAAGTAAGAACAGAGTGGGATTTTGAAATTAATCTAGGCTCGATTAGTGCTAAATGTTATTCCTTCTCACAAACCTCAAACTCATTCCAAGTATTGATTCTATCTTTTAGGGTTTTGAAATTAATTTTATTGTTTATGAGGTTTAAAAGCTTTGTTTAATTTAATTTGGAATGGGCTTGATGATTGGCTTTCTTTAATATGAGTGGACTTGTTTATGCTATTGTGTTTGTCCTCTTTACCTTTTTTCATGATTTTTTTTCCTCCTGCATAGGTAGGACCGTAGGGGATATCAGTGAATTGGGAAAAGTTTGGAATTTTTTTTTCGCTTAGTGGTTTTTTATTGCTTGGGAGTAGTGTTAGACTTTTGATAACAGAGGCCACCTTTGATAATTAATGTATAGTGTTAGTAACGAGATTATGTTGGGAATTTGCAGATTTTTAATTCACCATGGCTCCTAAAAAGTATATGTCTGGATCTGAAAAAAAGAAAAAAGCGAATGAATTACTTCAATCTCAAACGGGTTCACTCGATAAGTTCTTCGGTAGTAAGAAACAAAAGGAGAGTTCTAGTGTGGTTGAACATTTAGAGAATGAAGAACTGATAGTTAATATGGGGACTGAAGAACAAGAAAACTTAGGGGGTGATACGGATGCCGATGCAAATGAACCAAATGAATGCGCAAACAAGACTGACCCTGAAGATATGAATGATGAGGGTCAAAATGAGGGCTTGTATTGTGAATGTGGACCTACAAACATTGAAGATCCATGCAATTGGGACAAGATTGATCAACATTTCATTGACTTTGTCGTAGAAAGAGGGCCTTTAAGATGATATGGGGATCAATTTCCTACGGATATAGAGGGTAGGCATTTCACTTCCTTTCATTACATCCATCGTGTGTCAAACGGAGAGAAGAAAGATAGAAGGTGGCTTGTATATTCACGTACTTTCGACAAAGTATTTTGCTTTTGTTGTAAATTATTTGCCCAAGGTGAGAACAAGACTTTGTTGGGTACTAATGGCTTGAAAAATTGGAGAAATATTGGTCAAAGGCTCAAAAGTAATGAAGGTAATGATAAACATATTGCTTGCATGAGAAAATGGATCGAATTAGAGTGGAGCTTGAAAAAGAATGAAACAATCGACAAAAGTGTGCAGATCAAATCAACGAAGAGAAAGAGCATTGGAAAGGGGACTAGTAAGGATAATTGCCGCTATGAAAGCACTTGCTAAATTGAATTTAGCATTTCGTGGAGATAATTTATCAAGAGAGGAAGGCGATTTTTCTAACCATAATTGAAATGTTGCCGCATATGATCCAATAATGCAAGAACACCTTCGGCGGATTTCTAAAGGTGAGATTTATTACCATTATCTTAGCCACAAAATTCAGAATGAATTGATAAAAATGCTTGCTAATGAGGTCAAAAGTGCAATGATTTGAAAAATCAAAATGCAAAATATTTTGTCGTGATACTTGATTGTATTCGAGATATAAGTTACGAAGAACAAATGTCACTTGTAATACGATGTGTGGATGTTTCAATAAGTACACCAAAAGTGGAGGAATTCTTCTTAGAATTTTTGAAGGTGGAAGATACAACGGGATCCGGACTTTTTGGTGAACATGAAGAAGTCTTGGCCACTTTTGAAAAGGAAACACAGGTGTTCAAGAAAGGCTTCTCGATAGAAATCCTAGAGCAATTTACACACCATGTGGTTGCCATGGTCTTAACCTCGTACTTTGCGATATGGCCAACAGTTGTAACAAAACTACATCTTTTTTTTAGAGTTGTACAACGTATCTAATGTTTGTTTGCAGCTTCTACCAAGCGATGGAAAGTTTTGACCAAACATGTTGGAAATCTCACTATTAAGTCGTTATGACAAACGTGTTGGGAAAGTCATGTTAAAAGTGTTAGAGCAATAAGATACCAAGCTCTAGAAATCAAAGAGGTTTTACTTGAACTGGCTGATTCTCGTGACGATGATGGTGCAAAGAGTGAAGCTGATGCCTTAATAAGACATGAAATTGAAGATTTGGATTCTTGGTTAGCATGGATGTTTGACATACTATTTTGTTTGTAGTTAACGTTGTAAGCAAGACCCTGCAAAAGAAGATATACATATAGATGTTGTCGTTGATCAGTTAAATGGGCTTATTTCCTTTTTTGAGAAATATAGAGATAGTGGTTTGCGGGAGGCTATTGATGAAGGCAAGGCAATTGCATAAAAAATGGGAGTTGAGCCAGTATTTCATGAGAAGCGTGTCATTCATCGTAAGGAACAGTTTGATGAGAATGTGAGTGAAGAGGTGACCCTTCCGGCTGAAGACTCGTTTAGAGTTAACTACTTATCTATAGTAGTTCAAGCTATTTCTTCACTTAAGAGCCGGTTCAAACAATTTGAGAAATATGAGGAAACTTGGGGTTTTTTGTTCGATGTGAAGAAGTTAAATTCTACAACCAACGAATGTTTGAAGATGAATTGCTCCAAGCTAGAAGATGCTTTGAAACATGAAGGAACTTCCAATATGGACGGAAATTTTGAGTTGTTTTCCAAAATGAAAGTCTTCAGAGGAGGTTTTCCAAAAGAGATAAGGATTGAAGTGCTCAATCATTTGAAATTGATGGAGGGTTGTTATCCAAATGTGTGGATTGCGTATCAGATATTATTGACTATTCTCGTTACGATTGCTTCCGAAGATCGAAGTTGAAGCTAATTAAGAACTACCTTTGGTAAACTATGTAACAAGACAGGCTGAATGGATTATCCATCTTATCCATTGAACATGAGATGGTGGATAAGATTAATTGTGTGGATTTTATTAGTACTTTTCCTGCTAAAACTACAAGAAGGGTCATATTCAAGTGATGCCTTTAAACTGATTACTTTTTTGGATTAGTGATATTTAAATGATTCTTTTAAACTATTGAAATAGTCAGTTATTATATTTGGTATTGTTCTTATTGATGCTCTTTTATTTAGGGAAAGTTAAATATTTTTTTTTATTTTACGCTTTTCTTAATAATTCATAAAGGGCCTTTTTTTATTGTCGCTTTTAAGCACCCTTAAAAAGTCAAGGCCGGTCTTAACTAGCAAAAATAATATATGCGCTTTGAAGAATAATACTGCTCTTGCAATACAAAAATATTTTTTTTGAGACCCAGGGTGGCACGTGCACCCCCCCCCCACCCCCCCCCCCCCCCCCCCCCTCCTTACCCTCCGTCCCTGATTAGTGGGTCAAAATTTGCAAGTATTTACTTATGTACCAGCCTGCTTTTTGCTTTCCATAGCTTTAATTTCTGCAATGTATCCTCTAATTCTATGCTATGGTTCTGCAAATTCGTAAACTAATTATGTGGGCTTGGTTTTAAGGATACACACTATCTATGGCGTGATTTTTGTGGACGTGGGCAATGAGGAAAATCCTATTTTGGATAATCAAGTTGTGGTGACCTTTTCTTTCCTTAGTAACCTTTGGGTTGAGAGGAACTAGTGTAATGATTTTGATTTCAACTAGTTTTGATGCAAAATTCCAAGAACCGATGCGAGGATGGGGAGGAGAGAGAAAAAGAAAGGCTAGGTTTTATTATGTGGGAAAAGGAGTAGAAGGGAATGACAAATACGCCCTTTCAAAGTTGTCACATGAATGGCACATGGTTGTTTTCCATCCAAATTTTGGACGAAAGACTACAGAGAGTTCACAATGCAAGGTTATTATTGTCCAAATTGAAACCAAAATGACCAAAGTGGACTGAGCGTGAAAGTTGAAGGAATATGAGAGAAATTTACCCTATACGAAAATAGAATGAGGGCATCCCTAACAACACTCTGGGAAAAAAAAAAAAACAAACTCTGTAAAGGCAACAATTAGTCATTTTACCTAGCCAAACTCCCAAAACCTACCCACAACAACCTTGATGCTCACCTCAATATTCTACCTTAAGCAACAGTACCTCTTTATTTCTTTCTCCTTTTATTGAGGCACCACCCAAACATTTTTTTATCAAAATATTTTCTCTCTCCAATTCGACTCTCTCGTTCTCTGGTTGGGTCTCTCACCATTGCAAATCTGGGTTGTGATTTTGATATAGAAAATTAGGGATGGAAATTAGGGCTTGAAACTTATAATCTCCCGATTTTGGGTTTGAATCTGATGCGATTTTGAGCAAAAAAATCCTATAACTTCAATCTGGGTTTCTCTCTTCGGGCTTCGGGGAGAATTCATCATCGGCTAAACATCATACATAGGGATTTGAAAGCCAGTAATATATTGTTGGATGATGAGATGAATGCCAAGATACCAGACTTTGGGATAGCATGGACTTTCTACTGCAACCAAATTGAAAGATAGACACACACACACAGATATATATATATATATATATATATATAGGTAAAACTTCTAGTCCACACCTCCCGAAAATAAGAAAAAAATGTTTTTTTTTTGTGTTGCAAATTATTTTTGGAAAATCTGAGCCGTCCAATGTGTTCAGAAGGTGTTTTCAAGGGTCCACGCGAGAAATCTTCAAAAAAAAATACTGGGAAGGGCTTGATCCAAGCAGTTTTCGCAAAAACTGTAAATATAAATTTTTTGCGAAAACTGCTTGGATCAAGCCCTTCCCGGTATTTTTTTTTTTTTTGAAGATTTCCCGCGTGGACCCTTGAAAACACCTTCTGAACACATTGGACGGATCAGATCGTCAAAAAAATGTTTGGATCATGGAGGTCCGGATTAGAAGCTTTATATATATATATATATAGTTGTATGTATATAGGTTCCACTTCTAGTCAGGGATCCCTGACTTTGTTTAAAGTCAATACCTCACCTTTCCTGATTGAATTTTGATGATCCGAGCCGTTCAATGTGTTTATAACATGTTTTTAAGGGTCCCCGCGAGGAATCATAAAATAAAATGACTGGGAAGGGCTTCATCCGAACAGCTTTTCATACAAACCGTAAATATATATTTTATGAAAAACTGCTCGGATGAAGCTCTTACTGGTCTTTTTTTTTTTTTTTTTAACGATTCCTTGCAAGGGACCCTTAAAAACACACTCTTAACACATTGGACGGTTCGGATCATCAAAATTCAATCGGGAAAGGTGAGGTCCTGACTTTAAGTAAAGTCAAGGATCCCTGACTAGAAGATTTCCGTATGTGTGTGTGTGTGTGTATATATACACTGTGGATCCATAATGCTCTATAGTATCATTTAATAAAAACAAGTAGATAATAGAGAGGACTTTTGGAGGGTTGAAAGAGACGTGAGTAGGTAAAGTGAAAAATATGGACTGTTCACTAGTATTTTTTGGCTCAAAATTTACTGAGGCTGTTGGGATGCCTGAGTCAAATTATCGTGTTTAGGTAGACAAATTTGTTGGAGGCTTGGAGCGACTCATTTAATACTCTTCAATTTCTGAAAAGAGTTATATAAAAAAATTAAAAAAATAAAGGGATGGAAGCAATTTTTTTTTTTTTTGAAAAAATTAGTAAAAAATACAATTTTTTTTTCTTTCTGTTTTTAAGCCAAGGACACACACTATTTGCAACTAATTATATGGACAGGGTCAACATTTAACGAAAACGAAGAGTGCGATCGAAGCCTTACTCGCTGCAAATGAAGAAGACGATGAAGTTGAATGAGATCTGGTCTCTTTTCCAACGAAAACAAAGAGGGCAATTTGAGCCTTACCTACTGCAAACGAAGATGATGATCACCTCACCCAGATCTGCTCTGAGAAGATGAACAAGAAGACTCATCTCTTACCAACGAAATGTTTTTCCAGCACTGAGAAGTCCTTTTTAATGTAACTTTACTCTATGACCCTAAAGTTTTTTGAGGAAGGAGCAAAAAGGTGGAACTAGGAAGGCATTGTATCTAATTTTTCTGGGAGCAGATAGTGTACAACACGCAACACACATATTTTAATTATCTATTCAATTTTACACATGCACACACATATATATTTAAGTAGCACCACTAAATTCGGAACGGTATCTGGTACTATACCGTAACAGTGGAAAAACCGGTACCCAAGTCGGTACGGGATTCAAAACATTGCCTCCTCCTCGTCTTTCCCCTTGACGGCCGATTTGAACGGATCAGACATTGATTTTTTAATATGAAGTTTCACTAGTTTTTTGAATTTTATGTTCAAATTTTGAATTTTTAAAAATTAGTGACACTTCACTAATTTTTTTGGTTGCCGGAAGTGGTCAGCCAGAGGTGGAGTGGTGGTCAACCGAAGGTGGGGTGGTATTTTTTTTATTTTTATGTTTGAAATTAGAATTTTTTAAAATTAGTGACACTTCACTGATTTTTTCGGTCGCTAGAAGTGGTCGGCCAAAGGTGGGGTGGTGATTTTTTTGAATTTGATTTACGAAATTTGAGTTTTTGAAAATTAGTGACATTTCACTAATTTTTTTTGTCGCCGAAAGTGGTCGGCCAGAGGTGGGTGGTAGTCTGTTGGATGTAGGATGGTGATTTTTTTTAATTTTATGTACAAAATTAGAACTTTTTAAAATTAGTGACATTTCACTAAATTTTTGTCTTTATATTCGATTGCAAAAGTTCCTTGTCCTTTCTTTTTAAAAATGGCGAATGTTTTTTATTTTTATGTTCGGTTGCAAAAGTTCCTTGTTCTTCCCTTTAAAAATGCCAAATTTTTGGATTTTTGGCTAAGTGGCCCTATTTTTTCCCCCCATTTTGGGCTTCTTAACCCAAATGGATAGGCCAAGTCAGCGTTTCTACCGGAACTCTTAAGATGCGACCCACATTATAGTTTACATTGGATGGGCTTCTGCCGAGGACTCAGTCATAGGGAAATTCCAAGCCGCCCAAAGTGGGGCTTCCATCCAAATCCCATTGTCTTTCACTTCCTAATAAGCCCTAACGCACGTGAGGTCAACTGTCCACTGACTTTCTCTCTCTTCTCCATCCTTTTCCGCATGCCCCATGCACCCCATAATTGCTTTTGGTACACACTCTCTCACTCCTCTGCAACTGACTAAGACAAAAAGGCAAAAGCAAAACAAAAATCTGTTGCTTTTTTGCACAGATTGTTTAGGTCACTTTCTCTCTCTCTATTCTCTTTCTTTTTTTGTATTCTTAAAACTTTAAAACTTAACACTTTGTTCACTTCACATTTCCAAAAAAAAATTCAAAAAGATTCTTTCCCCATCTCTCATCTCTCCAATCATTATTCTCATTTCTCTCTCTATCTCTCTCCAATTATTACACCTCTCTCTAATTATTACTTTTTCCAAAAACTCAACCAAACACTATCTCAAAAATATTTCTCAAAATATTCTTCTCAAAATTATCAACCAATTAAACACAGCCAATATTTTTCATTTTATATATCCGTTTTTTTTTAAATTTATATTTTTGGAACCTACTCGACGAGATCTATCAAACAAGATACATTGTGAATATGAAATTATGCATACACAAAAAATATTTTTTGAGGGGTGTGAATTGTTTGTGTAGGGGTGTGAATTATTTCAGAGGTTTGAATTTGTGTGTTATTAAGGGTGTGAATTGTTGTATGGGTGTTAATTGTATGTTATTGGGAGTGTGAATTGTTACAAGGGGTTTGAATTGTGTGTTATTTGGATGTGTGAATTGTTGCAGTGATGTGCATTTGAGCGTTGTAAATTATTTAGAAGGGGTGTGAATTCTGCATTTGAGGGGTGTGAATTCTTTCTTTTTCGGGTGTGAATTGTGTATTTTGAAGAGTGAGTTGTAATATGTGTAAATTCTACATTTGAAGTCTGTGAATGTTTTTCATTTTGGAGGGTGTGAATTGTTTAGAAGAGGTGTGAATTAGAATTAATGGATATAAAATAATTTTTTTTAACATGTACACAATTTCATATTCAAATGAGATCTTATTTGAAAGATCTCATCAAGTAAATTTCAAATATATAATTTTTACAAAAAATTATTGTGTATAACAAAAGTTGTGTTATATTAAAATATAAAATAAAAGAGAGGAGAGAGGAGTATTCTAGCATTAAAAGAAGGAAAAGAACTAGGAGAGAGAGAGAGAGAGAGCAGCTACACACACGCCTACTACACCAATTAATGCCCATGCATGTGAATTAGCTGGTGATGTGACACAAGCTATCCTATTTATTATTGTTGAAAACCAGTACAATACTTCTTAATTTCCAATGGGCGTGCGTGAAAAAGGACTTAAGGGAAATGTGTCTGACATGAGGTGGGCTTGGAAGGAAAGCTACTGACAAAATAGGGCCGGCCTATAAGAATCCCTTTCTTGGTCTAGTTTCCACGTTGGATTTATTGAGATAAAAAATATATATATCAATACTAAATCTATCAACCAGAGCATGATGTTTAGAGCTCGACTCCTGTGGATAGGAGGTCCCTCGTATTAATCTAACTTATACTAACAAATTAATATTTTATGGGTAGTGTTAATGCCAAAACTACTTTTGATTGTGTAAAAACTCAAGTGCACGAAATGTTTGTACTCATGTGTAAAGTACAAGCTCTTTATGTATTGGAGTTTTGACACAATAAAAAACAGTCACTACCCATATCTTATAGTCGGGCAAAAAATATTTAAATACTCCCTCCGTCCCTTTTTAAGTGTGTTACTTCGTAAATCTATTTATTAAAGAAATATCATCATTACACATTTCACAACAACTTTTTCTTCTACTATACACTTTTCACATCAACTTTTACCTCTACTTTACAAAATTATCCTCCACTTTTACCCATTAACTTTTCAAACCACACACTTATTAAGGGATAGCCTAAAATGAAAATGTCTACACTAAAAAAGGGACGGAGTGTGTATAAAAATAAGAAATCTATCATATGTGCGGCTTATTTTACCATTTTGTCCTCAAAGTATGCTCTGCGTCTCATTTTGGTCCCCAAAATTTAATTATTGACATTTAGTCCCTAGCGTTTGAAATTTGTACAATTAAGTCCCCAACGCTAACTCAGTTAGCCCCATCCGTTAAAATGAGGAGCATCTTTGTCATTTCAACCATCCCAATTTTTGTCAAATAAAATCGAAAAAAAAAACCTAAATACTCTCTCTCTCTCTCTCTCTCTCAAACAAAATCAAAAACCAAGTAAGTGATAGAAAGTGAGAGTTTAGAAATTGGGTCAGTATTAAAAGTGAGAGAAAGAGATGGGAAAAACATGCAAGTGGATTCAAATTAAACTTCTTGACGAGGAAAAAAGAGAGAGAAAAGGACAAGAAATCGGTTATCACCGACAACCCCATCACCACTCCGATAGCCATCCTGCCGTCATCGACTCCCAGGGAGAAACGTGGGTGGAGTTTCCACCGCTCTTCGGCGACTAATTCCCCAAAAGATTTGAGTTGGATAGAAGCCGGAATCCCGGCCATGGTGGTGTTAACGGTGGAATTGGAGAATGAGCAAAAGAAGCACGCAATGGCAATGGCTACCGCGACGGGTGCTGCTGCGGATTGGCGACGCAGGCTAATGTCGCGGTGATTGGGCTTACTTCCGCAGCCTCTGGGAGTGCTAGTAATGTGGAGGAGGCGGCGGCTGTAAAGATCCAATCTGTTTTCCTTGCTTATCTGGTATTTGATTTCACATTTCGATTTTGTTTGAGAGAGAGAGAGAGTGTGTTTTTAATTTTGCTTGACAGAAATTTGGGGTGGGTGAAATGACAAAGATGCCCCTCATTTTAACGGATGGGGCTAACAGAGTTAGCGTTGGGGACTTGATTGGTACAAATTTCTAAAGTTATGGACTAAATGTTAGCAATTTATACTTTTGGGGACCAAAATGAGACATGGGCCATACTTTGAGGACCAAAAAGGTTTATAAGCCCATATGTGATGGATCTTAGTAAAGGATAAATAGTTATTTATTAAAATTTAAGGATATTTATGCGTTAAAAAACTGAAACAATAATTCAAAAGGGAGTACCGGCTCTACAACTCCAATTTTGAAAGTTTTTTTTCCTAGTGTTGAGAGAGAGAGAGAGAGAGAGAGAGAGAGAGAGAGAGAGAGAGAGAGCTTATTCTTCCCCGAGATTAAGTTATTTCCACCGTCGGTGCAAACAAAAGTTTCGTCCAAATCGATTGCATTGTATCATGTGTCCAATTAGTGGTCCCAAATAGTAGAACATAGACATGTGGCGCAATGCAATCGATTTGTAGGAAACTTTGTTTCCACCGGCTGTGGAAATAATTTAAACTCTTCTTCCCTTCCTCTTACATAAAAAAAGGTGCTTATTTTTCACAATAGGGCCACTAGTAAACAACAAGGATAATGCGCAAGTGGTGGCTAACGCATGCGGTAGAGCTCTTGGATGCCCCACATTGCATCTCGGGATCAAGTCCCCTTCCCCTGCTCTTCGGCGACTAATTGCTCGAAAGATTTGAGTTAGACAGAAGCCGGAATCCGGACCATGGTGGTGTCCACGGTGGAATTGGAGAATGAGCAGAAGAAGCACGCAATGGCAATGGCTACCGCGACGGGTGCTGCTGCGGATGCAGTGGCGCAGGTTGATGCCGCGGTGATTAGGCTTACTTCCGCAGCCCCCGGGAGTGCTAGTATTGTGGAGGAGGCAACGGCTGTAAAGATCCAATCTGTTTTCCTTGCTTATTTGGTATTTGATTTCACATTTTGATTTCGATTTTGTTTGAGTGAGAGAGAGAGAGAGAGAGAGAGAGAGAGAGAGAGAGGGAGAGAGAGAGAGAGAGAGAGAGAGAGAGAGAGAGTTTTATTTTGTTTGACAGAAATTTGGGGTGAGTGAAATGATAAAGATGCCCCTCATTTTAACAGATGGGGCTAACAGAGTTAGCGTTGGGGACCTGATTGGTACAAATTTCTAAAGTTATGGACTAAATGTTAGCAATTTATACTTTTGGGGACCAAAATGAGACATGGGCCATACTTTGAGGACCAAAAAGGCTTATAAGCCCATATGTGATGGATCTTAGTAAAGGATAAATAGTTATTTATTAAAATTTAAGGATATTTATGCGTCGAAAAACTGAAACAATAATACAAAAGGGAGTACCAGCTCTTCAACTCCAATTTTGAAATTTTTTTTTTTCCAAGTGTCGAGAGACAGAGAGACAACTTATTCTTCTCCGAGATTAAGTTATTTCCACCGCCGGTGCAAATAAAAGTTTCGACAAATCGATTGCATTGTGTCATGTGTCCAATTAGTGGTCCCAAATAGTAGAACATAGACATGTGGCGCAATGCAATCAATTTGTAGGAAACTTTTGTTTCCACCGACCGGTAGAAACAACAACAAGGGTTATGCTCACTTTTTTCACCAATCAAAGTTTGGATAACGCTTATCAATCATAGTAAGAGTGACGCTCACCCTCTTTTAATTAGGGTGAAAAAGATCGGACTCGTAAATACCTTGTCATTTAGGCAGCATTTCCACATAATTACAATGCGAAGTAACAAAAAATTCCTTATCTTTACCTAGCCACCGCAGCGTTTGAGTTCCTCTAACAAGAAACAATGAAGGGAACAAAAACTGGGGCTAAGGATCCTTTGTCCCCAAAAAATTGTTCACCTCCTAACCCCATCAAGCCATATAATGTGGACCAAGCTCCTGTCCAGTTTGGCTAGGATCTAGTCTCGCTAGTAGGCTTTTGTAGACTCCTCCAGAGTTCACAATAATAATCAGTAACGTTTCTTTTCTAGAACTCGTAAACTTTTTATTCATTTGTGTAAAAAATTAGCTCGAACAAATGATGATATATAGCTACATTAACAAAATACTACTTACATATGTGCAATACAGGACGAACCTCGGTTCAAATTTGAAGTTACATTTCGTCCGTTGGTTTTACATTGCACAAGTGTATTTTGTACATGTGGCTATCTATATCTGTTCAAGTTAATATTTGACATATAATTTATAAGCTTTACAAAATAACCGATTCTAATTATTATTGTCAATGAGCTTGGAGAGGCCCAAAGGGGACCAGACAGCCCTAGCCAAATTGGGCAGGAGTTTCGTCCACCACTCGTTCGTGCGACTGAATATAACATTATAACAGACCGGTGAAATTTGAGACACTAAAATTCGGGAATTACCACCCGAGAACTCGTTCGATCACGATCACACGGCTCGACGAAGGAAATGATATTGGACGTCGGATTCGCGCTGTAGTAATCAACCCCAGTAGTATCCTGAAACAGATGAACCTGATTCCCGCCTCGACCGGCCTTTGACTTCCCATTCGAAATCTCCTTGACGAAAGAGCCACACTGCCGAGGTTGAGTTTGGTAAAAAACCTTAGAGACCACCAACTCCCCTTCCTTTTCATCCTCATTGATGCCGAGGTGGTACTGGTGCATCACCCAATTGGTTTTCTCAGGCTTTTTTTGTTTCCCGTAGTTTGTGTAGAGAACAAGTATTTTCTTGTACCCTTTGGGAATATTAAGGTTGTTGTTGGTGAGAATGGGCCGGGTTTTGCCTGTTTTGTGCCAACGGGTCTCGTTCCCTTCTGTCGGGTTGGTCTGGACTTTCCTTCTCTTTCTGGTTCCGGTGGTGTATGCTTTGGATGGTCTGTGGAAGAAATGTCTCACCAACCCATCTTTGCTTACTCCTGCATATATATATGACAAGGAGATTAATAATCAGGGATATAGGTAGAATTCCGATGTGCAATTTTTGGGTAAAAATCTCAATTAGATGGCTGTTGGGCTTCTCCGATTATTTGCTTAACGGCTAAGTGCTCGTGATGCGCTTTGGCTGCTCTGGGCTTGCTGATGGTGTTTATTTGTTGGCGTTTGGCGGCAGCATATGGATGGTTGGCGGCGCCAGGGCCGGCCCTGGGGTAAGCCCCGCAAGCCTCCGGGCTTGGGCAACCCCCGGGCCGGGGCAACAAAAAATATAAAAATTTCGTAAGTTATATATAAGTACCAAAAAAGGTTCCAAAATGTAACTTAAGGTATGCTGGTCTGTATGGTTTGCAGATGGTGTTAATACTCAGCGTGAGCCGGGTTCGAATCTTTGTGGTCACATTCTTGCACTAATTTTTTGGCTTCTCTCTACAGTGGACCTCTTTCCCTTATTTTTTTCTTATTTATCAACTTTCTCTATTCCAGTTTTTCCCCTACAAGTCTAAAGCAACACTCAAATACACAAATATTCTCATAAATTTATGAGACCATACAAAAGGTATCGTATGTACGAGCCGCACATATTTATGTATGTTTTTGTGTAAATGGGTGTACATTTTAAATGTGATTTTAAATTTTTTGTTTTTTTACTGGCCAATGAATATTAAAAAAAATCACATTACTCAATTATTCTGTAAGAAATTTTGTATTTAACAAACACAACAATATTCTACAAGTGATATGTTCTTACATTTGAATAAAGATAATTATCCCAATGGTGGAAAATTGAAGAAAAATTTGAGCGATGTAACGATTTATAAGTTTTTCACACTAATCATAGTTAAAATACGAGGATAGTTTCTTAAAAAAACAAAAACTCGTACAAATATATCTTTTCCGTTTATCTTTTATATCCTTTTAATTTAATTTTTTTGTAATTTTGTAGTAATTTTCTTTAAAAAAAAACTCTTAAAGATGTAGGGAGTCCAATATTAGAAGTTTGTTTGGGGTCTCTAAAAAGACTGAAATGACTTACAAATTTTGTAATTTTTTTACTTGTATATTTTTTTAAAAAATCTATGACCTAATATTAAGTGGGCAACCAAGCTAGGAGTTGGGCTTGGGCAACCCAAACCTCGGGGCCGGCACTGGGCGGCGCATGGATGGTTGGCAGCGCTTGGCTGGGCTAGGCGGCAGTTTTCTGTATGATGACTTAGGGTTTTGCTGGGTCTTTAATTCTTTCTATTTTGGGCATTGTGGCCCATTGGGTGTGGGCTTTGCCCAATAGGTGTGGGCTTCGGCCTTATGGGTTCTCCTTGATTGGTTCCTTGCCAATCATGGTTTGGGTCTCGGTCTAGGCATTATTGCTTTCACCTTGTTCCAATTAGTCATTGTATCTTTCCGATGATTAATGAAATTTTTTGCCGTGCAAAAAAAAAAAAAAATTGTATCGACAAATGTAAGAGATTGTGCACAGAAGTGTTATATTTTTTTATCCGAAATTGGAGGTTTTTTGGTAGTAAATTATCGTTACGGCGGGCGGATGGAGTAATTAGTATAAGAAAAAGTACAATTGTTCTAAGATTTTATTTCTAATACCTGAAAAGATACACATTTTTAAAGGTTAATTATCCATCAACATACTTAATACCCAAAAATGAAGTACTTTCATCAATGAATCACGCATCAATAAGCTTAATACCAAAGAATAACATTGTTCTTGCAATAAAGTTTTTTTTTAACACTGCTCTTGCAACAAAGATTTTTTTTAAGACCCAGGGGTGGCACGTGCCAAGTACCTCCCCCCACTCCAAGGCTATGACCGTCTGTGTTAATAATGGAACGTCAAGTGCGCTCCCAGGATAAGGCCCGGGTTCAATATCGTCGTAAGGTCTAATTCCGTGCTCCCTTAGATTGGGTAGCATAGATAGGTTTCTCGCATGTAAATAGATGCGAAAAATGTAAACTAGTCTAACTTTGGTATCGTTTCATAAACTTTGCGTAGTTGCTTATTTTGTCGACCAATAAATTTTTTAACTTATTTTGTGTCTTGATTCAGACATGTACTATGCAATTAAGCAAAATAAGTAAATAAGAAATCGCTACAAAAAATGTCCTTACCAGGTGAGATATCAGATCACACGATGACAACCTTGAAGTTCGTCATGGTAAAGGGGAAGAAAAGCCTTATCGCTTGGCTATCTCTTTATTGTACATAATTTCCATGAACTTTTCATTTCTTTAAGTTAATTTAATGAGGTTTTTAAGACTTCAATTTGTTCTCTTTGTTCGCAAATGCAACCCTAACGACATAAATATAGCCCATATATAGCATCTTTGCCTTGTATATACGAATTTTTCATGCCCAAAAGCTAAACCCAATGCAGTGTAGCAAAATTGTGCTTGTATGTGCATATACCAATTACCAAGAGATGAAAAATGAAAGGGGAAATTAAAGAAAAAAAATACTTACATTTGTATGTTATGCTTGTATATGCATATACCAATTACCAAGAGACAAAAAATGAAAGGGGAAAGAAAAAAATACTTACATTTATATGTTTTATATGTCTTGCATGTATAATATATTTACTGAAACTCCAAGACAAACGCAACCTAGGAGTTGCGTTTGTCTTGGAGTTTCAGTAAATATATTATACATGCAAGACCTCTTTTTGTGATCTCCTCTATCTATCCTCTGGAAAGGTCTGTCTAGAGTGCTATCTTCCGGGATCTTTCGGCCTTTATTCTATCTTCATTTTGCTGTGGAGAGGTGCTGTTGTTGTGTGGTTTGTGTGGGAAGGTTCAGTCTATAGAGGTCATGATCCTGGTTAAATCAAGATGTGTTGCAGCAGTTTTGAAGGAGTTTAAAGCTTCATCTTTCGGGTTGCTGATTTTGCCATGATGATTTCGTGGATTTGAAGTTGGTGCTGAGTATTTTTGAGGCTGTCTAGCATGGGGGCTACTTTTTGCTTATTTATTTTCTCTCATGTAGTTTGTTGGGTTGGTTTCTTGCCAATCCTCTGTTATCTTTCCCTTTTGGGCCCTAAGTGGTATTTTTGTCGGTTGCGAGTGTGCCAACCTGTTGGGATGCTTGTTTTCCGTTGTAATGCCGTTTTCTTAGGTTCCTTTTAATCTTTGTAATGTGTTTTCAAAGATTAATAAAGTTCTTTCGCCGATCAAAAAAAAAAAAAAGACAAACGCAACCTATCTACCACTATGAAAAAATTTAATAAATCACCCGATCAATTTTTTTTTTAATAAATCACATATCATAACTGAAATACGATTCACAATAATTGTTTACCACTAACCCTTTGAGGAAATTATTCCATCAGCCCACAAAATCATAGATCATAGACCACAGACATCATTTAACACAGAAAAACCAAATTTAAAAATGTATATGACGATTTCAAGTTCATATACAGACATCATAAACGTAAATATTTTTCTTACTTATCAATGTACTTCATCCATATTATTCCAAATAAATTGTCAATTTCAAGTTCTAATTAATAAAAACACGGAACGAGTTAATTTTCAATTATCAAACACTGACACTCCACCCTCTTAGAAATATCTACTTCAGATGATAATGAGTTCACCAACAGCCAATTAACGTGGGGGAAGTGCTATACAATATACAATTTTTTTTACATATGTACCAATTAATTAGTTCAAAGAACCTCTTTTGGTTAACTTCAAGAAAAGAAAATGAGAGCTCTTGCATGGTAGTGTACGTGTCATTGCTCTTCAAAATCACAGATCGACTTAGTAACCTAAAATTAATTTTTCCCGTTTTTGCAATAACACAGGTAAATCATTAGGTCTTGTAAATTATGCAACACACACACACACACATAGGATGATGATCTAATGAGGACTCCCTCATTAAAATTCTGTGAGGACCTCATGGATTGGGGTTGAATCTCGACGATCCGAACCGCTCAATGTGTTTAAAACATGTTTCTAAGGGTCATCGCGTGGAATCGCCAAAAAAAAAAACCCGGAAGGACTTCATTCGAGCTTTTTTCGATAAATTATATGTGTACGGTTATTACACACGTAAGAGTATATACTTGCAATTCACCTGGTAACCTCTCTGGGTGCGTGTAGCAAATTCCATCCTCTCCTTCAAGAGTAGGGATGAATTCATCAATCAGAGGATGAATCTTTTGAGTATCCGATCGCGCCTTGGCCTCCAAATGCTCAAGAAGTTCTTGATCACTCGGATCAAACTTCACTCCGGCCGGTAACCCCGGTAGATTATGAATCCCAGTCTGTTTTCCAAATCAAAAACGTAAATACATCTGAAACTATTATACGTACGCAAAATAACTAAACCAAGAAGCAAGTAAAAAAAGGGTAATCATGAAGGTGAACCTTTTCTTGGTTTTTTATCTGATGACCACACGAAGGACAAGTTTTAATCCTCACTATCGATGGCTCGTCGCGACAATCACTGCACCAAGTCATTTCTCTTATTTGATTTTTGTGATACCAGAGAAATTTTATGGCGAGACACAAATGGTAAAGAAAAAAGGACAAAAAAAAAAAAAAGGCAGCAAAGCAAGTTGTCTCTTCTAAAGTATGTTAACCCTCGAGCCAATTCTTCTCATGGGTTGGCAAGGTATTGAGTTCTCTCCTTAGAGTTTTTAGCCCTTTGTATGAGAGAGAGAGAGAGAGAGAGAGAGAGAGTATAGGTTTTCATTTTTATAAAAGATTGAATATATGGTTGCCAAAGAGGGAAAAGAAAGTTGCTTGGATCACACGTTATGTAATTATGCTCATTTTGATTAAAAGAGTACCTGATGAGGGAATAAATGTAGGTACGTGTCCTTTTTTTGCACCGTCTAAATGTATCTAATTTGAGTTTAAGGGGTACTGATTTGGTACGTTTAATTTTACCAACAACGTATAAACTATAAAGATAAAAGGATTTTTCTAAAAAAGTATTGAGTGGAGATGGGGCAACCTCCATTTGGTTTTAACACACACACAAGGAGAGAGAGAGAGAGAGAGATTTGTTCTAGTGTCGACCTAGAGTGCACATCAAGAAATTACAAGTTTGAAGCAAAAGCCGTAAAGAATAAAAAAAAATGGGGTTTTAACCTATGGTTCTATATTTCTTCACGTAGACTTCTAATATTTCACAAGAAACCTCTCACTCATTGGTACGATGGAATGATCATTCCAGTGAAGTACATAAATCAACGTTTAGTTCACCAATAAATAAAAGAGATATTCACTCCGTGTTGAATGCGAGTAGCAGTAGTAGGAGAGTATTGTGCACTTTTCGAGATTCTCTCAATTCATTTCTTTTCTTATTGTACTATTTTCATTTTGTGCGGCTCGAATTTTTTAGAAGACCAATCGAAAAATTGAAAGGTTCAATTAAGTGCCTATGATTGATGTGGAATATTGCATATTTGGAGAGTTTTGTAGGGGATTAAAATGAAAAAAAATGTTGCTAAAAGAGATTGATCATTTCTCTATCTTTGTTGGTTCCTTTTCTTTTCCCATAGGTATCTCTTACAAATCCAATACCAGAGACTTAATTATGAGTTTGATTACTCTTGATTAGTGGTTTTGCAACCTACTATTATTTTACTGAATGATTTGTAGTTACCATAAGCATAATAGGATTGTACTTTCTTTTTTTCAAGCATCAGAATTAATGGCCACAAGAGAGACTGACAGAGAAGTTTGTTTACGATTGATCAATTATGATTTTCTGCCGATTGACATATATTTGAATCATGCAAAATTCTCAAAAGATGAAAACCCATTGAGGTCAATTGTAAAAACTTTTAGGAAGGAATCTATAACTTTGTGTGCTTATGTATGACGAATGTTTAAACATTTTATCTTCTCGTTATGTTAGACTTGTAACAAAAAATTCAAACTTATTCTTGAAAGTGACCCTCTGTGGAATTTCTAGATAAGCCACTAATGCCAATGAAATCGTCCTTTGGATTAATATCTAAACTGCAGAAGTATCTTATTTAAATTTAACTTCCTGGCCTGATTATCCGGTTAGAAAAACAAAAAACTAACTTAACTTCTACTTTTCTGTAGGTTACAAAATTTACAATAAACTTTACTAAGCTGGTGGTATTTTTGCTTTCTTCTTTCTTTATTCTTAAATTTACTCCCAGTATTTAAACTGCTCTGCCGTATACTTTATTTGATAATTGGCATATGTACTCCTTTTATGTTTAGTTAGGATATCTATCTTTCCAAGGCTAGTATAGTACCTACCACGAAAGTCCTAGGGTTAGTCCATTTAGTTGGTAGGTTTTCTTCCCGCACAATCGATCGAAATTCGATTTTGAGATTAGACGGTAAGAAAATAATTTCTTGTGAATTTACTAGCCCCAGCATCGATGGTCTATCTTTAACCTGACTGAGCAGAGGAATAATCGAGTTGCACGTAAGCTAGCCTGAACACCTTTGACCACTGGAAAAAAAAATAGTACTATCTCAAGGTCCTCAGTGGTGTAGCCAGAAAATTGTACCAGTGTGAGCACAATTTTTGTTGTGTAAAAAAGATCTAATAGTATTTTGTAGGGGCACTTAAATATTGGTCCTCCAACCTACTATAACTTATGTTTTAATCCCGGTTACATTTGAAAATTATATTTTCATCCTGAAATTCAAATAAACCCCAAACTACCATTTTCTCTCTCCTAATCTTCCAAAATCTCTCTCTCTCTCTCTCTCTCTCTCTCTCTCTCTCTCTCTCTCTCTCTCTCTCTCTCTCCCCCCTAATCTTCTCTAGTTTATCTCAATCTCCTTCTCTCCGCTCTCTCCAATTTTCTCTCCCCTCTAAAATCTTAAAACAAAATTTGAAATAAAAAATATCATAGATCATAAATACAATAAACTTATCACAAATAGGATAAATTAATAGCAAACCAATCAAAGTAGCAACAAACACACAAGAACTTGTCGGAAATCATGTTAAAATATTGGTAAAATTATTATACATAAATTATGATAAATTTTGCCAATAAATACAAGAAACATGGTAAAGATAAACACCGAACGTTTCGACTAACATCATGAACTTGTCGAAAAATCATGCTAAAAACTAGATAAAAATATAGTAAAAAAATTATGGTAAATTTCGACAATAAATAATAAAAAAAAACATGGTAAATCAAGAACCATGGTGCATGGTAAATTTTACCTTGCTAAAAACATGGTAAACATATAATACAAAAAATATGATAAATTTTGACAATAAATACAAGAAACATGGTAAATCATGCAAAAAAAATGGTAAAAATATACATGAATTATGATAAATTTCAACAACAAATACAAGAAACTCATGGTAAATTTTAAATATCATGAACTTGTAAAAAAATCATGCTAAAAATATGGTAAAATCATGCTAAAAATATGGTAAAATTATAATGAACTTGTCGAAATTCAATCGCCCACGACCAGAGAAGCGATGGCGAAAATGCAAAAACGCCACTTCAACCCAACCACCAACAGATCCTTCTCCATTTTTTCTCCGAAAAATGAAACGAGCACAAAGCATGATCATACCAGAGCTTTGATCAACAAGAGCCAATTGCGATTTTGTTGTTTGATGCCGAGGGAGAGATCAATGGGTCACTGACTCTAAGACAGAGGGAGAGGGAGAGAGAGAATTCATGAACTTGCCAATTGCAATGGTACATTTCTAGTAGTGTTCTTGGTGAACTAGTAGTCCGAGTATTTGAATTCCCACTATTTTAAAAACCGCCTAATTTTTCAGCATTACACAAATTGGTTGTATATGGGAATTCATCCCAGGACATCTCGTTATTTGAAAAGTGCTCCTTCAATTCCGGAGAATATAATTATCTAGGGGAATTCATCCATTCGGTTGTATGTGGGAATCATCCGTTCGGTTATCTTGGAGAATAGAATGAGCTTTAAATCATTTTTTAATCTTTCCCAATTTTCAAATAGTCCCCTTTGTTCTTATATACATATCCTGCGTCTACTTACGCCTTATTGACTTGCCCCCCCTTTTTTTTTTTTTTTTTTTTTTTAGGATCCTTCGCGGCGGAGAGGTCGAGCGATAATAGAACCTTCTTTCTCAATTGCGGAGCCCTTGTCTCAAACTGAGCCATTGGCTCGAATTGATCAAGGTGACATTCCCAACTCGCAACGGTACCTGACCAAAAGGCAGAAGTAGGGAAGTTGATACGAGCTCGAACTTGGTCTTGGCGCGAGCCAAAAGGCTCGCGACCAGGCCCAGCACCGCGGGAACAGGGGAGATACAAGTGGATTGGTGGCTTTGAAGGATTAGGGGTCGCTGCGAGGGAAACGATGCACTGGAATAGCCTAATGGAAGCTCCCTAACGGCCAGTGACATCGAGAACAGTTACCTTTCGGAGGGAAATGCTAAAACGACGGACTCTGCTGACGTCGCACGCGCGCGATACAACGCGTTGAGCACCACGCGCCGCGGAATCACACTCGCACGAGGGGCATATGTAGGAAAGGTCAGCGCGTAGGGTGACGAGGCAATTGACCAACCTATAATAGCTAGCCACGTGGTTCGAAAAGTCTCAACAAGACACGTCATTAGTCAACGATTCTGGGTTAATTAAGGAGGAGCCTCACCGCAGGAAAGACGACCTCGCGGAAGAAGATAGCAGAAGTAAAGATACCCAAAGTAAGGGGTGCCCTTGTAGGGAGTACCATGCACTCCCAAAAAATTAGGAACCGATTGTGTATTGATATGTATGTCATAATAAGGGTAACAATGGTAAATCAAATAGGAAGAGGATGGAAACATAACCCCAAAAAATGGGTAGGATGGAAATGTATGTGGTATCCAATAAAATGATGATTATTTAATTAACTCTATTTTGTAAGAATCTAACATGCATGCCTTAATTTTCATTTGACTTTTGTTCAAGAGACTTGTATTTTATGATAATATAATAAATATAATTCCGTAAACACATAATAGTTTTGAGGCAAAAATTCAGTTAATTGAAGCTGGTATCGTGTGAGTAATTAGTTATTTAGTGATCCTAAGTTATCGCCACTTAGTGCCCTAACATCCTTCTTCATCATTTTTTTTATCCGCTCATCATATACTATTAGTGTTGAGTCCCACATAAATATGTGTAGGAGACTGGCCTTATAACACCATAGAGCACTCAATATTTTTTCGTATACCAAAGTGATATACCAATTGAAACTAAAATATATATTTTTTAAAATAAAAAAAAAACCCTCAAAATTCAGTGTGGGTCTGTGCCCACACTGGCCCTAAGGTGGCTCCGCCAGTGAAGGTCCTCAACACACCACAATACCACCAAGAGACAACTTATTTGGATTTAGCTCCCGTGAGAAACTTAATTACAGAGGGGCCTGTGGGCCTGTGCAAACGGGAACAATCTGGGCCGTTCATTTCGAAATTGAAAGGCTCGGTACCCTTTTTTTTATAATTCCAGACAATATTCAATAACGAGAGAGAGAGAGAGAGGAAATCAATCCAAGCCATTAAAAGTTAGCAATGTAAGACCCGGATCTCGCCGGCACAAACACCCCATTTGCAGGGATCCGTAAAGAAGATTTTCTCTTACCTCCCCTATTCAATCTGGTACTTGATGCCAATGTAGTAGTCTTGTTTGTAAGCTACCTACTGACTAATACATTTCACCAAAGAGGGAAAAAATACACCAAACTTTAATTGCCAAGCGGCTGAAAATCCTATGTTTCTCTCTCTATTTCAATAGACCGTTTGGTACCCTACTACTTTGAATTCTAATCATTTCTCAAAGTCAGTAATTGAACACCAAGTTCCCATTCACGAGTCAAGAATTTAGTACAAGACTCCCGAGTAATAAAGTTATAATGTAGTAGTAATTACTGTAAATGTATAGAAAATTAGTGCAAAAACAAATTTCCTGCAAAATTTTGTGCTTTCTGCAGTTCAAGTTTTGAGATAAAACTAAAGGAAATGATAACGCCAAAATCATTTTTGTTTGTGCCAAAACTATAGTGCATAAAAGGCTTGTACCTTGCACATGGTACAAGGTTTTTAAGAACTATAATTTTGTCACAAATAAAAACGGTTTTGGCATTAGCACCACCCAAAACTAATCCTAGTAGGAAAGTTGAATTCGAGTCTCTGAACTTTCCAACTAACTAAACAAATAAAAAATAGTAGTAGTTTGTAGGATCATAGTTAAGGGTGGTCAGGTCGTGTCATGTCGTTTTCGCGACGTGTCAACTCATGTTCGTGTCAGAATTCTCTCAACCCTAACTTGATCTAGCCGACCCTAACTCACTAACTTTGTGTCGTGTTATCGTGTCTTTCCATAAATTCTCGTGTCGTGTCGTGTCGTGTCCGATCCTGTGGTCTTAAGAACACTGGTTTTAAGAATGAGGGATTGCCCTTCTCCGACCCTTACTGTCCAACCTCAGAGCGGACAACAATACTCATTGAGCATTGTCGTATGGTGCTCCGGTTAATATATGATTGATTAATGTTAGAGACCCTTTACCTTTTTTTGTAATTTCAACAACAAACTAAAACGTGGCATATGTTGAACTAGAAGAAAAACCCGTGCTATGCACAGGTGATGAAACATTTGTCACAATTCATATAACTACAAAAAAAAAAAAAAAACCGTGCTAGCTGGAGCTCAATAAATATTTATCTCTACCAAAATAAAAAAGAATCAAAGTGCCTACCATAAGAATTTTACTCAAGTAGTCCATGCAATACATGATATTGGATGTTTAAAGTAAAGTGTTTATTCTCTCATCACCAATCATGCAATGCCACGTAGGCTGGCCATGGTGTGGTTGGTGGTGTGGTGGGGTGGTGTGTCCCTATAATTTTCCTTAAACTGAAGTGCTTTTTACATAAATATTTAACTAAAATATAAAATCCTACACCTCATAAATTTACCAAATCACTTAGACATTTTTATAATATCTTATGTAGTGCAATCGATGTACATATGGAATACTTTTTAATTTTTAAATTTTCAAATGTAGTTATTTCGAAGACCAGATAGCCTCGACTTAATTTTGTTGTCCTTTTAGTCGAGATTGGTCATTATAGAATGTCTGAATAGTTTGGAATAGGATCAAGTGATGTACGTAGGTAAGAGTATCTTTAAGTTTTAAGTAATAATTATCAGTTTGGGTCTGTGTTCTCAATTCATACAAAATGAGTTAGGTCAAAGATGATTTATAATGTTCCTAATTTAAACTAAAAAATGAATTAGAAGTGTGATAGTTTACATAAATGAAACAAAAACATAAGAGGTTTCATGCAAAACTACAAAATCCAACAAAATAAACCGATAGGAATAAAAAAAATATAAAAAAAATTGATCAAAAAAGACAAAAGTTCTTTGAAGTGAATCAATCCAAAGATATATTCATTGAACTTAAAGGCAAATTGTGATTGTATAGTGTAAATTTCTCATACTAATTTCAACAATCCAATTTCAATTAAAGATTTTTCCTAGTGATGAGTGACAATCATAAAAAAAGGTATGCAGTGAAAAAAATGAACTCGGTTAGAAAGTCACCAAGATTTAATAACTATTGTGTATTATCAAAGGTCTTGTATATACCCAAAAAATAAAAATGTTCACGTTTTATGGATTTTGGATTGGACGGCTAGGATTGTGTATTACAACACTATAGTGCATACATGCACTACAGGAACCCCTTGTCTTTTTTTAAAGTTGTTCTCCATAGTATGGTTCATCAATCTAACACTCATCGTATTTTCATTAATCAAATTGGTCAACAAAAAAGGAAAATGGCCCACCGTGATAATTAAACAATAATAGTAGATTGACAAAAATCAAAGGCTAAAGCAAATGTCATAAGTTCCACCACATATTAAGGTGAGACACACATAATTGTCTAACACCCCACGTCAAATGTGTGGTGGTAAGGGGGTTTGGGGTATAACATGGCAGTGCCCCAAGGCCATTGAAATTTTCTAGGTTAATTTTGCACTCTTTCAAAAAAAAAAAAAAACTTCTAAGTTGGGACATTATATGCAATTAAGGATTAGATTTAACAAAGACAATAAGACATAGGTTGAACATTTTTATTTATGCTCCAATCTTTTAACCATTTAATTTTAATGATTTTCCACAGATCTCATGAATTTTAACTATGCCATCAAAGTAAGAATAAATCATATCACTAATTATTTTGTGTTGTAAAAGTCTAGATTGATACCAATGACTCGCATAGGTAGCAGTTCTCGATCCCGTAAAAACCTTCAAAAAGAAAAAGAAAAGATTGTAAGAGATCGCATGCATTACAAATTTACAATGCAATTTTAAAAAAAATGAAAGATCATATATAATTCGACAGTTTTTGTTCCTACGCAGAATCCACCCACAAACTCAACCTTTATAGGTTAAAACTTCAAACTGGTAGTTTGGAAACTGGGAGGGAGAAAGTATGGGAAAGGAAAGAAATTCAAAACTTTCATTCATGACATAACTAATGTATTCCTTTTCCTTTTACAATCCATTAATACGGAAATTATAGTACGTAAATAGTTCTAATTGTCAGGCTAGTTGTGATTAGTATTTTATCTTTTCCTTTTATTGTCCATTGATAAGGAAATACAAATAATTCGTCCCTTTATACTTACTGTTTATATTTTTTTTGTTAAATATGATTTTATAAGGCAACAGTATTCCATTGTTCTTTTGAAAAGGGAAAATGCCGTTGGAGAGGGAGGTCTAATTATCAAATATTCACCATACCAAATCAATTGGTGTTGACATATTCAAATTGTTGACATATTCAAATTGACTAATGTTTGATCGACGAATTTCTTCAGTAATCTTAAATTTGATCGGTGAATCCTATATATTAATTTGTCAATATTTCTTTTGTTGAGTATGAAAAAGTGTGTTTATTGTCTGAAGCATATATTGCTTATTTCCATTTTAAAATTTACAATTCTATATTTGTACCAATTATAATACTTTCTTCATCTATTAGGCATAGTTTTCCAAATGATTTTAGCAATCCAGTTGCTAAAATCCTGGTGATTTTAGCAAATGAGTTCAGCAGGTGCTAAAATCATGGTATTTCAAATAAAAAAATTAAGTGTTTCCGTGTATCATTTTTTGAATTTTTTACACCGAATTTAAGTACACGAGGAGTATTTTAATTTGGTGCCAAAAAAATCGAAAAACGAAAAAACATAACCACTTAATTTTGTGATTTGAAATTTTCGTGATTTTAGCAACTCAACTCATTTGCTGGTGCCACGTGTCACATCCACGTTCCTGCCACTTGTCGCAACCGTGACTCTCCTCACGAAAAGTCATTCTGCAATACTATATAAGATAGTTGGTACAATATTTCAAGACCACTAAATAATTTCTTATACTCATCATTTTTTCTCTCTTTTTTCACCTGTTACCCGATAAAAGTACACATATATACATATACATGTATATATATGTATGTGCTGCTACATTGTTCAAAGTTTAAAAAGTATCACATCTTTACTGTAGAAATTCAATTTTCCAAAAAAATTACATTTTTTGACACTTGCTCAGTGAGATCTACTAACCAAGATCCATGTTGAATATGAAATTATATAAAGATTAAAAAAAAAGTTATATGAAGTGGATAATTCACTATGTGAACTATGTGAATCATTGTGATCTATGCACGGTTCACATAGCCCCACCACACACTAAAATAAACAATCTACACAGATAGTTCACATAACCTTATCATAAAGAGTTCACATAGGGTTACACAATTCATATAGACAGTTCACATAACCTTACCACACATTTTCACATAGTCCAACAACACAATTCATATAGCACTATCACACACTAAAATACACAGTTCACATAGCCTTACCATACCTTATGTAGCCCAACCACATAGTTCACATAGCCCCAAACAAAATGATAGAGGAGACAAGATCCGCTAAGATTTTGTATTCTTATTTTGATAATTCTAGAAATAGATCTTGAGTAAGAATTTTCTTTTTAGCTTTAGAAATATCTTCTTCTTTTTTTCTCTGTTTTAGTTTCCTCTTTCGTTAGGATTTTTGGTCTATAAGAAGTAGGATTTTATTTTCAGAATCTTCCTTTAATTAATGCCGCATGTTTTGGCATGATTTTATAACATTTTAGGCAACTAATTCGATTAGGCTTTTATTTTTATTTCCTTTCTTGATTAGAAAGAAATTGTCTTGTTTGATTCTTCCCTAAGTTAGGAATTTGTCTACTTATAAATAGGGTCATAGCCTATGGGCATATTGAATTATTCAATAAATCATCAATAAAATTCTAGAGTTCTCCCTATTTGCCTTGTGTGTAAGGTGTTTATCACACCTCTTGTGGATTTAAGAGTTTGTCTGTTAGAACGATATCTAACCAATTCGTCTACTAAAACGATATCTAGTCTTTTTCTGCTACAACGATGCGTCACAAAATACACAATCATATAGCCTTACTGTACAGAGTCCACATAGGGTTATACAGTTAACAATGACATTTCACTTAGCCTCACTACACACTTCACGTAGCCTAACCACACAGTTCATATAGCCTGGTTATATAGAGTTCACATATGGTTATGCAAATCACATACTCGCTCTATCCTAAAATGTTGCTCTTTCTTTCCTTTTTTGGTTGTCCCAAAACAAAAGGCCAATTTAAAAAGTTACTGTAATAAAGAAAAATGGGTACTTTTTTTCTTTTTTGGTACAATAATGTACTATTCATAAAACGTTGGTACTTTTTTCCTTTTTTGGTACAATTATGTACTATTCATAAAAAGTTGGACTCCCAAAACAGGAGCAACAATTTGGGACGAAGTTAGTAGACATTTTACATGGCCTCACCACACAGTTCACATAGCCCAACAACATAGTTCACATAGCCCAACAACATAGTTCACACAGCCCACCACACTCTAAAATACACAAAAAAAAGAGGGAGAAGAAACTACCTTCTTGTCTTTAATTTTGGCCACCTTAAGCCCAAACTCTGAAAGCAGCTTCTTCTTTTTAATCTTTCTTTTCGATCTGTTCATCCTCCTTTCCAATTTTAATAAGGCTCCATGGATAGAATCCTCCCCTGGATCACTAGCCCCTATTCTACACTTCTTAGCAACCAAATTCAAGTGATCACCCCTAAAACCATTGTTCTCCAAATGAGACGTGGGAACATCACTCACCAGACCATCCTCATTTAAAGCGTGGACATTACTGAGACCATCATCAAGGTTTGCAACATCAACAAGCTCATGTTCATTAGGAATACCAGCATCCAACAAAATGACTCTGGAGTCTCCACCACTGATTTCCAATTGAGCATCCTTAACTTCTAAGTCCACCGAATCATCTTCTCCTGGGTCGTTTTCGACCAAAACCTCCTTGCCAACAACAATATCATTCCCCTTCTTAACCTTAATCGATGTGAAAACACGTTTTTCCCAACAAGTTTCAGCCATGGGATCCACAATTACTTTGACAGGGAATATATCATCATTAATTTTAATATGCACAACCTCGTTAATGCAATCAAGATAATCAGTAAGGATAAACAAACACCCTTTGTCGAAAGCAATGGACTTCTCAGTAAGCTCGTCAATTCTAATAACGTCACCCCAAAGCTTTCCGATATTAATGAAAGTAGAGGAGCACCAATTCACAATTCACATACCCTCATCATACGAAGTTCAAATAGGATTATGTAGTTCACATAGACTCAACATACATAGTTCACAGAATTCACACAATTCACCTAGTTCACAGTTCACATAGTATTCACACTAAAGAAAATTAGTTTTACCTGTACATAACTTCATAATGAATATGAATCTCATTTGATAGATCTTGTTCATTAGATTCTTAAAATTATAAATTTTACTAAAAACGGACATGTACACTAGAAGTTGTGACATTTTAAAGCTTGTAATATAAACAAACAAGAAAATTTGCAAAATAGTAAAAACACTTGAAAATGGACTGAAATAAGTACGGAAAATTTATTTGTCATGGTTGAGATGAGCACAGACAAAAAAGCGGGGTCGACTTCTAAGTTTGTCTATATTCTAAGGATTTGTCAAAAGTGATCCATGGGAAGGGCCTGCTTGATCTTGTCCAGATGGAGAAGACCAAGATGGTTTGCAAATGGTAATGGCCCAAAAGATTGATCCGTTCACTGTTGGGCTTTTAATAACTTGGGCTTAACTAACATAATTCACTCTTACCTCCCCTGAGGTTTCTGAAAAACACACCGATCTCCCCTTAGGTTCCTGAAATGACTCACACCTCCCTTGCTTTACAAACTGATATGATGTGCAGATAGCTCCCTCGCTGTTAAATTTGGCATACTGGTGTTAAATTTGATGAATAGAAAGCCATTATACCCGCAGTATACAAGTATCAAATGCTAAATAAAATAACTAACAAAAAAATAAAAAATGATAAACTTTTTAAAGACCTTTTTTATTGTGCGCCAATTTTTATAGTTGGTCAAAATATGCTACCAAATAAAAATAACGATAAATTTTCTATACGGCAAGAAAAAGAGTAACTTAAAAATAATAAAATCAAAATTTTAAGTTATGCTATTTTTATTTTTGATGTTTAATTTACATTTTTCAAACATGTTCAGTTTTTAATTCAACCCAACTTTTGATTCTCGTCAAAACAAATAGAAAACTAATCTTTGTTTGAATTTGTAAAAATTACTTTACAAGGTGGAGAAACCCAAAGTTCTTACTTTTTCTCCTTAATTTTTTATTAACCAAAAAAAAAGTAAAAATTTGAACAATAACTATAACAAGTTCACTAAGAGCATCTTCGACAGACACTCCATATGAGCCCTGTTAGGCAAAATTACTAGTCAAACACATTTTTTACACCTTGGCTCTTCAAATGACTAGGCATTTTGCCTTGGGCTCAAATTGCTGGTTACTACAAGCTAGTCTCCAATGGCTAGGCAAATTTATTAATCTAATGAAAAAATTGATGCCACATCATTAGCCACCCCATTAATAATATGTAAATATTTCTACTTTTACCTTTGACTAGGCAAAAAAGCCAGTTAGAGCATACCCGACAATCTCTCTAAATAGGCTCTCTACTCTATTTTAGCAAGCTAAAACCCGCTACAGCAGCCTCCCTAAACTACATCCATGAATAGTGCCTCCTCAAATAAAATCTCATTTGTTGATGCACTTTTCACTCCTCATACCTTGTTTTAATGTTCTCTCTCTCTCTCTCTCTCTCTCTCTCTCTTTCTCTCACTATATAATAGATATATGCATTGTTCATGAACTTTGTTGGGGATGCTCTTATGTTGGAACACACCCCCATAAAAGTAACTAGGCTAAATAATAGTTGTACTTTTTTATGTACTTGAGTAGTCAAAATGCCTATGTACTTTGAGTAGTTAAAATCCCCTTTTCTACATACTTTTTAGAATTTTTTTTTTTTTTTACCCATTAGTGCAATGTAAAACACTTGGTCTAATTTATCATTTTTCTTTCGTAGTTCATCATTTGATAATTGATACTATCCGCCATAAGACTTAGTTCTTAATGATATTGTGGGCAACCGTCCCGGGAGCTTCTTCAAGATCCGGAGTCACCACCCGGGTTTGAGATATGTCACCCGAGCAACCATTAAAATGACTTCCATACCTTATTTTAGAAAATGATTTTGTTACCAGTCCGTGATAATAACAATTTCTTAAGTTCGGGAGTTAGGTCACAAGAGGAGAAGGGTTTTATGGCACATCTCTCGCCTGACGCGAGGATCGGTCTCTACTTGGTATTTGTGGGATCTCAAAAATACCTTATTTCCAAACTTTATTCACATAAAGGGGATGGGAACAATAAATTGGGATTAAAACAGTAAACGTCAAGTCAAGTGTAGGCTTGTGCTCGGTGTCATGAAGTGACAATTTATGATTATGTAAGCGAGAAATGGTATAAACTATGGTATAAACTAACCAAATACTTAACAAAAACGATTCTGCCTATTGTCAATTGATAGACTTGAGCGCTCGGCAATGGACTTGAGCGCTCAAGAACTAGTCTTGAGCGCTCTGGTCATGCTTCTTAGCAGCTCCTAAACTATTGGTTCTAAGTTCTAGAAAGAGACCAGCACGCATTTAAAGCGGTATACTGAAAACAGTAAGCTAAACTGATGAGAGGCACTGGAAAATACAACTATGTGCCATGCTCAATTCTTGAGCACTCAAGAACTGGTCCTGAGAGCCCAAATCTATGCTCTTCAACAGTTTGAAATGAGTTCCTTTTAATGCTTCTGGGATGGCCTGAGTACCTTTGTAAATTATTTTTTTGCCTTTGAAGGAGAAGCTGAAAGTTTTTCAAAATATCCTTAAGAATTGATCAGGACATTTATAAATTACTACTAATGAACAGCAAGTAGTAATTAACAAAAAAAGTAAAATATTTTGGGCTTATCAGATGAGAAGAAACCAGAGAGCTCAACAAGACAGAGTCGAGCGCTCAGAAAGCTTTCTTGGGCGCTTAAGAACTTGTCTTTAGCGCTCAGGAGAGTTTCTGCGTTTAGAGGTTTTGAACCTCATTTTTGTTTACAACAAAGGCCGACTGAGCTCACAACCACTATAAGGAACAGGTATGAACCCAGTGGCTCCCCTCAGTTTGACCAAACAATAACCTTAAAAGGATTTCTACCTTTTGAAAGCTTTGAAACAACGCTCTTGTGTGAGACTTTTGAAAAACAATGTCGTAGACTGGGGGTTTGAGTGGTTAAAGGACTAGGTTTTAGAGTGTATGAAATAGTTTAGAATATGTGGAGCTTGTGAGTAATTTTTGGAGTATTTCTGAGATGTTTGTAAGGTTTTGTTTTCTAAAACCTTAAGAGTATATGGCTAATGAGAGAGGTGAAGTATGTGAGCAGTAGAGAAGTCTGGGATATAGGATAGCAGACGTCAGGTCGTGTATAATGGCTGTGATGGAGGTATATATAGAGGGAGGTGAGTGGAGGGTCTATGATGGGGTCAAAGGTTAGGGGAAGGGAAGAAAATCATCATGGTTGCGTGTCCAGGGGAAGGGAGGAGCCTCTGCGTCGTCGGCCGACGCAGAGAATCCACTCGATGGCCGGTTAAAGATGCTCTGAAAAGTTCTGACGCGCAGTCAACCTGAGCGCTCATGTCATACTGGTTTTGAGGGCTTGACCAGTCTTTTCTAAGCGCTTGGAAGAGTTCTGAGCCGCTGGGGTGGGTAAATAAAGGCAAGTGAGTAATTTGCATAATCAGCGGGGAAGTCAGCGCATTCGCCATAATACCAGGGGAGGTCAACTTAATTTACCCTATATTTTTTCGATCGAGTTGGAACTTGGAAGTGCATGTGGCTAGTTTCACTGTTACTGTACTTGTTTATTACCCTTGTTTGGTAGGTCTCTTGGACCTTGGGATAGGATTATCATGATGCGGGGCTATCAACATTTTGTTTGGTTGCACCCAAAAAAGAGAGGATTACCAATGGCAAGAGAATTCAGAGGTGGTGAGCTCTCTCAGTTTTTTCACGAAAATCATTTCATAGTTGCTTGATGAAAATGCTGGGTGTTCTTACCTTACATGAGAGTATGTTTTGAATTTAAGTTCCTTTTGTTGCGTGTGAGTCTTGGAATTCTAGATTTGGTGGGAGGCCAAATCATACATGTTTTGATGTAAATTTTATTGATTTATCTGTAAATACTAAAGTGAAGTGTAACCCGATTTATTTGCATATAGGTTGGTTGGTTCTTCTATACGTATAGATTCTTTTGTGTAAAGCTTGCGCATTTACTTATTTGTACATAGGACTAGGGTTTTTTTGCACTTCGCATACAGCATTCGATCATGCCAAAAGGACGATCAGAGATCACATGTGCACAAAACGATTATCTAGAACCCCACCATTCGAAAATAGGTGAAGTGGACACAACACGACACAACAAATACTAATTTTTAATGTAAAAAAAAAAATTACATGTTAATGATGAATTTTCTAATTATATGTTATACACTTTTTAATAAGTCAATAGAAATATTTTGCGACACAACACGACACGGCACGGTGCACTGCCCAAGGCACGACACAACAAATACTAATTTTTAATGTAACAAAAAAAAAATTACATGTTAATGATGAATTTTCTAATTATATGTTATACACTTTTTAATAAGTCAATAGAAATATTTTGCAAATCTCAATACGCCGAAACTCGGCTAGATTATACAAAAAAAAAATGTGAATTATATATGATATCATTATTAACAAGTCAATATAGCTATAGTTATTCGATATACAAATTTTTTCGACGAAAATTGGCTAATTATACAAAAAAAAAATTGACAAAACTCGGAGATGTGCCGGCATGAGCACGGCACGGCACGACACGATTACAAAATGGTACGGCACGACGCAGCACGATTAAGTAAACGGGACGGCACGACACGGCACAATTTAGTAAATAAGCCGGCACGGCACAAAACACGATTGACAGGAAATTAAATGGGCTCTGCCCGATACGGCACGGCCCGTTTGACACCTTGAAGGTGGATCCGGGGGCCTGTTGTCCGTGGGGGTCGGCAGGCCCTGCCAACCCCATCCGCGCTGTCCATTTCGCACATCAACGGCTCGGATTGCATCAAACAATGGACGGCTCGGATACACTTTGGAGAGGTGAGATTTGGACCGTTGATGCGCGAAATGAACGGCGCGGATGGAGTTGGCAGGCCCTACCGACCCCAAGGGGCAGCAGAGCCCCCCAATCCCTTGAAGGTTGCTTTCACTTTTGCCAACAAGATATTAAAATTGGTGTACACCATTTGGTGTACCCATAGCTTTTCCGATTAAAAACCAGGTACCCAGCTGCCAAGCACCAAACAAATCACCCTACCCTAATTGCAATACCTAAATGTCCGGCCTATCTTTTGATGCCCTTCTTTCTTTCTTTCTTTCTTCCTAGGTTAATGATTAGTCAACTATTGAGGGCCAGTGTCAACTATTGAGGGCCAGCTTTGTCACTTTCGTTGAAGTTTCCACTTAATGGAGACAGCCATAGTGTACAAAAAGGAAGATAGAATCCTGTCCCTCTATTTTTGTCTCCCGTCCTTCTGCCCTTAAATTTTAATGACATGGAAATCACCTTCATACCCATCCTCTGTCTTATACCACTTTCTTGTTCACATTGCCAAATCTAAAGCAAAACGGAGAGAGAGTGAATGAATCGTTCTTTTCCAACAGTTCTACAACTATATGAGCAGGTTCCACGAACCCGGTAAGTGTCCACGTCTATGTAGCACGGACACTTCGTCGGAGGACACGGACCAGTGTCGGACACTTTTCGGACACCGTGTGTCCGCCACTCAAACACGAAGTGCCCTATTTTTTTTTTAAACTTTTTTTGGTTTGGACACTCCTAGGACACAATAGAAAATGCTCCAGACACTCGTGGGACATGGCAGGGGTGTTAAATTAAATAGAAAATTCTTGTTAAAGCTTAAAAGGTCTTTCGGGTAGTAATAATGTCAAAACTATTTTTTGTTGTGCCAAAACTCCAATGCATAAAAGGCATGTACATTGCACATAAGTACAAGCATTTTATGCATTGGAGTTTTGGCACACTCAAAAACAGTTTTGGCTTTAACATTTGCCCTTTCTTTTTTGTGTGACATATTATGGCTTATTGTTTATTTTGCTCAGTCATATGGTGGCTTATTGATTGTAGTCTGTAGAGATACATAGATGATGAAACACCTTTCGCTAGAATACTTGCGTGAATGGTGTAATAATAAGTAAGATTTAAGGTGTATATGGCTTCAGCTACTTAAATTATAGCTTTTCTTACTCACATAATTGAAAACATAAGTATTTTTTAGATTGTCCTCAACTTGTCGTGTCCTCTAATTTTTGAAATTTGCAAGTCCGTTTGGTCTTGCATGTCCGTGTCATTCTTACATATAGATCCTCATAAATGTGTATAAGGTAATTGGAGAATTTTTCTTCTCTCTTTACTCAAGACATTCAAGTGTATTAGAACGCTGCTGCTGTGCGGCCTTGCTTCAAGTGCAGAAATAACAAAGAATAGCATCCTTGTTTTGGTTTGTCAAGGGAGATGGAGTGGGTTATTACGCATAGGACTGGTGATTCCCTTTCTTATCGCACCAATAAAATTTCTTTGTCAACTGCAACATATTGGGTCTGGCGTGAGAACAATAACAGGATATTTTCAAGGAAAGGCAACTCCTGCTTCTATGCTGGGAGATAAGATCATTGACGAAGTTAGAGCATGTCTTTGCTCTTGGCGTGGTGTCAAGTCCACGGATGAGAATAGTCTATTGGTAAAATTTTGGCGCTTAAGTCCTAGGATTTTTAGGCCATAAGTGTGGTAGTGTTTGTCTTTAAGCCTAGGCATGTTATGGTTGCCTGTTGTGGGCTAGTTGGTTTGCATCCTGTTGCTTGTTTCTTTTCTCAGGGCAGTCTATTGGGATGTAAAAAATTTCTCTGATGTTGAGGTTGTTTGTTCTATAAAATTATAAAATGGTTCTTACCCCAAAAAAAAAAACATAGAATAGTAGTGAAACCAAAAGATAGTGTCAGCCGGAAACCGTAAATATGAGATAACTACTACTGGGATTTCTTCATTAATATTTTTCACAATCTTCAACTACTACAATCCAAGATACAAAATGTTACAACCAGTTGAGGATCCACTAACTAGTCTGCACTGTAGGTTTGGCCTACTACTCCAAATGGACATATGAATTAGGAAAGAGTAAAAGTACTGCATACCTCATTTCCTTGATCGGAGGAATGTTCACAGGAACGAGGAGAAAGCTTCCCATCCTTCACGCTTATCCTGGGCTTGGTACCTGCCCCTGCTTCCTGTAACATTTTCACCACCCTTCTCATGGAAGGCCGGTTAATGGGAAGCGAACTAACGCAAAGGAGGCCGATATCAAGAACGTCACAAATTTGTTCCTTTGAAGCAGAATCCAGTGTCGAATCGAGCACATGGTCGATGCCTTTCTGGTTCAAGCTACTGCAGACCCATGTAACTAGGTCTTTCTCCCCAAACTCTGGATCAACGGGTCTTTTACCAGTGACTAGCTCTAGAATGACCACACCGAAGCTGTAGATGTCACTCTTTTCATCAACCCGAAGAGTGTATCCATATTCTGCCATAGGTTTAAGATCCAACACAGCAGCTTCCATTAAAACTTAGCAACATGATGGACAAATAATCAGATTGTTTCAAAAGTATATAGAATCTTTAACAGAGAACTCAAGTTACAGTAAGAGCAGATTTCAAATTTAAGCTAAGGAGATGGAATTAGACAATTCGAATCAAGATGTTCTGCTGTCTAAATAATGAAATTATGTAGCTCAACATTGCCTCAGTAGTCAGTATAAAGCCACAGGAAAACATAGAACACTGTATGGGAATTGTTCAATTCGTACACGCTTGACAAAAATGGCAGACAAAAATGGCAGACAAAAACGATTTGTCTAGTCAATGAAAAATATACTGATTAAGCATACCAGAAAACAAAGCAAATTGAGTGTTACAACATAACAAATTAACAATATAAATGGGAGATTCATGATTCAGCTCTGCTAGTAATAATTGATATGGAACGGAAACAGGTGATTATGTAACAGACTTGTCATACCTGGTGCAATGTAACCACGAGAGCCAGCAATAACAGACATGGATTCAGCGCCCTTGTTCAGTGTTTTGACAATTTTAGCAACACCAAAATCAGAAATTCTAGCACCAAAATCTACATCCAACAAAATATTGTTCGATTTGACATCCCTATGGAAAATGGGAGGAACACAGTCATGATGCAAGTAAGAAAGACCCTCGGCAGCATCCATAGCTATCCTCAATCTTGTAGGCCAATCCAGCAAGTCCCTTTTGCTACTGTGTAGCAAATCCCCCAAGCTCCCATTTGGCATGTATTCGTAAACCAAAATCTTGCTTTCACCAGTGTTACAACAACACCATAATCTAACAATATTCTTGTGCCTAATTTTACCCAAAGTCTCAACTTCCACCTCAAATGCATCTTTTTCTAAATCAGAATTGCTAAACCTTTCGCCATCTTTTCTTGACCTGTTAAACAGCTTCTTCACTGCTACAAACTCGCCATTACTAAGCATAGCCTTATAGACTTTCCCTGAAGCTCCACTGCCGATAACATTATCTTCATCGATGCAATCGAGGATTTCATATTCGCTGAAACCAAGTTTATGAAATGATCTCCACTTCACCATCGAAATTTCATTCTTCGTTTTCGTGAAATTCCAGAACTTCCAGACAAACCAAGCAACCCCAACAACAAAAACAATGCCAGCTAGTACAAAGATAGACCTAAGTATCCACTCATAACCTCGAACATTGGTTTTCCGAGTACAATGATTAGACAGATAACCACACAAGTCTGGATTACCCAAAAAGCTATCCTTGTACAAATCCTTATCATAAAGGGCAGGAATTTCACCCGAGAGACTATTATATGACAGATTCAGCTCAATGAGCTTCAAATTCTCCAACGCAAGTGGGATTTGCCCGGAAAACTGATTCTCCGAAAGATCAAGGTAATTCAAAACAGGCAAACTCCCAATAGCACCTGGGATCTCACCACTTAAGCTATTATTAGCCAAATTAAGCTCATTGAGCTGCTTCAATGAGTCAATTCCCACTGGAAACTCCCCAGACAACCCATTATTACTGAGATCAAGCCTCCCTAACTGTCCTAAGCTCACAATTGTCGATGGAATTTCCCCAGAAAGCTCATTATTACTACCAGAAAATTGGACTAAATTGCCTAAAGATCCAATTTCTTTAGGAATAGACCCCGAAAATCGATTTTTTGAAATGAAAAGGACTGTCAGATTTGATGCACCAGATACCATAGGAGAAATGTTACCGGAAAACAAATTATCACCTATATCAAGCAAATCCGCGAAAGGTAAACCCCAAAACTGCGCCGGCACTTCACCAGTGAACCGGTTACCGCGTAACCGAACCCGGTTCAGAGTAGTACAGTTTCCAAGATTGACTGGAATTGTACCAGAAAACAAGTTGTATATCAATATTAGCTGTGACAATGACCCCTTCTCGCATAAACCCGATGGAATGGGACCAGAAAATTGGTTATCAGAAACGTCTATGGTTTGTAATGGAGAGTTCTTGCCGAGTTCACTCGGTAACGACCCATGAAGCTTATTGTTGAATACTTTGAGCTCGTACAAGTTTGCTGACAACGCTATGGTGTCTGGTAACAAACCCTCTAGTTTGTTACCACACAGGTTTAATGATTCGAGTGGCAACCCGCATAACTCGTCAGGAATTGGCCCAGTTAACCCGTTATAACACGTGTCAAATCGCCGGAGTGAGGTCAGGTTCGACCACCCAGTCGCCGGTAACTCGCCGGCAAACGAGTTGTTGAAAAGCTCGATTTGAACTACGCTCTTAAGCTCAAAAATCATACTCGGTATCGACCCAGTAAGCATGTTATCCGACACGTCGAGATTAACGAGTCGACTCAGTTTCCTCAATCCATCCGGAATCGAACCGATAAGGTTACAGTGACTCAACCAAAGATTCTGTAAACCGGTCAAGTTTCCAAGTTCAGAAACTAGTCGACTCGGCGTAAACGGGTTGTAGGCGAGTGAGAGCGTCTTTAAACTCGTTACATTACCGAGAAAAGCAGGGATCGTGCCATTGAGAAGGTTGTTGACCAAACTGAGAGTCTCCAGTCGCCGGAAAAGTCCGAAACTCACCGGAATATCTCCAGTAAAGCTGTTGGCCTCAAGAATCAGGGTTTTCAAATTGGGAATTTCAGCGAGAGTGTAAGGAATGGGGCCGTTAAGGAAGTTCTGGCCCAAATTGAGGAAGGTGAGGTTTTGACAGGCGGAGATGGAGAGGGGGAGGGAGGAGTTGAGGTTGTTTTCGTAGAGAGAGAGGGAGGAGAGAGAGGGGAGGCGGCAGAGGGAGGCCGGAAATGGGCCGGACAGGTCGAGGTTGGAGAGGTCGACTGAATTGACGGAGTGGGTTGATGGGTGGCAGGTGATTCCGGTCCAGTTGCATGGGGTGGTGTCGTCGGAGTTGTCGTTCCAGTCGGAGAGGAAGTTGTTTGGGTCGGAGAGAGTGAGTTTGATTTGGTGGAGGTAGAGGCCTTCTTGGTTTAGAGAGAGAGTAAGGGGTTGGAGAGAGAGGAAGAGTGGAAGAAGAAGCAGTAGTGGAATTGTACTCTTCATTTTCAGCATCGTCAATTAGTAATTGGATGTATGTCCATGTGTATGTATAGGTAGAGAGAGAGAGGGGGAGGGAAACGTGAGGAAGCTGGAGCGAGAGAAATGTGTGCGTTGTGTTCTGCTGCATAAACAGAAGGGGAGGAGGAGGGGGGAATGAATGGATTCTTCTTCTGTTGAAGAGGCGGGGCCCACTGCACTAAAAAGAAAAAAGAAGTGGGGCCTCTAAATGAAGCAGAGAGTGGGGCCTCTAAATGAAGATGGGAAAATTATTCCATGGGGCATCCCCACGTGGGAAGGTGTGCAGGTGTGCGCTCTCTAGTGTGCGGCATCAGAGCCATCGGATGTATTTTTAACAGCTCGGATTTTATCTTGGCACTTTGTAGATTTGAGCTGTCCACTGCTGAGGTTAAATCTGAGTCGTTGATTGCGGAGATCAGCGGTCCTGATTCGCACACTAGTACCCTGGGTCTCAACGTGACACATTTTTGTGGGGTTTTAATACTAAGGGTGAGTTTCCCAAACGATGTGATAAAATCTCTGTTTTTTTCATCAAAATTTTGAGATTTTATCAAATCTTGATAAAAATCTTTTGGGAAACTAGGCCTAAACTTTTAAATTATACGAAAATGTGTAGTGAAAAAGGATGTTCAGTTTATATGTGGCAATGGCCCGAGAGGCAGAAACAATGAAATACTTAGCGGTGTTTCTGCAAAAACAATCCAAATGGATTATTATTTTTTCTTTATTCACAAAAATTTGCGTTTGTTGGTTTTGCGTCGTTTTTGTAGATTATTGGTTTGTCTCGACGAGAGTAATCTAAAGAATACAAAACAAAAATAATAAAATAATTCACAAAAATTTAGATTATTTTTACCTTTAGTGAACTTTTAAAAAACTTTGGTAATAATTTTTGACTTTTTACCTTTCATCGAGATAAACTAATAATTCAAAAAAAAAAAACGATTCAAAACTAACAAAAAAAAAACTTTTGAATAAACGCAATTTTTTCCAAAACACCCCTTGTGGATATGGATGGGGAATGAACCGAAAAAATAAAGGGACGGTGGGATGATAATAATGGAAGAATGGGACATTGGTGGAGTGGGCAATAATGGAGCCATTGGGGGGAATTCAAAATTTGGTAAAGTGGAGTCAAAGGGAGGTTTTCGATGAGAAAAGGATTTATAACTTCATCTTTGGAAAATGAAAGGAATTGATGACAGTTGACAGTGAAACTTAGGGAATTGATTAATCATGGAGTAAATTTTTGGGAAATTACGTACTAAACATTCGTATCCTCGTTTGCTTAAATTAATTTTTTTTTCTAAATACATTCTGTGCTATTAAATCTTAGTGATTTTTTGGTTTAAATTTTTTAGATCAATGATTTGTTTTCGACAAAAGGAATTAAAAAAAAAAGTATACAAAGATGGATGGAAATTGAAAAAACATTAGATTAGAGTTAGGAGTAGTAAAAAGATCTAGAGGTGCTGCGTAGCGTGCTGGGCGGGGGCCTACATAGAGCTCGTCAATTACTATAAGTGTACCAAAAATCAACTTGATTGAATATTGTTAGGTGTCTTATTAGAACATTATTATCCTGAAATGCATGATTCCGAATGGATCCGAAATACTAGATCAAAATCACTGCAACAAGTCATATGTTTTATGATGAAGCATTTATTGATATTCGATCGAACAGAATTTTGGTGCACATGTAGAACTCGACGAGCTCTACACAATGAACTTCTTCGATCATCGACACGACACCGCCATGGCAGCGCCATGCCTGCACAACATGCTGCACATAGAGGTGTCAAACGGGTCGGTCTGGCACGGGCACGACACATTTAAATGTGGCATGAGCACGGTTTTAGATGGGCACAATACGGAACTGGGTTGGGCACGACACAATCTAGGCGGGCACGACACAGTCTAGGCGGGCACGGCAAGGAAGTAGGCTAGACACGGCACATCATAGGGCACGACACAACAAATACTAATTTTTAATGTAACAAAAAAATTAATTTTTAATGATGAAATTTCTAATTATGTGGTATTCACTTTTTAATAAGTCAATACAAATAATTTGCGAATCTCAGTACGCTGAAACTCGGCCAGAGTATACAAAAAATTGTAAATTACTAGGGATAAAACCTTTGAACATGTGCGTGGTAAGGAGGCAATCCTATATATAAAGTGCAGCAGCCCATTCAGTGTTGTCGCCGGAAGTTATCAACTCGACGTCCTCTTTTCTTCCATTTCACTTTTGTGCACCTCAATGCCTACAACAAAAGAGGTATATAAGGGGATGATACCATTAGAAGAAATCACACTCATTGTTGAAATTCCTATTTTGCTACCAATTAATTAAAGCAAATAAATAAGAATTGAAGAAAAACGATGAACACAAAGATATACGTGGAAAAACCCTAAATGGGAAAAAACCACGGGAAGGAATCAAACACTATAAAAGTCATTGTGCGGTTACAAAACGACCTTACTCACAATCAAGACTCCTCGCAATTGACCTAAGATCGATTGTCGACTCCTCGTTCACCACACCCAGTATTTGATTGCCGCCGCCTCGAATCCTCGAGCCTTCCAAATGTTCTTCCGGAAATTCACCGGAAAATTGAACTTGATCGAAGATGTAGAAACCTCTTGAAGCTTTGATTAACAATCCATGAACAAAGTGCTTCAAGATACACAATCAACCCTCTTGGTGTTATTGTATTAAAGAACCAGCAGAAGCATCGTTTTCTTTTTCTTTTCTTAGCCGACTCAGTGCATACCCTAGATCCAAAACCGTAATAGATTTATAGAGTTGTTATTCCGATCAATCGGATTGCAAACCGATTGATCGGATCATTATAGATCTGATGCCCGAGTAAAAAACCCGATCAATCCCTTTATTAATCGCTATGCTCTGAAACTTGTTTCATACCACGCCCGAGTAAGAACCCGATCAATCCCTTTATTAATCGCTATGCTCTGAAATTTGTTTCATACCACGGTCCACGGCTGTGCTTAAAATCAGAGTTACTCGATGGAGAAGCCGATTGATCGCATGATTGATCTTCCCGTTCCGAATGCCGTCAACCGACTAAAAACACTAACACTCAAATTACATTACAAAAATGATTCCTTCCACTCTAGTCCTATACAGACTTCTACTTAAAAAATTACAACTCGATAAAAATATGTGTTTTGTCATATGGAATTGCCAAAACCAAAACGACTCCGGAATTTGGTCCTTACAATTGTCTTCTCCATGAGTGATTTCAAAAGACCGAGCTAGAAACATGTTTGAAGATTATGAATTCTCAAGCAGTGAATGTTCTAGACTACTCTTAATTTCAGAAGAAAAAGAAAAAAGAAAATAGCAGCTGCACCTCACAGCACATTGGGTGCATTCCTATTGACTATATACCAGAGGAGGTCTAGAAGACTATAGTTTCCATTTTTCAGAATCAAGGAAAGAAAGACTTGGCAACGCAATAATTCAACAGTGGAAGTCAATCACTCGCCTAAACAAAAAGAATATCTCTATCGGCATGCCTGAGGAGGGTCTTTACTTTTATTCTGAGCTACTTTGGCTTAAAAGCCAAAAACTGGATTATTAAATTATTCGTTGTCTTTATTCAATTTTTTTTTGCATTTGTTAGTTTTGCGTCAAGATTTTGTGGTTTCTAGATTCCTCTCGTCGAGACGAATCCAAAGAGTATAAAATTGTGGTCAAAAGTAATAGTTTTTTGTATAAAACCGAAAATAAACTAGTTTATTGGTTTAATTTTGGCTTTATTCAAAAAAATTTGAGTTTTGACCATAATTTTTTATTTGTTAGATTCGTCTCGTCGAGAGAAATTCAGAAACCACAAAATCTTGACGCAAAACTAACAAATGCAAATATTTTTTGAATAAAGACAACAAATAATCCAATAATCCAGTTTTTGGCTTTTAAGTCAAAGTAGCTCTCTCTATCGACATGCCTTAGGAGGGTCTATACCTTTTTTAAGATTAAAAAAACGGTTGATTTATATTTTCCCTGAAAAAAAACATTTCTCATTTCTCTCTTTACTTCCCTGCCCAAAAAACAAAAATAACAGACAAAAGTGAAATGGAAGAAACGAACAGAATTTTGATAACAGACAAAAGTGAAATGGGAGAAACGAACAGACAACACGCTGCGCATAGAGGTGTCAAACGGGTTGGTCTAGCACGGGCACGACATGTTTAAATGTGGCATAAGCACGGTTTTAGATGGACACGGCACGGTCTAGACGGGAATGGCAAGGAAGTGGGTTAGACACGGCACAGCACAGGGAACGGCCCAAGGCACGACACAACAAATACTAATTTTTAATGTAACAAAAAAATTAATTTTAATGATGAAATTTCTAATTTTGTGGTATACACTTTTTAATAAGTCAATACAAATATTTTGCAAATCTCAGTACGCTGAAACTCGGCTAGATTATACATAAAATTGTGAATTATATGTTATATACTTTTTAATAAGTCAATATAGCTATAGTTATTAGATATAAGTGTAATAAGTCAACATAGCTATAGTTATTAGATATACAAAAAAAAAAATCGACAAAAATTGTCTAGGTTATACAAAAAAAATTGCCGAAACTCAGAGATGTGTTGACATGGGCACGGCACGGCATGACATGATTACAAAATGGCACGCCACGACGCAACATGATTAAGTAAAGGGGTCGGCACAGCACGACATTAAGAAACAGCACGACACGGTTTAGTAAACAAGCTCGCACAGCACGGCACGAAGCACGGTTGACACGAAATTAAATGGGTCATGCCGGCAAGGCACGACCTGTTTGACACCTCTAACTGCACAGTACGCGGTTGCACAGTATGCGATTGTGCAACACTCACTCCGGGTTCCATCATGATGTAGCATTTCAGTTCAAAAAAAATCATGATGTAGCATTTTAGTGCATTTAAAAATGTAAGATGTGTAAAAGTGCATTCCAAATTTATTCTCTCGTCCCATTCTAAAAGTTGCATCAAAAGTCTTTGCAGTCAACAAGAAAGGGAAAAGAGATGACATTAGTAAGTGGTAACACTGGTAATTTGTGAGAATTTATTAGTACCGGCTAGGACTTTGAACGAATAAAGGGACAGGTTTGAAAGGCACAATAATATGTTAGGTTTTTGTTAATGTATGCCCTAAGGCATATGTTAATACTCAATAAATGAGTTCAACTAACCCCACTTACATAGGAAATAAAAATACTAGTTGTCATATTAGATGAAGCAAAATTTTTATGTACATTTTGACTTAAATACCCTTTTACTTCCTCCTCCCTTCATTTCCATTTTCCCTTGTCTTTTTTCCGTCGCACATTTCCTAGCTATTTTTTACTCATTTTCTCTAATATTAGATTAGTTGATGGGTTAGTCTACATTTTGATTTTTTTTTTCCTAATTAATCTTCATGTTGATGCTATTTTTTACTCATTTTCTCTAATATTAGATTAGTTAATGGGTTAGTCTACGTTTTGATTTTTTTTTCCTAATTAATCTTCATGTTGATGTTGTCCATCATTGGAGAGTCCTTTTTTTAGTTGACCAAGCATGAATGTGAACGGGACCAAATATCTAGCTAAAAGGGATGGTAACCATTAGGCTTTTTAAAATTCAAAATTAACCATAACCGCGGTTAAAAAATAGGTTAAAAATCGGTCGGTTTGCTTTGGTTAACCAACGATTCGGACGAGATTGACATCCTTACCGACTAGCAAACTTATGTATGTTTATTAAGCAGCCATCAAACTAGATAAAAATAAAAATGAGCAGCCACCAAAGACAATTTCGACGAACCAAATTACATATGTTTGGTGGCTCGTTCACGACAACTCGAGGAAATCAACCTGCCAAGTGGTGCAAGAAATTTCTTAATTTTTTTTTTTACTTTTATATGAATTTTGACAAATGGCAATATGAATTTTGACAAATGGCACAGAGAGGGAATGAATCAAAGACAAATCTCAGGTGAGTTGAGTTTCTTAAATGCTAAACACACAATGTTAAAGCATGGGTATTTTTGTCTAGTAACTAAAAGTTAATCTATTTAAATGTGCATAACTAATGACAGGACAGAGGGGGGTGCTGTGCGACACTCGACGCGGCTGCCCCGGTGTCGGTCCGACGATCGGAGATGTCCATCGCGTAGAACACGTCGAGTGCTACAAGTGTACCAAAAATTAACTCAATCGGATATCGTTAAGTGTATCGTCGGATCACAAATATCTTGAAAAACATGGATTCAATAGTTTTCATCTTGTGTTTCCAGTCATTTGTGTTCCATTTTTTTTCAAGTTATATGTGTTCCGTTCACGCACTTAATGATATCCGATCGAGTTGATTTTTGGTACACATGTAATACTCAACGTGCTCTACGCGATGGACGTCTCCGATCATCAAACCGACAACGGCGTGGCCGTGCCGAACGCCGCAACAGCACGCTGCGCAGCACCGCCCCTAATGACACTAATTCTAGTCTTACGTTCCCCGTAAAAATGGAGCCAAATGAGGGAGTTATTACATTCTTAACATATGCCTTAGGGGCATACATTAACAAAACCCTAATATGTTTCGTCTTCCACATTATATGTGATCATGATATTATGAGTGATACTATTATATTAGGTGTTGAGAATATTAATAATAAAATTACTCTTCTCTCTAAAAGTTTAAGTTTTAAGGGTTGTGTTCGTTTCCCAGTTTTAATTTAGTTTTAGTTTTGATGATATCATCATAATTTCTTTTAGGCGAGTGAAAGCGTCTTTAAACTCATTACAAAGTTTAATTGTTGAAAATATTTCCTTTTATTTGAGATTCCAATTGACTCATAAAATTGAAGTATCATATAATTAAGTTATTTTAAGGTAAAGAACCACCATATTTAACAAGGAAATTTTGGAGTATAAATTGATAGTTGAATTTGGAAAGGAGCTAGGTATTATTATGCTAATTCTTAGCGAAGAAGAGAATATAATTATTATTCAAACTTACACACGCTGGAATATATGTTCAAGGCGGATAAAGAAGCATTGAGACAGTAATAAGAGTAGTCCTTAGAGGCTTATTGTAATGTTAAATTGATTAATCATTAAATTAAATTTTTGGGAAATTACGTACTTAACATTCCACGTTTGCTTAAATTAAATTTTTTTACAGTCTGTGACTCTTAGTGATTTTTTGGTTTAAAATTTTCGGTGATTTTTTTAGATCAATCATGCGTTTTAGCGAGAGGAATTAAAATATATATATATAAAGAGGAACCTGACATTGTTACATAACCAGGAACAAGGAATGTGCAGCCCCTATCATTACAAGTTTCCTTCCCAAAAAAATATATATATATGTGACACCAGGATTTAAAAGTCTCACGTTTGAATAGAAATTGTAAATTTTTTAGATTAGAGTCATGAGACGGTAGTAAAGAACTAGGGCAGTAAAGAACTAGTAAAAGGGCCCTTTTAAGCCCCCAAAAAATAGAAAGGGAAAAAACTAGGGCTCCGTTCGTTTGCTTGTTTTGGACAATAATTCTGGAATTTTCTCAAAAACATAGCTTTCAACTTTTCTCAAAATTCATGTTCGCTTCGCTATTTTGAAAAATATTTACAAAATGAATTTCAAAATTTCTGTTCGTTTTGATTAATTTTCAAATGCCTGAGACTACAAATATTTGAGGGTTTGGAATTTTTTTTTTTTTTAAGTTAGCTTATAGTTCCACACTTGCAGTTGTTAGCCGCGATGTTAAATTTTTCTACAAATTTTCTAATCTTTTTATTTTTTTTCACCAATAGTCGGAATAATTTTCAATCAATTACTCTGTATGATATGATTGTCATGGATAGTAAAAAATACGCCTAACCAATTAAATTTGAATAACTTTTTTAGTTATATCTAAGCGATGCTTCAAACTCTAGCCAAAAACTGACTGCACTTACTATATCTTTCACTACGCCAAATTTTAGCATTTGCGGCATTAGAAAACCGCCAGTAAAAGTCCCAAAATCACCGGTAATAGTATTAACGGCGGTAATTACATGAAAATCCTACCGCCGTCAATATGGCTGTCGGGAATACATAAACGGCGGTAATTTACCGCCGGTACTAATACCATACTTTGACCGACGGTTTTATGACCGCCAGTAAAAGTTTTTTCCGGAAAAAAAAAGTTTGTCCTAAGTTTCAAACCCACGACCTTTTGCGTGGAGCCCCGATACCTAACCACACGACCGCCCAAAATTTTAAGTTACATTTAAAATATAAAAATATTTATATTAAAATTTAACGTTTTACCGGCGGTTTTTGGGGTTACCGCCGGAATATTACTCTTTAACGGCGGTTTTAATAGCGCCGAAAAAGTCATTTTTCCCAGCGGGTTGTTATTACAACCGGTAATAGCGCCCTTTAACGGCGGTTGTGTTACTGTCGGTAAAAGCAAATATTTGGCGTAGTGTTTTGTCCTTTTGTACCAATTTTAAACAATAATTATCAAATTTTATTTTGCAACATTCCCCGTATATCCCTTTTTTTGTACTCCATATTAGTACCATTTGAGGTAAACATATGTTTAAATTTCCTGTGTATTCTTTTCAAGTGAGGAGTCAATAATGATTGTTGAAGCAAAACCAAATACGGTATATAACCGTACGTGACAGAAAAGAACTATCATCATGTAGCATTTTACTATTTTAGTTTAGTTTTTGGAGAGTGACTTCCACACCCCTTTTTTTGTCTTCTAGTGAAGTTTTTATGTGTAAAAAACTCACTAAAAGACAAAAGGGGAGTGTGGATAACAATTTTGGGGGTGTGAATATCAATTACCTAGTTTTTAATGATGAACACGAGTAAGACGTAAAAGTGCATTTAAAATGGAAGATGTAAAAGTGCATTCTAAATTTATTCTCAAGCCTTGGTCATTCAGGAATTTGTTTAACCCGGTTTTTAAGTCAATGTATTGTGAAAAAATGATAAGCCAGTTTTTAAATCGATCTATTATGAAAAAATGACTTGTCTCATACATCATTAAGTCAATTTCGAGTTTATGCCAAAATTTGAAACAAGGCTACACTTGCATCAAAAGTCTTTGTAGTCAACGAGAAAGGGAAAGAAGGTAGAAAGTTTGGATTTTAAAATCCAGAAAAGAGATGGCTGTGGCATTTTGTGAGAATTTATTATTAACAGCCAGGACTTTGAACGAGTAAAGGGACAGGTTTGAATGGCACAATAAAATTTCATTTATCATGAATGATTGAAAAGATATTTCATTCATCATATACGTAATTAGGATTTTGTGATCTCCGAAAATATGTCAAAAAGAGAAAACAATGGATCGGATATAAATTAATTTAGAGTGTCCTTATAGGATGTAGAAAAAAATTTAATTTGTCTTGTAATGAGCGAACGAGAGTTATGTGATTCATGAACTAGCGAATTGGGGCTTTTCTTTAAATTAATTTATATCTATGAATTTGTATGCATTTTTCATTGCTAATTGAGTTTTAAGAAGATAAAGAGAGATTTAGAGTCATGAGGCCCGGTTGGCGTTTATAGTGGTCTACTTGAGAGAGATTGGTGGTTGGATGCCTTTGTGTGGTGTTGAATTGGATATATTTCTATGATTGTGTGGCGGTTGATTGGTAGGCATTACAGAAGTCTTTGCGTTATTGATCGTAGGTCGGTAATGTTCCAAAAGCAAAAAAAATGGAGGAGGTTTTGCCGTTGAATAAACTATGTAGAAATTGGGTAAGAGCTTAATTTTTATGCAAAATATAAACCTTAAGGTTGATACTTGCAATTTCCCCAGTCAATTTAACGAAGAACGAAGAAAGGTGACACGTCAGTAACAGGGACCCTTTTAAACGCAAAATTGGGGACGAAATTTTTACGTATGTTGAGAACCAAAAATGGCACGCGATTAATAATTAGGAGACCAAAAATTTCATTAATGAGCCCTCAAAGTACCCTTAAAGTTAGGAGGAGCGAAGTTTGGAGTTGTACCAAATTAAGAAGAAACATAGAGTTTGGGACATAACATTGAAAAATTGTTATAAACTTTGGATTCAATTTGAATTTACCAATTTTGGGAATGAAAATAGCAAATCAAAAATCTTAACCCAGATTCTGGATATTTTTGAGCATCATCAACTTTTGAATCTTTGATCACGCTTGTTGTCTTCTAGCGTCTTGAAGTTTCACCATCACTTGCAATAACACTTACACGAGGCAGACAAACAAGAAAATGTATTCCCCTACATATTAGGTTGTTGGCCAACTTGGCCTCATTAATAGTATCTGTTTTTTTTTTTTCCTACGGTCTGGATTTTCTCACAGTCCAACAATTTTATCTCAATGCAATAATATACACTGATCTTTTTACAAGTTTCATGTGGGGTGAGTCAAGGATAGAGTCAGAATTTTTGCGTAGAGGGAACGGACAATATCTATGGAGGACGAGCGGTACTTTATAGGAAAAATTAGTCATAACTACAATATATATTACCTTTTTGAAGGAAATGACAAGAAATTTTTGCAATTAAACATAAAGACAGGGGCGGAGCCAGCCTAGGGCTGGGGTGGGCCCTCCCCCCCCCCCCCCCGGCAGTTTAAAAAATGCATTGGAAAAAAAATTAAAATTTAGATATAAATTAAAAAAAAATTGCTATTTTCAGCGCATGGTTACTCGTTTAAAATTAAAATAAATGTTTCCAACAAAATTTGAACTAAATTATTATATCCCTAGCAAAACAAAACAAGCATGGTCTACTTATGAAAGCCTATATATAATAAACATATAAGGATAATAGTTGTCTGACATTAGGTTTAATGTGGAAACACTAAAAAATTGAAAAGAATTAGACGATTTCTTTGCCTACAGCTTTCATCATAAATACGATGTGCATTTTTGTCAGCGCTAGATGAAAATTCTAGAGCCGCCCTTGAACTCGGCCCCCCCGGATTCTCAATCCTGGCTCCGCCATTGCATAAAGACATTATGTTTAGTATTCATTTGCCAAAAGGAAAAAATACACTCACTCTCTTTATTTTGGACATAAATATCCTCATCTCTTTCAATTCTCTATCTCTCTCTTACCCACCCGCTTCTCCTTCCTCGTCCATATGTGCGTACACCCGTTTTGTGATCGTTGTGCACAGAAGTAGTAGTGAAGACCTTGAAGAGAAAAGAAGTGGGGACCAGATTATGATGTGTGGGTACTGCCACCATAGCCCTTTCTTTGCTTTGATGTTGCAGTCAGTTTGAATGGAAACTAGACAGACATGGTCCACATGAGATACCATGTACAGGGACGCAGGCAAGGCACATCTTCAACCTAAATAATTAAAAGGGAAACATTGTCGATTAGAAAATCAACTCCACGTTTTACCTCCCCCTTTTTTATTTTTTAAGTCCAATTTGCTTTAAGCCCAATTAGTGAAAGGTCACTAATATTTTGGGTTGCCATAAGTGGTCAGTCGAAGGTGGGCTGGAGGTGGTGTGGTGGTTGGCCGGAGGTAGGAGTTTTTTTTTTTTTTTGAATTTTATGTACAAATTTTGAATTTTTTAAAATTAGTGACAGGCCACTAAATTTTTTGGTCGCCGGAAGTGGCTTGCCAGAGGTGGGGTGGTGGTTAGCCAGAGGTAAGGCTTAATTTTTTTGAATTTTTGTATGAAATTAGAATTTTAAAAAAATTAGTGATATTTCACTAATTTTTTTGGTCGCTGGATGGAGTCACCGGTGGTTGACCGGGATGCAAGAGTTGAGTTTTTTTAATTCTTTGTATGAAATATGAACTTTTAAAAATTAGTGAGATGTCACTAATTTTTTGGGTTGCCAAAAGTGGTCAGCCGAAGGTGGGGTGGTGGTTGCCCAAGAGGCAAGAGTTGATTTTTTTGAATTTTCTGTATGAAATTCGAATTTTTAAAAATTAGCGAGATGTCACTAATTTTTTGGATCGCCAAAAGTGGCTTGCCAAAGATGGGATGGTGGTCAGCTAGGATGGAGGAGTTAATTTTTGGTATTTTTTTAATGAAATTAAAACTTTTAAAAATTAGTGACATCTCACTAAATTTTTGGTCGCTAGAAGAAGTCATCGGAGGTGGGTGGTGGTTGGCCGGAGGTAGGAGTTGATTTTTGTTTTGCATTTTCTGTATGAAGTTAGAACTTTAAAAAAGTAGTGAAATGTCACTAATTTTTTGGATAGCGAGAAGTGGTCGGCTAGAGGTGTGGTGGTGGTTGGCCGGGATGCAAGAGTTGAGTTTTTTTAATTCTCTGTATGAAATAAGAACTTTCACTAATTTTTTGGGTTGCCAAAAGTGGTTAGCCGAAGGTAGAGTGGTGGTTGGCCGGTAGGAATGAGTTGATGTTTTTGAATTTTCTGTATGAAATTCGAATTTTTAAAAATTAGTAAGATGTCACTAATTTTTTGGGTTGCCGGAAGTGATCTGTTGGAGGTGGGATCATGGTCAGCAAGGATGGAGGAGTTAATTTTTTTTTGTTTTTCCCGAATGAAATTAAAACTTTTAAAAATTAGTGACATTTCACTAATTTTTTTTGTCTTTATGTTCAATTGCAAAAGTTTCTTATCGTTCCTTTTAAAAATCTCAAAGGTTATCTTTATGTCTGATTGCAAAAGTTCTTTGTCCTTCCCTTAAAAAAGGTCAAATGTTTTGAATTTTTTGCTAAGTCTTGTTGATGTATATAGATATTTTTTTTAATGTAATAATAGAGGTTTTTATTGTTTTTCAAATTGTAGTGGGGGCGATACTGGCCACCCACTGGCTTCATCTTCGGTGGGATCCATACTCGTAAGATAGCTCCAAGAACTATCGATTGTTATTACTCCAATGATAGTTTTTTATGGGTACAAAGGAAAGAATAGAGCAATTAATTCTCCAATGATACCTCTCTTACTGGATACAGAAAATGTGCATATTTATTACTGTACTTTTCCCCCCCCCCCCCCTATATGTGGGATTATGATTCGATTGGAAGGCCTTTCCGATCCATCCTGAGCATCCACTCCTATACTCTCACTCTTTTTCTTTTTCTTTTTCTTTTTTTTTCCTTTTTTTTTTTTTAATCGCAAGAAGTTTATAGTAAGCAACAATGCTATGGGTACACCACCTGTGCATCCCAAATGCACATCACCCTGATGTGGCAAGTAAGAAAAAAACAATTCTCTTATGACCACCTGACCAACACGTTAAAAACTGTAAGGTAATTGAATATCACACTTCCCTTTTTTTTTATAACAATACTTCCTTTTTTGCATGTAGTGATACAAATTTACAAGTTATAAATTCACGTCACAAAATGACAAAAAAGGAGTGTGGTTATAAAAATGGAGAGTGTAAAAATCAATTCGCAAATTCTAAATGCATGTCAGCATAACCTTCTGGACATTTGTGGAAAAAGATTCTTCGTCACTCTGGAAGGAAACCAAGCCCAAGGAAAACTTTTTTTTTTTTCTTTTTCCTTTTCTTGCAGTGAAGGGAAAAAAATCTTAATAGGGGAAAAATACAAGCTAGTAAAATGTGGGCCTCACTCAAACTTTTCCACACCATGCGGACAGATCCAGTAATGGGCGGGCTTCGGTCATTTACAGTGGGTCTAATGGTTTTGGGGGCTTAAGGCAAAGCCCAGTGCTCAACCAGGCCACAAGCAAAACTTTTGTTTTTTTTTAAACCCGTGAAAAGAAAAGTCAAAGAGAGAGAATAAGAAAAGGTATAGACAGTACTGCTATATTTTTTCCAAGTTTTTTTTGCTGGTCAGGGGTATCTGAGATTCCGAGACACCTTACGCGTATCTCGACTAAGTCTGATCACTGGTCCGGTAAAACCCCTCAGGGGCAATGGGGCATGGAGAACATAACTTTTGTACTAATGATTTGATTTTTATCAAATGTTTTTCTTATAACAGATTAAAAGACAAAAATAGAGCTGATCGACCTTGTAATTACCCCATAAATAAACCCACTAACTAACAAGGACCCAGGCAAGGGTTTTTCTCTTGCCCAATCCAACCCAATTAGGGGGTGTTCTACTAAACTAGTTTTTTTAATAAACTGGTTTTTCACGATTTTGTATATGATGTATTGTGAGAGAATGACATGTCTCGGTTTTTGGAAAAAACAGTTTTTTTTTTTTTTTTAATGGAACACCCAACACCCAGCATTACAGGAAATTAAATTCCATGCATGCACCCCCATGAAACTCCTATGTTACAGGACAAAGGTAAAACAATTGCTAATTTAAAACCCTGATCTGTGGCAGTTTCAAAACCCTTTAATTACTATAAATGCAACTTCTTTCAATGAAAAGTCCTTCTTGTTGACCTTCTCACACCCTAATTCGGAAAAAGATAGGAATTAGCTCTGGAAAAACCAATGGTTGATGCAAATTCAAACCAAAATACAGCGTAGACCGTCTCGAGACTAAACCAGAACCACACATTGACTTTTTCTGTTCAAGTTTTCCAACATTTTTTCCTTTGTATATAGCATTGCTCCACCCTGATTCGATTGCCTCGTTAAAACCTTTAACTTCTTCCGAATTCCGAAAGAAGAGATTGTTTTCAGCGCTATGGACATCAAGGGAGAAGGTGGTGCAACAACACTTGCTCATGAGGCAGCCGGAGCCCTAGAAGAACAAAGGCAACCCTTATTAGAAAACCAACCACCGATCTCTGAAAAACCGATCAAAACCCCGGCACAAAAGGCCCTTCGGAAAACCTTCAAAATATCAGGTCACCTCTCCAACCTCCTCCCAACAGGCTCGGTCCTCGCGTTCCAAATCCTCTCTCCGGTCTTCACCCATGAGGGAAGATGTCGTACCTATACGAGCCAAGCCCTAACCCTAACCCTAATCTCCCTCTGCGGGATTTCGTGCTTCCTCCTTTGCCTCACCGACAGCTTCAGGGACGAAAGGGGCAAAGTTCGGTATGGACTGGCCACGTTTCGTGGGCTGTGGGTCATGGATGGGTGCGCGAGTAGTGTTCCACCGGGGGAGGAGGAAAAATACCGGCTGAAATTGGTGGATTTCTTCCACGCATTGCTGTCCATTGTTGTGTTCATCGCGGTCGCGTTGTTTGATCAGAATGTGGTCAAGTGCTTCGTTCCGAATCCCTCGGAAGAAGCCCAGGAGCTCCTCGCGACGTTGCCTATCGCGGTTGGGGTGCTGTGCAGCCTGCTTTTCGTCGCGTTCCCTACGAAGCGACATGGAATTGGATTTCCTCTCTCTCGTCAGTAAATGATGATTTGCAAAACATATTCCATCTTCCCATCTCATTTTCTTCTTGGATTTTTCTCTCTATTTTTCGTTGCGTTGATTTGATTCATTTGTGTTGTATTTCGATGAAATGTTAATTGTTTTCATTCGTTTTGTGTGACTGGAGCTTAACCGGATGGAGGGTTTGAATTCATCGGTACCTACGTATGCTTTTTCATTGCACGTTATGAGCTGTGTTATTACATGTAACTGCAGTATGCATCTTTTGATAATTATTTTGCATTCAAAAAATTATGTTAATATCAAGTTGAAATAACAACAAAATTGGACAAAATACATTTAATGTTTTTTTTTCCCCCTTTTCTGAGAGTATACAAATATTACTGGCAAATTACATCAAACATATTTACCAAAACAAAATAATTAACTACATCAAACATGACAACCATGAGATTTAAAAAAAGGGAGCTTTGTTGAGGAGGACATAGTATAAGATCTAATCATGCAATTAGGATATGAATTTTTTCCGTAGAGGCACGAGGACATTTGGATTCCCCCTTCCATAAATGCCCTCATAAAAAACTGGAAGGAGCCTCTCATAAAAATAAATAAATAAATAAATAAACACAGATAAACAATATTTTACGTGGTTCGGCAAATCACCTACTCCACGGGCAGTGGATTTCACTATAATGGAGGAGATCACAAATCATTCACCCAAAATCCAAAGTGTATACCCAACCCCTCTCAATTGCTTCTCTCTCTGATACAAAATCAAGGCAGACATGGGTAGCATTTATAGGCTAGAAAATCAGCCCCTATTTGTTGTTCACGCTTGAACCAAGTTTGATGTGAATGAGATCCTCAAAAGTCTACCAAATGGGGTGCATTAAATTGGAGCCAATCTTGAAGATTTTGGCACATGGAGAATGAGGGCTGCTCTGTAGACCCTATCTTCAACAATCTCCACCTTGGCGACAATTCTCCTTCCACAAATCAACGCTACCTGCAATGCGTACTAAGACGTCATGCACCAGAAGGTGCTCAACACTACGAGAGATGGATCAAGTACAAGCAATGTTGGAATTGACCCCAGTGACGACCTTAGTCATCATATCCGCCGAATTATCTACAGTACCAATGTTTTGAAGCAAAATGTCCCCTTCTTCCAAAATCTCACGAATAAAATGGAAACGAACATTGATGTGCTTCGTACGAGAGTGATGCACCTTATTCTTTGCCAAGTGGATTGCACTATGACTGTCACAATAGACGGTGACCCTTTCCTGCTCAATGCCAAGATCTGCCACCAACCCATGTAACTATATGGCCTCCTTAATGGCTTCTGTAACAGCCGTATATTCAACCTCTGTTGTGGATAGTGCAACTGTTGACCACAAAGTAGATTGCCAACTTACTGGTCCTCCAGCCATCGTAAAGACATAATCAGTAGTGGATCGCCGTTTGTCCAGATCACCAGCGTAATCTGAATCTACATAGCCAACAACAAGGCTATTAGAAACATTGCTTCTCTCAAACTTCAGACCATGGTCTGCGGTCCCCAGAATATAACGCAAAATCCATCTAGCCACTTGCCAGTGTGTCTTCCCTGGGTCATGCATATATTGACTAACCATACTGACGGCCTGGGAGATATCAGGCCAGTACACGCCATAGCATACATAAGGCTTCCAATAAGACTTGGATAAAGAACCTAAGCCATACACTCACGATCGTTGTATCCAAGGCATAATAGAATCGTTCAACATTTTAGAGACAATATCTCTGGGGATTTGATGTTTGCTGACAGGTTCGTTTGTTACATCTTATTTACCAACGTCGTTCCAGGCCTCTAGTTCTGCACATCAGTTCTGTAGGACTCTGCGGAGGGTAAATTTGAAAGAAATGGTAATATTAGTTGTTCTTGTTTCTCATGATGATAATAATAATAATAGTAATATGAACACGGTTTCACGTTTTAAACATGGCCTTACTTAGAGGTTGCGCTTGTGCTCTTAAGGAGTTACGTAACATGTTCAAAACAATCGCAAATGCCAATGATCTTCAGCAAATAACTCTCGTAACAAAGGGAAAGGCATGGAAGGTTAGATGCATTGATGGATACTTAAAGGGTGAGGGTTGGAGTACTTTTGTTGCAGCGAATAAGTTGATTTCTGGCAATATTATAATTTTCAGTTTTTGGATGAGCTTTAGGTTGCATGCGTTGATTTTTGGCAAGAATGGTTGTGAGTGCATGTATTCATGGTCAGTTCAACTTGATCTAGCCATATTTCCACATAACAAAAAACAAACCAAAATAATTATTTTTGTACATTTCAATACTGAAAACGACCAACCATCCGTCTAGAGCAACGCAAGACCAAAAATTCACGTCAGTTTTTTCGATCAATTCGACTATGTCCATCAAAATTTCACCCCTATAAACTATACATATTTACTCATAATATCTATTATAATTTTAACAAAATAAAATACAAAACATGTCCTCAACATAAACGTACACCAATTGCCATTCAATTCAATTCAGCGTGTTTGCTTAAATTCATTCTACTTGCTTCTTAGCAGTAACTTTCTGGTGCGAACAAAAATTATATATTACTCCCTCTGCCCGGATTTTGTTCGTCCATCTTGAGAGTTCGTGCCACTTTTCAAATACTTACATCTTACAATTTATAATATTTTATGTCATTTTAAATACATTGTCTTATAGAACTAATCGAGATCTATCAAACAAAATTCATATTAAACATATAATTACTTCCCAATTTAAAGACATCACTAACTTTTTATCCGATTGCAATAGAATGAGGGACAAACAAATCCAGGCGGAGGGAGTAAAAAAAAAAGAAATATACTACCAACTTGTAATGTAATTCTTAAAGAATAAAAAAAAAAAGGGAAAATACGTTCATACAAACACGCCTATCACCAATGTTTGGAACCCACAAAAATGAACTCAAAAGATGCACAAGTACTGTTTTAACACATCCAACTAATTAAAATACCTAAATGATATCAGAAAATCTTAATTTCAGTATGTGCTTATACTGACATAAATATAATAGTATTTTTGAGTAAAATCTTGGTACTTCAATCACAAACTCCCTAAGAAACAACTAACATCACTCAATACCAAATCTCTCCATCATCTGTACCCGATGAATAGGAACTACAATTAATGCATGAACCAGCCAACCGTGAACAATGTAACCAAACTGTTCACTTGACTAAGAAAACTTGTTTCAATTAAAAATGTGAGCAAACTATTCACTTCCCTAAAAAAACTTCTTTCACTTTTTTATAGATGAGAGGGTCAGTATAGGTGATTTATATATATATATATATATATACACACATAGTATCCTGTCAAGGATCCCGGAAATCCCGGATTGAAGCATTTTGAAGCATTTAAAAGATGTTTTTGCATGATCCGAGCCGTCCAATGTGTTCAAAAGGTGTTTTCCAAGGTCCACGCGGGAAATCTTCAAAAAAAAATACCGGGAAGGGCTTGATCCACGCAATTTTTCGCAAAAACTACATATTTACAAAATTGCGTGGATCAAGCCCTTCCCGGTATTTTTTTTTTGAAGATTTCCTGCGTGGACCTTGGAAAACACCTTTTGAACACATTGGACGGCTCGGATCTTGAAAATTTGATCCGGAACTATGAGTTCCGGACCGAAGGGTCCCGGACTAGAGAGTTCCTCTCTCTCTCTCTCTCTCTCTCTCTCTCTCTATATATATATATATATATACACACGGAAGATCCTGTCAAGGATCCCGGAAATCCCGGATTGAAGCATTTAAAAGATGTTTTTGCATGATCCGAGCCGTCCAATGTGTTCAAAAGGTGTTTTCCAAGGTCCAAGCGGGAAATCTTCAAAAAAAAATACCGAGAAGGGCTTGATCCACGCAATTTTTCGCAAAAACTGCATATTTACAAAATTGCGTGGATCAAGCCCTTCCCGGTATTTTTTTTTAAAGATTTCCCGCGTGGACCTTGGAAAACACCTTTTGAACACATTGGACGGTTCAGATCAAGAAAATTTGATCCGGAACTATGAGTTCCGGACCGAAGGGTCCCGGACTAGAGAGTTCCTCTCTCTCTCTCTCTCTCTCTCTCTCTCTCTCTCTCTATATATATATATATATATATATATATATATATATATACGTTACACTTCACCTCAGGGATCCCTGAAATGGGCATATTTCTGGTCCTCTAATCCCAGCCGTTGGATTAAATCCAACGGCCCACGGTCGAGTGAGTTTAAATTGACCCCTTTGCGGGTCAAGGGGTCAGGGGTTAACTAAACTTACCCCCCCCCCCCCCCCCCAGAGGTCATTTTACATTCCCAGATCTGAGAGAAGAGAGGGAAACAAAGAGAAACAAAGAGAGAGAAAGGCAACAATCGAAGAAGAAGAGGAAGAACCACGAATCGAACCAGAGAGTGGGGTTTTCGTGAAGAAGAAAACGGCGAACAACGTAGCCCTTGACCGCGACCTCTGTCGACTCTCTCCCCTCACTGCATTGCGACCGCGACCCAGAGGTCCACTCTCTCTACTCACCAGCGTACCCAAGGTATGAAAGTGCACTCTCTGTCCACTCTCTTTCGATTTGTAAAGTTAGGGTTAGGGTTTCATTGGAAGTGCTGCTTATCAAACAATGTTGGTAGCCGATTGTGTTTAGGGTTTTGGCAAATTTGTTTATAGCACTGCGAATTTGCAATTGAAAGTTAATTTTTGTTTCTATTTTGATAAATGAAGTGCAATAGTATGGGTAGTCACCTCATGGTCAGCCTAAGGATCTCAGAGTGTTGTCGTGTAATGTGTGTGAAGTGCTATGAATCTGGTTTATCTGCGTTAGTTACTGCTGTAGTTGTAACTTCTAAACAGTTTCCTCTTAGATGTCCAATGGTTGGAAAAGTAATGTATAGATAAAGCATAGTGGCATTTCCCACTATTACAAGCTGTAATGATTGATAGATGAGTAGTTCCTGGACTACAAATATTACCTAAAACGCACATTACGTAGAAATTTTGCATATTTAATTACCTCGTACATCTAAAATCTTGAACATTTGACTGATGTAGGGGATAGATATGAAGATTCAAGAAAACACTTCCATCTCTAATACCACGACTAAAAGAATCACAACGTAACCTTGGTTCATGAGTTTGCTTAATATTAATGTTGCCAAGCCTACCAATTGTCAGTGGCTTGCCTACCAACCGAATTTTGGATCTAATGATATAGGCAATCCTTTCAATTCAAATATTTTAGTGAAGATTTCACTTTATCCCAGGGCAAACTCAAGGGCGAATGAGCTCGGGAAACCGTGCTACCCAAGTTGAATGATCCATGTGGTTGAGATCCTTAGGCTGGCCTTATTTTCCAGTAACGACATAAAATTGAAACCCTACCATGTAATATGCATTTTAGCATGTTGTGCCCTGCATTTTAGATTTCTATACAAGTACGATCATGAGTTACTTATGGTCAGCATTATTGTTTTCATCTCTCTCTCCCTGAAGTCTCTCCATGAAGAAGCATCCTTTTCACTTATCTCAATTTGCTTGTCTGTTGTTTTGTAGGATGGAGTCATTGCAAGATATACAAGTACGATATGCTGCTTCGGCCATAATGGTACACATTCCTCAAGTACAAAGGGATCTAAGACCTAAAATTAAGCAACACTTTGATACATTAGATGCGGCTCATGAGTTTTATAACAACTATGCTAGAGCAGCTGGATTTGGGACGAGGAAAGATTCTAGCGAGGTTAAGGGGAAAAGTGAAGTAATAAGAAAGGAGTACGTTTGCTTCAAAGAAGGGTCAAGGAAAATCTGTGAACCGAATTGTGAACCCGCAACACGGAAACGTGGGTTAATTAGAGAGGGTTGTGGTGCAAAACTCACTATTGTAAAAGATTACAAGTCAGGGAAGGGGTTTGTTGTAAGTCAGTTTGTGGAGGGCCATAACCACCCCCTTGCGACGCCCAGGAAGGTTCATTTATTGCGTTCTCATCGCAAAGTGTCAAAGGCCAAGAAAGCCTTAGCAGAACAATTAGCCGCTGCAAATGTGCCAATGTCACAGCAAATGAGTATTTTAGAGATGGATTCCGGGGGTCTTCAGAATGTTGGGTTTTTAAAACAAGATTTGTATAATGTTGCAAGGGACAAGAGGAAAGAGTTAGATGGACTTGACGTGGACCTGATGCACGAAAATTTTCTGAAGAAACAACAAAAGAATCCCGGTTTTAGGTTTAAATTTGCACTAGATGGTGAGGGGAGGATGAAGCATTATTTTTAGGCCGATGCAACCATGAGAGAGTCATATCGGTATTTTGGGGATGTGGTGGTATTCGATTCTACTTACAACACCAACCGATATAAGCTGATCTTTGCACCTTTAGTTGGAGTTAATCACCACGGGCAGACAACTTTGTCTGGGTGTGCGTTCTTACACGAAGAAAACACTGAGGCATTTGAGTGGCTTTTTGAGGAATGGTTGAAAGTGATGCCAGCGGGGCTGCCTAAAATGATCATAACTGATCAGTGTCCGGCGATGACAAAAGCAATTGTCACTGTTCTCCCAAATACTCATCACAGGTATTGCATTTGGCACATCACAAGTAAGTTTTCTGAAAAATTAGGTGCGGTCCAATATACACAACATTACGACGAGTTGAAAGATTGTATATGGAAATCAGAGAGCCCTAAAGAGTTCGAAACAACATGGAGAGAGGTAGTAGCAAAAGCGAACTTGGACAACAATGAATGGTTACATGATATGTACGAAATTCAGGAAAGATGGGTCCCCGCATTTGTCAGACATATTTTCTCAGCCCACATGACTAGCAGTGCTCGTGCAGAAGGATGTCATTCATTCTTCAAGAGGTTTGTGTCAATAGAGAATTCTTTGATTGAGTTTGTGAAACAGTTTGATCGGCACTTGCACACATGCGGCATAATGAATTGGAAGAAGATCATAAAGATGTGAATGAGAAGCCAATTATAAAAACTTCTTGGGCAGTGGAGTTGACAATGAGTGAACTGTATACACGGACCATATTTTACAAGTTTCAAGATCAAATATGTCAGAAGGATGTGTATGTGATCACGAGGACATTTAAAGATGATCGGGTCTGTTTGTACAATGGACGGAGGGGAGAAAGTGGATCGAGGGGTCGTGAGCTATCATTTGATAAGTCATCGAACTTGTTGAGTTGTAGTTGTAAGATGTTTGAATGCGATGGAATTCCATGCAGGCACATGTGTCAGTACTTTACTAAAAAATAGCTTTCGAAACTTCCCGAACAGTACATCTTGCAGAGGTGGCTTAAATCACTAAAAGCTGAGAGAGTTTTCGATGACTTGGGTGGATCCATGAATGAAACATGCGACTCTTCCATGTTAGGGAAGAGAAATAGCCTTTCCCAACTTTCTTCTACTGTGATTGATGAGGCCTTAGTAATTGAGGGTGGGAGTGATGTTGTAAAACAGTGTTTGTTTTTAGCTCGGAAGAAGCTTGCATTGATGAAGAGTTCTCACGTAGATGGCGAAGGGAGTAGTAGTATCCAAATGAGTACCAAAACACCTATTACTCAGGTCAGCGAAGTTAGTTTGAAAGAACCAATCCCATAGAGGACAAAGGGATGTGGGAAACGACTAAAAAGAGGGAAGGAGAAGGCGATGGTCAAGAAGGGTAGGCGTTGTAACGGTTGTGGGAAAATCGGCGTGTCCCATGACAAAAGAAATTGTCCAGTGCTTCTAAACAGGTAGTGCCATCTAAGTATGTATAAAATGTCTTTTTTTTTTCTCTCTCCACTTGTCAGAAGATAATACTAAGTTGTTTAATTGTTTAAATATGAATTGTCTTATTTTTTAAATCTCAGGTTGTCGCAAGATAATAGGTTGATTGCCGATGAAGAGGACGAGGACGATGTGGAAGTTGATTCTGGAAGTGGGAATTGAAATCTGTAAGTGGAACTATTAATTTATGTTGGGTGGGATGAACTTTTGTACCCACCCATATTTTCAGTTGCTTGATTATGTCCTAAATGTCTTATTTGCGATTTGTTACAGGTTCAAGTTGGACGATGGGAGGACACCCCTTGATGCCATAGTTCTAAATTGCAGATTTGATGAAGCTCAATACATAAATGGAGACTGTGTTCTTGAATATGGAAATTTAGACTATATTGAGGTTTCGTTATTTATTTATGTGTTGAGACTGTATTGGTTATGAGACTGCATTATTTATGTATTAAATCTGGAAATTGAGACTGCATTATTTAAGAAAAATTGAGACTGTATTGATATTGCTTAGATTTGATGAAGCTATGAATTGTTGGTACTTGAAAGCAATGTGACCGTGCTTTCTTGAATCTCGAATTTGGGTTGCTCGAATCTGGAAATTTGACTTGCTTGAATTTGGAAATTTCGCGTATGTTTTGTACCCGCTTGCATCTGGAAATTTGATTGGACCAATCTGGACTCTTACTTTCTTGATTTGATTTTGTTATAAATGAGAGAGGACCAATCTGGACTCTTACAATGGGCAGATTCCATCATCAAAGTGGATATCCAGAAAAGATCCACAAATGCCTTGAAAGGAACACTCTATTCACTTGGAGCCTTTAAGAAACTGGACCAATCTATTAAGACCGAGGAAAACAATTTGAATTGCATTAGAAAACTGTCTGTCCCATATGGTGGAGAGGTCCATTTCTTTCTTTCTTTCTTTCTTTCTTTTAACAGAGACATTTGCATTAGATCACAAATCTGAAAGGAGGATAACCTAAAATTCAGTACACAACCATCCAGTCTCAACTACACCATATACTAATAAGCTCTCAACTACACCATATACTAATAAGCTAAACATAATTCATAATACAAGACCAATACTAAGGTAGTTCTAAGCGATTGCTTTTTCCCAACGAAGTGTACATGTAATACAATAACCAACCCAGAAAACCAAAAAACAAAACTTTCCACTTTGATGTTCCCATATTTTGGGACTCTTGTGCAGGATACTTCACTTGATTGGCTGCCTTCAATTTTTCAATTTCCATTTGCATTGCGTCAATCCTCATTTGAATTGCATTTCTTTCACTGTTCATCTTTTTTGAAAGGGGTCGAACTGCTCTCAACTTGTTCAGTGCCCCTCCTAACCTCTCTCACTTTCCTAATCTTCATTGGCCTCAAAACCCTTTTGTTTTTCATATTCGGCGGGGGGTCATACCAGCAAAAAAAAGTGCAACGTTCTTCATTCTTAAAACAAAACAAATGCAAAATTTACGGTTCAGTAACAAAATAAAAAAATAAAATAAAAAATAACTAGCATCAAAAATTGCAAATGTTAGCTTCATTGACGTCTTACCATGTAGTTGGAACACCTAAAGAATCTCCGGCCTGGGTTCGGATTGGATTTTGACGTACATAGTGGGGCTGTTTCTCCACAGAAGCACGTCATGCCAACATCAAGCTCATCTCCGCAATAGCTTCCTTCCAATTCCACCTGATTACAGAGAGATTAGACAACTAGGTAGAAAATTGGAAACCACAGTTTGACAGACAAGTTACTAGTAAGACATAAGACATTTGTCATCATCCACATTGTAAAAGGACCAAAATAGACATATGAAATTGCACAGTAAAAGACATGTACAAAGGCATAACTTGAACTTCTACAATGCCTACTTACATAAGCTTGGAATATCTAGCACATAGTGTCATTCATGGACACGAGCCAAAAAGGGGAAACAACAGACACTTTGACTTGTACTATAACAAAAACACGTCAAGAATTGCAGTCTTAATGAGGAAATATAAAAGAAGAGAAACACAGTACTCAGCTTAATGGCTACCCATAGGAGGAAACTTGTAGTTAATAGTAAACACAATACAAAAAAACTACTTCAATAGCAACTTCCGACCATCGGAAATTACATGGGACCAGAAGAGGGGTTTCAATTGTTAAAAAAAAAAACTCATTTGTTTCACTCCTTGCATACCTAAATGCTTCAAAACTTCAAGTTACCATAGGCTGGGACATCCCTTAAAAAAAAGCCACTGGAGTCGCTAGAGGACTCATACCAATTGAAGGCATAGATGAATCTAACGAACGTCAATGTTTAGGATCATAAATCATAAGATGCAAATGATTTCTTTTAACCACTTTTTCCATCTATGTTTGTTATTCTGAAGATATAGGAGTATGTACTTGTTATAGCCATAAGCAGAAGTACGATGTTGTTCTGTCCTCTCAATGAAAAGTAATGTACTCATCAAAACTATGAAGAACATACAAAAAAATGCTATCTTTGGAGATTATCATGTATAAAACACCACCAAGTTCAACAGGAAAGACACCTTAATATAATCTTGCCAAACACAATCATCAGCCGTCACACCTTATAGTCAATTAGTTCAATAGTGATTTCGGACCTCAAACAATAACAGTAGATCCGTTCCTTTATGTACTCAATATAGATGAAGAGAAATATCCATCCAAAATTCAAGGCTATATTTTTTAATAATTCACATTTCTAAAGATTACTGAATGGGTTACTCTTTTTCAAAAACCCTAACCCTAGTTAGGGTGCTTTTCGCCAAAATCGAACAACTTTCGAACAAAACCGAAACCCTAGTTCTTCACCAAAACCGAAACCCCAGTTCTTGACCAAAATGGAACAGCTTTTCACCAAAATCGAAAGCCTAGTTCTTCATCAAAATGGAACAGCTTTTCACTAAAACCGAAACCCTAGTTCTTCACCAAAATCGAACGCGGGAGAGAGAAAAAGAAGAGAAATACCTTGGTTCGGCGAATCGATCGTGAGAGAGTAAGGCAAGGACAGAATGGACAGAGTTGGTGCAGCGATCGTGGGTTGTGGTGTAAGCGTACGTCTTCTTCTTCATGAAAACCCCACTCTTTGGTTCGATTCGTGGTTCTTCCTCTTCTTCTTTGATTGTTGCCTCTCTCTCTCTCTCTCTCTTCGTTTCTCTCTCTTCTCTCAGATCTGGGAATGTAAAATGACCTCTGGGGGGGTAAGTTTGGTTAACCCCTAACCCCTTGACCCGCAAAGGGGTCAATTTAAACTCACTTGACCGTGGGCCGTTGGATTAAATCCAACGGCTGGGATTAGAGGACCGGAAATATGCCCATTTCAGGGATCCCTGAGGTGAAGTGTAACGTATATATATATATATAGGATGGCGATCTATTGAGGACTCCCTCAAACAAAAATTCCGTGCGGACCTCACCATTTTTCGACTTTCCGGATCAAATTTTGACGATCCGAACCGCTATATAGCGTTTTTAACAAAAACTGATCCGATCAAGCCCTTCCGGGTATTTTTTTTGAATATTTTCCGCGTGGACCTTTAAAAATGCATTTTAAAAACATTGAGCGGTTTGGATCGTCAAAATTTGATCCGGAATGGTGAGGTCCGCACGGAATTATCCTAAGGGAGTCCTCAATAGATCGCCATCCTATATATATATATAGGAAGCCGATCTACTAAGGACTCCCTCAAACAAAAATTCCGTGCGGACCAAGCCATTTTTCGACTTTCCGGATCAAATTTTGACGATCCAAACCGCTCAATGTTTTTAAAATGCATTTTCCAAGGTCCACGCGGAAAATCTTCAAAAAAAAAATACCCGGAAGGGCTTGATCCACACAGTTTTTGTTAAAAACGCTATATATAGCGTTTTTAACAAAAACTGTGTGGATCAAGCCCTTCCGGGTATTTTTTTTTGAAGATTTTCCGCGTGGACCCTTAAAAATGCATTTTAAAAACATTGAGCGGTTCGGATCGTCAAAATTTGATCCGGAATGGTGAGGTCCGCACTCCCTTATCCTAAGGGAGTCCTCAATAGATCATTATTCTATATATATATATATATATATATATATATATTAACGTGTGATTTTTATAGATGAAGGCACAAGGATGAACATTTTTTAACAAAATTTAGCAATTTTTTTATTTCATATAAATAAAGAGCCTATTTGAGCAGCTTCAAACATTAGGAAGTATCCATGAGAAACAAACATAAACAAGAATGTCTATGAAATTTCACCTTAATTTCCAATATATCAGTGTTGCATAACCAAAAACTACATATACAACTATAATGAATGACTCAGATGTATTTGTAACCCATTCATTGCAGTTTTCTGAATAATTTCTAGATAGAATTACTAGACACTTAACATTTCCCTTTCCCATATAAGCTGAACTAGGGATTGCCCGTGCCTAAAGGCACGACGCGACACGTTCTGAATACAATTTAAATAGATTTATCCTTCTTTACTGTTGAGTGTACATATTTATTTAACCATCTTTACATATGCACTGTTACTCCTGCCTATAGGCAAGTCTGATCTAAAGGCACAAAGCAACACGTTCTAACCACAACACATCTGAATTAATAACTTCTCAAAATTTAATCAACGATCTTGTTCTACTTGTCAAATACAATCAAATTACACCAAAAACTGTAGAGATTCTTCATAACAAAAGGAAATTGAAATATAGTCAACATGCTGGTAAGCTGTGTCGTTTTTCTACCAAGTTATATGCCAAACCAATTGAGTGCAATGATAATTTATTGAAAAAAAAACAAATTAAAGAAGTATCTATGCTCAGTGTGGGCACCTCTAATATTGAGTATCTTCAATTTCTTCATCATTATTAGAACATCTTTGTATCTGCTTGCCATCTTCATAACTACACCTTTTTATCTTTTGGAGCATGCACTACAACTTGGTTATTTAAGAAAATATTGCAATTAGCATACATATATTGATTTTACACAATATGTCTTTTCATGAGAAATGTGCAAGACTGTTTAGTAATGCATGTTCATGAAAGCACTTCCCAAATAATATGACTGCACACAACTAATTTCTGCAACATCGACCTACAATTAAACCCTAGCTCCTTCCAAGAAGGGTGAGTCACAACAACACAACAAAATATATAAATTAGAATAGTAGGCTATCGACATAAAAATCTAGCTGAACCAATAATAGAGCCATTTCTTAAAAAAAAATAAAAATAAACATGTAACAGTGATTAAAAAACCAAATATAGGATAAAAATGAAGCCAGAATACTCTATAGATGGTCTTGCAAGAAATATGACTCGTAGAAAATCTGTGTGTATTTCGTGAACAACCTTTCATATGACCCATAACAACTATTTGTTAACAATGAAATCAAAGTTATGTTCAACTGAAAATCGTATCCCAGAAATACACATAGATAAATCAAAAGACCGCATCTTGTGAGCTACATTGGTTTGTAAACACAAATTGGAGAATAAAATTCTTTTTTGCCGATTAGGAAAAAAAAAATTCTCCTCCAATGAAGTGCTTTGATGGAATATTCTGAAATATGAATAACGAAACAAATGAGTATGCATTCGTTACAAATATAGTGCGCAGAGATCAAAGGTGAAGAGATCTCTGGGGATGAGAGCAGCATTTTGCAGCAGCTTGGAGCGAGCCAGTGAGGTGGTTGATGGGCCTACGGGAAGGAGGGATTAGAAGATGTATTATAGAGAGAGAGGTAGAGGAGGTCTCGATGTAGAGGTAAAATAGTGAGAGAGGGGTTCATATTGGGTTCAGAATTTGAATTTGAGAACTGATTTCCTTGACCACAGAGATTGTAGTAGCAAACTAAGCTAATCTATTTTTTTAGGAAGGAAAATTAAACTAATCTGTGATTGAGGATATCCAAAAAACAATATGTGATTGGGTTCAAAATTTGAATTTGAGTAGTGATTTCCTTGACGACCGAGATTGTAGTAGCAAATTAAGCTAATCTATTTTTTTAGGCAGGAAAATTAAACTAATCTGTGATTGAAATTTGAACACACTAATTTGAGGGATTAAAGGGCTTTGAATGTTGACATAGGGGACTCAGCCATCCACGGCATAGATTGGGGGCTTAGATAATTCCTTTAATTTTGGGTTTTGAATTTTAAAATGAAAGTAATTTGAGCCATCAGATTAGTTGAGAAGAAACTTTAAAATTCGATCACGGCCCTCCAAAGTGCCACAGAGGACACTTGTGAGAGGGACATTTCTCAAAAGCGTTGTGTAATGTAATATAGATGTATATAGTTTTTAAAACACTATGAGAACACACAATTCAAACAAGAACTTAGGACTCATCACTATTTCACCACCAACTCCATCTCTTCTCTAAAAAAACTGATCTTTTGTTTTGTTAAACAAAATTCAGGTGTTTGATGCAGATCAACTCTTGCCGTATTAATTTCATTTGTCAACAAACTATCTTACAACCCTTGTTTTCATTCTTATATTACTGAACATATCCTCCACTACTTCTTTATAGATGTCCTGTCTGTTCTTCTTTACGTTGCTCCACCAAGAAAGACTTCATGGCTATTGGGCCTTAAACTAATGAACTACATTTATTACAATCCTATTGTTCATCACGTTGCTACTTGGGAAAAACTAGCATCTTCATCTTTCTTAAATGTTGAACACATTATACTTCCAAGCATAACTAACGTTAGCAAAAATTACTTTTGCAAGTACAGTTGCAGACAACAAATTGACTATTTTACCATTCCTCTTCAAGTTAATACTTTGTTAAAATAAACATTTTTCGTAGTTAAGTTCACATCTGCAACATACTTCTTACACTTATAACAAAATAATGTTAGCTGACATTTAAGAATGCAAATAGATGATCCATACTCAACATAATACTTCTTAGATATCTATATTTGTGCTTCATAATATATTGAATTCTCTTGTCAGATAAATAATTTTTGGTTAGTTGTAATAGTAGAAATGTCTTATTATTTATTAGCATATCCTTCGTTATGCTTTTTCTTAAGTAGATATTACATTGATCAATAACTTGTACTAAACAAATGCATGTGTCAGTAAATACACCAATCCAATCTTAGGGATATTCCTAATACGTATGCTCAAAGAAAACATATTGTTTCGATATGGAAATGAACTTGATAGTTGAAAGAGATTGATCTTTTTTTTTTTTGAAATTCTGTTGTGGTACCTCCAGCATCTATAGCACAACAAAAATCTATGTTTATTGCCAAAAAACAAACCATTGCTATATTTACTACAAAAAACTAACTTCATGATTGTATCAGATGGCTGAACAAGTGTACATGATCAGGAAATATAAATGAGGACACCATAAATTGGACAACTCAAGTTACTGTCATCGAAAGAGGATTTGCCAGATTAACAAAAACTAACAACGTTTATCAAAAGGTGGTTATGGTCGATGCTGAGGTAAATGAAACTAAACCATTTCATTTACGCTTAGATAACACTTATTCAAAAAATTTAGAAATCTGGACTTAAATTGTGATAACTTGTTCCAGGGTACTAAAGTAGAAGGCATCATATTTGGTAGACACATCAATTTGCAGAGACATACACTAAAAGTGTATCACATCGAATACCAATGCTATCGTCTGGAAAACACCAGTGGAGTATTGTGGTATAGACAATGATTATCAGTGGTTCATATATGCAAGAATACGGATACAAGAAAATCCAGCCAAAATACACAAAGGTGCCAAATACAATTTTGTTCCATTGCCACAAATCTAGAGGCACAAAAACTCACGTGAAGGCATAGGTATACAATTTAAACTCTTTACGCTACCCTTCAATTTTAATAACTTACTACACTATAAACTATCATGTCAAAACTTAATTAAACTAACACAATTCAAGTGTTAGATGCACATCCACTCATGTCGTACTAATTTCATCTCCCTACAGATTATCTTACAATAACAAGAAGTGTTTTCATTCTTATTTTACTGATCATATGCACTAATTCTTTATAGATGTCCTCTTCGCTGTTCTTTTCGTTGCTCTGCCATGAAAGACTAGAGAAACATGCCTACAAGATATTGTTGTCATTGACTTGGGGTATATCTTAATACAGTGTGTTTACCTACACTGAAATTATTAATAGATTAAATTTTGTTTTCCTAATGACCATCTTAATTATAGGATGCAACCAACAATTTTAACCATGTGGGATCAATTCATCATGCATGATGGTCAAGCTTTCACTTTATTGCTCGGACCATATCCAACTGTAATTAGTGTCGAAATCAAAGTTGGCTCATACAACGGTAATAACGCATAAATTTTATTATTACACTAGAAATAATTAAAATTAATAAATCAACTAATAAACAATAATAACTTGATCATTTAATTAATCACAGGTATCAAGTTGTTCACAAAGAAGTCAACAACTTTTATCATCAATCGTCCTCTACCACAAGCAAAAAGTCTGTAAACATGGTAATTTGAAGTACATATTATGTTTTATATTAAGCAATAAAAAGCTAATGTATATTTAGTGATTTAACACAAAAGAGTGACAAATATAGGTGTATCAAACAAAAAAAGATACAAAAGTTGCAACTAATACAAATCAATCAAATAGGAATGTTTTGATTATCTGCACCACGAAGAAAACATATCATCAAAATTAATACCCTTCCAACCAATGTCAAAATGGTAAATCACCTAACATACAACTAAATAAATGGAGCCATCTTTATAACTCAATTGAAAATCTTGATAATAGCGGGAGGAATTCCATTGGGTTCAAACTATTAACAAAGTAACAAACTTTTATCAACAATTCTACAATGTTTCATGTTCAAAGGGTATCTAGAGCAGCCTAACAACTGATGGTACTCCATTCTGGTGCACTTTTTGCAAAGCAAGAGTTTACCCAAGCCAAGGTTCATATTCCTCACACACAATACTTAAATGAAACAATCACCAAAAAAAAAAAAAAAAAGGATTTACCTTCAAACCTTTACTAAGCATTCCTATGATGTTCTGCAAAACAGATGCAGCTTTGATGTCCAACTATCACATTCCACTGGAATTATTGTTGCAATAGACTTTGGAGATCAAGTTGAGATAACGTTTGGTATCACGAGAAACTACCTAAAAGAAAACACCAAATAGGTAACTTTCTAGCTTTCCATCGTCTAGGTAATTAGGTCAAACATTGTATCACAACAATGAAAACATTGATTATACGTAACACATTGACATATACTCCACTTTCTCATTATAGGGTAAACTATCAGAAGGTGCAGTTGAAATGCTTGGTACAGGATCTAAGTTTGTTGTCCAAATTTGAGCAAACAAGTATGAAGAAGCAGAATCAAAGCATTGTCTTTTTAGCATCAATGAATTAAAACATGTATCTCAGATCATTGAAGATGAGAAAGTGTAGCATTTCCCTCTAGCTGCTGCAACTTATGCTACAAAATATTAGTCACAACAATTGATTAGTGAAGAATCACTAATTTTTCAAATTTTTGACCATGACAGGTAACGTACTATAGCCACCATGGTCTATAGTATTATAAACTAATTAGTATTGAACTCAATGTTGTTCCATGATAATTTTACTGAGGTTGATCACAAATGATCACGTGAAGGGCATAATTCTAAACTGATTAGAGTTTATTTGCACTTGGAACAATAGGTGGAGTCTTATAGTTTTGCAATAACAAGTCTATGGAAAAAACTAAGATGTGGTTCTGATTGCTCTTCGAAACAATTTTGTGAATTCAACTTTCTGAAATTATGCACTTTTTAAACTGCAACTAGCCTTGTGCTACTGAAATGAATTAAAAGGAAGAGTAACAGGTTATGGTTTTTCTAAGGCAAGTATCTTTCATTTTCGATACTCCCAAAAAACAAGTTCATATATGTACAATTCATAGTCTTTCATTAATGCATCTCCTGCAATATCTAATCACATCTGAAAGAGAAACATCCAACAAGAGAACACTTGTATCATTCTTACTGCCATATATACTGCATTGGCTTTCACACATATCAAATCAAATTATACTGGATCTATGACTAAAGGCTCATCGGTTTCTTTGCCTCCAAATGAGGGTGAAATTTTGCACCCTTGTAATTTCAAAAGCCAACTAAATATCGCCCATACATATCCACCACTGTTATCCAAATGCTAAGTATCCAACATACGTATTTACGCATTTAATAAATCCATATTGTTGGAGATATGCCTTGAATTCAAGACGGTCGAAGAAAGGTGCGAAATTTGGTGCGAAAAGTCATTTTCTAGACCTATGGTCTGGACCAAGGAAAGCCCCGTCCGAACCAGTGGATTTTGGGACTTTTTTGGACATTCTGCCTCGGTAGTCCGGACCACCGAAATTCCCGTCCGAACTACCGTTGGTAGTCCGGACCACCGAAACCCCGTCCAGACCACCGTTACGCGAATGTGTGCGGCTGCGCGTTTTAAAGAGATTTTGACCTAATTTTTTGTACTTTTTTATAAATAGGAGCCTTGTGGCCTCTTAGGGTTTGGTCTTGAGTTGGGATTTGAGATATCTAGGGTGTGTGTGTGTCTCTTTCGAGTGTGTGAGACATTTGATGCTCTGTAGGTCGCGCCTCAGAGATTTGTCCCTAGATATTGTGTGGATGCTTCAATTGAGAGTTACGGGTATAGCCGGCTCTGTGTATTTCTCCCCGTTGTTAGTGAATCCTCTTGCTCTTTCCCCGTGGACGTACCTCTAGAGCTCCATGCTTGGGGGGGAACCACGTAAATCCTTGTCTCTTGTTTTCTTGTTGGTTGTGTTTATATTCTCTACTTCGGGTTTCGGCACAACAAATTGGCATCAGAGCTCCGGGTTCAAACCGAGGCTTGTGTTTTCCGCTACGTTTGTGTATTTGGGGTCGTTTTCAATGGCGACTCGCTTTGAAGTTGAGAAGTTTGATGGGCAAAGCGCTTCTTTCAGTTTGTGGCGTATCAAGATGAAGGCTTGTTGGTGCAACAAGGAACAAGCAAGGCTTTGTTGGGGGTGTCGAAGAAACCTACTGATATGCAGGATAGTGTGTTTAAGGATCTTGATGCGAATGCACTCAGTTCAATGCAATTATGTCTAGCCGATGATGTGCTTCGCGAGGTTGGGGAGGAAGATTCGGCAGCCGGTATTTGGTTGAAGTTGGAGAGCATCTATATGACGAAGTCGCTAACCAACCGGTTGTACTTGAAGCAGCGCCTTTATACTTTTCGTATGAAGGAAGGTACGCCCATAAAAGACCATTTAGATGAGTTGAACGGAATTATTATGGATTTAAAAAATATTGAGGTTGTGATTGATGATGAAGATCAAGCCCTTATTGTGTTATGTTCTTTACCTGCATCATATGAACACTTTGTGACTACTATGTTATATGGGAGGGATACAATTTCCATGGAGGACGTAAAGTCTAGTTTGTATTCTAAAGAATTGAGGAAAAAGGTATCCGGTGAGAGTAGTGTTCATGATGATCGAGCTTTGGTGGTGCGGGGAAAGACTGGTGGGAGGGATTCGGGCAGTAGATGGATTTCTAGCTCTAAAACCACATATATGGATGGAATACAGTGTTTTTATTGTAAGAAATTCGGGCACATGGTGAAAAATTGTTCGAGGGTGAAGGACAAGTTTGTAGAGAAGGGTGTTGCTGGTTGCGTCGAAGATGATCCGGAAGGGTTTGAGGCTGCCATTGCTTTGGCAGTAACTGATGTCGATGTCTGTTGTGAAAACATGTGGATTCTTGACTCTGGATGCTCCTACCACATGTGTCCACGTAGGGATTGGTTTGATACATATGAGGCGGTTCACGGTGATACAGTTCTTATGGGGAATAACATGCCCTGTAGAATTGTTGGGGTTGGAATAGTCAAGGTCAGGATGTACGATGGGATTGTGAGGACATTGCTTGGTGTTCGACATATACCAGATTTGAGGAGAAACCTTGTCTCTTTGGGCGCTCTCGACTCTGTGGGTTGGAAGTACACTGCTGAAGGTGGAGTCTTGAGTGCGTCGTTGGGTGTTCGGGTTTTCGTGAAGGGTCAGAAATTGGGTAACCTCTATGTGCTTGATGGTAGTACGATTGTGGGTGCTCCATCGTTGGGGTCTTCATCTGTTGAGAGGAATTCAGGTTCAACTATTGGGAGTATGCAAGAGGGCACACAAGGCTCTGTGGTAGAGTCTGTTAACTCCGGGTGGAGTTTGAGCACATCTTTTTTGGCATCAGTAATGGATGCATGTGGTCGACATTTGGTGGAAGATGGTTGCTCGTTGGTGATTAACTCTATGAGGGGAGTTGCGGTGTTAAGCTCAAGGTGGAGCTTGTGGAGGCACGTGTGGCTGGGTTTACTCAGTAGTGGAAACAAGGTCAAGCAGAGGTGCTTGCGCCTTGTTTGTTGGTGCCATTGATGTGAGCCTCGTGTGGGGCTGCCCCGAGAGGGGCGTTGTGGGGAAGAGCGAGTGTTGAGAGGATTGCACTATGTTGTTGTCTTGGAAGGGAATTCAAGTCAAGGTGGAGATTGTTGGAGATATGCCTTGAATTCAAGACGGTCGAAGAAAGGTGCGAAATTTGGTGCGAAAAGTCATTTTCTGGACCTATGGTCTGGACAAGGAAAGTCCCGTCCGGACCAGTGGATTTTGAGACGTTTTTGGACATTCTGCCTCGGTAGTCCGGACCCCCAAAATCCCCGAACGGTAGTCTGGATCACCGAAACCCCGTCCGAACCACCATTACGCAAATGTGTGCAGCTGCGCGTTTTAAAGAGGTTTTGACCTAATTTTTTGTACTTTCTTATAAATAGGAGCCTTGTGGCCTCCTAGGGTTTTGTCTTGAGTTGGAATTTGAGATATCTAGGGTGTGTGTGTCTCTTTCGAGTGTGTGAGACGTTTGATGCTTTATAGGTCGCGCCTCAGAGATTTGTCCCTAGATATTGTGTGGATTCTTCAAGTGAGAGTTACGGGTATAGCCGGCTCTGTGTATTTCTCCCCGTTGTTAGTGAATCCTCTTGCTCTTTCCTCGTGGACGTACCTCTAGAGCTCCGTGCTTGGGGGGGAACCACGTAAATCCTTGTCTGTTGTTTTCTTGTTGGTTTTGATATATTCTCTACTTCGGGTTTCAGCACAACACATATAACAAACAATCCTCAAGTTTTGACCCGAGAAGTAAGCATTTTGACTATGACTAGGGGTAATATCTTAATTTATTCCAATATTGCATTTTCCAATTCCTGCTAGCTATACATTTTTACATGCATTATATACACATATTCTTTACAGGTTGCAACCAATACTCTTAAAGGACTAACAATGCACATCAACTGCTATACATGTGCACAATTGTACTTGTATCCACATTTTATGACATCCAATAGTCTTTATTCCACAAAATCCGCTCTAGCAATAACTGTACCATTGAGTTTTGTACTAGCAAAATCTAAAGAGACAATGGAACGGCTAAAGTTCAACATACCATTGGTAAGGTCTAAAAAACAGATTTCAGAGTATATATTTTATATATTTTTAATAATATTCTTTAAAAAATTGTAAATTTCAAAAATAACAAAAATGTCAGACTAATTTTAATGTTGAAAACATGAAATTATAATGAATTATCCCTTAGAATGAGAATACTACATTCGCTTAATTATATGATAACAACAGTGCTCGAGATTAATTATAAATTTATCAAAGCCGTTGTCTTAGAACTAGAACGATTTAGTTTAGTTTAATTAGTGCCAAGAGAGTCATAATGAGAATTAGAAAGAGCTACTCCACTCAAACTCTTCAAGTATAGTTTGACCTTCTGCATATCAAAATTACAGTGATTCAGAAATGACAAAAACAAACATTAAGGAGTTAGTAAATAAACATTCTATGCAATACTAATTACATATGGCTTTAGATTGCAAAATTGTAAATCAAATGACACTTACATACTCAAATTTCTTATCAGATTTATTACTTGCACAAATATATTACTGATGTTACAATTTTTTTTAAAAAAATCCTATTTTAATATTGTTGTTCCAAAATGAATTTGCTCAACAATGGATGTAACCAGTTCCATCATGTACTTGATATAATGACATAAGAGTTTCATTATTAGTTGTACTAGTGAAATAGCATATGCATGTAATGCTCTACAGCAAAAAGTATGATATGGCATACTTCAATACATGAATACTCATGGAAAATTTTCTTAGGATTACGCCTTAGCGATATTCTAGCTAGGGACTTGTTCGGTTATTGATCAAAACTGACTATAAAAAGTGCTAAAATATCAGCCTAGGCAAACAACTACCTTATTATGTTTTTTACTTCTTGTCATATATGTTTATTTTGTAGAAGAAATTTATGGTCTGTTGTTATTTCGGTGGAAGCTCATTCTCAAGCGCTTGTAGGGATTGCAGGAAGGTATACTAAAAATCATCAGCCACTCTTCTTTCATCTACTAGAATAGGTGAACTGAAAGAAAAAAGACTAAATATTTTTTGCTGTAGTTCCATGGAACAACTTTCTGCATTGTTGTTTACTTGCTTCTAGTTTATTACTATTTAGCTAATGACTCTGCCCACAAAAGAAATGCTATTTTTAGTTGATGGGTGCATAGAAGTGCATGGTGTTAGATGCATTGTAATGACATTTATGATTTATCGTCTATAATTATTTTATGTTGTGGTTTTCTGAGTTTTGCTCATGTCTTCAAGCGTTATATGTATGTATAGATAAATACATGTAATTAATAGCAGAGCAAACTAAATATTGTGCAATAGAAGACAAGATGAGCTTACAAATCATTAAACATGACACTAATAAAAAAAAAAAAACATTGACATAGTCAAGGACACATGGCAAAACAAATGAAATCAAGTCAACGTTCTAAACCATAATTGCTTTGTTTGATGTATTTGCACTTATGTAGTTACCTAAATGATTTCACGCCTTGCAGGTTTGAATCTAAATTTAGTTCAGTATGGCTTTAAGCTACCAGGATCAGTTGGTTGCCTCTTGCCCACACTTTGTGCGAAACCTTGGTATCCAATATTCAAGAACCACACCTGAAATGGGGGTGGACTAATATCTTATCAACACAAATTATAGGTTGATCAAAGTTGGATACTCAGTGCCTAACGACAATCATAACTTGAAGTATGTTGCACACACTGGTTTTGTGAAGAAATATTGCTGTCTATTTGATCTCGGCTCTATATTTCAATGGAATGAATTTGAGCATTTCAAAGATTGGATGAATACGATCATGAATCAAAGGCCCACATTTATTGATTTGTATTATCGTTCATTGCTTACGTTTGACTTTGCTAAAAACCTGCGTGAGGCCATTAGTATATTCTATGGTTCACAGTCTTTTAGTTTCACGAGATTGTTTATGTTATTAAAAGAGAAAATGAAACTAATTAGAGATTTCTTTACATATATAGCTTATCACACTTCGTGGTTTTTTGCTGTCGTTGGCGAGGTGCAGGGAAACACAACAATGGTGAGGCTTTATTCCTGTATTTGTCCGAAAAAAAAATCTTTGTGCATAGCTGTTGCTTATACAAGTTGTGTAATATATAATGTGCAGGAAATTTCGCGTTGTATTCGCTAATACTTGTTTGCACCAAATGAAGTTGTTGTAATTGTTAATAGTGGAAACCGGCATTGGTATGTGAAAATGAAAAAGGGGTCGTTAAGTGAAAGATGGAATGAGGTTGCTCGTGCTCATAATTTCCAATTAAATTACTGTGTGTTGCTTGCATCTAGTGGGCCACCTTCAATTTGATCTCTTTATATTCAATCAAAATGGATGTGAACTGAACTATGATCGGTCGACTACTCTGCCAATTCAAGAGCCAAATGCTCCAGCTGGTTGGGATGCTGAAGTAGCCATCTCTACTGCAAATAGATGAGAGGGTTAACATGGAACAATTGTAGGAATACTTCCATTACTTTCCTATATAGCTTTATTGCATCACATAAACCATTTGTGCATGTTGATATTAGGGCTATTATTTGAGCCACACCTTCTAAAAGCTATAAGATATGTTAATGTTTGTGTTTTTCTCAGCTTCCATCCACCGATTCGTTTTAGAGCCTATGGCATGCACTAAGGTGTGCTATCGTGCTAAGGTTTGCTGATCTAGAAAGTCTGGTAAGACTTGTTAGCTCTGTTACGCAGCTACAACAAAAGTTGAATTAGAATTTTGATCCATTGAATACCTTGTATGCAGGAAATGCCTGTGCCATTCAGATCATCCTTTCAAGTCCAGGGGTGTGAAGAATTTACATTGGTGACAAAAGGGCGAACATGGATTGCTAACTATGTAAATGGCCATCTGATAGGGCATGGATGGATTGAATTTGTGGTTGCGCACACATTGGTAACTGTTAATGTGTTGATCCTCAGCCCAGATGTCAACCTTACCTTGTACTCCTTGGTGGTCGGTTGGAATAATCATGAGAGAATTTACGATTGGTACGATATGTCGATGTAGAAGTGTAGACGCTGCCACGGGGCTCTCGACTTCGCCGATTTAAAATTTTGATTTTGTTTTGGAGTCGCCACCCGGGTTTGCGTAATATCACCCAGGAAACCATTTTTGAAAATGTGACATCCGTGCCGTGTTTCGAAAAAAAGCTTTGTCAATGATCTTTGTAACCAAAAAGATTTTGGGCTCGGAGCCAGGTTACGAGAGGGGAAGGGTTTTACGGCACCCCCCTCGCCCGACACGGGATCGGTCTCTACTTTAATATTTGTGGGATTTTATAAAAATATCTTATTATCAAACTTGATACATGTAACAAGATAAAAGGTAACTAAAGTAAATTAGAACACGAATGAATAAATATAACATGCGTGAAATGCGTATTAAATGCATTAAAACGAAGAAATTAATCAAAACCAAACTTTAATTCTTTTTATTTAAAACTTGATGATTTGAAAATGGTTTTGTTTTTCTTTTTATTTTCTGAAAATTGATTTTCCTAATAATTTTTTTATTAATGACTTATTAGCTACCAGAAAATTTGAACAGAAAAGTGACAAATAAACCAAAAGGTCGTAGAAATCATGGATATATTTTTACAAAATGATGAACAAAATAAACTCGGGAAAATAGTCTATGAACTGCACTTGTGCACACCAATAGTACTTGGACGCACAAGTGCTACTCCAGCCCTGATTTTAAAAATTTATTATAACAAAATGAAAATCTGTTTTTGACCAAAATTATTTTCCCATGGAATGCAAATTTGACCAGTAAGCAAAAATAAAATGATAAGCTCAAAAATCCTATAAATTTGTGCAAAAATTGATTTTGGGAAAAAAATAATTCTAGGAGAGCATCTGTGTGCACGAATAGTACTTGGGCGAACGAATGCTATTCTAGGATTGATTCTTTGAAAAATTATTTTGACATATTGTAGGCTTTATTTGAGTGCAAATTCAATATAGATGATTGCAATATATTTAAATAAGTCCCCTCAGTTGCCAAACAGTGGCCTAAAAGGTCAAGAATTTTACATTCAAAATGCTTGAAAAAGTGCTCCTTTGAACTTGATTTTTGAGGATGATTGGTGTTTGGGTGCAAAAGAGGGGAATGGGACTTTGAAGTAGAGTTTTCTGGAAGGTTTAGACAATATAAGTTGACTGGAGAGGTTGTGGGAAATGGAATAGAAATTTTTAAGGCTTTAAGACTTGGATTTTTTTGGAGAATTTTGGACATAAGAATAAGCTAAAGAGAGAAGTAGTAGGAGAGGAGTGAGAGCAATGGGAGAGCATGCATGAAAATTTTGTACCATGTTTTTGAAGGTTGGGGAGGTATTTATAGGCTTGAAGAGGGTCAAAAGGAGGGTTTTACAAGCTTCAAAGGGCTCAAAGGGGACCTAAAAACATGGGGGCTAGTTTCCTAGAAATAGGGATACCTAACAAAGCCCAGGGAATCGAATAACCATCATCAAATTCCCCTGCAATATTCTTGTACGGTCTTGGCGTGCAAAAATCAACTTGTGCACACAAGTTGGCATTTGTGGAGTTGAACTTGTGCGCACAAGTTCTATTGGTGCGCATGGGTTGAACTTGTGCGCACAAGTGCTATTGGGGCGCACAAGTGCTCTGCAGGCTTTTTGGTAATTTTTGGTTTATGGCTTTGATGTTCCAGGGTTTTGCACAGGGTATTTAGGGTTGATTTGCAAGGGTTGATTTGGTACTGAAGAGCATCATTTCAATTATTATCGAGGTACTTTGGCCCTATTTCATCATTGGGGAGGCCGTTTAGCTGTGGTTCGAGAATCATAGAGGTCGTAAATTGGGGTGTCCACAAGAAGTTGGCAAGTATTTGGATGATATCTATTTTGTTTTGGCAAAACAACTCTGATATAAACTGTTGTAATCCTTTTGATGTAAATACTATGTGATAGGTTGCTATGGACTGTAGTAGCAACCTAAACATAGTTTTTGAAAACTCAGTGGTTTGTTTAACGTTTGGATATATGCAGTCAATCATGAAATTTCATGGCTTTCCTAAAGTATTTTAGACTTTAGATGAAACTGACTTTCTTGTGTTGTGTTTTGCATATAAAAGGATTGCTAATGTATTATGCAATGCAACTCCAAGTATGAAATTTACATTTGTTTGGTAATATCATACTTGGTACAAGACTTAACTGATTAATTTTTATTAGGTTAAGTGCTGAATATTATAGACAATTGCAGATGACCCAAATACTAACATATGCTTCAATTTCTTTCGACTTCGTTTTTGGATTTACTAAATTTTGGACGACTTTTCTTTTAACAATAGCTGTTTAATAAGCATAAACTCAAGGATTTTATTAATTTTCAAAATCTATATCCTTTTCGTCCAATAAATTTGGGGTGGAACTAAAATTTATTAACTTGTCAAGCTAGAATTATGGTCAAGACAAATATGAATTACCTTATACATTCAAAGGTCGGCTAAAAGGACCCAAAGAATGTCATAATGGAGTGTTTTGTTCATAATAGAGTGTTTTGATGTATGAGAGTACAAAAGAAGTGGGGAAAAACATTCCAAATCAAGGCATTAGAAATCGTCTGATACACTTGAGTCCCATATGATGCTCTTGGAAAGATGCATTACAAAATCTTAAATACATATCCATCTCCAAATCCAAGTTAAAAAAATCTGCATCTGAAACCAAAACTTTCATTGAAAGAAGTGAACAAGAACACAAAAGAGCTACTACAAACCTCCACTTATTGGTAGGTATGGCAATGGGATTGAATAAAACACCGAATGTATGGGACTTCCAAGCCACTAACAATTTCAAAATATTGTAAAATCGAACAACTCTTTTCATCACTAAATAATCCTTAACCACTGAGCACACCGTGACGTGCGTCAGACTGCACTAGTTCATTTTCTTGTGGTCTGAACAACAAAGTTGACCAAGTAATCTTATTTTCTCTCTTTGGGTCTGAAGTGAAGCAAGTTGACCAGTATTCTTATGCTCGTACAAGAATTTTCCTTACAACAACAAAAAAAAAGTCAAAACGGGCAATAGTTTTTTTGGGTAAAAAAACGGGCAATAGTTCTTCATGGGATGGGATTTTACCGAAATTTTTACTCCATTTCAAAATGAAAAAGCGGTCCCTACCACTACCATTGAAGTTGGATACAACATGTGGGCCCAAAATCTTTAAGGTTTTCTTCAAGCAACATGAGCCATTTGAGAGCGTTAATTGCAACCTGATCAATATGTCTACCAAACACCGTTTGCAAATTTCATGGACCTGCCGAATTATAGTACTTTAAGCAAACTGAGAAAAATTCAGTTTAGTTTTAACCAAAAAACTACTCCATTCCGCTAACAAAAAATCTCCCCAAAAAACCAACCAATTTCACTAACTTAAAAAAAAAAAATTGGTATCATCAGTAGTTTTTTCCTAAAACTAAAGTTATTGGAACAATTTAGTTTTTTTTCTTAAAATTAAAGATCTAAAACACCAAAAAACAAAGTTAGTGAAACACCACCTAAGTTTTTTTTTTTTTTTTTCCTCCATTTCTTTTTCAAAAACTCTTTAGCATTAATAACCAAAATACGGAGTAGCTTATTATTTAATTTTCATGATGGAGGTTTGACTCCTCTTACATCGTACAATTTTTAGTCTTTTCTCAACAAAATCAAAATAAAAATTTTGGGGAAAATGTAAAAAAAAAAAAAAGACTCCAAACTTTGACCTCAATATGTAATAGACGCCCAAACTTTCGTGAACTTTTAATTTTACACCTAAACCATTGCTCCGTTATTTATTTAACCCATTGTCGTCTGAATCTATCCAATGGCTAACAAATTTTCTAACTTGGACACTGGAGGCTCTGAATTTTTTTTTTAACATGACATTGGGGCTCCGTTAAGCCACCATTTTTCCTTTTTCTTCTTCGCCTTTGTCCCCTCTCCCCTCTCCCCTCTACAAACCCTAACCCATACCCTAAAATCTCCAATTCCTAATGTCATCCCATATGACTATCCCCTTCCTCCTCTCTCCGTCACCAACGACGAATTATCTAACTCCAATTTCACCAACATGACTTCCATGTCCAAAAGTGGGGGGACGCTTAGATTAGCCTTTACTCAAACCAAAGATGATGTCGCAATAGCTGCAAAACAACAATTGCCACGAGAGAGAGAGAGAGAGAGAGAGAGAGAGAGAGAGAGAGTAAAAGGTCCCTCACAAAACCCAAATCTTTCGCGATACCCTATGTGTTTCCCATCCAAGACCTAATCGAGGGCCTTAAATGCTAGATTTTATTTTGAATTCGTCATCATAGCGTCATTCAATCGGGGTAAGAGAGACATATATGCACTCATCCCAATGAGAGGATCCCACGTATAGATAATGAATGGCATTTACAGCCACTTCAATGTTTTATTGTTTGGTGTGAATACTAAGAAAAAAAAAAGGTGACTGGAGGAGAAGGAAGAGGAAGGCGATTTGTCATGTTGGATACTCGGATGAGATTATAATTGGAGATTTTAGGGTTAGGGTTTGGGGAGGGGAGAGGGGAAAAAAAAAGGGGTGGCTTAACGGAGCTTACACATACAAGTTAGAAAAATCCGTTAGCCATTTGACAGGTTTAGATGCCATGAAGTTATTTGAATAACGGAGCAATAGTTTAGTTGCAAATTGAAGTTTACGAAAGTTTAAGTGTCCGTTAGACATTGAGAGAAAAGTTTGGGATTTTTTTATTTTTTTATTTTTAAATTTCCCTAAAATTTTACATTTTCAGATGATGCTTATGATTGACTATCTTTTTGAATTTCTGGTGGAAGTTTGATATGGTAACTTTTACGTTTTCTGAATTTTTACTTTTGGTGAGACAATTTTCTATAAGGAAGCTTTTTCTAACTTGTGAAAATTAAAGGGCATAATGAAATGTAGCTAGAAATGATTACAAACATTTATGGTGCGTAATTATAATTTAGTTATAAATTCTATAAGATTGTTAGTGTAACGAACGGAGATATGAAAATGTCATTATCAATTGTTAATTAATGTAACATTTCAACGTTAGGTATGAATAAAACTTTACTACAAGTATTCTGTCTGATTTATTGTTTCCTTCAAGTGGATATGTACAATTTGAAAGGTTGGGATAAAATGACAATTTTTGTAATAATATAATTTAATTTGACTTGAAGTATAGTCAATGTAGTACATGTTTTGAAAATTAAAATTTCAAAATGGACTAAAATTATAGATTGGAAGGAGTATTACCGTTTTCTTCATATTGTCTAAACGGACTAAATTGTCAAAAGTTCACGTTCTTATGGATTTCAAGACAAGTTATCCTCCTCACATACATTAACTAAAATGCCAAAAACACCTAGATAGCATAAGGCTCCGTTCCACTAATAAGCTTGGTTTTTTGCCTTTTTGGGTTTTTTTAGTCGATGTATGTGAGGAGAATCACTTGTCTCATAGAATGTAAAAAACCAAAGAGCCGGGGCCTATTCCACTGCTTTTTTTTTTGTTGGCTTTTTGTGTGTTTTTTTAAATTTTTTTTTTTAGTTAATGTACGTGAGGATAATGACCTGTCTCATAAAAATGTACAAAAATAAAAAAGTCAATAAACCATTAGTGGAACGAGTGTCTCTTTTTTTTTTTTTTGCGCCAATAGAGAGAACTTCATACAAATAAAAGCACTAATACAACAACTTAAAAAAGAAAATATAGAAAAGGAAAAACAAAAAGAAAACAGAAATATAGGGAAATAAAACAGCTAGAGTTGTCAGAAAAAGTCTCACGCCATCGCTGCTATTGCCGCCGATGTCGGAAGCCCAGATTTGACTCCCCCTTGCCTTAAATCTGAATTTCGACTGTCCATAGAGAGAGAAGAGAAGATCTGGTCGATCATGGAGAGTTGCCAACAAAAAATTAGGAGGCCCCTAAAAAAATTGGAGTAATTTCGAGTATTGATTACTCCACTTCCGATTGTAACCACGCGCTCTGGGTGCGGCTGTGCATGTCTTACTTGATCACGTCGGTCTGGTATGGCTCAACTCGATCGCCGTACGGATATAACACCGAGGCCCAAAACATAAAGCCCAAGAAAACACCCAATTGATTCTAGAGAGAGAAACAGAGACTTATAGAGCGAGAAAACCAAAACGATACATATAGAGAGAGAGAGAGTACTTAAGAAACTCAACCACAAAGCCACGAACGAATTCGTGAATCAAATCAATCCTCCCCTATAGATTGGATACCTCTTTGAAAAACAAAAAAAGAAAAAGCAAAAAAAGAGGAGTTGTTTATTACTCACTCCACAATTACCCAAATTTCCCCTACACACGAACATTTCCGTTTCTACGTTTTCGATAAACAAAAACAAAAAAAATTACTAGTAAAAAGAAAGATTCATAGAGAGAGAGAGAATGGGAAGGATTAGAGAGAGAAAGACTGTTCGTTCGTTTGTTCTTTGTTGTTTCCCCTCCTTAAAATCAACAACAAATAAAATTCGCAATCTTTATTTATTACTACTTCTTCTACTACTACTATCGTTATTCTCCAAATCTCACCGCACATCTCCGTCACGCCCCCCCTTCTTTGTTGTTTCTTTGGAAAAAAATTTAGAGAGAGAGAAAGTGCTACCAAAGCGTGTCAAGGACTTCTAGAGAGAGAAGAAGAGGAGCGGATTTCGTATTCTCTCGTTTTCGTCAATTCCAGATTCCTGTACTCCTGCTCACGGAACCCTAGTTTTGGGTTTGGTAAAATGGCATGATTTAAGAGGGGTTGAAGTAATTGGATCTGCTCAAATGGGAGTTTCTTTGTAGTGGAATTTGATCTTCCAAACCCTAGGTTTTAGAGAGGAGAAGGGGGTTTGCGCAATGGAGGAGGGGGGAAGTGGTGGTTTATCGGAGGGTGAGAAGCAGCAGCAGCCGCCGGTAGAGGGAGAGAGCAGAGTGAAGAGGAAGATGAAGACTGCTTCTCAGTTGGAGATTCTCGAGAAAACTTACGCTGGTTCGATTATGTTCTTTTTAATTTTGTTGATTTCATGGTGATTGAGTTATTTGTGTTGTTAAGGAATTTGATTTTTGGGTGCAGTGGAATCGTATCCGTCGGAGGCGTTGAGAGCAGAGCTATCAGTGAAGTTAGGGCTCTCAGATCGGCAGCTTCAGATGTGGTTTTGCCACAGGAGGTTAAAAGACAGGAAAACCCCTCCTATGAAGAGGCAGAGGAAGGAAGATACTTCACCGGCAGTGGTGGGTTCGTGTAGTGGGGTTGGAGATGAGGTGGCTGTAGGTGGTGAATTGGGAAATAACGAGCATGGATCAGGGTCGGGCTCGTTCGGACACGTGGAGTCCCATCAGTATCAGCATCATCAGCAGCAGCAGCAGCCGCGGGGGGTGGGTCCACGTGGAGGAGCTGCAATTGCGAGGATTGCGACGGATATGATGCCAGCGGTGAAGAGGTACTACGAGCCGCCTCAGGCGATATCAGAGCTCAGAGCAATTGCGTTTGTGGAGGCTCAGTTAGGAGAGCCGTTGAGGGAAGACGGGCCTATACTTGGAATGGAGTTTGATCCCTTGCCACCGGGTGCATTTGGTGCGCCCATTGGTAAGTTGGGATTTTTACAACTCTGGAATGTTTTGCTGTTAACTCGTTTCAAAGTCTTGCTAGCACTAATTGGGATGGCAATTTCATTCATTACGGCCCAGGGGATACCCCCTTATGGTTTCAACTGATCTACACAATGCATTGATATTGCCAATTGGATTTTCCAATTTTTTCATGATCCCTTGTGTGGTTCATAGGAATGTGACTGTTACAGCCTGATTCTGTGCCTCCCAAAACAATGAAAAGAAACTCAGTTATATAGCGGATTTTGTGCCTATCTACGAGTAGTTTCCAGTACTTGATAGGAAGGCAAGCCCCTTTCCTCAATAGGAGTTTGGATGTGAGCTATGCTCCTCGAGGAGCCAACGGTTCCGGCATAGCTGTATTGAAGTAGAGGAACTGGGAACCTTACAAGATGCTATTTAAGAGCACTTGTGAGGAAGAGTAGCATGTTACTTCATTTTCTATTTTTTTTTTTTTTAAATTGATTGATATTACCTCATGATCGGGGTTTGGCTGGGCTTTGAGTGATCCATATGGATGTCTATTTGTGCAGATTTATTGTGCTATCATGATTTACTCATTTAATAGAAAGAAAAAGTTAGAAAACTATAGAATCATGTTGAAGAAAAGGAACTGAACCAGTAATAGACAAGAGCTATAGACCAGCAAAAATTTCTTCATTTACTTGATGCTGGATATGAAATCCTTACATATGCCATTACATCGAACCTAAAGGCCTAAAAAGTATAATTGTGAAAACAGTTATTGTCCATTTAGAGTCAGCTAGTAGTCAACTCTTAGTTTTATGAAGTCAACATGGATTAGTTTAAATATGGTCTGAAGCACCTTAAGCATTTTGCAATTATTTCCCATGAAGCACTTCCAGTTGAAGGAGCTGCACCTGCAAGCCATTAAAGTGTCTTTAAGGATGTGAACGAGAAAAAGGGAGGGAATGTGTTGATTCAAGTACTCAACCAATATCTAGTGGATGCTGGTACCATTGGAATTTCTTATTCACTTGAAGATTTAATCGCATAAGTTCGATGTTGAAGAAATTTAGTAAAAAGTCGCTAGTGTTTAATTCTTAACCTGGGTTGTACTGATTCTGGGTTTTACTGATTAGTTGAAGAAAGATACCTGTTGGAAACTTGGAGCAATTACTAAGTGAAATGTCTAGATTGGCAAAAATATTTAAACGCAAAATTTCAAAGCTACTTTGCTGGATTTTGGTGATTTGTATGTCAGTCTTGAGTTTGCAATTCAGGTCTGTCCGGTCAAGCGTCTCAGAGGTAGATTTCATAGGTTAATGGATTGCTGAAGGTTGTCGAGGACTTGGATTTGCAGGATACCTTAGTACTTGTTGGCAAATGTATTGTGTATGGAATGAATGCAGCAAAGAACTTTTGTAATGTATCGATCGTGTTTTATGAAGATTAAAAGACACCTCTCTAAGACTTCTAAGGCTGAGTATGAGTATGGGACTTGAGGTTCTCCTTTTCTTTCTCTGACTTCCCCCATCGGTTGGTAATATGCTTACCTGTTAATTTCGCTTCCGCAAATAAACACCTGCTCTCTTGCTTCACACGCTGTCACACTCGCCGGATTCGTAGCAAAAATTGGAAGCGCGTCCCCTCAAGGAGGAGCTGTTTGTACCATTCTGCCCTAGTTTCATATTGAAATTGTAAAACTGATTCTTTCATTATCTCCGTACCTGTGATTTTAGCCTTCAATACTTACCTGCTGTTACGTTTAAACAACTTTAACTTTTCTATATGCATTCTACTCTTTTCTGCTCCCTTGTGTAATGGACATTAAAAAACTGTCAAACTCTTGTATGGTTCCATCTGTCTTTGGTGTTTCTTGTGCTTTAGATGTGCTAACATTTCCTTGAAGACTAGATAAGCCTTATATCTTCCTTTTATTGTTCATGGAACAGTGACAGTTGGTCAGCAGAAACCAGCAACACGGCCTTATGAGCCGAAACTATATGAGCGGCCTGATGCTAAACCAATCAAGGTTAGTTTGTTTTTCTCTTATTTTCTATGCGAGTTCTGCTGTTTTTCTTTGTAATCTACCCCATTTTCATTTGGTATTAGTTAAAACGGTCATTAGTAGACTTTGTAATAAAATGCCGACTATGTACTTCTTTATCATAAATGTCATTTTTCTACGTGTCACAGCTTTGGAGAGTATTGCTTTCCCTATCTGCCGCCTAATTTGCTCCTTTTTTTCTGTGTGTTTGAGGATCCCTTTTTTAAGTCTTAGCTGTAGAAACTGCTAATAAAAAAATGTTAAAAGATACAAAACTGCAATGTATGCCGAGTCCCTCTGCCCATGATTAGATTGGTGGTTAGGCAAGGGGTGCCCCCTCAATCCCTACTTGAAAGGTCTGATGGTCGATGTTCTTCATTCTTCCAATGCCTAGTGGCTAGGGAAAATTGTCATTTATTTGGTAACTCCCGCTGAAAACTGTTGAGGGCTGCAGGTAGTAGGTCTAAAGATGCTTCTTTCAGCATTGTATTGTGGGAATACATGTACAAGATGATGATTGACCGGTCAGATTCTTCTATAAATGGGATAACAATCGGTCGCTTTTGGTGGATAAATGCATGGACATGCTTAGCTTAATCCGGAAGGCTTTTGTTCATCATTTCCTGCATGCATACTCAAATTTCTTCTGTGAACTTCTTTGCTGTTTGCATCTGAATGTGGGCTTGTTTACTTTTTTCAATCCTCCCTACCCCTACATGTACCTGCATTCTCAGCACCTGCCATAGATGAGTTTTCAGTTTTCGTCTTCTATTTTATTTTCTTTGGTTTTTCTTTCCGAGAGGTGACTATTAGAAGTCTGCTCGATGGAGACAACAAAATGAATGCATAAAATTTGTATACTTCTCCTCAGGGAGCGGTGAGGGCACTCCATGAATACCAGTTTCTGCCAGAGCAGCCATCTATTAGAAATGACTCATATGAAAGAGCTGCTCCATCGCACTACTTTGGTTCTCCAAATGATGTTCCAATTGCCAGAAATGCATTGTCTGCCAGCCGCTCATTTATGCATGGTAATGAGCTATTACCATCAGGATATGGTTTACATAGTCCAGCACCAAGTTTACCTCTTTTGCCTCATCAAGGTCGGCAGGGCCATATCTTGCCCTCAACTTCAGGGGAGTATGACACTGTTTCACGGAAAACCTCTTCCCCAAATATTGCTACAGATGCTCAACTAGCTCCTCACCCAATTACTGGACTGGACAATCCGTTTGTCCCATCAGACATAAGGGTCACACCTGATGATGACATAGCTCGGATGGAGAGAAAGCGCAAGGTTTCCTACTTACCACTTTGTATTTTTCCTTCTTTCGTACAAAGAAAGTATTTCATGTGCGTAAAATATGTCAGCAGAGTGAAGAGGCAAGAATAGCAAGGGAAGTTGAGGCCCATGAGAAAAGGATTCGAAAGGAGCTTGAGAAACAAGATATTTTGAGGCGAAAGGTCTTTTCTCTTGTAAACTATAAGTTTTCTTTTCTGAAGATTTTTGTTAGTAATCTGATTGTATCCATCTTTCTCTGAAGAGAGAGGAACAAATGAAGAAAGAAATGGAGAGGCAAGATCGTGAGAGGCGGAAGGAAGAAGAAAGGCTGCTGCGTGAAAAGCAGCGTGAGGAGGTAAGATACCAGAGGGAACAAAGGCGTGAGATGGAACGGCGAGAGAAGTTTTTGCAGAAAGAATCTATCAGAGTAAGTTTTTAAACTTGTCCTGCAAGCTTTATGAAGTTTCCTTGCTTATAGTTAGATAGTTAAGCTGATAATTGAGTTTTCCGCAGGCTGAGAAAATGAGATTAAAAGAAGAACAGCGTAGGGAGAAGGATGCAGCAAGGCAAAAAGCTGCTAATGATAGGGCTACTGCTCGCAGAATTGCCAAAGAATCCATGGAAGTTATTGAGGATGAAAGGTTGGAGCTAATGGAGTTAGCAGCTTCAAGCAAGGGTTTGCCTTCAATTGTCTCTCTTGACAGTCAAACTTTGCAGAATCTTGAATTTTTTAGAGGTGCTTATGTCTGACGTACCCGTATATAACATATGTTTTTTTTTTTAACATGAATCTGTTGATTCTGTTGTTTTAAAACCATGCCTTATGCTATGCTCATCATGCTATCAGGTGAAAGGTAATATTTCTTAGTTGCACAAAAAGGGGGCGAGGGTGCGGAGGATCATAGAAACCCCACGTTTGGGAGCACTATGAGAGTGTTTAGGATCATTTTTCCAAATTGAAATTAACAAACTTAGTCTTACATAGAGCCCAGGATCGGCAAAACCCACCCAAGTAATAAATTACCCATCATCGAAGCTCCTTGTTTAGGCGATTTCTGCAACTAAGAATTGGGGCTGTTTGATAAAACTGAAAGCTGAAAGCTGAAAAATTAAGTACTGAAAGCTGAATGCTGAATTTTTTAAGCTAAAAAGCTGTTTGATAAAACATATTAGCCACTGAATTAAAAAAATGAATTTTTTTTGTTCTAATTGTCTCTTAATTTTACTAATGGTCATCATGTATTTGTGGTAGTGGTGGAGTGGTGATTGGGAGGTGGTGGGGGTGGCAGTGGTGGTGTAACGGTGGCAGTGGAGTAATGGTGGTGGTGGAATGATGATGAGTGGTGGTGGCAATGGAGTAATAGTGGTGAAATAAAAATCACCTTTTATAGCTTTCGAAAAACGCTGTTGAAAGTAACTCATAACGTTCATAAGAACTGTTGCATGGAAATCTGCTGGATATATCAAGTACACCAGTAGCGAAACAAACGGGCTCCATTGAAACCCCATTCGGCAAAGATGTATGACTATTAAAACACAAACCCTAGAACAGGGCCAAGAACGATAGAAAGAAGCGCCCCAAATTACAGAAAGCAACTTTGGGGGATGATATTTGATTTTTAGCAATGAGCGCGCGCGCGAGAAATTTATGATGTTTGATTTTTTGAGGTCGCCATTTTGAACGCTATCCAATACAGTTTTAACGCTATGGAAAATAAAAATGAACGCAGGGAAGTATCATTTCCTGGAAAACGTTATAGTATATGCTAAAAGATAGCATAAACGAAAAAACGCTATAGATCAATGCTATTAAAAGCAACTATTGTTGTAGTGAATGGTAGTGGTGTAGTGGTGGCTGTGTGATGGTTGTGGCGTGGTAGTGGTGGTGGTGGGCTGGGTGGAGTGGTGGTGGTGGTGGTGGAGTGATGGCGGTGGCTTGACAATAGTGGTGGTGGTGGTGGTATATGGGTAATGGTGATAGTGGTGGCGGTGTGGCAGTGGTGGTAGTGCGGTGTGGCAGTGGTGGCGGCAGCAACGGTGTGCAGTGGTGGTGGTGGCGGCGTGGTAGCGGTGGTGGAGTGGTGGCTTGGTAGTTGTTGTGGTGATGGTGGCGGCTTGGCAATGGTGGTGGTGGTGACAGCGGCGGTGGCGGTGTGATGGTTGATTGTAAGCACATAAGAATTCAGCTAGAATTAAGTAGCTCAAAGCTACTTAATTTTTATGAACTTTTTAGCCTACATTTTAAGTGGCACTTAATCTGTTTAAGTAATATAAAATGTGGTTATCAAACCTACTTAATCACTTATTACTTAATTGATTCAGTTTTAAGTGCTGAATCTGTGTTATCAAACAAGCCCTTAGTTAGGTCTTTATATAGGACTTGGTAGCAACCAACCATTCTTTCCTAAGCTCATAGATGTGAATTTTGAAAGCAAGTCCTATACTTACATATATAGATACCCATGTTTATGGTATCCCATGCATAAGTGGTTGGGTTTTTATGAATTCTGAAATGGTTAGTGTTTTGAGAGGGGTACCCGTTCGTGTTTTGGGCCTTTTGCATGTCGCGATCCCTATGCTGTGCATTCAGTGGCAACAAGTAACCAAATATTCCTTGTTGAACATTTATCGTAATATCTCAGCATCTTGAGTTTGTTTTTTAACCATCTTTACCATCTCATCTTTACATTATGTTGTGGAGTTCTATTTCTTCCAACCTTCTGCTCGTAATGCTTCAGATAAGCTCACTGAATTCCCACCCAAGTCTGTGCCCTTGAAAAGACCTTTTGCAATTCAGCCATGGACTGATTCTGAGGAGAACATCGGGAATCTTCTTATGGTGAGAACAACTAATTTCTTTTTACTACTATATTCCATTTCTTTCTCTCTATACGGGAGGTGTTTCGTAGAAATGAAATAAGTTTCTGGAGTTTATGTATTCATGGATCATTGTTGGTTCTCTAATTCTTGAAGAGGCATAACCATACTGTCATTGTGTTATGCTTGTTTATTCTTAGCTTATTGGAAGTGTTATATCGGTTGAAATTTTTTATTAAGTCAAAAGCTGCAAGATCAGGAGATATTGCATTGATTAATCTTGTGGGTTTGATTATAAATGGAACAGTTAACGCACTTACTATGCAGAGATATAAATTTGGTGACGGGAATGGTATAACAATTTGTCTTTTGGTAGAATTTGTTTGTATGGACTGAAAATTGACCAGTTTTGTTCCCTTGCACAATCAGCAATGCTCTTGTAACTAGTTAAGTTCACGTGGTTCAGGTTTATATCACGTTTAATTAGCAGCTTCATTAAACTTGGATGAAATGATAAACCAAAGTTTGACTTTGTAACTGGAAAGTAGTCCATTGTCTATATAAAACAGAAGTTCTGTAGTTACTACATTATCCCCATTGTGGTGCAAAAGTCTCCAGCTTTGCATTTTCTTTTATTCTCTCTTTCTCCATTTCTTTTGTTGATCCGCTCTTTGTCCTCCATATGCAGTTTGGCATTCCCACAAACGTACTTATTAATGTGGAACTTCCATATACCTATGCATAGAAATCTCCTGTATTCTACATTGAAGTCTCTATGACATTCTGTAAGGAGTAAGGACACTTCTATCATAAAAAAATAAATAAGTAGATTAGAAAAAATCAATACAACATGCAAATTAGATGACAAGGGGGTTACATGGACCTATTAGTTAACCAGATGAATGAGGACTTGAGCATTCCGCTCCTAGCCCCTACTTAGTTCCGCTGCTAACGAAACCTGTTGTTTCTTGGCCCCGGCCAGCTAAAGCTAATGTCCCGTTAAAGAATATTTCCACAGGGCTAATGTTTTGAATCCCGTACTGTACTGGCCGGTACGTACCTGCTTTGTAAGGAACCGGTGCTTACCGGAGGATACCGGCAATTCCGGACAATCTTGGGCGAGACAATGGCGAGGTCAATTCCGGCTGGTACCGTGCAGTGCATCGCCATTTTGAATCTGTCCATCACTCTCTCGTCTAGATGATTCCCGATCTGCTTGTCCATGGAGGTCCCTTCCTTCATTTCGTTTCATCTGTGTGAGGAGGCAAAGATGCCTTTGCTGCTTCCCGTCGCCACTGGTGCTTCATATCGTCCATGGCTGCTGCCGCTTCTGGAGAGAGTTTTAATCTTCTGACTTTATTTTGGTGGGAATGGAAGGGGAAAGGTAGGGTTAAAACATTAGAAGGGCTTTTATTAAGTCAAGCCCCAAGAAGTAATAAGGCCAATCCCAAATAAGGGTTATGAAGGTCTGTCTATACCGAAGGCTATGTCCTTGTTTTTCTTGCTTAATTTAAGTCTCCAGTGAACCAACAATTATTAATTTATTATGTTTAGCACTAGGAATTTTTGGTCATTAAATTGAAAACCATTATATGATACTACATTTTTTTTTCTTTTCTAATGAAAGTTTATGTTATGAGAAATTGGATGGTTGGAGAAAAATTATCGATTTATAATTATATATAATTGTAGTACCGTTAAATCCAAAACGGTACCCAGTACCGCTACGTACCGTACCAGTACCGCTACGTACCGTACTAGTAGGGAATCCGGTACCCAAGCAGGTACGGTATTCAGAACCTTGCACAGGGCAGACCACCCTCAGGGAACTTAGTCCTAAAACAGTCCATAGCTGTATATCTATATGGAACAGCTGTATATCCATATGGAACGCACATAAACATATTTCAACAAGTGAACATAGCAGAATAATTTTTCCAAGCAACAAATAGCCTAGATTTTATAGTTGTGTTGTGCTTATGGAAGTATTGATGTCTTGTACTTATCCAAAAAGTTGATGTGATTTCAAATCATCTAATGTATTTACTTGTGACTCAATTTTTAGGTCTGGAGATTTTTAATAACTTTCACTGATGTACTGGGGCTTTGGCCCTTTACATTGGATGAGTTTGTTCAAGCTTTCCATGATTATGTAAGTTCTTGAGGTCCTTGTGTTTAATTATGTTCTTAGAGTACTTTCTTTATCTTTCTATATCCTATTGTACTAGCTGTTTCCTACTATTTTCAGGATCCAAGGCTGTTAGGTGAGATACATGTAGCGCTTCTAGGATCAATAATTAAAGACATTGAAGATGTAGCAAGGACTCCCTCCACTGTGCTGGGAGGAAATCAAAATAGTGCTGGCAATCCTGGAGGTGGGCATCCACAGATAGTTGAAGGGGTAAGTAAGGGTGAGAAGACCGGACACGACCCATTAAACATGACATGAAGTTAGATGCTTTGGGCTGATCACTTTTTGACACGAACACAAATATGACCACCAGCCAACACAAATATTAAATGGGAAGAATACGGGTTAGACTCACGTAACTCGATAGGACACTGATAACCGTTTTATTTTCCATGTTGAAACGGTTAACCTGAAACGACACGACTCGAACATGACATGAACAATGCCGGCGATGCCAACCCATGGCTTGTACTCGTGTTTCTTTAAAGATTAGTTTTGATTCAATTAAAGATATGATTTTCCAAAGTCATGTTTGGTTGACCAACAGAATCATAGCTCTGTCCCCAAAGGCCAATGGTGAAAAAAAGAAGAAAAACTAAGGGTCTTAACATGACATCACGAAAACGACGTGGTTTTAAGCAAGTCCGGTTAGTGGCAAGATATTTGAAACGTTTATTTTAACAGGTGTTTTGACACGAATCCGAAATGACACGACACAAACATAGTAGGACACGACACGATGCTCACCCTAGGGGTAAGCTTGGTTGCATGAAGCTTGTTTGATTTTTCTGCTGCAATTTTGTAGTCAAGTGTGTATCAATTCTCAATTCTTCTTATTGTTATTACGTTTTCATTTCCTTCTTTGTTTCAGGCTTACGCTTGGGGCTTCGACATACGCAGCTGGCAGTGCCACTTGAATCCATTGACCTGGCCTGAGATATTGCGGCAATTCGCTTTATCTGCTGGATTTGGACCAAAACTAAAGAAAAGAAGTATGGAACAAACATATCCTCGTGATGAAAATGAGGTAGGGACTTTGTTTATTTGTTAATACTTCTACTAAATGGACTGGTTCGACCTGCTGGTTATTCCTCCACCTTTGGTGGTCTCAACAGCCATTGTAGTGCCCTCTTTATTCCCGAAAGACTTGCTTCCACCCCCTTTCATCAACAATGGTTTCTTCTAGTTTTTTTTTTCCAGTTTTATCTTTGTATCTGAATGTTTTACCACAGGAAGTGGGCCTTGAGGTTAATTATGTATGCTTCTTAATGTATTTCCTGGTTATGATTGTGATTGTGATTGTGATTGTGAGTTTTATGTAGAATACGACATGCATAATGCGTATGAATATTGACGTTTTCTTACTCTTTTGCGAATTATCATTTCAAGAGATTTACAAACACTGAGTTTATTTTTTCCTCATTCTCACTGTTATTTTTCTGAAGATGTTAAGTGTTAACCCCGTGCAACCTAGGTTAAGTTCAGTCTAACCTTTGACTTATTTGTGAAGAAACTCCTAATCTCTAGCTTGTCATGTAATATTACCATGCAACATATAAAAAAAGGAAGAAAGAAATGATTTATCAACGCTTTTTTAGACGTATAAATTGCTTGTTCTTGCGTATTCATAATAGAGAGGTTTTTGGGTGAATGCGCAGGGTGATGATGGTGAAGATATAATTTCTAATTTACGCAACGGAGCTGCAGCTGAAAATGCTGTCGCCATAATGCAAGAAAGGGGCTTTTCAAATCCCAGGAGATCTAGACATCGCTTGACTCCTGGAACAGTCAAATTTGCTGCATTTCATGTTCTTTCTATTGAGGGAAGTGAAGGACTTAATATACTTGAAGTTGCAGACAAGATTCAGGTAATCCAAAAGATGTTTCTTTTCCCATTCTTCGAAGAAGAAAAGGTTGTTTTGTATTTGTTGCATTTTGTGTTAATCCTTCACTTTAATGTTTATATTTGTCTGTCATTTAAGAAATCTGGTCTCCGGGACCTCACAACAAGCAAGACACCTGAAGCATCTATTGCTGCTGCTTTGTCAAGGGATACAAAGCTTTTTGAAAGAACTGCTCCGTCAACATATTGCGTGCGAGACCCCTATAGGAAGGACCCCACTGATGCTGAGGCAATCCTCTCTGCAGCCAGGGAAAAAATTCAGATATTCAAAAATGGACATCTAAATGGAGATGATGCAGAAGATGTAGAACACGATGACGTTGAAAGAGATGAAGATTCTGAAAGTGATGTAGCTGAGGATCCGGAGGCCGATTATTTAGGTACTGAACTGAAGCCAAATGATGAATCTCTTCCGTGTGAAGCAGATCGATTCCTAGCAAAAAGTGGCCTTGGAGATGGAATGGACACCTCCCATGATGATGGTATGAACACTCCACTTGTTGGGCTTAAGAATTTGGCTGATAGGTCGCCTTTGATGCAGCCTAATGTGGTAAAAAGCAGCAGTGTATCTGTTGATCAATCGATTGATGTTGCTGGAATCTCCAATGAGGCAGCCAACCTTGATCAAGAAGACACTGTTATTGATGAAAGTAACTCGGGGGAACCATGGGTTCAAGGCCTAGTGGAAGGCGAGTACTCGGATCTGAGCGTTGAAGAACGGCTCAGTGCTCTCGTCGCTTTAGTTGGTATTGCAAATGAAGGAAACTCAATTCGTGTTGTTCTAGAGGTATTATGTTGTCTTCTCTTCTCATCTGGTGGCTTGAAATTTTGGTATTTAGTTTTTCTTCTTTTGTAAGTTTATAATCGTGATTGAAATGTGTGAGAACTTTTCAGGAACGTTTGGAAGCTGCAAATGCTCTGAAGAAACAAATGTGGGCTGAGGTGCAACTGGATAAACGCCGAATGAAAGAGGATTTTGTGGTGAAGACGCAGTATTCCTCTCACATTAGTTGCAAGGCTGAACCAAATGTCCAAATTTCTTCTGTAGAGGGTATGCAAAGCCCATTACCTGCTGTTGATGACAAAACTGGTTTGGTGTCGAATTCTCTTGTTGTCCAAGAAAACATTCAAGATCGTCTTGATGACGCAAATTACTCTACTCCTGTACCCGCTGAAAGGAACCTGTCATTACAAGAATTCTCTGCTGGCACTGATAATCTTATATTCCTGCAACCTGGATATGCTGCTGAAAGGTCACGGTCTCAGTTAAAGGCTTATATTGGTCATAAGGCGGAAGAGATGTATGTCTACAGATCCTTGCCTCTTGGGCAAGATCGCAGACGGAATCGATACTGGCAGTTCATAACATCTGCTTCTCAAAATGATCCTGCATCTGGCAGGATTTTTATCGAGTTACGCGATGGACGTTGGAGGCTTATTGATTCTGAAGAGGTAGCGACCTCATGTTCATATCTAGTTTCTCATTGCTATGGTCCCCATATATATGCATCTATTTGTGGTGACTGTTATTTTCAGTACACTATCCTTTTTCTGGCACCTCCCCTTGTAGATAAAAGTTCTTGTGGTCTTATACATCTTCCTTGCCACCCCAAAACCCTCCTCATCTCTCTCTCTCTCTCTCTCTCTCTCTCTGTGGTTTGGGGTAGAGGGCACCAAGAGTTTCCATTTGGAAAGAATTGGATGGAGTACTCAGTTTGCCACTAAGCTTACTGGAACAGTGGTAGCTGCTTGGTTTGTCAACCTTGATTTAGGGGCGCAAATCCTCAGTTTTTGAATGGAAAGAAGGAAAAGAAAAGATGAACGAGAGTGATTTGAAGCTTTGAGGACAAAAAGCTTTTTTTTTGTACATTTTGATTTGATTATATTATGTCCTAAAGGACGGGGGCCAGAGGAAAGCATAAATTTGAAATTCTTGTCATAGCATACATATAAATATATGTAATCTTTGGCCTGGACATTTTGTTTGAGTCTTTCCTTGTTCTGTTTGCAGGGATTTGATGCTTTGTTTGAGTCATTGGATCTGCGTGGGTTGAGGGAATCTAATTTGCATTCTATGTTGCAAAAAATAGAATCATCTTTCAAGGAAACTCTTAGAAGGGGCTTGACCTGTATAAGCAGTGGAGGACTGATGGTCAATGATGTCAAAAAAGAAGTTTCTGACATGACTCATAACCCTGATTCCAGTGCCAGCACAGATAGTCCTACAAGTACTATTTGTGTTCCAAATTCTGATGTGACAGAATCCTCGTCATCTTTCGCAATTGGGCTCGGAAGGAATGAAACAGAGAAAAAGGATGCCTTGAAGAGATATCACGATTTAGAAAAGTGGATGTGGGAAGAATGCCTCAATTCTTCAGTATTACGTGCTATGAAGTATGGGAGGAAAAGATGCAAACAGCTGCTAGGCATTTGTAACTACTGCCATGATTTGGATGTTTTTGAGAATAATTATTGTCCGTCTTGCCATATGAATTTTGAAACTTCCACCAATGACTTCAATTTTTCTGAGGCTCAATGTGAAAAGAGATATAAAGGCGATGGATGGACTTCACGGCGTCTGGACTCTTCTCCTACCTCAAGGATCAGACTACTCAAAGCATTATTAGCATTGATAGAGGCAAGTCCTTTTAGCTTTATTCTAGCGAGGCCACCTCAATCAATGAGAGTAGAAGTTCTTGACGTACAGTAGTTTGTAACATTCAACTGTATATTTGGGTCGTAAGTTTTTAATTTATTTATTGCTTTAATTTTTTATTATCAGTTTTTGCATTTTATAGCAAGTTCACATAGTTGAAAATCATAGTAGTTAGAAACTTAGAATACCAAATAGGCGGAGAAAGGAGACTGAGACAATGTGGATGTGGCTAAAGGAGAGAATGGAAATTAGGCTTCTCTCCCTTCTTTGCAGTCATATTGTACAATCTTCGCTAGAAAGCACAAAAATTTCCTTTTTAGGCCAATCAGTAATGAAGACATTCTACAATATGTGGTTTGGCAGGTTTCTATTCCAGCTGAAGCTCTTCTACCTGCTTGGTCTGAGGGCTATCGAAAATCTTGGGGTATGAAGCTGCACAACGCATCGTCAGCAGAAGATCTTCTTCAGGTCTCTCTCTCTCTCTCTCTCTCTCTCTCTCTCTCTCTCTCTCTCTCTCTCTCTCTACATGCACTCTTGAAGCGATTCTTTGATCTTCCAAGCAAGTTTTTCAGTGCAATATTGATTTTTCTGTTTGTTAATCGGGTACGAGTATCAGGTGCGGTTTAAGACCAAGCGTTCCTAATCTTAAATCTTAGGATACTGGGATATGTGTCCCCAGATTGGGTATGGGTACGGGGACATGTCTTGAACACTTGTTTGTAGTATATATTGCATAATTTTTTCAGGTTATGTATTGTAAATCATATTTACAAATGTATTAAACAAGAAGGGGTTAAAAAAAATTGTGTTTTTGCTATTTCCTGTCCATGTGAGACTACAAATATCGCTTTTCTAGCTAATTTGATATTCTTTTTCTGTAAATATATCATAGCAATTATAGGATTCGCGTGTCCAAATGATATGTATATTGGACACATCGACACAGGTATTTCAGGCAAAATGAAGGATCCATGTAACATAGTTTCTAACCCTGGTGCTTCCTGTGGTGTGCGTTTTTTTTTTTTTAAGGTTTCCTGTGATGTGTATGGTTTTTCTTTCCTAGATCTATTTTGTGCTTGCAATCTTTTCTACTAGCTTTTCCAACTTCCAAGGCACACAATTCTACTTTTAGAAGTTTGTGTGCTTGGTTTTTTAGGTTTCACTCCTGTATACCTTGTGTTTTCTTGCTTCATTTATCCTGGTAACATGCTGATCCAGTTGCTCTGTGTACTTCCAGATTATGACTTTGTTAGAAGGTGTCATACAGAAGGACTTTTTGTCTTCAAATTTTGAGACTAGCAATGAATTATTGGGTTCTGGTAGTCAACCTGAACCTGCTGCTAGTATTTCCCCCAACGCTGAAATGGTTTCTGTGCTTCCTTGGGTACCTCAAACATCAGCGGCTATTGCTCTGAGGCTCATGGAACTAGATGCATCCATTTGTTATACATTGCAACAGAAAATCGATTCTCAGAAAGACAAAGAAGCAGGGAATTTCATTGTGAGTATCACTACTTCATTTAAGGAATCATATACTAAATCCTGCAAGAGAATGATTTTGAGGAAAACAATATACGCTTTTGATGGCATCCTCTGTATGAGTTCTCCCTGAATGCCTCAGGATATAAGTAGAGGAAATGTTTCTTTAATCTTTCTATAGTGAAACGATGGGTTAAATGCGGATAGATGGCCATGTTTACAAATTGCAAAAGGTCTATTCGTCTGTAAATATCTTATTTGACCAAGTATAATTTGACAAGTGAAATTTCGTTCTTGCCATTCAAAGATGCCAGACAAGCAATTAATTGTTGCACATTATGTTTTTTCCCCCGGCAATTAGCTTCTGGTACCTCCCGGTCCGTACTCAGGAAATTTGGGCAAAAAGAAGTTTCCGAATCTTCTTATAGCTACTTTTACACTTTCTATTTATTAGAGCAATCTCGGAAAAAGTATAAACGCCAAACTCAAATGGAAATATGCTATTTTGCTCAACTTTTTGATCCCAAAATTTACATGTCAGATGCAAACAGAATCTGTAAGATGTTTAATTGGGTAATCAGTTTGTATGTTTTTTGAGGTTATTTCTTGTGATACTAATTTTAGCATCTTTACAAGTTTCTTTGGGAATATTGCTTTTATTTTCTTTGTATGTGGCTTGTCTTTTTCTTTTTTTCTTTTTTAATTTACATCCCTTTCTCTGTGAACTGGATCGTTTTCAACTAACATATCTGTAATATCACTCTTTAACCAGGCATTCCCATCAAAATTTTCTATTCCGAACAACTTCCGAGAGTACGATCTGGCAGAAGCTCCCCATGATCCTGAAAATCATCTTCAAGAGCCTTGGATTGACCACAACACTATCCACTCCATTTCAGGACGGGGACGTGGCACCCGTGGCCGAGGCCGTGGTCGTACTCGCGGCGGAAGATCTCAAAGAAGAGCAGCCATGAATCCCAGATCTGAGGCCACCCAGAGAAGTACCGCAACAAATACTTCTAGATTTGGACAGTTGCTGGGGTGGAAAGGCCGGTCCCGCGGACGAGGAGGAGGTGGGCGTAAGCGGAGTCGTCGAACCGCCAGAAGTAGGCCAAAACCAGTTAAGCGAGTAGTGGATATCGGCAGCAGCGAGAGAGATCAACAGCAGGAGACTTTCTTTGAAAACACACCAATGAGAGGTTTGGATCCGCAGTGGAATAGGGAAGAAACTCTGGGGACTCAAGTGGAGGCTGAGGAAGAGGCTAGCAGCAGCTCTGATAGGTCGGAGTATGATGATTACAATGGCCTAACGGCAGGGGATGAATATGATGATGATTTACTGGCGGGTGACTATACTGGTGTGTTTAACGGCCAGTCTGAGCGTTTAATAGAGGGTGTTGATTATAACGTAGATGTTGAGGAAGACGATGACGATAGGCCCGAAGAGGTAGATGATGATGTGGATGTAGATGATGTTGATGATCAGGAGGAAGACGATAGTGAGGAAGACGGACAAGAGGATATTGATGTTGAGAGATATATTAACGGTGATTCAGATGATGAAGCGAATAGGGATGGTGGAGAGCAAATCGGTAATCCAGACGATGCTACAGAGTCATCTTCGGATTACAGTGAGTAACTTATCATGTACAATAGACGATCGTATGATTAGGCTTTTGTATTCTTTTTTGGTAGAACTTTGTAGCACTGCGCGATATTTATAGAGGGATTTTACTGCACGGAGCGCCTGTATTTTGCTAGGAGTACCGTTGGGATAGTGGCTCCCGTGTTAAAGTTAAAGCTGATTATGAAAATGTAAAAACAGTGTGTTCTGCAAGAATAAACAGTTGTAATTGCTAATGGTAATTCGCATGTATTACATTTTCTGGCTTGGTCGTTTTCCTCTCTGTAGTTGTCCAACAATGCATACATAGCAAGATGTAGCTATCTCCTCATGGTATAGCAAGAATGACAGCAGGTAGGTTCTTTGGGCTCAACCTACGAGCGGTTTTGCAGTTCACCCCCTCGACGGAGTGACTATTGCTTAAAATCCAAGAAAGCCATTCCCCTTCAAATATCCCCTGGACACTCTTTTTGTTCCCGCAAGTGAACTTAGCTAGTCAGCAAGTTGAATAAGGGCATCTCCAGTCGTGTGGAGTTAAAATGTAGGGTACAAAAATATGTACTGCATGGGCTATCCGTTTCTCTGTCTTCACGTTCATTTCCCTCTCCTCTCTCTCTCTCTCCGCTTTTAATCCTGACTAGATTTCCCCCCTCCTCTTCTCCCTTCTCTTCTCGCTCTTATTAGCTGTACATACAACTGTAACTCTTGTTACGCAAGCCAAAACTAAATCCTGCCACTTTAATTCTGATCCTAATTACATTATTGGGACACAAAAAATGAAAAAATGTTAGCTAACTATGCTAATTCTCACACTAGTAACGTTACTGGAGATGTCCTAAGCTACGAGTCTCTTTAGATCATTCCATAGTGTTCCAGTAGTTGCCGCAACAAATGACGTCATAGCTATTCCTGCGTCAATCCTCTTTAGCAACACCTGAAGAAGGAAAAAGAACTCTTCAATCTTTCCTTTCCTTTTTGATTGTTCGAAACTGTTGAGGGAATGAAGGTGAAAGAAGAATAAAAACTTTGCTTTTCACATTTTCGAGATCCCGGGCTCCATCTGGATTAGTTTAGCTGGGAAAGGGAGGACTTTTTACTCCAAACCCTACCCTACCCGAAAACAAGTTTCATCTGTTGATGTAGCCTTTTCTATACCGCTCCATGGAAAGGGAAAAATCCATTAGATTGAATCGCCGACCCATGCTGGCTGCTGCCTAACCGAAACAAGTCCCGGTTGACTCCTCCGTCCACAGGATTTGGAGTAGCCAAGGCAACATGGACTCTGGTGCTGGATTATCCTTGATTGATTTAGAAACAGCTTTGCTGTCGTTGGCAGGAAGATTTGGTGACTCAAGTTCCACAGGTCGGAAATTTTCAGAAAGTAGTCTTGGTCTTGAGTCTATCCCCGGAATACAAGAGTATAAATGGATCCTTCCAGTATATTGAAAACGTAATTAGCTTTTAGCTGATGAAAGATTATTGACCGCGTGAGCAAAGAGGAGAGGAGGAAGTGGAGGAAAAGTATTCTCCAAAGAAAGGAAGAAGAACGCCGGAGAGGTGATCATCTTCATCCATCTTGACCACCAGGAAGAACTGCCTGAGAAAGAGTAGCTCCACAATTGGTTCCTAGGCTTTCAATCACTACCCTTTACAAACACAACACCACATGCAGGATACAACAATCCTTGTAATGATATGCTGCCTTCAACCACAATGGAAGAGTGCTCCTTGATTGTGCCTTCGCCCCAAGGCCTCCAAATAGTTTAGCTTGTGAAATTGCTGCATGGGGCCTCTACAGTCTCAACACTAAATAACTGATGTTTTTATTTCTTTCAGTGTTTTCTTTCTTCCCTGCTCAGACACAAGAGAGAAGAAAAACAGCACTATACGAAACAAGCTCATTAATTCATTAGTCGACACAAAAACTGAAACAAAAAACATTGGTATGAATATATATATATATACACAAGTGATCTAATGAGGGATCCCTTAAATGGGATCCCGTGCGGACCTCACCTTTCCGAGCCAAATTTTGACGATCCGAACCGCTCAATGTTTTTAAAATGCATTTTTAAGGGTCCGCGCGGAAAATCTTCAAAAAAAAATACCCGGAAGGCCTTGATCGGATCAGTTTTTGTTAAAAACGCTATATATATAGCGTTTTTAACAAAAACTGATCCGATCAAGGCCTTCCGGGTATTTTTTTTTGAAGATTTTCCGCGTGGGCCTTGGAAAATGCATTTTAAAAACATTGAGCAGTTCGGATCGTCAAAATTTGATCCGGAAAGTTGAAAAAGGGCCAAGTCCGCACGGAATCCCATTTGCGGGATCCCTTAAGAGATCGGGACTGTATATATATATATATATTTCAAACAAGACCAAATGTAAATCCAAATAACTTGGAAGACAACCTGCAAATAACTTCACAATGCCAAAAACCATAGACAACTCAAGGGAAAGAAAACTCTATTATTCTGAACCATGAAAAAAATTTAGCATCTCCACACAAACAGAGCCTCGACACTACTACATTTGTTCAGGACACAAGATCATATATGATCTAATATTCCCTTTACCAACCGGTACCTACAACTTCAAATCTATCGAAAGAGCCTTGAACATATCAGAAGACCACTAAATCCCATAACAGTTCGGTTTTATGTATATTCACAGAGAGCTGTTTTGGGCTCACAAAGTCAACAGTTTCTTGATTCCGGACTTCTGCTCTGGATTCAACCTTGTGGGAAACTTGACGTTGAATTTGATCCTCAGATTTCCCTTCTTTGTTGGATCTTTAGGAATCGGCATTCCTTCCCCCCGCACAACCTCTTCATAATCTGGATGAATCACGTTGTTGATAGGTATTGTTAAAGTCCTGCCATCTAAGGTATTTAGACGAACAGTGTGACCGCTCAAGGCTTCAGACAAAGGTAATTTTTCTGTGACGACCAAATCGTTTCCATCGCGGGTGAACACGCTGTGCGGTTTCTCGCCGATTATGAAGACTAAATCCGAGGGTATGACACCTGGCTGCTCGTTCCCTTTCTCGGGGAACGTTATTTTGGTGCCTTTCTTCCAACCGGGCTTGATGTTGATTGTTAGGATCTCCTCTACGGGCATTGTCTTGCTGCATCCATAGAAAATAAACGCAAAGTAAGCAACCGTTTGAAATGGAATTTGTTCTAAATTAACTTTTAGCATCAGCAACTACAACATGTGAAAATCATCAAACATAAAGCAACTTTGTTTTGCAACTCCTAATTGTAATTCCCCTGTTGACAGAGGACCCCATTGGAAAGTTAAGAGGGCTACAACGAGGAAGTCACAATTTTACCAGAGGTGGTTTGGCATAGAAGACTACCCGACTTCTCCGAAAAAATACAAATAATCCTCTGGTTTTTCGGGCGACATTTTACCTAGAAAACAAATAGGAGTAATTTCCACTCAATTGAAGAGCCATCAATTTGTCATTAGTAAAATTTTGATTTGTAAACGACATGAAGACTTGTCATAGATTTCTAAAATATTTCAGCTGTTATTGAGGCTTGTCTGTCTCCAATTTCAACAGCAGATTTCAACAGGCATGCATAAAGTATCAGGAAAAATGTTTACGCCTTTGCACGAATTTTTATTGGAAATAAAACTCAGGGTACAGGCAAATTAAAATTCGAATGAAAAAAAAAAAGAAGCAAAACCTATTAACCCTCATGGATAACGTGGAAAATTTCAAACGTGGTCAGGCATTTGCTATTCACTCACCATGGAGCCAACCTGGATACTAATAATTTACCGAAATTATGAAGGATCACTTATTTCATGTCGCGTTGGGCTAAATAGCAAGTATCAATGAGTCTCTAAACACAGGCATCAGAGAGGAATGCATTTGGGGCATAGTTTTAAGTATCGACCGTTACATACGTAACGGCTGTTACGTAACGGTTTTTGGGATCTCCAATACCGTTACACCCCGGTGTACCCGCGAGAGCAAAAATCGCATGTGTATCGGCCGGTTACCGTTACGTATCTAAACTATCAGACAACATTGCCAGGATTTAGCATTTTTACACACGCATCATTTGAAAATAACTAAGCAAATAGCTGCCATCCAAAAAGGGCAAAAAACAAAAAACAAGTGAACAGTATAAGCTGATGATGTACCGGACTAAACAACTGTATGCTGCAATAGTACGAAGAAAACAAGTCAGAAATGGGAAATAGAACTGTATATGCTTACCCACTGGCGTCAGCAATTTGTCTGGAGATCTTCATCTTCTTGGTGGTCCCCTTGTACAGTTCTTCAAGAGAACAAGGCAGGGTCTGCTCAATTGGAGGGGCTTTTCTAGGACCAGCAGATTGGGGCATGAATCCTGCACCAGGACCTCCGCCACCACCACCAAAAGACCCAAACATATTGTCATCACCAAATAGGCTCCCAAATCTAGAACCACCACCTCTCATGCCCCCACCCATTCCTCCGAACGGGCTCGAAGCCCCGAAGAACTCTGCGAATATATCGTCGGCATTACGAGGTGTGAATCTGAATGTCGTTGGCCCGTCACCGGTCGAAAAGTAGGTGGCTCCACCGGGTCCTCCTGGGCCTCCGGCGTCAGGAGGTGGCACTCCCTTTAGTCCCTCTTCACCATATTGATCATATACTGCCCTTTTCTGGGGATCACTAAGAACCTGGAATTTTATTTGGGAAAAAAAACCACAAAATAACATGTCAAACACAGCTAATACAGAAGGTTTTAGAGAAATTCTGAGTCTTGGTTTGAACATATCCAACTTCGAAGAAAAGAATATACAATACAAGAGGTTTTAGCTATTGTATTGAGAATCTGAGATTATATCACTTGAATCTCTCACAGTACTAATAGTGGCAAAGTATGTAATCTCATTAGATAATAGGGGTGAAATTAATAATAACAATAAATATCAATTACTCCACTATATTTCATGTGCAGATGGACCATATACTTTGTTAAAATCATTACCCTTCCTAAAGTTATAAAGTTTCCAAAAATGCCTTCATTACTTCTTTTGTCTTTTTTAAATATTTTAATTACTTTGACAAAAAAATAATTAGTTGGACAAAAAAATTTGGGACAACAAAAAATGTCAAAATGGAGGGAGCAATTGATATGCATTTAATCTGGTCCGTCAAAATATCAATCAAACACCGAATATGTGATAGCCTTGAGCAAATAGCCCAAGCTGATACTCATATCAAGGCAAAACAAACGAGGATGATAAGCCTTCCACATCCAAAATCGAAATCTGCTTGCAAGTCATCCAATACTCTATATGTCCCAAAAATATAGTTCTTGTGGGAGTTTGTACCACTTTTCAATGTATATAAATCTTATAATCTATAATATTTTAGGTAATTTTAAAAACTTTGTATTTTAGATTTAATTAAGATCTATCAAACTAAATCCATTCCACGTGAAATATATTACCAATTAAAAAATATAATCGATTTTTCTATCTGGTCAGAATGGAAGAATGGAACGAGAGACTATATTTTTGGTATGGAGGGAGTATATAAGTTTCTAAAATCTATAGTTTGAGCTGTAAGTCATAGAATATATAAGTTTCTGAAATCTATAGTTTGAGCTATACTACTTGAACGATGTATCATACACTATGAAAATTCAAATCCCTTCATTCATGTGACCACACTCAAAACGCATAATTGAGAAGAACTTGGACAGACCCAGAGCCAAAGATGAGATTTTTCGCAGTTTCTTCCATGGTACTACTTACAAACATCGAGTATCATAAACAAATGGATTCGATGACATGACAACCATAAATTTTACTGTGAAACACCATTAATTAAGTAGCTTCTCCAAAATTCAGTTTCTTATTAAAAAAAAAAACTGCTCAAAATTTCATATTAAAATTGTACCGACAAGACTACCAGACGAGGTCTTGGGGTATGTCGAATCAATACCCGGAAAACAAGAAACAGAAAATCTTGAAATGATTCATATGTGAATTAAGTAATACATACACATATGGCCAAATTTATATTTATATTAGAGAGAGAGAGAGAGAGAGAGAGAGAGAGAGAGAGAGAGAGAGAGAGAGAATATTGTATACTTACATCGTAGGCTTCAGAGATCTGCTTGAATTTAGCCTCAGCTTCTTTCTTGTTATTAGGGTTCTTATCAGGGTGCCACTTCATAGCAAGTTTCCTGTAAGCCTTCTTCAAATCCTCTTCTTTAGCGTTCTTATCTACACCCAATATCTTGTAATAATCCACCCCCATGATCTTCTCTTCACTTCTCTTTCGCTTCTTCTTCTCGAATTTCTTCTTCTCGAATTCTTCTTCGCTTCGCTGGTAATCAAGAGGTTTTCAGATTGGTTTTCGGCTATGGCGTTTGGTTGTGTATACGTGGGGGGTTATGATGACGAGCGACTGATTAAAATCTAGAGAGAGAGAAGAGAAGAGAGTTGTCTGGAAGGACTAGAGGCATGTGGAAGGTTCCAGAATCCTCCATTCGAGTTTGGGCCTGCAGTTACCCCCCCGTACCAACCTACCTGAAATCCTAATCGCTTTTCGGCATTATGGGCTGGGCTTGGGATTAGTGATAAAACTCGACCCGAAGCATAAAAGTTTTTGGCCCAGTCACACTATTGTTGATCTTTAGTTCCGAGTAGGCCCGTAGTCCTGGATTGAATTCGAGGGTATGTAAATTGTGGACGGTCAAACCACAAACCGCGAATTCAATCATTTGATTAGGATTTCTAGTAATGTGATTTGGTTCCGGTTTCAAGAAATTGGAAACTGTGCTAAATGGTTTGATATGTGGATTTACGTTAACGGTTTCGGTTCCAATTCAATCCGAACCGTGTGTGTGGGTATACAGTCCGTATCTAATAAGGGATCCCACACAAAGTTACAGTGCGGACCTCCTATTTTTCAATCGAATTTTGATAGTCTGAACCGTTCCATGTGTTTAAAACATGTTTTATGAAAAATTAATTGGATCAAGCCCTTCTCGGTCATTTTTTTGGGGGGATCCTTAAAAATATGTTTTTAAACACATTGAACGGTTTTAATTATCAAATTTGATCGTGAGAGGGGAGGTCAGCATATAAGAAAATTGAGGGATTCCTTATTAAATCCCAGTCATATTTTGATACAAAAAACTGCTTGGATCAAGCCCTTCCTAGTCTTTTTTTTAGTTGTTGATTCCAAGTGGGACCCTTAAAAACATGTTCTAAACACATTGAACGGTTTGGATCATCAAAATATGACCAAAGGAACCAAACTTTGTGTGTATATATACGGGCCGGTTCCGGAAACACAAATTTTGACTCTCCATCTCAGCCCTTGAAACCAACGGCTGAGATTAGAAGCTTATGTGTGTGCTCTTTCTTCCCCTCCTCTTATTCACACTTGATTTCTCTAGGTTTTCAACACCCTAAAATGGTTTCAAAATGCGAAAAATTGACATAGAAGAGTTAAAATGTTCCATTATCATGTGATGTGTGTTTGATTGTGTAAATGAACACGATTGAGTATTTTTATGTCGGTAATTTTGTGTTGGATTTGTTGATTTAAGTAGTAGTTTTGTTGTCCACTGAATTTTTTTTATGTCGGGGAAGGAAGAAAGAATCAAAAGAGAAAGAAGACAGGGTAATCGCAGATGGGTCTCACCGGAGATGTAGGTGGCCGGAGTGGGGAATGGGAAGCGGAAGGGGAAGGAGATTACAGGTACATGAAATAGATTAGGTGTGAATGAGAGGAGGGAAGAGAGAGCAGACACATAAGCTTTTAATCTTAGCCCTTGATTTTAAGGGTTGAGATGGAGTGTCAAAACATGTGTTTTTGCGAAAAACTGCTTGGATCAAGCCCTTCCCGATATTGTTTTTTGAAGATTTCCCGCGTCAACCCTTGAAAATACCTTCTGAACGCATTGGATGGCTTGGATTTTCCAAAAACAATTTGCAAAACAAAAAAAATACATTTTTTCTTAAATCCGGGAGGTCCAGATAAGAAAATTACCGTATATATATATATAGTCAATGGATTCAGTCCACTCCCGTGTACACCTTTCATATTCCGACCAATTTTCATGATCCAAACCGTCCAATGTGTCATATACAGTTTTATAAAAAACTGCTCGGATCAAACCCTTTTGGGTCTTTTTTTTTTGGGTGATTCCTCCCGGAAATCCTTAAAATACATTTTAAACACATCGAACGGTTCGCTTCATGAAAAATTGGCCGAAAAATGAGAGTTCGGGACCCCCATCTTGTCTAAAGACTCCCATTTCTCAATCAAATTTTGACGATCCAAACCGTTTAATGTGTTATGTACAGTTTTGTCGAAATCTACTCGGATGAACTTTCTACCATAGTCAATTAATTTCATAATCTAATGCTCAAATCCCTATTCCTTAAATTGGAAGATTAATTGGAAGATTGATTCCCTAAACTTCTAAATATGATAACAAATTCCTATAATTCATTACACTAAACACACACAAACTTTTGAGTTTAGTCCATTGATTTTTTAATCTCTAATGTAATACTCTATTTAGTGGCCATATTTCTTCACTAATTAATGGTTTCCTACTCTTAATTGGTTTATAGTAGTGCGTTTTGTGATTTTAATACAAATGGTTTTAATATAAGTTTTGGTTTAATTTAGTTATGAAATTTTAAGTACTTAAAATAGTTTATGGAAAGGATATCTCAATTTTACGCAATTATGGTTCGAACCTGAATCGTATTTTAATGGTTTGGATCGGTTTGGTCCTATAAATTTAATGGGTTGGTCTGGTTCTCAAAATTCATAATCCATAGGTAGTGGCCTGGTTCTTGATTTACTATAGAATCGGACCAATGTGGTCCATGCTCCCTAGTTTTGCGTAAATTATTTTTTGGATTATTGGTTGTTCTTGACGAGAGAAACCTAAAAAAAAGTACAAAATTATGTTCAAAACTAGAATCCAGAGCTTTTCTCGTGCACCGGTGAGGAACTCGGTTGGTCATGGAGGTTTTGCACTGGTTTAATACTCGATCTATTCACCGCCGTTGAGAACGGTGTCACTGTTTACACCAGTGACGGCGACGTAACGAAAAGAAGAAGAAGACGATGATCTAGCGGGGAGAGGAGCGCCGATGTCGTTCATGGCAGCGGCTATCTGGCACCTGGGAGAGTAGTGAGAGAGGGTTCCGACAAGAGGTGTTGTTGACTTCTTCTTCAATTAGAAAATGGAGAGGTAAAATTTGGGAACGTTATTAAAGAGAGAGGAGAGAGAATCCCATTGAAAAATGAATTAGTTAGCCCCTATAATTTGGGAAAGATTGTAACGGCATTATCTCTCTATAAATAAGGAAATTATGTTTTGGATGTAAAAATAGCTTATAGGGGCACAATGGTCCGATTTTCATTTACAGGATGTAATCATAAAGATTCAAATCTCAAAGGATGAAATCATAATGATAATATTGGTATAGGATGCCTAATTAAAATCTCCAAAGAAAAACATAATTTGATACATTTCAATTCGTTTTTTAGTCAAAAAAGTTTTAGTTTTAAACATAATTTCTTACTTTTTAAAATCCTTTCATGAAGAGTAATAATTCATTAAAAATTGACACAAAATTAACCAATGTGAAAAAAATTGAATACAGACAAGAATAATCCACAAGAATTATTAAGCCAGACCTTTTAATTACGACAATTATATTTTCTTAAGATCTTGTTAAATTTGCTCCATGGCAGTAGTTTCTATTTTAATTCTTTGATTGCAATCACAGTTTAAATGCCATAATTTGATTACCTTATTTACCGTTTTACTTTTAAGTTTCTATAATTTTATAGTGGGTCTTGTTAAATTCTACCCAATAGGTGGAGGATAATAGACACACAAAGACAAATGAATTCAAATTTTAATACTTATTTACGGATAGCAATAGTGCAATACACTTTTACAAATATTAATACATTTTCTCAGATATCGATACACTTTTTACACGTTATCCTCCACCTATTGGGTGAATGTTAGCATTTTTCTTTTATGATAGGCACACATAACATGTCGTGACTCGTGACTGATTGCTAGTATACGTACATGAAAAAAAAATTGATGGACTATTTGAACTTCACATTGGAAAGTTCAAAACAATATATATGCCATTTTTTTTTTTTAGATCTTCAAAATATGGCTTGAATTATTGGGGCTAAGGGTGGGGTCAAGACTAGGGTGTTTTGGAATTGTTTTTGGTGGGGAGAGGGGACCTATCATAATAGACCCAAGTGACAGACAAATTTGGGCTCCTGAATACAACAAATTTAGTTCAAGCAAAAAACAATTACGTACCATTGAAAATTTGAGGACCAATTTTGCTAAAAACATAACATGCATGTCCTCGTCTGTCAAAATGAAGACATAAATGTCTCGATTTTTCGGTACTAACAAACATTTTACTTACTAAGATAGATTCCTTTTTTTTTTTGCAACCATAAAATGGTCCCTCGCCAATGAAGGATTGGCTCAAAGGTGAAAACTCGGAATTGGGTGGAGAAATTTTATGTTTGAGTCTAAACATACTTCTAAGAGTTTCGATCTCGACATAACTGTTGTGGGTCCGTCTGAAATAGTGGTGTGGTGTAACAAGATAATGCTTCTGGTTTTTGGTTTTTTGGCTAATTTGGCTAAAAAGTGGTTTTTGACCATAAATTTATACTTGTTAGATTCGTCTCGCCGAGAGGAATCCAGAAACCACAAAATCTTGACACGAAACTAACAAATGCTACAAAAATTTGAATAAAGACGAAACGAAAAAAGCAAAAAACCAAAAACCACTTTTTATCTAAATTAGCCCTGAGAAATGTGACAGGTGCCATACCGCATTTTCAATTTTTCATTTTGTTTACCCAAAAAACAAATGTTTTCCTCATGGTCCCCGGACACATAGGGTTAAGTTCCCTCCATGCCCTTATTCTTTGTATCATACAAAACTCAACTATTTTTGTAACGAGCCGCGCCAGCTGACCTGCTAACCCTTAACCTAACCATGTGGCTCAAAAAGTTAACTCCAAGTTATACAGTAGTTGCTTGGGCTTCCTAATATATCGAATTCCCTATCAATATTTAATCAATGTGGGACGTACAACCCACCTTATGGGTTTTCACTCCGGTGGCCATAGTGTAGCAATTAGTTCTATAAAACACTTTGCTCCAACTTCGGGATTCAAAAGGTGACTCATACAGATTGTAGAGGTGGCCCCCACTGTGTAGACGGGAGTTGTGCTCTGATACCATTTGTAAACGAGCCGCAACAATTGACCTGCTATCCCTTAACCTAACCATGTGGCCCAAAAGATTAACTTCGAGTTATACAGTAGCTGTTTCGGCTTCCTAATATATCAAATTCCCTATTGATGTTTGATCGATGTGGGACAACCCACCTTATGGGTTCTCACAATTTTTGGCTCTATCTTCGGCTAAAAAAGAAATATTCAAATCATTCATCTTGTAGACCTTACACTCATGAACATGGATATTAAATATTAACTTGATCCGACATTGGTAGATATATGAAAAAATCGTTTAAAGTTGACAACGGTTATATGGATTAATGCTTAACCCGTAGTTAAATGTTTTATTGATCACTTGAATGCGAAACATAAGAGATGAACAACTTGGATATTCTTTTTCAGCTGGGGTGAAACCCAAAAAAAAAAAAAAAAAAAGAGTTTGTGGTACGGGAGGGAGCTTAACCCAAACACATATGGCTTAAAACAAGACCCACCATGGTTTGCAGTTTTCCGGTGATCTCTCTAGCTATGATTTTCTGTCTCTTTGGGTCCGCTTGTGTTGGCTGCCGTTAATATAATGGGCGAGATCCGCACCCTGGCTTTTGATTTTCTGTTGTGTACGACCGCCGTTAAAATAACAGGCGAGTTTCGGACTATGGATTTTCACCTGATTACTCTTTACGTGAAGCGCTTTCTTATATTTGTTTGTGTATTGAGTTTTGTGGTTGTTTTATTGGTGGTGGATTGACGATATTTTTGTTGTTGGGCGCCTTGATTATTGATTGCGGGAGTATTGGGTTCGACGTCTGTGGATTATTTGGTGTTCTATTTGGCATTATTGGGGTTGTTGGGTGATCTATGGTTGATAGTGAATTTGTTGGCATTATTCAAATCGTTTTGAATGAAATGGGGATATATTGGATCAACAACTTACGAACGTCGGATTGAGTTGATTTCTCGTGGGGTCTCTCGAAAAATTATTCTAAGATGGATGAACGGTTCGGATCATCCGTGTGAAACCCACTATTCATTTTCTGTACACGTAGTGGAGTACTTTGATAAATTGCTACTTGGGAATCTGGTAGTCCAAAAAATTCTGATACGAAAGAGATGAATTCTGAAACGTCAACGAAAGGAATCTCATTCAGACAAGTACAGAGTTAGTACTACAAAAATAGACAAGGAATTGAATTAATTACCATTTGACAAGCATATGTCACGATTCGTAATTATGACCAACTCATTATAGGACTTGGGGTTGGTGCTGTGCATCCCCATGCACAGCAGCGTGTTGTGCAGCCTATAGCGCCGCCGCGCCGGCATCTTTCTGACTATCGGAGACGTTCACTGGGTAGAGCTCGTCGAGTACTATAAGTGTGCCAAAAATCAACTTGATCGGATATCGTTAAGTGCCTCGTCGGAACATAAATAACTTGAAAAAGCATGGGTTCAGTGGTTTTGATCCAGTGTTTGTGTTCATTTGTGTTCCATTTTTTTTCAAGGTATTTGTGTTCTGATGAGACACTTAACAATATCTGATCGAGTTGATTTTTAATATACTTGTAATAATCGACGAGCTTTACGCAGTGAACGTTTCCGATCGTCGAAAAGATGCAAGCGCGGTGGCGCCATAGGCTGCACAGCATGCTGTTGTGCCAGGGGCTGCACAGGAGCAACCCCATATCCCTCATTATAACCTAGTCCGGGGATCCCATAGTGCACCTCCGCACTACGGGATTATAAGGTGGCCAAAATTACGTCGTTTTTTGTGTGCAAAGAGAACATCACTACTTAATCACTCAAAACTATGTCATTTTAACCTAGTTTTATTTGTTGAATGCCAAGATGTGAGCATTTTTAAGTGGGTGTTTATTTTTTTCAAAATCAAATTTGATTTTTGATTTCTTCTATACGTGAACATAGAAATCACTCATTTTAGATTGGGGTTGGTTTGTTTTTTTTTTATTTTAGGACTATAAATTTTTTCCCCTAAAATCTAGTTCTCAAAACAAAAAGTCTACACTTAAACACATTTTTAAACTTCTTAATTTTTGGGCTTCCTTCGGTTTTGTAAAACTAATGCCCGTTTGAGATGAGAAGGAGTTAGAGTGTATAAGAATAAGAGTCGAGATGTGTAAATTGTCAATTGTGTTTAGAAATTCTAAATTATGTCACTTGTTATATTTAGGAAGCTTCTCACAAAAACACACCTATAATAGTATTAGTGAATGTCCGTGCCTAAAGAGACTTTGTAAAAACTTATTTCTACAAAATAGATTAATTTTATTAGCTAAATGTTGTCCTGTACAAATTTAAAGTTACAAACAATTTTCTAGATTTTTAAAAGGCCAACAAAAAAAAATAAAAATATTAATGTTAAACTTGACATAATCCCAAGAGAGAGAAAATGTTGTGATTCTAAACATTTGCATACCAAAAATGGCGTAGTTTTGGCCGCCCTACAAATCCGTAGTGCGGAGGTGCACTACGGGATCCCCGAATCCTTGTTTTACGCGACTTGCTCAAAACAAGGAAATGGGGGGTGCTGTGCACCCCCTCGGCCGTTGGATCGTGTTTTGGACGGCTCGGATGTGTTTTGATTTTTTACCGTAAAAAAACATCAAAATTAAAGGATAATTGCCGAACGCATCCGAGCTGTCCAAAACTCGATCCAACGGCCGAGGGGTGCACAGCACGGCTGTGCACAACACCTCCCCCAAGTCCGTAAAACAAGCGCACCAAAACTCATGTCAATTGGATATGCACTGGTATGGTTTCTAGATAGAATTTCTGCTCTAAAAATTAAGATTAAAAACTGAATCACAATCAATTTTTTATAACATAAAATATTCTCCCAAAGATACAACTATTGAATATGAGATGTGTGATTGATGTTTTTGAAGAGTTACAAAAAAAATGAACAATTCTGATTATTAGAATGGGTTGAAAAACACCACAAATTATTAAGCAAGATTCTCTAGCTTTGGTTGCACAAAAAATTCAAAGCAGACAAACTTTTGGATTATTTTTGTCTTTATCCACAAAAGTTTTAGTTTGGTTAACAATTTTTTATGTTTTAGATTTATCTTATCGAAACGAATCAATAATTCACAAAATAATAAATGCAAAAAAATAAAAAAAAAGACAAAAAAAAAACTTATAAGTCAAATATTTAGCAAAAACACCCTTTAGACAATGAGATTGAAGAGAGAATACGACATCATGACGTGAAGGAAGACGCATACTATATATATACATACTAGGCATTGCAACCAAATTATTACTACTGTATGTGCCCTCCTAAACAACAAGGACAAGGTTGGTCTTGCTTCCTTTTCAATTGATCTTGTCCGTTCAATCAATTCAATTCTGTCAGTGATCTCGGTTAGGACGAATCAAAAAAAGGTTGGTTAGGATCAGGGGCGGACGCATGATTTACTATCAGCGGGGTCAAGTATACAGTATATCCAATATAATACTTGACCAAAAGATATTTAATATATATATATATATAAGAAAAAGTGGTATGTCAACCGACAACCATAACATAACATATCATATCGTTTACAACTCGCCCCGACAGTTTTTCATATTTTGAAACCGATTCATGATAGCCTCATTTGAAATGGTATCAAAAATTTCTCGCTCAATGTACACAACCAAACTATCCTGCATCCACTGGTCACCCATTTGGTTACGAAGTCGGTTCTTCACAATCTTCATTGCAGAAAATGCTCTCTCCACTGTAGCGGTCTCAACTGGTAAAACAAAGGCTAATTTCAAAAGTTTGTATACCAATGGATATCTGATATCTCTTTGGGTCTCAACCATCTTCTTAACGAGATCGCCAATCCCTGTTAAGCGTGAAAACTCAACACTAGAGCGCACATCAATGACGAAATTCTCAAGTTGATCTGAAAGTGCCAAAAGCTCAATATCCGAGAAGTCTTTAGGATAAAATTCAGCAAAGCGATTTAACCTTTCCTTGTCAAAACTTGCAAATGAGTTGGATGGATTAAGACATGCAACACAAATAAGCAACTCAGTGTTCACCTCATTAAAACGATTGTTAAGCTCTTGGAGTTGCATATCTATGACTGTGTATAGCAACTCGACACGATAGTGATGAGAGATTGTTGTTTCTTGAGTTCTACGCCTTGATCTTCCTTGAGAAACATATGTGCCTTCCATGTCAGGAACATAATGTTATTCTTTCCACAAAAAGCGGATACTTCATCCAGTAGAGTACTCCGCCCATTATCCCTCATTGATTGGAGTCGTTGCTTAGATACTTGAACTTGTTTCATGGCATTTACTATGTCTTGATCTTTTCTTTGTAATACCTGCGACAACTCATTTGTAATACCCAAGGTAGATTTCATCAAATGTAGATTGAATACAAATTCAAAAGATTGCATCTTCTTCAATAAACAGAAAGCTTCTAATTTTTGTTCCGAAGCGGTTGCATCCTCTACTATCACATCAAGCACATCAATCACAGCAAAAAACATGATAACCTAGCTAAGCAAAGTACCATAATGTGATCCCCAACGTGTATCACTAGCACGAACAACAATGGTCTCTTGATTGAGGCCTCAGCCACTTGCAACATAACCTTTACCGAGAGCTTCAATAATTTTGGTAGCTTGCTTCTCTCGAAGGGTATCACGACGTTTGCATGAGGCTCCAACAACATTGACTATGTTAGAAACCAAAGCAAAGAAATTGGCAAGGTGGATATGCTTTTTCGTGACCGCTAGGTAATTGAAGTTGGTGAGCAAAACAATGAACATAATACGCACATTCATTCTCTTGCAAAATAAGCGTCTTTAGTCCATTGAACTCCCCCTTGCGTATTACTAGCCCCATCATATCCCTGTCCACGTAATCTACAAATGCTCAAATCATGTGTAGAAAATAACTCTTCGACCGCATTCTTTAGAGAAAGAGCTGTTGTACTAGTAACATGTTTAATACCCAAAAAGCGCTCTATCCGGCATCCTTTTTTATCAACATATCTCAAAGCCACTGCCATTTGCTCCTTCGTGGAGGCATCCCTAGAGTCATCAAGGAGAATGGAGAAGAACTCATCACCAAGTTCTTGAATGATAGCATTGGTAGTTTCTACAGCAGCGGCATTGCAAATATCCTTTTGAATGCGATGAGATGTGAGCTTAAGATTTCCAGGAGCACTTTTGAGTGAAACAACTTTGACATCCTCATTTTGCTGTGAAAGAAACTTCAATAGCTCCAAAAAAATTCCCTTGGTTGTTTGAAAGTTCGGATTCATCATGCCCACGAAATGAAAGGCCTTGTCTCAAGAGAAACCGAGCGTAGTCAATTGATGCTGTCAATTGTATCTTATAGTCTCTCTTGGCTTCATCAAATACCTTGGAAAAAATTGTTTCAATATGTTGCTTTTGATTCAATAAGTCTTGACATCTTTTCTCTGCTTGTCTATGAGCACTATTAAGACTTCTTTCATGCATTTGAAGTTGTTCTCTCTTCTTCCAATTTGTATACCCATTACCAACAAAACAATCACCACCCCCTTGGTCTCCAACTTTAGTTTTGAAAAGATAACAATAAAGGCAAAACGCAGCATCTTTTGACTTGCTATACTCCAACCAACTACCAAATTCGTTAAACTATTTAGTATTGAATCTTCTCAAGAATCCCGAAAAATCTCTTTGTGGAAAATGTGGCTACGAGGTTGGCAAGGGCCCTTTAGCAAGTAGGCCCTCCTTACTTGTTCTTGAATATTTGGATCATAATCCATAATTCGAGCTCGAAGTCCAGGATCTGCTTGAAGTTCTGGTAAGTCAATTTTCTACCCGACTTTGCTTTGAAGGCTCATTGTGAATTGTTGAAATTGGTGATTGTAATGGTTCTTTCCTTTCAAAATATCTCTCCATAGTTGTAGGGAAATTTAATTCATACAAACAATCAATTTTGCCCCAAATTGGTCTAAGTTTTGATTTCAAATTAGAACCAAGGGTTTTCACTTTTCAACCTCAATTAAAAAAAAGAACAGATTACAGACAAAGACTTAAAGTCACAATTTAAAAATGGAAAATACAAGGGTTAGGTGTTACTTGAATTACCAAAATACCCAAAATTATATATACACGGCAGTAGGAAATTTCAGTCCAGCGGGGTCGCTTGACCCCCCTTGCCCCTATATGGGGCCGCCCCTGGTTAGGATGTTTTGTTTTGTTTTCAATTGATCCTGTCCGTTCAATCAATTCAATTCTGTCAGACTGTGTTTGGATGACCGGATTCTTAAGTATGTATACGAATATAATTACCAAGAATCAAATTCCTGAGAATTTTCTTGGATAGGAATAGGAATATGATTACTAGGAATCAAATTATAAGGAATTTAATACCTGGAGGAATTACATTTCGGTGTTTGGATTAATTCAGTAATCTTACGCTAGAAATAATTATTTTGGAAATTTATTAAAGTCAACATATCCTTTTCTTAATGAATAAGCCAGAAATCTGAGATTCTCATGGGTAAGGGAGGGAACAGATTCCTAATCAGTTTGGGAATGTAATTTCTGGTTGAATGTGTCACAAGGAATCATATTCCTATTCCTGTCTTTGCCAAACGTTGGAATCAAAAAAGTCTGGCATCACATTCCCATTTATGTCTCTTCCAAACGTTTGAATCATGGGTAGAAGGCTCAGATTCTCATTCTCCCTCGAGATTACTGCCTTCCAAACAGAGCATCAGTGATCTCCTAAAATCCCATTCATCCCTTACCAAGCAAATGGCCAACCACATTTTGACACCCGGATTGTTGTTTTTCATTGACACCCGGTACAAGAGTCAACTTCAACTCACAGTTTTACGCGCGGCACGAATCTGAGCTAATTAACTTCAATGCACAAGTGTGATTTACAATTATCTTAATTAAACTGCAATCGAAAAAGACACTACGCGTTATGTTGAGATATACGGTATGAACAAAATGGAATCAAAGTTGGCCAGGAAAAAGACCGGAGAAGTTGGCCTGAAAATGACGCAAATGGAAGGTGAAAGGGCAAGATGGTCAATTGAGGGGAAAAGGGAGCGGTGACCTAGCTAGTTGTTGGGTTTTTAGGGTGGTGTGGTGTTTGGCCACATAAAAAAATAAAAATAAAAACAGTCCGACTACGCATACGTACATGTGTGTACGTACACACAAACACATTTGGACTGTCCATTTCAAGAATCAACGGTCCGGATTTAAAAAAACTCTTCCAAGTAAGAGTTATATGATTTTTTTTTTAAAATCTGGACTGTTGAAAACACGCACGAATGGTCAAGATGCACCGTCTGTGCATTTTGCGTACAAGGGGCGTGCGTACACATAGTTTTTTTCAAAAATCTTACAATTAAACTGTCCAAAATAAACAAGTCGGGCCTATGAAAATTAACCGATTCTAGAGTAAGCTTTCAACTTTACGTTGGAAAGCTGCTTTAATTCCAATGTAAAGTTGAGCAGGTGAGACTAATTTACTGTACTACACAGCCAAGCATTGGTCAGAAAGGCAGAAGTAATTTGGTTGTTGGGTGAGGGGGTGTTTGAAAGCTTCATTTTTAGATTTTTGTTTTTATTTTTATTTTTGTTTTTTTGATTTTTTAGATTATGGTTAGAATGTGTTTTGAATCGATAGGAGTGTTTGAGAAAAATGTGCAGATTGCATTTTAAAAGAGGAGTAGTGTTTTAGAAGTAGAATGAGAAGTTGAAAAGTTCTTCCAAATCTACTTTTCACTTTTGACCTCTAATGTAAAAAATTGAAAACACCTTTTATCAGAACGTGTTTCGGGGATGGGCTTCCAAACATCCAAAAGCCAAAAACAAGAAGTTGAAAATGTAAAAAATCGTTGAACACCCCCTCAACGTGGATTCACAAAAAGTATTAAATTTATATTATTTTTTGTAATCTGCGATTTCTATTTCTGCATTGGTCACATCTTTTGTAATTTTGTGAAGCTTTTGTAATCTGTGATTTTGTGAAATTCACATTGGTCACATCTTTAATTTTCACACATTTAATCTAATTTTGAAATATTAATCTTACCTTTAATAAACATTTTTTTCAAACTCAACAATCAACCACCAGCCCTCGGCCGCCCTTTTGCCAGTGTACCGTATACCTTCTGAATATGATACTCCATATCTTTCAATAATGCGTCCAACCTGAGAGCGGATCCGCTGTCCCAATTTTCGTGTCCCAACTCCCAGTCTCATCCATCCGAGCCGTCTATCCGAGCAATCAACGGCTCGGATTCCATCTCACCCCAAACAAATCTGAGTCATCCATATTCATTTGAGAATCTGAGCCGTTGATTGCTCGGATGGACGGAACAGGGAGTTGGGACACGGAGATTGGGACAGCGGATCCGCTACCGTCCAACCTTGTAATTAATTGGAAATGTCAAAGTCAAAGTTATCTCAGATTTCGAAAAAGTATGAGATCCTTGAGTCTTCTCCTTTCCATGGATCTAAAATCATTCACGCGTACTTGTGTCAGTTTCAATCAACGAAACTTTAAGGACATCTTCAATGGTAGAGTTAAAAATTTGGTATTATATGACAAAAAAATAAAACAAATTATATTCGTGTATGTCTAACTCGATATCCAATTTTCCAAAACAAAATAAATTATATTCGTGTATGTCTATCTCGATATCTAATTTTCCAACTGTAATCATCTTTCTAACAATGAAAGCTCGGATACCATGATAAAAAAGAAAATTGCGAAGAAAGCGACTTTCATTCATATTTTAAATTATAGTTATGGCATGTTTTTTTGTTGGAAATTTCAGAAATTTCGGATGAATAAACTGGAGAATTCATAGGGTCTCCCGAGGCAACTGAAAGGTCTCTCTAGATTCAACGTATTTGAAATTTCCGAAGTTAATATGCGCCGCTGGTAATTGCCATGATCATCCCATGATTTTCCTCTTCATTGTAGCTTTGATTAATTTCTGTGTTAATTTCATGTATTGATTTCAGCTTGATTGCTTAATATCTTTCATGCATTTCAATTAAGTTTAGGGAGCCGGAGCAATGCTCCGTATGCATGAATATTTCGCCCCAATGAAATTGATAGCACCCGAGATTTTTCGAACCTGAAACCATAAGAGAAAACAAACCCCACACTTTTTATGTATATCCATTTGAATTAGTCCATATGAACGGCATGACTACACACCCTTTTTTCTTGCTGCCTTTTACAGTTCAACAACAGATATACATGATATCATATCAATCCAATTCCAACACTACTGACATCTATTTGGACCTTTCTCCCTCCTCTCTCAATGGATAACCTCATAGAAGATATAAAACAGTTCACGAGCACTCCACATGATTTTTGAAACTTAAAAAAAAGGCCATCCACAAACCACCCCCCCTCGTTCACAAACATTATACATATACATATACATATATGGCAAGCCCCAACAAAAATTGCATAAATACAAATCTAAGAGACCTTGTGGTGGAGATTCATTTTCTCCACACTCCACTTGCACTCACCCAAAAAAAACACAAGAAATCAAACCAACTCATTAAGTATCATAACACTTGTTCTCCCTCCTTCCCTTCCCTTCCCTTCCCCGCCCGATTCACCAGAAAAATCTCGCCGGAGAACGCGTTTTTCCATAAAACGCGTTCCCGTTCCCATAAGGTTGGTTGTATATATGTTTGCGTGCAAACATAATACGACCCATCTATAGTTGTACCACATATAGAGCAACTTTGAATTATTACTTCGGGGTCTTTTCTTCTTCTTTTTTTTTTCTTTTTCAAAGTGTGAAATTGCTCAAGTTCTTTTTTGGGGATGCTGGCTTTGTCACCTTTGAGGTGTTGCACTAAAGATGAAAAGGAGGGAGAAGTGGAGAGCTTTCTGATGGGAGGGTATGAATTCCCGGATTTTTCTAACGGGAGTTTGCTAGAAAGTATTGATTTCGACGATCTTTTCGTGGGAATCGACGATGGGGATTTGTTGCCTGATTTGGAAATGGACTCGGAAATGTTTTCAGAGTTCTCCATATCCAGTGGCAGCGAGGAACTGGAAGCTCATGAAAAAATAGATGATTGTAAGAGAGAGGAGGAAGAGAGAGAATCGGGCACGGGAAACGGGTGCAAGAGAGAGGAATCTGGAGGTGTAAGTTTGTCGAAAAAGGCGGGTGATAAAGGGAGGAAATCATCGGCGCAATCGAAGAAATCTCAAGGAAAAAGCAAAGTGAAGGTAATAATATCTCTTTTTCGCAGTTCAAGAAAAAATCTATCTATTCAAACAGTATTGACTTTCGCCAAGTATAATTCTTTTTTGATAAATTCATGAACTCTAGGATACTCTCTCTCTCTCTCTCTCTCTCTCTCTCTCTCATGTTCACAATTTCGAATACTTCATGTGCTGCAAAGAGCTCACAAGAATTTCGGGGGTTTTCCCGAAATTCATATTTTTCTTTCTCCAGTGCTCTTGCAGCTACACGAACAAATTTATATCACAAAATACTCGAACCATGAGTACAATTATTCGGCTCCCAATGCGTTAATTCAATTATAGTCTCTCAGAGTCTCGATTGAATATTCTTCTTCAATTTTCTAGATTTCGGATCAAGGGGAGAAACTAGCCTGCTAGTCATAATTTTAATTTTTTTTTTGCTGCGTAACTAGGAAATTATTGATGATTAAATTGTTAAATTAGGTGGATTGGACGCCAGAATTGCACAGGAGATTTGTGCAAGCAGTGGAGCAACTGGGATTGGATAAAGCAGTACCTTCAAAGATTTTAGAGATTATGGGAATTCAGTGTCTCACTCGCCATAACATTGCTAGTCATCTCCAGGTACCTCTCTCTCTCTCTCTCTCTCTCTCTCTCCACTCCACTTTTTTGGTAGTCTATAGTTTGAGTAGAATTCTGGATAGTAGTATTCTGCTGTAGAATTCCTCTCTTTTTTGTTTAGGGTTTTTTAAGCAATTAGAAAGCATATTGTGTACAGAAAGACTTGAGAAAAAAAAAAAAAAACATTTTGAGAAACTTTTGTTTTGACTAGGGTTGTATAGATTCATAGTTCATTTCCCTTTTCAGATGTCTCCATTTCTGCTTCTGTTGTACACAGAGCAAACTTACAAAAGTGCACATGTGAGCCAGTGTACACTTGGATGGATACAGAAAGACTTCCAAATTAATAATTAATGGAAATCCATAGCTAAATTTTTTTTTTGTCATTAATCATTCCTAATCTATAGCTAAGTTTTCACTATGTTATTTTTGGAATTTTCAATATTATGATGTTGTAGTTAAAAGTGGGTGTAGTTTCCGGGTGAGGAGAATGACTTGCATTGGAATGCGTAAAAAGTAGTGAAACTACAAAAAAAAATGCCTAGAATATCAAGAATAACGAAAATATCAAAAGTACCACAGTAGAAACTCACCCTAAATAACATCCCATATTATGTTCTTTTCCTATGGTTTTTCTAAAAAAATCTATACATATTAAAAAGAGCAGGCACTAAATTGAGTTGTTTGCAAACTAGTACACTAAATGTATACATGGCAACACCATATTCATACATGTTACAATACATGAGTAAGCCTATCCACAAAAAATCTTCCATGCACATTCACTTTTATTACATTTGCTTGTAACTTATTTAGCGCATTTAGACTTTTACTATTAAAATAAACCATCAAATTAAATCAAGGATAATATTAAAATAAACCATCAAATTAAATCCGTTTTCTGAACTTTTTTTTTTTTTTTTTGAAAAATAATCTATACATTTGTGCTGGATTTTTTTCAAAAAATATATATAATAATAATCTCTACATACGTGCCTATTTAGGTGGTTTGCACTTTGCAGTTAAACACCAAAAATAGTTTTTCAAATGACAAATCTTTAGATTTTAATACCCACAAAATTAGAATTAGATAGAATCTTAAAAAAATATTTTCAAAAAATTGAAACAATTAAATTTTGAAAAAAATAAAATATTGATACTGCTTCTCAAAAGGAAAATTTTAAAATATGGTAAGTAGAAGGGCTGAAGCAGCAAAGGAATTTGGAAGCCTATCGCGCACTAGGTGTATGACACAGTGCCATGCACCCATCCGACCGTCTATTGTGAAAATGCACGGCTCGGATCAAATCCAAACTCGTGAGATTTATTGCTTGGGTTTGATCTAAACCGTACATTTTCGTAACGGCTGGCCAGATGGGGTGCACGGCACGGTCCCTTGAATATTAACAGAATCTTGTGAACTTTTCGCCCTTTATTCAAATTGGAACACCACTCGGCCATCTTGAAGCTCATGAATAGTGAAATTGGAATGTAAAAAAAAATTCTATTTCTAGTTGATTTACCCAAAAAAAAAAAAAAACATTTTTGAAATCTAATGAAAGCATAACTCTCATTATTTTGTGTTAAGTTATTTCATTACTTACAAGTAGTCCTACTAATGGTGGAATTCTGGACTATGCAGAAATATCGATCGCATCGAAAACATTTACTAGCTAGAGAAGCCGAGGCGGCGAGCTGGAACCACAGACGGCAAATATACGGTGGAGGTGGAAGCAAGATTAATGTGAGCCCATGGCTTGCACCAACAATGGGTTTCCCTCAAAATCCATTGACACCCTTACAACATGTAAGACCTTTACATGTTTGGGGCCATCCCCCTACTGATCAACCCTTAATGCATATGTGGCCAAAACACATTGCGCCACAGCCACCACCACTACCACCACCGACGACTGCATGGGCACCAACCCTGCTTCCTCCTCCAACAAAACCACCGCCCAAACATTTGTTTCGGCAATCACGCCGCCAAAAAGTAATTACCAATCTCTCTATAATAACAAAAATATATTATAGAAAATGCTCGACCAGAATGACGGTGATCATATTTCTATACTTTTAGCTAGGATCTTAATTTTTTTTTTCGAACCGATAAATTTACAAGCTTTCATATTATTCTGTATTAAGTTTTCGTATGATTTTTCTAATTGGCTCTTTTATTGGTTTAGGTTCTAAATCCCCTTACACCTGGAACAGTACCTTACTTTCCACCACCACTGGCAACACCGGTAACTACTACTTCTTAATTAGCCTACAAAACACTGAATAAATTGCAAAACACATATACGGCTCGACAAAATATTACTACAAACAATGTACCATACTACCATGTCTTTTCTTAATTTGAACATGTTCTATGTGATTGATAGATGATTTATAGGGCCAGAAGCCCCTGCTAGCAGACTGTTGTCCCTTGTGTTCGGGTCTTGTCCCCGTCTTGAAAACTAAACATGATACAGACCGTGCACTGTTAAGATCTAGACGCGAGCAATAGTTCCTGAATTATTTGTTTTGATACAAACAATATACCATGTGCTTTTCTTTGAACATGTTCTATGCTATTGATAGATGATTTACTTGTGTGTATATGCGTAGACTCACTGAATAATTTTGTTTCTATATATTTGTACTTTGGGGTTTGGGTCCATGTGCAATTATGCATATTGCTAGAGTCATGTCTCTATTTGAAGAAGGTTTTTTTTTTTTTTTTGGCTTATTTGGTGAATTATGGATATTGACAAAATCAATAATAATAAAAATGCAGAGATTTCCGGCAGTAGCAGTGGTCCCTGGGATTCCACCACCCCATGCCGTGTACAGAGTAGCAAACCCTGGCACCATTGGTGTCCCCACTAGACCAACTAGTCCCCACCCTCCATTGCTCGATTTTCATCCAGTGAGTCTAATTAATCCCCTTTTATCTCCCTCTACAAATTTCATTTATTTATTTATTTTTAATCTTTTTACCTCTACTTTTCCCTGTGCTATGTTTGCATTCTTTTTTTTTTTTTTAATGCCCCCTAGCTATTTAATCCCATGTTCAAGAAAATGCCAAGAAGAAGATTTTTTCTTTTGTATTTTTTCTTTTTTCGTTTATTTGTACTAAGAAAAAATCATCGCAAAATATTTTACACAGCATTCCCATGATTAAAAAAGGCATGCAAATAAAGATTGTTCTTAGGACTTTCACAAATCTCGAACTGAACTGTATTTGATTGCAGCATAGATGTAGCCGGGCCCGGCGGGGCTTCGTTACCCATAAATTTTATATATTGCAGTACAACTTATGGTTTATTATGAGCAACTATTGTATAAATATGATCTTTGAATTTTTAGAATTGTGAACACTCTTCCGGGTACTTGAATTTTAATTTTTAAATGTTTCAATAAAACACCATCCAATACAAGTATGTGAGTATTCTAATTACTACTCCCTCCGTCACTTTTTAAGTGATCCACTTGGGAAACATGTATTTTTGCAGACGTTTAAAAATGTACTTTCCTATATCGTTTTTAATTTTTTTTGCACCAAATTAAAGTTATATAGAGAAATATGTTTTTTAGGGGTTTGAAATTGCACGTATTCCCATATGGATCACTTAAAAAGTGACGGAGGGAGTAAATGTAATCTTTTCGTTAGACCCAATTTTTCCTTTTTTTAAACGGAATCTTGTATCCAAAAAATGTATTTTATCAGAAAATCACAACAGTGATTGTAAAAATAAATAAAAAAATCCTTTAAAGACGACAAAGGAAGATTTTTTATTTGAATGACGGAGAATAACAGGCCAAACTTTTTTCTCTGTAAGCGTATTTGACATTCTGTTTATTTTATCTATCTTTATCATTATATTGCAAATGAGAGTTAATTTGTCATCTAATTTTTTGGGTGCATGGCAATACTGTTAATTGACAGTCGAAGGAGAGCATTGATTCAGCTTTTGGAGATGTTTTATCAAAGCCATGGCAGCCACTTCCTCTTGGCCTAAAACCACCATCTCTTGACAGTGTGATGGTCGAGCTGCAACGGCAGGGAATTCCGAAAATACCCCCCACCTGTGCTTGATCTCGCAAAATTCCAACCCCTCCTATAAAACCCTAAACTTAAATTCGACGACATTTCATCCGTTTAGATGTACCCATCTATACTCAAAATTTCCAACATTTCTCCCAGTTTTTTTTTTATAAAAAAAACCTCCACTACTTCCAGCCTTTTCCTTTGCTTCTTTGTTGTATCCGAGTATGTCTTGTTTCTTTTTCCCTTGTGTGGTACTTTATGTATCGGCTATAAGTTGTAAGTGATCAAGAATTGGCTTAAGTTAGTTTTTAACCCGATTTCAACCTATTGCTGGATTTCATCTGGTTGGGCTACCATTTCTTCACCATTTGTGGAGCTTCATCTGTCAAAGGTTTTTGCTGGATTTCTTGATGGGGATTTTTGCTGGATTTCTTAATGGGGTACTACCAGTATTATGTCAAATGGTTTCAAGAGCTGCCAACATCGATTTAAAGATTCGGTTTAGTGAGAATAGCTCCTCCTCTTTCTGTATTGAAAACAAGAATCGAATTTCTTTTTAAGACCAGCTCTCTATTTGGGTTTCATTTGCTGCCACTATCTACTGTTGCTCCTGTTCCGTGCTTTTACCCCATGGGTTTTTGTGGACGGGATCCAATTTCTGCACCTTTTGTTGGTCGCTTAATCTCAGATATATATATTTTTTTGGTAAGTCGAAAATAGATTAAAACTTAGAGAACAATATGTCAAGGTACATCAACAAATCAGTCATAAAACAATAAAGGAAAGCTAGACGAAACTAGATTAGCAAGATGAGAAATCATTAATCAAGGATCTGGCGGATGTTTAGCCTATCCCTATTCATGAACTCACAGATTTCCAATGGTGGCCTTTCATACACCACCAAATCCTCGTTCTGCTCAGCTCCAAATCCAGCGAGGAAATCAGCGCACGCATTTGCACTACGGTATGTGTGAGTGAGAGTGCACCCTGTTCTGCTTAAGAGATAGTGTCCATCGTTGATAAGGTTACTTTGAGTGTGATTAGGGTTCGCTCCATCGTTGAAAAGGAGGACTGCTGTTTGAGAATCAGACTCAACTTGGACATTAGAGAGGCCGTTTTCCAGAATAATAGTTAGGCCCCTGTAGATAGCCCATATCTCCGTTTCCAGGCTCGAGTTTGCCACCATTCTCCCATGATATCCGAGCACCCATTCACCTTGAGCATCCCTGAAAAGGCCTCCAAAACTTGCCTTCCTTGTGCTTTCGTACCAACACCCATCAGTGTTGAGCTTTAGAGAACCTGTGGTAGGTGGAAACCAAAGTATTAGTCGATTAGGAGGAGGGTCAGTAACAAGAGGGGAATTAAAAGCCTCCACGATTTCCGAAGCATAGGAACAAATATTCTTGAAACTTATTTCCGGTATCCACTCTATATTATCAAAACTTTTCCTGTTGCGATCTTTCCAAATTTGCCAAAGAGTGATACCAAAAAGAATGTTCCAAGCAATATCCATTCCCATGTGTAAATTTTTTTTCTTTTTCAAATTGGCAGAGATCCAATCCGACGTAGAGTTGATAAAACCCCCTCTCATTAACCGACCCGATGGGATTTTGTCCCAAAGATCAAATACTTTAGGACATCCCCTAAACAAGTGATCAAGATTTTCCTGGGCAAGGTTACATATCTAGGGCAGCAGTCAGAGGTATTAATTCCTCTCTTAGCACGAAGCAAGTTGGTAGGAAGTTTAGCGTGGAGGATGAGCCAAAAAAAGGTTTTCAATTTTTGTGGCACCTTCATTTTCCAGAACCACTTCCAACCCTTAGTACCATTCACATCCTCATTAATAAGCTCATAAGCAGCAGAGGCAGTGCAGATGTCGTTGGATGAACCAGACCAAGAGGGATGGTCACTCGCCTGGTTGTACAAAGGCAGAACCGTATTAAAGATGTCCTCGCGGGAGATCTCATCCACTAGGTGATCAATGCTATCAAGATTCCAGCAACCATTGTCAATGATTTTAGCCACCTTAGTGTTGATTTTAGTGTGCAAACCAGGATGTCTCTTGGCTAAAGGACCATTCCCACACCACCAGTCATTCTAAAGGTCGACAGAACTACCGTCTCCTATGGTCCATTTAGTACCGTACTGGAGGATAACTCTAATGTGAGTTATACTTCTCCAAACATGAGAAGCAGGTCTATTGCTCGGCCAAGATTGGAGGGAATTGTGTTTCAAATATTTTCTCTTGAGGATTTTGACCCATAAACTATCCTCATCATTAATAAGTTTCCAACCAAGTTTGGTCAGAAGAACAAGATTTTGAGTTCTCGCTTTTCTCAATCCCAAACCGCCCATATCCTTGCTTTTACACACCGTGTTCCAATTAATAAGGTGTAACTTCTTTTTCCTAGGTGTGTCACCCCACAGAAAATCCCTATTAATACGATCCTGTTTATCTCACACATTCATAGGGAAGTTCATGGTTTGCATGGTGTAACTAGGGATGGTGGAAGTAGTAGCTTGGATAAGGGTGGCCCTTCCGGCTAACATAAGAGTGTTCGATTTCCATCCAGAGAGCTTGCATTGAATTTTTTCAATGATATGTTTAAAATGATCCTTGCTAGCTCTTTTATGTAGGAGAGGAACCCCAAGATATTTCCCAGGTCACTAGTTAGAGCAATACCACAAAGATTGCTCAAACGACGAGTTTTAGGACGGGACACATTCGGGGAGACAAATAACTTGGACTTAGATAGGTTCACTGTTTGCCCAGACATGATGCAAAAATCATTAAACACTTCCATAATGGCTTTACAATTAGTTTTATTGGCATGACCAAAAAGGATAAGGTCATCCGCAAAAAAAAGATGTGTAAGTGCAACAGAGTCCCTCGAGACTTTGATACCCTTCCAATTACCCTCCCCACATTTAGAGTCAATAAGAATAGAAAGCCGTTCCATACATAAGACAAACAAGTAAGGGGATAAAGGATCTCCTTGTCTGATACCACGCCCAGGGGAGAATTCCTCCAAAGGTTCCCCATTCCAAAGAATCGCAGTTTTCACACTAGTAATGCAACTCATGATAAGGGCAGTTAAAGAGGGATCCAAATTAAAAAATAAGAGAGTATCAAGGAAGAATTTCCAAGAAATTTTGTCATAAGCTTTCTCTAGGTCAATTTTAAGAAGGATACCTCCCTTTTTTCCTTTTTTGGACCGAAGAGAGTGCAAAATTTCTTGCGTGATGATGATGTTATCATTGGTAGATCTCCCAGGAATGAAGCTGCTCTGGAAAGGACTTATAATTTTATCAAGAAGGGGCCTTAGTCTGGCAACGATAATTTTAGTGATAATTTTATACCTCATGTTGCAAAGACTAATGGGGGGGAACATCTTGATATTCTCAGGATTGTCCGATTTGGGAATAAGAGATATTAGCGTTTTATTGGCTTCCTCTGGAATGTTGCTCTTGGCAAAACATTTTTTGACAAAGTGTGGACGGCCCACTGAGATTGTACGAAAAGATTGTGATTGTTAGAGTCGCCACCCGGATTTGAGGTCCGAACCCGAGAAACCGATCAAAAATATGACTCATTTGCCCATTTGAAAAAGATTTCACTGATCATGGCAGAACCAAAGATTTCTCGGATTCGGGGGTTTGGTTACGAGAGGGGAAGGGTTTTACGGCATCCCTCTCGCCCGGTCCATGAACCGGTCTCTACTCGATATTTGTGGGATTTTGAAGATATTTGAAATTCGATTTTAAACACGAAATGGGGGATACGGGAATTGCAAATCAACGAGCCTTCCCGGGTCATGAAATGCCAAACAAATATGCGAATCAATGAGCCTTCCCGGGTCGTGAAACGCTAAACAAACGAATTATGCAAATCAACGAGCCTTCCCGGGTCGTCAAACGCCAAACAAATGAATTATGATTTTACGTGAATCGTCAAGCCTTCCCGAGTCGAAACACTAAAAGCAAATGATTGTGACTATGATTGTGATTGTGATTGTGATTGTGATTGTGATTGTGATTGTGATTGGATTGTGATTGTGATTGTGATTGTGATTGAGTGTAGCTACCCTCTGAACAACGGGGAGGCTAAATTTAATGGGGCTATCCCTTGAGCAACAAGATAACCAATGATAAGATGATTGTCTACTGAGCAACGAGACAATCGAGGAAATGTGATTGCTTACTGAGCAAAGAGGCAATCAATACGCTATTGTACCAAACACATAAATGTGATGGTCTTAGCGGCACAATGGTTCGTCAACAACAAATTCTCAGAACAACTGATTAAATGCACTAACTGGTTAAACAAATATACTCAAACAACTTGACATGATTGATGTACACAATAAATGATTGATTGATTGAATGCACCAGCTAGGCGGCTTTTCAATGATTATCCCAAATGACTTGACCATGCTGTTTTTGAAATTAATTTTGAAAAAGGTGACCATTTCTGGTCTTGAAATTAATTTTGAAAAGGTGACCATTTCTGGTCTTGAAATTGATTGAAAAAGGTGTCCCTCAGGATGATTGGTTAAAAACTGTCCCTCAGGACGATTGATTGATTTAAAACTTGTCCCTCAGGATGATTGGTTGAAAACTGTCCCTCAGGACGATTAATTGATTTAAAACTTGTTCCTCAGGATCATTGACTTAAAAGTTGTCCCTTAGGACCATTGATTTAAAAGTTGTCCCTCAGGACGATTGATTTAAAAGTTGTCCCTCAGGACGATTGAGGACGATTGATTGAAAACTGTCCCGCAGGACGATTGCATGCGACTCGTGTATCGACACTCGACGACAACAACGACAACATTCCTTCTTTAAAAAAGTAGGAGGCTCAATGGGTGGCTCTTTTGCTTTACTGTCTTTCCCTTGAGGCCAAGGTTTGGGTTGGAGCTTAGCAAAACTTGGGTTTTGGATTGGTTTGAGGCTTTTAGGCTTCTATGCCCCAGTCCTGGATTTGGGTGTATGCTTCCCCTAGAAATGGCATTAAGCTGACATGCCCCATAGATGATGATCCTCAAATCTGATTTTCTTTCTCGGCTCTGCTGATGGTTTTGACAACTAATTGACCATGTACCCAAACACGGGTTCTTTGATGCATTGAAATTGTTTCCACGAGTCAAGGATAGACAAGATTAAGACTACATGATTGACTGTTTGACGAAGAGGTGGATTTTTACAAGGCCGAGGAATTTGATCGGCCTTTTGGACAAAAGGATGGACATTGATGAGACCGACAAGGCCAAAGAATTTGATCGGCCTTTTTGACAAGGGGGTGGACATTGATGAGACCGACAAGGCCAAGGAATTTGATCGGCCTTTTTGACAAAAGGATGGACATTGATAAGACAGACAAGGCCAAGGAATTTGATCGACCTTTTTGACAAGGGGGTGGATTGTGACAGACAAGACTTGGGGAATTTGATTGACCAGGTTGACATGACGGATATGAGCAACTATGTGAATGGCTTGATTGGGGTGCCCCGAGTGAGCAAAGGTTGATACGGAAGAACATGTCAACTCGAAGGGTATGGAAGACTATGCTGACCCAAAGTTTCTGAAAAATGGCAACCATGCTTCACCATTGATGTCGAAATTGTCATGATAAAATTAGATTTTGATTTTGTGATTGTTTTACTCCGTCAAGTGATGTTCATTCAAATCTACAATAAAACACAAGATTTCTTGTCGTGAACCCATGCCCCAGATTGTTGATGATGCCTCGTTGATTTTCCTTCAAAATGCCCCAGTTTAGAGGGCTGCTAATGAAGACCCGTTGATATGCCCCAGTTTGGATTTTTGCTTTGCATGACGCCAGTGTTTGCACAATGCTTTGACTTTTTCAAGGGAGATTAGACTGTTCCCTTTTGACTTGAATTCTCACTATCAAGTTGCACTTTCCAATCTGAAAGGACTTTTATCTAGGTTATGATGGGGCCAAGGTTATGGGCTTAACAGAGGAAGGATTATAGGCTCAAAACATCTCATTTTTCCTCGGGGTTATTTAAGCTAGCAGCTATCTTGGACTTTTTGTGCCATTTTTGCTTCTGATGGGTGCTTTCATGTGCTTCTTCTTGCTTTAAATGAGCACTTCCTTTCATTCGTTTCAAATTTCTTCAGTGTTCTTCATCTTGTTGCACCCATGTATTTGACAAGCCTATGAGTTTGGCACTTCCATTGTTATGATACTTTGAATCTTCACACGCTTGTATCTTTGGCCCTTTTATTCTGCTGGCTGTCATGTGTTTGACACTTTCATATTTCTTGTTTCACCCCAGTGTGGGGGATAGCTGCCTAGCTGGGTTCTTTTTCAAGGAAATTGATTCAGGCTCAAAAGGGCTTTGCAATGGATATTTATGTGGGGAATCAAACAAAGAATGTCTTTCTTCATTTTGAATTGTGCAACTTGATGTGGAGAACTCATGCTTGCTCTAACTTTTTCCTAGATCTCATTTTGAAGTTTGATCTAGCGAGCTTTTTGCCTTAACTTTTGCCTAGACCGCCCTTACGGGTTTTCGACCTAGCAGGCTTTTTCTGTGTCAAAGCATTGCTTCTTGATGGTGCTGGGGAATGGTCCACTGAAAATCCTCCTTGTACGGGGCGAGAGTTCAATCCAAATCCATCTCGTGTTTTGAAGTGATTATCATGTTTCTCAAATGATGGTGGAAAACAATTCCAAGTTGAGATATTATTACAAAAATCCAAGTTTATGATTGACAATTTTAACACAACGGGGGACAACATTGATTTTTGATAGTTACGACCGAACCGCGAAGGGTTGCCTACGTATCCCTTTGCAAGGAATCAGGTCGCGCGTAGTTCAGAACTACAAAGGTTGACTCTATTTTTTGAATTTTTTTTTTCTTGATGACAACAAGATATTACAGACTTGAACTTGAAAAACACACAGACACGAGAGCACGACAGACTCGAAGTACAAACTGACCCAATAAAAGTGAACACTTGACTCAACACTTGAAGACTTCCAAGACTCGTGGAAGATTGAATTATTGCATGACCATCGATGGTTTACTGGTTCGACGAGGTGCTTGGTTTCGCCAGTGGAGCAGAGATGGATCCGTTGTCAATGAGATCTTGTATTTCGTGACGAAGGCGTTGGCATCTCTCGGTAGGGTGACCGGGTATTTGGTGGTAGATGCAGAAGGTATTTGGGTTGTAGGAACGTGGAGGACTTTGTGGAGGTGGGGTTGGTTGAAGTGGTTTGAGAAAACCAGCCATGAGAAGCTCCTTATAGACCGAGGGCAAAGGTGCAGAGAGTTGGGAAAATTTTCTTCGTCGACTTTGAGGGCGGTTGATTTGGGTTGTGACTTCGTTGACTGGTTCAGTTTGGTTGGGATCATTGTTGGTGAAGCTCGAAGGGGCATTTTTAGTGGAAGTGAGGCTGATTTGATTGACACTGAGATCTTGTTTTTGTTGAGGAGTGTTGGATTCTGATGGCAAAAGAGAGATGGTTTTATCGTCAATGAGATCCTGGATCTTGTGACAGAGGCGTTGACAATTGTTGGTAGCATGACCGGGCACCTGATGGAAGGCACAGAAGGCATTTGGATTGTGGTAAGCTGGGAGCTTTTGAGGTAAAGGAGTTGGAGAGAGTGGTTTAAGAAGACCGGCCATGAGAAGCTCTTCATAGACCGAGGACAGAGGTGCGGGGAATTGGGAGAATTTTCTTGATTGGTCTTTGGGCCGGTTGATTTGGATTATGGTGGTGGTTGGTTTGGCTTTGCTGATGGTGCTGGTTGAGAAGTTGGGGTTGATATTTGTGGAGCTGGGGGTGGCTTTTGCATTGTTGTTGGTAAATGGTGTTTTGGCTTTCTCGAGGTAGACCTTTTCGCCTTCTGGAGTGAGGTGGTCCTTTTCAACGTCCCAGTGGTGCATCTCCACATCTCTCATGTCAATGGAATTTCCAAAGCATATGGGTTTGAATCCTTCCATGATAGACTCCTCCAGTTCAGAGATCTTGGCCAAAGCTGCGGCCATTTCTGGGCTTTTTCCAGGTCGTTGGAGGTTCTCTTGGACCCCCAGAAGACAGTCACGGATGTCTTGCACCATGATTATGAGCTGGGTGATTTGATTTCCCAGGTTATTCACAGCCATCTTGAGTCCTTCGATTTCAGCCGGAACATTCATGTCTTGAGGTTTGGGTTGAGTCAACTTCTGTTCGGGAAGTTGTAAGGCTTCTTTCTTGGATCAATGGCTCGGGACTGACAGTAAAGCAAAAAGGTCAAACTCAGATTGTGCCCCTGATTTTATTGAAGGAAATGTTGTGCATGTGTCGTTGCATCGTGTCGTCCTAAGATCTAGACTATCGGTCTCGGTCTCACTTAAGACATTGCACGGATGTTCGAAACAACAACCACGGGTAAGTCATGACAGGCAGGTTAAATTCCAATCGTCGTGGAATCAGAGCCAATCTCCTTATAGACCATCCGAGACAGAGCAATAAGATTGTTGAAATCCGGATACAAATGCACTTAAGGCTAGCCCGAGATGCGGGGAGCCGTTCGAGCACGGCAAACACTGGAGGTATCTCAAACTCCGTGGATTTAAAGTCTCCTAGACTGACATCTATCCTATAGATTATGCTAAGGTTAGCCTATGGTTAGTCTACCGGTTTCAAATCTCACTTAGAGCCATTGCACAGCAGATTGAATCAACACCACGGGTAAGTCGTTTACTCGGCAGTTATGACTTTTCAACCTTCAGCCTAAATGTTGAAGCCGCAACCGTTATCCTTTCTTGACCATCCGAGACAAAGCAATGAGGTGCCGCCATCCAGTTACAAATGGGCCCAAGGCTAGTTCGAAACACGGGCTGCCGTTCGGGCACGGCAAACACCGGAGGTATCTCAAACTCTGTGGATTTAAAGTCTCCTAGACTGCATGTACAACCCTAGGGTTAGTCTACCGGATCCGAATTTCACTTAAGATCATTGCACAGAAGATTTTCCAACGCCCCGGGTGCTACCGAACTCCGTTTCATGCGTGGTTTGAAGCGTTGGAAAGCTTGTCGAGTGTACTTTCTAACCCAAGTAGTTTGAACCCAAGATAATTTGTACATTAAAGTATGTGACCATTTTACCCTCAGAAGGTCGGGAAAATAAGTCATTTTGGTAAAACGGACACATCTCCCTCATTTCAAAATGGATTGAGACGTATTATATATCAATAAAGAGGGTTTTGAATGTACTAGAAGATGATGTAGGCTTGGGTTTGTTTTGAAATGGTTTATGGATGGTTTGAAGGGTATTTTGGTCATTTTGGTTGGTTTAAGGTTGTTCTAGGAGGGTTTAGAATGGTTTAGGGTGGTTCGGTGAGTTCAAGCCTTGTTCTTAGCCTCGAGGTATGCACGATTGGTCTATTTCATCATCGGGAATGCTCGAGTGCATCTTGGGTTTAAAATCGGGGTGTCTACACAAAGTTACAAATGTCCTCCCCAATAATGCTCCAATACTTGTGATAGAAAATAGCTTGGAGGCCATCCGGACCCGGAGCTTTAAACGGAGCAATGCTTTTAATAGAATTCCAAATCTCCGCATTAGTAATAGGAGTGCAAAAAATCTCATTATCCTCATTGGAAAAGACTGTGAGGATTCACGAAAATGCAAGAACCCGGAGTATCATTTTGGTTGCTAAAAAGGTCTTTGAAATAATTTTGAACCAAAACCTTGATCAAATTAGGATTATCAATCCAGGTGTTGTTATTGTCTTTAAGCAACGTGATTTTAGTTTTCCTTCTTCTTATGATAGTAGATAAGTGAAAATACCGAGTATTTCTCTCTCCCATAACAATCCACTTAGCCCGAGATTTTTGAAACCAAAGTATTTCTTCTTGATTTAGAATATTGTTATACTCGGAGACTAAATCTTTTTCAAGGGCAATGAGATTATGGGAAAAGTTTTTATTTTGAGACTCTTGCACTCCTTTAATTCTAGCTAAAGTCCAACGTTTTTTCCTAAAGATGTTTCCAAAAACATTCTTATTCCAAGCTAAAGCCATTTGGGAAAAATTAGCAATTTTGTCTTTGAGGTTATCACCATTCCATCCGGAGGAAACAATATGTTCAAAATTAGGGTCCATAATCCAAGCAGCTTCAAACCTAAAAGTTCTAGGATAAAAGCAGTATTATGAAACCCATTTAAACTAATAAGCAGCGGGCAATGATCAAAATAGGTACGGGGTAGGTTTTGGATCATACCTTCTGGGAACAGCGATCTCCAATCCTCATTGCACAGGCGATCTCCAATCCTCATTGCACAGGCCCCTATCCAGTCTCTTTTGAACATTGGCAGCGCCTTGTCGACCATTAGTCCCTGTGAACTTAGGTCCCGAAGCTCCCATGTCTATTAGCTTGCAAGCATTCATATTTTCCATGAACTTTCTCCTCTGGTTGAACCCAGTATCAGAAGTAGAGCTTCTACTTTCCTCCACTGTAGCAATCTCATTGAAATCACCAGTAGCAGACCAGGCATGCCTAGTGGAATTGGCAAACTCTTTCAGATCATCCCACGGGATCTCACGGAGTCTAGGATTAGGACTAGCATATAAAGCTGATAAAATCCAGTCTTCATAACCATTCTTTCTGATTTTCACGTGAATAACTTGGGGTTTAACATCAATAGTGAAAACAGTGACTTTAATTGGGTCCCAAAGGACCCAAATACCACCGGATCTCCCATTGGGGTCAGTGTATGTGTCCCTCGTAAAACCCAGGTTGCGGAAGAAAAAACCCATGGTCTGTAGACTAACTTTCGGTTCAAGAATAGCCATAATCTTAGGGGAATGTTGACAAACAATTTCTCTAAAATTGTTTTTGAAACGATCGTTTCCAGCACCTCTACAATTCCAGATGAGGATTTTATACCCGTCCATAAGAAAGTTAGAATCAAGGGGGGGGGGGGGGGGGGGAACCTAGGGGATGAAGGATGTTCCTTAAATCAACCAGTGGTGGACTGTGTTTCCTGAACGATTTCACCGTTACTTGGTGCGGGTCCATGCTTCCGAGGAATTGCTCTTTGAGTTTGATCTTCAAGCTCACCTCCTCCGTCCACCATGCTACTCCTGCAAGGTGAAGAACTTCTGTCCCTGATTCGAACGGTATTTGGATCTTGTGATAGCTGATCCTTGTTGTCTGAATTTCTTGCAAATTCATGGTAGGTGTGTGTTGGCAAAAGGGAAATATCTGGGGGAACTTTAGATTGGTTGAGGTTTGGGGAAGGAGAATCTACTCCTGACGATGAGGGTAAGACAGCATCGGGAAGTCTGATGTATGCTGATGAAGTAGGGTTGAGGTCAATTATAATTTGGTTTGTGCGCTTGTAAGTGGGCTATTGATCTTAGGTTTGGGCCAGTTTGAGAAGAGGGTTAAACTCAAACTTGTAATCACCTTGGGAGGACACCCCTTTCTTCTTCTGGGCTGCCGAATTGCTGGGCTTGTGCTTAGACACATTGGGCCGGTTCATGTTTCTTTGATGCTGAGTCATTGGGCTTTTGTATTTTCCAGAATCAATTTTGTTTGGGCCTTCATCTTTTCCTTTGGTGTTTGGATTCACCTGCTCCTTACCCACTAATTGGGCCCTTGTGCTCTGATCTTTGTGAGTACTATTTGTAACTGGGCCATTTGGCCTAGTTCTATTTTGATTACGTCTAGTTACAAGCATCCATTCACCATAACCAATCTCATCCGGTTCATCTGGTACAATTGTTCCGTTAAAAATGACAGCTTTTGGGGCAGAAGGTGCAGGGGTTGCAATGGTCTCTGGAGTGTTGATCGGTTTCTCCGATGCCGACGATAGGTTGTTCGAATCTTTCTGATGTCCGACCCTGCCACAAGAGAAACAAATAAGATGTATGTGTTCATATTCAATTTGATAGTCATACCTGCCGATTGCCACCGAGATTTCCAGAGGTTTGCTGAGATCGATCTCCACGCACACACAGGTATAGCTTCCTCTGATTCTGTCGATGGTGTTGTTGTCTACTTTGAGCGGTTTGCCCAGCTTTGCTGCAATGGTGAATAAACTGTCCTCATCGTAGTATTCATAAGGGAGGTATTTAAACCTTAGCCAACTGCAGTGGTGATGGCAGAAGCCATATCTGCCTTGAATTGAGGTTTCCATTTTCGGACTGTCAAGTAGTGGTCTTGAATGATCCAGGGGCCACCCGTATAAACTTTGTTGTAATCCGATTTTGATTCGAACCGAATTAGATAGAATCCCAAACCTAAATCTACGGGGGTAAACAAACCCTCTAGATTTCAAAGGTTTGAGATTCTATCCATGAGTGGTTTGAATCCCATATTTATGCCCAACAATTTGATAATGAGGCATCCCTTATGATTTTGTCGAATTCTCTTGAGATGATCCTTTGAAAATTCCACCTTTAGCCTAGAAGTTGTTTTGGAGACTTCTGTTTCCATCTCGTCATCCTCACTTTCAGCATCAAACTCAGAAATTTTTTGTTGATCGCACTCCATTGAGGGCTCTGAGCATTAAGTAGTGCTGCTTTGAAGGACCGTGCTTTTTCTGTCGATTTTCCTTGGCTCGTGAATATCTTTATGGGTTCCTCTATTCCGGTCTCAATTTGAGAGGTTTCCATCGTAGTATCTATCGGATTGCTGGGTGTATGATTTATTTCCGAATCCATGGGGCTGCAATCCTCAGTTTGAGGGAGATCACTAACTGTGCTCTTGATTTTTTTAGTACTCCTTTCTAGATGGTCTTTTTCTTCCGCAGAGATTGGTTCAGAATGTGAGATTTGGTTTTGGGGATTTTGCATTGTTAGAGAGAGAAGCTCTCTGAGTTCAAAACTTGTTAGAGAGAGAAGCTCTCTGTAAAGTGGAATTGATTTAATCTCAGATATATGGTGATTCTGTTGCTGCTGTATTTACACAAGGAATTATGTTGCTGCTCTAACTAACTTATGAGGCTATATTTACACAAGGAATTATGTTGCTGCTCTAACTAACTTATGAAGTTGATCTTGACCAGTCTCGATGTATTTTTTGTCGAGTTTTAATAAATTTTTGTTGCTGATAAAAAAAAAAAGTTGATCTTGACCAGTTTCATGCACTACAACAAATCCCTCTTTTAATAGCATAATCTAATAGCGTTCTTGTGAGAATGCTATCTTAAAGAACCAACAATAACATTTTTTAGTTAAACGGGGGAGTGGGACCTCTAACATAGCGTTTCATAAACAAGGGAAAGAGTTTATAGCGTTCATTGACCTCAACTATAGCGTTCAACCCAAAAGCCTCTGCCCCAAATACTCTTAGGCGCCAAGGACCCCTCTCAAATTTTCACTCTCTCTCTCTCTCTCTGAAATTTCAACTAATACAGTTTGAACCAGACCTTGATTTCTCGATCCTCTACCCAAATACTAGGCCACCCCTCTCAAGCTTTCACTCCCTCTCTGAAATTTCAATCAATATAGTTTGAACCAGCCCCAGATTTCTCGATCATTGCCGTGCAAACTGGTTTCGATGGATCAGTTACTATTCTAGGGTTTTAGTTCGTTTCAGGTTTGTCCTTGTTTCTCAATCCTTTCTCTGAATCGTCTCTCTTTATGATTGCCTGTTCTCAGTCGTTGCCGTGTGCAAGGATTCTCAATCGTTTTTATCTTCCCCAGACTTCTCAACGTTTCAGGTATGTTCTTTTTTTCCCCTTTTTTCCCAATAGCTAATGAGTACTCTTCGATGCCTATTATTGACCAACGTTACTAGTTTTTCTGCTCCCTCCCTCCCTCCCTCCCTCTTCAGACAATAATGAAGCCATCTGAAGAAGCCCTAACCAGGGTCGATCTGAAATTTTCCGTAGTTCCTGTCCGAATACGCGCAAGGCTAGGGTTTTAATTTTCATTCATTAGCCTGTGATATCATTTGGGGTTTTGCACATATTATGCACTCACATAGTTTAATGATCATTGTTAGGGCTTTACGGTTCATTGGGTAGCATGTGTGATTCTAGGATTATGCACTTATGTGGCCAAACACGAGAATATTGCACCTATGTGTGATTGGCACTTTATCTTATTTACTCCTAATTTGGTTCTTTTTCTGATTGATTCACATTTAGCATAGTTTCTTACAATTAAAATAATTGCTTCCATTCCTATTTTTTCTTCCCCAGGTAGATTATCCTACCAATTGAGCCAAAAAGGTTCAATTGATAATAGACAGTCTAGTTGTCAAAATATAAGTTAGGCCTTTTATGATGCCAATTTAACCACCTTTCTTCTAAGATGCCCACTTCAATGGCCGGCAAACAAGAAGTGTGAATGGGGGAGATAATCATTTACAATTTGTGCACTTGTAAAGTCATAAGTCTGGACTTTAGATAATGGACAGCAATTAAGCTTATCAGTTTGCCGTAGTTTCTTGCCAACTGGTTTCGGTATGTTTTCGGCCTTAGGTGGCAATATGATGCTATACAGCTAGTAGTCTATACATTTGGATTGAACTGCAAAATAGGACCCCAATCATCTTGCCCCTTTTGCATTGAATTGCTAAAACTTGTGAAATAAAAGCCTGTTGTGTACCTGATAATGAACTTTTTTCTTTATCCTGTCGTTGCTACTGCTAATAAGTTATAGTGAAACCAATCAATACCTTTTCTGCTTATTTGAACCAATCATTACAAAGTAGGAAGAACTTCTGAGATGACCTTCTAATATCTCTATTGTTTTTTTTGCATGTCTTCTTCTCAGCCTCATTTCTTCACATACATATTCTGAATCTCCGATTTGTGGTTCATTGCTGATTTTTTTGGCTATTCTTTTGGACGTTTTCTCAAAGCTATGCAATTATGGAGGAATTTGTCAAGCTTTATCTTAATTTCCACAGTGTAATCTTACAACGTGTTGAATATGTATGTCTTCCTTTTCGGGTTGACTACTTGTTAACCTTGTTGTTATTTCCCTTTCGAGTACGTGATGACATATGATTGTCGCGGAGAGGGGTGCCAACCTAGTTGAGATGTCTCTCTTGCGTAGTGATGCCCATTCCCATGGACCCATTTAACCTTTGTATCCGTTTTCAAAGATTAATAAAATCTCTTTTTGTGATGCAAAAAAAAAAAAAAAAAAAAACCTTGATGTATTGTGGGAAAATGACCAGCTGTCTCGTAAGACGAAATTAATTCAGTTTTGAGTTTAAGCCAGGAATCGACACAAGGCCTAGTTTTTGTTATAATTGTTATCAATGTGTTTCTTCAAAAAAATCACCGCAATTCTAGAGCAGTTGTTTAGGGCGTGCCAGGACTGTAAGATAGTCCAACTTCGTGCTAAAGCCTTCATGCCTTAATCTAACTTCTACTAGAACGATTGCGTTCGACCTAAGGGTGAGGCCGAAAGGTGGTATGTGGTTTGTCTACGTGCAAGGACTTAATAATTTTCCTTTCGCGTAAGAGCGTGAGAACAACAATAACTAAAAAAATCAACTTTATTAAACAGATTCAACAAAGTTGAACAAAGTTGGAGAGGAAATTACATGAAAATGTAAAAAAAAGAAAGAAAGAGAGAGATCTAGGCTAGGCTAGAAAATGAGATAAACATTTTCTCAAGCTAGTTGATAAAAATGGTTAAAAACTTTGCTGGAAAGTAATTGATTGTATCGTTGGACTTTGTGGTGTTGGAACCCTTTTTCCTTCCTCGATTCTTTCCTTCATAGACTCCAAGTATTTGAATTCAAACCTTGGTGCCAATATCAGTTTGGCCGAGATGCTGCCATGTGTCTTTTGGTAACATCTTGTCCTCAATCTGTATCGCTAAGTGTCCTGGGATGGTTACATGACCTTGTTCCACCAAGAACATGGGTGGTTGTGGGAAGTTATCACTTCTTGTATCTCCTTTTGCCGTGCAAAATAGAGATCATGGACTAGAGCCACTTTCCCTTAGGGGGTGTTCCACTAACTCAGTTTTTTGAAAAAATTGGTTTTTCACGGTTTTTTATGTGATGTGTTGTGAGAGAATGACCTGTCTCGGTGTTTGAAAAGAACAGTTTTTTGTTAGTGGAACACCCCCTAATATTAAAATTACAATGGGCCTTCTCTCGTCTTGGGCCGAAAACATCACTTTTGGCCTTGTCATATTTTGTGCCAAATTTGAGCATAAACACAATGTAAAACAAACAAAATTGATAATATGATAAGGTTACAAGACAAATCCAAGTATCTCTAGATTCTTTTTCCCTTGTGTAGAACTTTATGTATTGGGCTATTTAGTTTTGTAATAACTAGTTTAAAACTCCACGCACGCACATATGCTCATTGTGTGTGCGCGCGATTCACCAACTAGACGTATTTTGTTGGTTTTTCGAATATGTTGGTGCTTTAGCGGCCTTTTATTTTGTTTGGGGTGCATACTAAGTTGACGTATTTTGTTGGTTTTTTGGATATGTTGGTGCTTTCGCAGGCCTTTTATTTTGTTTGGGCTGCTTGGAACTTGGCTTGGCCCGTTCCTTTTGTTCTTTGTTTGTAGTTGGGTCTCGTTTTGTTCCCTTCCTTTTAAATTGGCCCATTCTTCGTATTCTTGCCCATGGGTTTTAGAGTGGAAGCCCATGAAGTAGTTTGGTGGAGAGTTTTAAACTTTCATTTTTTGCAGGGTTTTTTGCGTAATTTTATATGTCCACCAAACCAAATTACCAAACCCCTATTTAAGTACCCAAAAAGGCGGCCTTTGAAGCAAGCTTCAGTTGTCGAGCAAATACACAGGTGATCTTAAGATCACGCGACCTGATCGAACCCAAACGATACCGATGCGAAGGCTCTCTAGCGGAGACTTTGGTTCATTGGGCGGAGTATTGTTACTGTTTAACTGCTTAATGTGTGTGTTTTTTCTTTTGATCTTCCTCACCTGTCTCTCTTTTCTTTCCTTTCCTTTCCTTTGTGGTTTAATGCAGTGTAATGGATCTTCCCACTCCTTTTGTTTGCTATCATTACCAATGGCACGATTATAATTCGAAACGTAACGGTGGTATTTATTCTCTTGTTACCCCTTGCGGGCGCTTGGACGAGGTTGCGTTCTCTGAGAGCTTGGGAAGTGACCCTTTGATTTATTACGCATCCCCATGTTTCGTCGCCAAGTTTGGTCCTATTCTGCCCATCGGTGGCGCTCAAGAGTGGCTTTATAAGAGGGAAATGGATGTTTGGATTTCGAAGATGATCTTTTTTTCATTCCTCCCTCTGACCTTTGAAAGTCAGTTTTTGTAGTTATGCTTCGCTATTTAGTTTGCTTTTTGTAAGTTAGTTATTTCTTCTACGTTTCTTTTTTGCATCTTGTTCTTAATGGAGGCCCTTTATTGTTGTTATCGTAGATGACGAGATTCTTTGGTTAGTGAAAGAGATCACTAATACCGATGTTGATGATCAGGTTTGTAATTCCTCTCATTGTCGTAATAGTGCATAATTCCATATATTTCTCATTCTCGCTACGTATTTGAGTACCAATTATGTTCTTCATTGTTCTACCTTATTTCTCTAGTTAATGTCTGTTAGCCTCGAAGATCTTTTCGAAGTCTACAATTGTAATGTTTGGGTCCTCTTCAAGAGTGGAGCTCAAGTTTGGCCTATTCAGATTGTGGACAATCGTTTTGAGGCTGGGTGGGATAACTTTTGACGAATTAGAAAACATTGATTATGTAGAAGCTGATAGAAAACATAATGGACTACCAAATTAGAAAATTATAGTTCCCTAGAAGTTGTTGCCATTTCCGCAACATGCTGATAGAAATTTTAGAAGAACCGGCATATGAGAAGTTCCATGCGGAAAGCAACCACTTACCAAAGAAACTTTTTTTTTTTTTTTTTTTGTCATTCGTCATTCCTAATCTATTACACGGGGAGGGGGGAATGGGACTCGATCACCGGATGCAGTGTGGGGCATCCAAGAGCTCTACCGCATGAGCTAGCCACCACGTGCACTTACCAAAGAACCTTCATGAATATGAAACAGTAGTTAGTCGTTACAAAATCTAGTATATGCATCTGAGTTTTTCCTTGAACAAAAACTTAATTATTGCTTGTATTATTAACTGTTGTTTTTTCACCATGGAGATGCCAACAAAGCATCACGTGATAATTAGTAGTACAAACATGGAAATTGGACATAGACATGACTCTAATGCAGAAACAGTAGCGTGGGAAATTAAGGAATCAAGACAGGAAAACATGTTGGTAGGCTTATACACTTGCAATTAATTCTTCACAGAGTTTTCTTTAGAAGTCCATCATTGAATCGAATTCTGGTGAAAGTTTGATCAATTAAGTTGTTTCTTGGTTATGCAAATCGAAGAGCTTGAAGACCTAACAGAATGTCATTGGAAAACCGGAGTGCTCTACTTTTAAACTTTTCCCAAGTTAAACAGTGGAATGTTACAATACTCTTTGAAAACACACTCAAAATGAACAAAATCCAACGGGACTTTCGTTCACCCATGGGATAAGAGAACAATCACACTGACCATGGGAGGAATTTGAAATCTCGAGAGCCCTTATCATGAGAGGTAAATTACGACAAGTAACCCATTTTTCAATTTCTGAAAATTTATCCTCAATTACTATTCTATGCACTCTAAAAGATGGGGCAAAAATCAGACACACCCACAAAAGCACCAGGAAATTAAGCATAACTCATAAGCAGCCCCACTCTTCCTCGTAGACCAAACCAAACCGTTTAAGCAAACAATAGGGCAATACATAATACCCAAAACTTAAAAAGATAGTTACATTACACTTCGCGGGAACATACCAATTCAACAAATAGTGAGGAAGGCGATCTGTATTCAGTATGATGGATAAAAGAAACCCAAGCCATCCTCATCGTACAGATCAAAGGGAGAGAGAAATTCTCACTCAACCAAAGGTGTTTCATGAAATTTACTTGGGTTTTCTTCCTTTTAATGTATAAACTGAGAGCCTAAGACTTGAACCACTGTGCTCTGATGAAAACAGTGAAAAACTTGAGACGAAAATAGAATGAACTATCGAATTAGAAAATTATAGTTCCCTAGACCTTGCTACCATTTTCCCAGCGAGCTGATACACAACCAAAGGATCAATTTGGAATTATCAGCTAGAGAAGATGAGTGAATCACGAGAAGCATAACGGAGTACTGGCATATATTAGCAAAGTAGCAGGTAGGGGTGTACAAGAAAACCGAAAAAATCGTGAAACCGGACCGACCGGACCAAACCAGCCTATTTGGATTGGTTCTATGGTTAAATGGATTGGTTCTGGTTCTAAAAAAATGAGAACCGGATATTTTGGTTTGGTCCCTGGTTTCATAATTAGGAACCGTGGTTTGAACCGAACCGGTCCATATATATATGTGCATTGCATCTGCCATTTATATCAATAATGATATACGAGAGTACTCTAATAGTTGTTTTAGTTATTGTTGGAGTTCTTAATTTATTTGTGGGTTGGTTTAGTGGTAGTAGTTTTACGAAGAAATTACAATAATTTTGTCGACTGTTTTTTTGGGCAATTGTTGAATGCTAACATGGTTTAGAACCGGGAACCGAACCAAACCGGACCGGTCTAATGGTTTGGTGTGGTTTGGTTTTATATGTGTAACGGTCTGGTTATGGTTCTCAATTTTTTGGAACCGTTAGATATGGTTTGGTTCCTGGATTTCTATAAAACCGAACCATGTACACCCCTAGTAGCAGGGATTATGTACATACGAACTGAGGCATTTATAGACATTAACTATTACTATCTTCCTTGTTACCGCAGTTGGGATTTCCTAGTTTCCCTTTCTGCAATTCCTCACATGACAAAAGAATAAGTCATTGTATACAACATAGTTCCATGGAGTTTACTACATCTAACCCACCATAACAAATTGCATTAAGCCTCAAAACATCAAAGTGTGTAGCCCTAAAAAAGTATGCAGTATGTTATCCCTAGTTTAATAACTTAGAACCATGAGGATACATTCTCCACCCCAATGAAGCCAAAGACAATGACCCGTGCAACCATTTGTGGTGAGATGGTTACAAGGACATAGTCTGATGTCCCGAGGTTGAGATCTGCAATGAATGCTTCAAAGCTTGCCCTGTGTAGCACACCTTGCTGAATAGGGTCTGTCCACTTGTGTAGGTCCAATTCGAAGACGACTTCATATTCTTCAATGTTAGATAAGATTGGTCTCAAGCGACGTGTGAACTCCTGCCATAGAATGTACCATGTCAGTGTGTGATATTAGGTGACCATGCATATTCGTTCTTTTTACATCGCTGGTATGGTCGTTCCCTCACTCAAAACGATAAGCCGTAGGGAAAGGGTTGTCACCTATGTTGAAGAAAGGTTTGGAACCCTATAAAGAATGAAGAGGAGCCCTTGATCTTCCTCTCGACAGGGCTTCTCGAGGCTCCAGAAAAATTAAGGTAGTTGTTCAAGTTAGTGAAAATAAAATAGGGCCATACTTGACAGATATGAGTTCCATGTTCACAGCGGTAGCTAAATTGCATAAGTGCTTGTTAGTTGAAAAAGATGGAGGACAGGATCGAGGTTCTCAAGCCAGCTGTTTCATATTATTTCGTTATCAAAGTTATGCTCTACAAAATGTGTTCTAACATGGATTTTTTTGAAAAATATGCTACTGGCTTACCAGGTGGTCGGTAAATGAACTCGAGGATATCATTTGGGTTTGACCATGTGTCACGCCCTCATTTTTTTTTACAAAACATAAATAAAAGAATCTCAAACAATAAGTAGGTTAAAAGATAAAGATTTCTATAAATCATAAAGATTTCCATAATTAGAGTACATCCTTAGTCCAATGGCTATCAAATGTTTGGGCATCCTTGCCCCAAAGGTGTAATCAAAATACATCCCATAAGTTATTACAAATCCATAGTCAAAAGATAGAGAAAAAATTAGAGTTACAATATCATCTCCCCAAAAGAAAAGTTTAATGCATAAAAGATGAATAAAATAACTTCATGCCATGTATGCTCATCATCCAAGTCATGCACTCCAAACCATGCACGATCAAAGCTGAGTACCTGAAAATGATAGGGTGAGTACACATGCTCATAGGAGAACTATTCTACTAACACTAGACATATGAATATGATGCATGCACATGAGGGTAAGATATGTCAAACGATTATTCATGTGCGAGTCCAAGTATCCAAGTCATGGAGGAAGAATTTAGAAAGTTTCAACGTACCCAAGTGATTTCCAAGTATCCTCCCACAACCCATGTTTTCAAAAGTCCTTTCTAAGTGTTCAAAACATAACCCAAATATCCATTTTATTTCACCCAACCACCCAAGTTCATCACACAAGTCAAAATAATCAAGTTTACATATAGAGTTTCGACAAAACTTAAAAGATAGTCCAAAACCTCATTTCTTATTTGTTTCATAGGAGAAAACCAATCATTTCTATTTAGTACTAGGGATTTAATCCCTTTGCCGGGTTCCATAGGCCCCGCGTGCCTCTGCCGGGTTCCGTAGGCCCCGCGTGCCTTTATCAAAAAATTTACCAAATGATGATATCGGTTTAAGAATATCTCATTATCCCAAACATTTCATCAAAACTTTCATAACAAGTCCGTTTTCCAAATTTCATTTCATTTCATTACTTCACATCTTTTGATAAAAAGGGTGACACACACACCCACCTACGCTTTCTAAAAACCATCAAACTTTCATGTGATGTAAAATGACATATTTGTTTATAAAATCAAAGTTCTGGAGTCGAACATGGTTGAAAGTGATGCCAAAAGTCAATTTTATGAAGGTATAAGCGATTGGGGACCAAACGGACATCAAAGGGTGACTGAAAACCACCCCAAAAACAGGGGCAGTGGCTGGAAATTACAGAGGCAGCAGCTAAGAACAGTAAACAGTGCAGATTTTCACCCTTAGGGTGTGGAATTTCAACCCAATCACAATTGAGATAGTTTAGGCTCAAATTGTAAGTGCTAGACAACAATTAAACATGGAGGGATGTCAATTTCACTCCCAATTTCACCAAACAACAAGCAAATTCATAGATCAAAGAATCAAAGTGGGAAAACCCACACAAATTGGGGAAAACATGAAATTCAAGGAAATTGAGGTCAAAAATCAAGTATATGCAACAAATCATAAGCATATAACTAGAGAGAGTATACATTGTTCCCCTACCTCAAGGATTTTCTTGAAAAATGAAGATGAGTGAAACCCTAGATGTAGAAAATCTCAAATCCCGAATTATGTGCTCCCAGTGTGAATCCAAGGTGACTCAAGCTCCCCACGGTGCGTAGAATGTGAATATGGCCTTGGTTCTTGAAGAGGTTGAGTGGGGAGGGAGAGTTTTGAGCTTGAAGTGTGCAAAAATGGAGGAGAGGAGAGAGGGAGAGGGAGCCGATCGGTGGAGAGGAGAGGGATATTTTTTTGCAAATTTGCCCCACACACTACTTATTATAACCCCCTAATTACACCTCACACCCAAATGTCACTTGTGTATATAATATGTGACCACAATACTTATTTTCCTTTACTTTAATTTATTTATGAAAATAAGGAAGTACCCCCCATTTGAAAACAATGGCATTTCCAAAATTTTGAAATTTTAATCACATCGAAATCTCATCCCCCCACTTTTAGTACAAAATTGAAAAACGGTAGATTTTTCTCCGAATAAAATAGGCGAAAGATGACTTTGCCTTACTCAAAAATAACTTCCAATTATACCATTGTGATTAGAAAAATCCAAGGAACAATTACCGGGACTTTTTATCAGCCAAATCAAAACTTCTCCAAAAAGTGATTTTTCATACGGGTCCTTACACCATGAGTATTGAAGTCTGGCATGATTCTGGTCAAATATAGCGACCTCGTAGATCCAGTTTCTCTCACACTCGAAGATCTCATAGTCATAGTTGAGCGCATGTGCTCGATAGAATTCTGTCCATCCCGCACAGAATTGATTATCAACTATCTGCGATGGCCAAACCCTCGAACCATTTTTAAGCAGTATCCACACCTCTCGAGTGTATCTTTGTAAGATATGTTGGTAGCCAGCGGGGAGTGTCTGTCAACATCCAATTTGGTTGATTTAGTTGCAGGCGGCTCAAAGGCATTCAACCAATAAATAATTATAGAAAGTGAGCTACAAGGCATTTATTTTTTTTTTTACCAGTCGAGCGTATGGATTGTTGTTTGTGACCCTTTTAACAAACCAAGCTCGATCTGCATCTGCATCTGCAAATATCAAGGGGTGGATTTTTGTTATCCGAAAAATGTGGTCGACCAAAAACCCTCCTTAAAAGTTATCCTATATTTAGCATTTAGTTTATCACTCGAGTATTTTAATGGAGGGAATTGACCAACTTCCATAATCACAAAATTGAAGGGCAATGCTTTTCCACTAAATGGAACAACGAACAAGTAATTGCATCATTCTCATGTTAGCAAGTTTCTAAATTCATTCCTTTGAAGGACTTTCTCATTTAAATATAGGACATAGCGAACTAGGACCCCTTTGAATTGGTTGTCCTAGGATGTTAAATAATTAGGTCCTTCATATCCAGATCCAACTTGCCCTCTTAAGCAACATATTAATGAAAATCAGACTATGCTATTTTGTGCGTCACCCCTATTTTTTCCAAAGAACCCGTTAAATTATACACCATCATCTAAACTTGGATATGATGGTGAATGGATATGCAAACATTAGTAATACATCATAGCTCTGCACCTATTTTGGGAGAGCATTGACCGAGGTATGTTAAATAATGATCATTAACCTAAGCCATAGATATCTTTGCCCTGTTGCAATTAGCTTCTTTGTTTACCTAATAATCTAAGCAGCACTCAATATTTTTGGGTTGTCAATATCCTTACAGATTGCTCCCGGTGCAAAGTGTGGGCGAGAATACTTTCTTTCAATGTTGTGCTCGAGGAAGGAGTAGTAATAGATCTTTTCAATCCAATCTTCCAGGTCTCTTTCATGGTTCCATTCCTGGACATCTCCCAACGGCTAGCCACTGAATTTTTGGATGAAATACGAATTCGGTGTGTATAGCAGATTGTTCGCCTGTCCTTGTGTTGCTATTGCCACCGTCTTACGATGGCGAGAAGTAGTTTCAACCAAGTAACACCCTCCACTGAGCTGTGTTTGGTCTTTGTAGGGTCTGTAGATGCAATGAACAAAAGGGCTATTTATAGCCATCTTACTTCCTCAATACCATTGAAAAAGGAAAGGATATCAGGCGACGTGAAGTAGAGGCGATCAGGTGGTGATGGTGAGGAATGAGTTTGACGGAAAGGAAATCATGGCACATTGAGTGGAGGCGAGGAGGTGGGGAAGATGAGCAAGGGGTTTGGTTTTAGTTTCTCTATACAGGAGTAGTTTCAATGTTTATAGTCTCTTCTCCATTAATAGGTGTACCCTGTGCATTTATTAGCTTGTCTCTCTATATCGTCCCACCACACGGGGAATTTATCTCTTCAAATAGGAAAATGGTATGGGTAGACCATTTATGCACAGTACATGCACACCAAGATGATGTGGAAGATGAGGAGAAGTCCAATGTGTGACCCACCTAAACCTAACATATAGTATGACATATGGGTATTTTTACACTAATGAACCATATGGGGCCTTTTTTACATTCTAAAATATTGCTCATGAACAAGGTCATTTTTTACATTTTAAAATATTGCTTGTGAACAAGTTCTAGTTTTACTCAAAACTAAGCAAGCATGGTTTGAGCTCGCTTTTCAAATTTTCATTGAGCTCCACTCGGATAGGACCCCCCTAATTCAATGGGATAAGCTATTAAGGTCGGTACGTTCTAAAATATAGCAAACAAACGAATCAGTCAAATGAATTGTTTTAGATTATTTGATAGTTTTGCGTCGGGTTTTTTTTTTTTTTTGTAGTTTATTAGTTTGTCTCGACGCGAGGAATCTCAAAAGTGGAGTATAAAATTATGCTCCAGATTTAAAAAGGTACAAAAGAGACAAAAATAATCTAAAAATTATGTGCGAGCCACTTTTCTAGAAACTTATCAAATCCTACTCTCTATTCTACTTCGATTTTTTAGTTCAAATACCACACACCTTTTATTTCTTCACAAATTTTGATGGTGTTTTGTTTTGTTAAGTGAATAGGGCCTCCTCTTCTTTGTTAAATCATTGTAGCCAAAACAGATTGTTAAGTTGGAGTAGCTATCCGGAAAACCTATGGGTACTGACCCATAGGTACAGAGAATGCACAGATCGTGCTCAAGGACCCACGTTTGGGTCTTATACGAGTGATCTGAACCGTTCATTCTTCTTAAAACATTTTTACGAGTGGGCCCACAAAATTTCAGCTCAATCGGACGGTTAGAAGTGGTCGAACCAAAGTCCCACCGTTTCAATTAAAAAATTGGATTGAAACGGTGGGACTTTGGTTCGACCACTTCTAACCGTCCGATTGAGCTGAATTTTTGTGAGCCCACTCGAAAAAATGTTCTAAGAAGAATGAACGGTTCGGATCACTCATGTGGGACTCAAAAGTGGGTCCCCGAGCACGATCTGTGCATTTTCTATGCACTACGCTCTGTACACGTAGCAGGACCCAGGCTGATGTGGGAGAGTTTTTGTTTTTCTGCCTTTTACTTTTACCAAAAATGGGATTTGTTAAGTCATGTGAGGGTACTCTAAGACTCGTGAACAAGTTATAGTTCGACTCAAACCTGAGCAAGCTTGGCTCGAGCTCGCTCATCAGTTTTTCGTTGCGTTCGAACTCAGATAGAAATCCCCCAATTGAAGACGAATCCAAGTCTCTCTAGATTCTTTTTCCCTTGTGTAAAACGTTATGTATTGGGCTATTTAGTTTTATAATAATTGTTAGTATCAATCTAACACACAAATAAAAATTGACATTATGGTAAGGTTACAAAATCACAGGGCTCCTAGATTGGCACTTCGAAATTATAAATTTTTGGTGTAAAACTTTATGTATTGGGCAATTTAGTTTTATAATAATTGTTAGTATCAATGTAACACACAAATAAAAATTGACATTATGGTAAGGTTACAAAATCACAGGCCTCCTAGATTGGCACTTCGAAATTATAAATTTTTGGTACTATGTCAATCAAATATCAATGGAACAACGTTTTTTTCTTAATTATTTTTTTATTCTCTGAAATTGAGATTAGAGAAGAGAAGTAAAAAGTAGGAGGAGATGAGTTTTTTGACTTTTCAATTTTCATTTTTATCATTTTTCGTCATCAAAAAGACCTATAGAATGTATTATGCACATCTCCCGAACACTACTCCTATTATTAAATTAAAAACATTATACACATATCTCTCAAGCACTTTAGGGATTCAATAATACATTTTTGTCATAATTCAAAAAGTCAAAAATACAAACTGCAAAAAATCAGAAAAAGAGGCTCTCATTTTTTTACTTATTCATTCAAAAGTCAAAGAAATAATCTGAAATCTAGGAACTCGTTTGACCCCTTCATTTTCATCCAGTCATCGTGCTAAAAAACCAACGACCATCAATCAAATATTAAACCGAAAACATGTTTTAAAAACACGTCAATTTGATTATCAATGAATATAGATTTCGTTGAGTGAGGTTTTCATACTTTAAACAAATTATTTATGTTATGTGGATTTTTAGTTGCTGCATGCGAGTAGAATAATTTATTTTGAAGTTCGTATTTTTGTTGACTTTAGCCCATTTAATCAGTTTAGCCAGTTTAGATAATTAGGAAACGACAAGTGATATTTATTGATAATCACACATTTTTTCTGTCTTTCAATACAAAATTATGTTTAAAAGTTTCAGAAAATCATTTTCCGGAAATTTAGCCTGATTTACCCCATGTGTTTTACCTCTCTTTTACTTCTTGACTTTCTTTGTCCTTTGAACATATGATCCAATTGTAGTTAAACGCAGCTCATCTATGGGTACAGACCATCTGTCCAATAGATAGGCCTGTGAGATTTACTTCTGAGTCCTACATAATGATTCGTAGCCTTCATTAATTTTAGAATGTTTTTCGAATGGCCCAGGGAAAAATTTGTTGGATATTTGCAAGTGTTTGACCCAAATATATTCTAAATGAAAAATTAGTACTTGGATCAAGCATTTGCAAGTATCCAATTGTATTGATTTTTTCCTAAGCCACTTGCAAAAATTATTTAAAATTAATGAACGGAGCAGATCAATTGTGTGGGACGCAAAATGGGACCGAGTACTAATCTTACACCATCGGTGCACAGATGATCGGTATCCATAGAATTATCAGTCCACTTATCTTCCAATATACATGGTGCTAGGAGAATAATTTTTTTACACCACTGGTGTAAAAAATACAATTTTCCACTACAGCCATTGTGGACTTTACAGTGCATTTTTTATTCTAATCTGAACCGTTCATCTTATCGGCTCGTAGAAAGTACATCTATGCAAAAAAAATCAAATTAATCGGACATCGATAAGTATATCAAATTTTGATTTTTTGTTTAGAATATGGACTGATTGGTTCTGTCAATAATTTTAGGGAAAATTATCGAAATGGTCCTTGTAGTTTCACCCGAGTTTCGATTTAGTCCCTCTAGTTTCAATTGCACTCCAATGAACACTGTAGTTTCAATTTTGGTCGAATTGAATCCAAACGTTAACTTCCGTTAGCATATTAGATGGAAAACCCAATTTGGGGATTTTTTGAGGGTCAAACTCGTTTTTTCACCCACCCTTCTTCTTCCCAAATTTGTAACCCTAACCCTAACCCTAAATCAAATCCAATCTTTTTCTTTCTTTTGCAAAAAAATTTTTAAAAAAATCACCAAATTCACAACAAAAAATCACCAAATTTACTCCATGTCACTTCTCTCTCTCTCTCTCTCTCTCTCCTCTGTTTTCCTCCTACTCATTAAAACCTTCATGTGAACACGACCCATGGCATTCCCACCATTCCTCCTCCTCCTCTCTCTCCCCTCTCCTCCTCCTCACTCCCTCCCACTCCCAACCTCTCTCACTCACTTACTACCAAACCTCCTGCCCCTCATTCACCCAAATCATGCAAACCACAGTCACAAACAAACAGATCACCTCCCCAACCACCGCCGCCGCCTCTTCCTCCATGACTGCTTCGTCGACGGCTGCGACCGCTCCGTCCTCGTCTCCTCCACCCCCTTCAACAAAGCCGAGCACGACGCCAACATCAATTTGTCGTTACCGAGCGACAGATTCAACGTCGTGGTCCGGGCCAAGACCGTGCTCGAGCTCGCCTGCCCCTCTGTCGTGTCTTGCACCGATATACTTGTCGTTGCTGCAAGAGATCTGGTTACGATGATGGGAGGGCCGTATTATGATGTGAAGTTGGAGAGGAAGGGTGGGCAGTGTCACACCCTCAAATTTAATAAACCAAATACAAATAAAGTCCACGTAGGATAAACCAAAAGTCATACATTTCCTCGTTGAAAGGTCAAAGTCAAAGTACATTGAGATTCTACAAGGGGTACCCGTACCCATGCATGAGTAATGAAGAGTTAAGAGTTATTACATAAACCAAGTTTAGTCAAAAGATTGAAGGAAATAAAGTTACAAGGTCATCTCCCAAAATATATTAACGGTGGAGAGGAACAAAATAACTTCATGCCAAAATATGCTTCATGTTATGCATCCACATGCCAAGCACTCCAAATCATGTGCCTCGCTGAGTACCTGAAAATGATAGGGTGAGCTCACTAGCCCGTAGGAAACTTTTCTACCAACGCTAAGGGTATAGAGAATGAACAATGCACACAAGGGGATGATAATTACAAGTTAATGACCAAAGTATTGGTATGGATGAATAACTCAAGTGTTAAATGCCCGTGAAGTACCCAAGTGTCCCACTAGTCCATAGATCAACCCTTAGGTTATCACAAATGTATCAAGTGCCCACATTCAATTTTCTTTGCCTTTAACTCTCATTAGTTCGTCATTTTAGGCTTGAGAACATTAAATTTTCTCTTCCGAGTCTTGTGGGCCTCGTGGAACCCATGTCCGAGTCTTTCGGGCCTCGTGGAACCCATGTCTCAAGACTCACCCAACGGTGGCCCGAGTGAACACAAACAATTTTCTAGTCATCATGTCCATTTTAACAAACTCGTGTCCCTCAAGTGTGTCCAAAACATTCACATAATCCATTGTGTTCGAAAAACTCGTAATGTGTCGGTTGGGTCGAAGTTAACATGTGTCCATGAACAATGAGAAACGAAGACAAATCATAAAATATACCATGGCATGTCACCGAAGCTTTGAGGTTAATTGGAGGAGTCTTGGAAGGGTCAATGAAGGGCCGGAGCAAAGGAACATGAAAATGGAACAACGAATCTCTAGAAAATCTGACACACCATTAGGAGAAAATCATATTTCTCTCAAAATACAAAGGCTATGACTATGAGATCAATTGGATTTGAAAATAGACTCATAGAGCTTTCCAACGGTCCAAGAATCGCCTCAATCGGAGTTCGGACGAAGCCGGGGCGTGCCCGCGAAGTTGGTAAAAAAATCTGCCTGAGCAAAGGAATCTGGATCGATCCATGCAAGGAGTGGATCGATCCACATGATCTGGATCGATCCAAGAAATGGGTGGATCGATCCAAAATGTCCCGATAGCGAACAGAGGGTTCTGGATCGATCCGGACCAATAGTGGATCGATCCATCAAGGTCCAAAACACCATCAGATTGTTATGGATCGATCCAACCTATGTTTGGATCGATCCAAACGAGTTTCGAGTGAAATTTTGACAGCTTAGTTCCAAATGAATGGGGCTTCAATCCAAGGCAAAATTGAGGTTCCAAATCACAACAAAGCATCATTGTAGCATGTCTAAACACCCAATCAAAGACCAATCCAACAATGTATGGAGAATCAAGATTTCACAAGCTCAAACCCAATTTCCATGGAGGTATAAAAACTAGGTAGACAATCAAGGAGAGATATGAACATTATGCAATAATTCAAACTATATACAGTTAGAGGAGGTAGAAATGGGTTCCCTACCTCAATGGTTTAGCTCCAAAGATGGGAGAGTGAAAGCCCTAGCCTTTCCTTGCAAACCCAACCGAAATGTGCTTGCTCCAAGCAAAATCACGGAGTCTCGGACTCCAAAACACGCGTAGATGAGGAATCTTTGGTCGGATGTTGAAGAATCTAGGTGTGGGGAGTGAATTTGGGGAAGGATTGAAGTGAGTTTGAGAGGAGGAGAAGAGAGAGAGATGGTCGGTGTATTTGGGGAAGAGGAGACTGTGTTTTTCTCCCAAAAATCAGCAACACAATGACTAAAAGTACCCCCACTAATCACACTTACACCCCTCATGCTCATAATGCATCTCACAAAGACCCAAATGCAATACTAACTTCACATTGACCCTATTTTACACTATTTTCATTTCCTCACACTTTCCCAACATAATTTCCGAAAAATTATTTAAAAACACAGGTCTTTACAGGCAGGTCTCAAAAATCGACACTTGTCGTAGTTTTTCGAAATCCTTGTTGTGAATTTGGTGATTTTGGTTTTTTTTTTTTGCAAAGGAAAGAAAAAGATTGGATTTGATTTGGGGTTAGGGTTACAAATTAGGGAAGACGAAGGGTAGGTGAAAAGACGAGTTTGACCCTCAAAAAATCCCCAAATTGGGTTTTCCGTCTAATCTGCTAACGGAAGTTAACTTTTGGACTCAATTCGACCAAAATTGAAACTACAGGGTTCGTTGGAGTGCAATTGAAACTAGAGGGACTAAATCGAGACTCGGGTGAAACTACAGGGACCATTTCGATAATTTTCCCATAATTTTAAAATTAAAGTGATCATGACCACCCATTTTATAAAACAAAATTACAAAGTTGATATACCTCTCGATGTCTGATCGAACTGATTTTCGCATGAATATACTACTTTGTGGGTCCTGCAAGATGGACGCTTCAGATCAACAATTAACACACAACACACAGTAGGGGTTTGCTTATTGGTTAAGGCCTAAGATTTACGGGTTTGCTCTCTCTTAAGATCTCAAGTTCGAAACCTCTCAAGTGCTATCAATTTATTTGGAGCCAGTATATGTAGAGCATTTGCTCCCCCACTAGTGGACGATGGGTTTATGGTCCTCATGATTAGTCAAGGTGGACGTAAGCTGACCGAGACACCTGCTTATCAAAATAAAATAAGAAAATTAACGGCAGGAAAATCTAGGAACACGTTTGACCCCCTGAATTTTCTTCCACTAATCACGTTAAAAAATAAAAATAAAAAAAACCAACAAACATCAATCAAGTACTCCTATTAAACTGGAAGAAGGTTTTAAGCACATCAATTCGAATGACCGGAAGGCTGCTGTGTTTGGATGGATTTTGAAAAGAAAATTTTGAGAAGAATTTTTGAGATAGTGTGTGGTTGAGGTTTTGAAAATGAGAACAACGAGTTAATGATTAGAGAGAGATAGAGATAGAGAGATAAATGAAATAATAAGGTAATAAGTGGAGAGAAAATCTTTTTAAAAAGAAAGAATCTTTTTGAATTTTTTTTTTTTGAAAATGGGGAAAAAAGGGAAGGGAACAATTAAATCCTTCAAAGCAAAATGAGACAATAAGAGTAATAATGCTCCTCTTACACTCTCTCAGAAAGCTAAAGCGTGTTTTGTGGAAGGGAAGAAATATATATATATATATATATATATATAAATAATATTACAATTTATTGTGTGCAGCTAATACAAGAAAAATAAGCGACCTAATGCACACGAAGAAGCAAAACCAAAATATATCGACAAAAACCCAAAAGTAAACACGGTGATTAAAAAAATAAAGCCAAAGTCCAAAGACTCATACACGTAAAACTGATGTAGCTATGTAGCACTGTGACTTTGCTACTTGCTAGGATCATTTGTTGTACTCCGACTATATGTTGAGTCTTGAGGGCTTTACATAAAGAAAAAGTCAAGAAACATGAAACGTATTCTCGAAACGGTTCAAAAAATAAAAATGAACGATTGAATTTGTCGTTCATTTCTCTTTCCTTTGGGAATACTTTTCATTTACCATGCCACTTCTCTTTTACTTAAAGTCGTAAACATAAATTTTTAGCAAAAATACTTGTAGGAGGAGGGGAGAAAACTAAATTACATTGAGTTACAAATATCAATTTTTCATATGTTTCTTTTTCCATTAATTCTCTTTAATGTACTTTTTTCATTTATTTACTTTTTTACTAGTTGAACATCATGACTTCGAATATGGCCATTTTAAAAGGAGAAACCATTCTTTACACCAGGGGTGTAATTCAAAATTTTCTCCAATTTGATTGCATTGCTCCATGTGTCCATGTTCTACCTTTTAGAACCACTGTTTAGACACATAGCGCAATGTAATAGATTTGGAGGAAACTTTAGATTACACCGCCAGTGTAAAGAATGTTTTCCCTTTTAAAAGTCCTGTTATACAAACATAAGATTATGCATAAATATAGCCTCAGCTAATTTAAATAATTAAATGAGGCCGAACAAACCGCGAATTTAATTTGGAATTAAATACCTCTCGAGAAAGTCATAAGATAAAAATCCTATTTTTTTTAACCCCCAAATTCTTAACCTGCTAACCATGGGAAAGCCAAACTGTCAGAAAACATATCAAACAATTTTCACTTATTCAGAGAAAGTTTAAAATGCATACCTTTTATCCCAAACAAAATCTAAGTTTATGCTCCGACAGCCAATTTTTGCAGGATGGTGAAAGCCTTTATCTTGCACCCAATTGTGCTAGGAAGTTAAAGATTATTGAAATTAATTTTTACACTCTCACTTCTTCTTTTTCCTTGATTTATGTGAGTTCACAATATTATCCGGTTTATGTGAGTTCACAATATTATTCTTAGATTGAGTTTCTATTACGGTATTTTCGGTATTCTCGATATTAAGTCAAAAGTGGGCAGTGTTTCCGTTAAATGGTATTTTTTGTGATGTATATGAGAAGAATGCATGATTTGCGTTGAAATATGTAAAATGCTAGTGAAAATACCAAAAATGTCAAGAATACCAAAAATATTGAAAATACCATAGTGGAACTGGAAACTCACTTTTAATGTGTAGAAAGGTGAATTAATTACAAGAAGGTAGTAGTAAATATTTATATGAATAACGAATAAAAATAGTGTGAACACTACAAGAAAAGTGATAATCTGTGAGGAAATACTAGTGAGGAAAATAAAATTCGTCTCCAATTATGTCTTTTTCGTGAGGAAAATCATATTTCGTCACTAATTTATAGGAAAAACAAATTTAAGGTGAGGAAATTTTATTTTCTCGCTAAAATTACTAAATGGGCGAGGAAAATTATTATTTCGTCTCTAAAAGAGGGGACAAACGAAAGTTTAGGCGAGGAAATAATAATTTTCCTCGCTAATATTCTCCCTCCATACCGTCCCCGGGCGCGCGAAACCTTGAAATCGGTTGGACGACGAAATAATTCCTCACTGAAAAACTCACCTTGGGCGAGGAAAATGTTTTCCTCGTTAATTTGTATGGATGGAAATTTATTTTTGCATTATTTTACTTGGCCGAATTGGACGACGAAATGATTCCTCACTAATGTACTCACAATGTGCGAGGAAATATTTTCCTCGTTAATTTGTACGGACCAAAATTTTTTTTTACAATATTTGACTTGGCCGAATTGGACGACGAAATGATTCCTCACTAATGTGCCCACAATGTGCGAGGAAATGTTTTCCTCGTGAATTTGTAGGGACCGAAATTTTTTTTTACAATATTTGACTTGGCCGAATTGGACGACGAAATGATTCCTCACTAATGTGCCCACAATGTGCGAGGAAATGTTTTCCTCGTGAATTTGTAGGGACCGAAATTTTTTTTTACAATATTTGACTTGGCCGAATTGGACGACGAAATAATTCCTCACTAATGTGCTCACAATGTGCGAGAAAAATGTTTTCCTCGTTAATTTGTACGGACCAAATTTTTTTTTTTCAATATTTTACTTGGCCGAATTGGACGACGAAATAATTCCTCACTAATGTGCCCACAATGTGCGAGAAAATGTTTTCCTCGTTAATTTGTACGGACCAAAATTTTTTTTTACAATATTTCACTTGGCTGAATTGGACGACGAAATAATTCCTCACTAATGAGCTCAGAATGGGCGAGGAAAGTTTTTCCTCGTTAATTTGTACGGACCGAATTTTATTTTACATTATTTTACTCTACCGAATTGGACGACGAAATGATTCCTCACTAATGTACTCACAATGGGCGAGGAAATATTTTCCTCGTTCTTTTTTATGGACCGAAATTAGTGGGTAAATTAGTGTATATTTTCCTTCATTTGTGTGTAAATTAGTTGCAAGTTGCAAGATTACCTTCTAACTCTTTTTTCCATATACTGGAGTGTCATATATGGTGGTGAGTGTGACTCGGAGAAGAATTTGTGTGTAGAGTGGATATGGTACACATGGTGCCGAGAGCACATTTTGGTCATCTAAAGATATTTTGAACATCTTAGATTTCTCCCAACACTTTCTCTTGCTCTCTCAACTTTCTCTTTAAAATTTGGGCCGTCCAAAACAATTTTAGACGGTCAAGATGCGAGTTTGGCATGACGTGAACCATACCCGCTCGGCACCGAATTCTTCTCCATGACTTGACACTTTTTTTTTTTTTCGTAACCACACATTCATTAATTTGTTTAATATAAACCTGTGGGTAGATTACAATTTACACCCTAGTGCATTTATTAGAATCATTTGCTTTCAAACTTTGAATTTTCTTATCAATTTAACACTTCAACTTTTGAACTATTGTCAATTAGCCCAAATGGTAATTCCCTAATTAACTAACTGCCTAATTTCTTCACTTTTTGCCTATTATTACCATACTTCTCCATGTGTCACTTTTCATTAGAAGTACTAAACATTTCCAAACCACAGAAATAGTTGGCAAGAGTCTAATAGCTTTAGGACAAGATTGCAAAAGGTACATAGTTTTAGTTAAGGTCCGAAACGACAATAATGTAGTTTAATAGGTATTTTACTTGGCCGAATTGGACGACGAAATAATTCCTCACTAATGAGCCCACAACGGGCGAGGAAATATTTTCCTCGTTAATTTTTTATCGACCGAAATTTCTTTTTACATTATTTTACTTGGCCGAATTGGACGACGAAATAATTCCTCACGAATGAGGTCACAATAGGCGAGGAAATGTTTTCCTCGTTAATTTGTACGGACCAAATTTTTTTTTACATTATTTACTTGGCCGAATTGGACGACGAAATAATTCCTCACTAATGAGCTCACAATGGGCGAGGAAATATTTTCCTCGTTAATGGATTGGAGCGAAATTTTGGCGGGCTTAATTTGCATTGGGCGGGTCCTGAAATGTTTTACTAGAGCCTTGTCAAAAAAAGAGAAAAAGAAAAAGCCCCAAATCTGTCAACATCTTCCGTGTTCCTCTCTAACTTGTACTCTTCCATTCCATCACCGACTACCATCACCGACTGCTACCCGTAACCTCTCCATCTCTGCCGCTGCTATCATCACCGACTGCTACCCGTAACCTCTCCATCTCTGCCGCTGCTATCATCACCGACTGCTACCCGTAACCTCTCCATCTCTGCCGCTGCTATCATCACCGACTGCTACCCGTAACCTCTCCATCTCTGCCGCTGCTATCATCACCGACTGCTACCACGCCATATATCTCCTGGTATGGATTTCTCTTTCTTCTCTATCATATTGTAAAAGCCCCTCGAATGATTTACACCCAAATAAACCATCGCACCCCATCTCCACTGGTTAATGCCCATGGTCCTGCATTGGGGTTTAGGCAGCCTATATGAGCATGTTTTAGTTTCAGTTGAAAATAACCGTGTTGTAGGATTTCATATCACCAAGGCCAAATGTTCAGGGTTTTCAGGTGAGTTGGTGGAAGTTTTCGAATAAGTCAGAGCTTTGCTGTTAAGTCCATGAGTATTACAGAAAGGGTATAGAGATGTCAATCCTTCGCATAAGGCATTTTTTTTTTTGTTGCAACAAAGCATTTTCAATGTTTGGACGGGTGAAATTATATATCGTCCGCAGTAGGTAATTTGCCCAAGTGTAATAGCTCAAGTTCGGGTCTACCTGCCGACGCCGGTGAACTGCGAAACCAAGCCCAGGATACTGTTTCAAATTGGGTGTTGGAATAGTTACACTTGGGCTCTTGTACTATTAGAGGAGATGAGAGGTTGTCCTGAACAAAAATTCTGAGATTGACCCAACTCTTCAAATCATGGCTGTTCAATCCCTAATCTTGATAAAAACCCCGTTTACCGATTTGTTAATGGTGGATTAACCCTTGATTGAAGTCTCACAAGTTGTATTTCGACCCCACTAGCTAATTTTGTCTCTAGTCCTAGATGGTTACTGACTTGGGATAATTATTTAGAAATATCTCGTGTTAATAATCATTAGTACGTCTCTATCTAGGTACAAATTCAATGGAGCAACTCTCACGCATGACGGGTTAGATAGGCACTTCTATTTGGTGAGTACGCAATACCTTGGTTACATGCATTTGCTCAACTATTTTTACATCAAATGCTTCTTGCTTTTAAAGCTGGAAAATGTGAATCACATGTTTTGTTTTGATACTGGCTATATTGAATTGAATCGCGATACAATGCATGCTATTTTAATTAAAACGTGGATTATCGGAGTGTGGCCTGTTCACGTGCATTTTTATTACGGATGATTTAGACCATGGGAAGCCTAACTAAAGCCTTTTACAGGCTTTTTGGGTTCAGGAGAGCTCATTTAGTTTTATACTTCATGTAAGTCATATAAAATATGTAAAATATCCATTTTCGGCTTGCTATCCAATTCGTCTCCAATTATGTTATGGCTTCTGTATTCCGAGTTGTTTGATCGATCAGAGAATTTCAGTGTCAGTATGGATACAAGGGAAATATATGTTTTCGACTGATTTCTCTATCTTCTCTGATTTTTGTCTGATTTTCAGAGCAAACCTTGAGCAAAATAGAAGCCCAGCAGCAAGGAATGACGAAAAATGTTCCAGTAAGTCCAGCGGCACTTGTTTGGGTTTTGATTTGCAGCTCTTGTTTGGGTTTTGGTGCTCTTTTTTGCTCGAGGACTTTAGGGATCATAGGAAGGGATGGAAATTGCTAGAAAAATTAGGAAATAATCAATAAAACACCGCAACTACTTTTACCAATTTATCTTTCATAAAGTTATTTGTCTCTGCTTAATTAGTCCAGAGTGACCATGATCCCAACTACCACTGAAATTTCATTTAAGTTAGTGGGCTCAAACTAGTAGTTCTGTAGAAATTTTTTTTACTCCAAATTGAGGGTACTCAGAATAGCTGGGGCCGGTTGTATAGGGCTGGGTAGCCCAAATTGCTCCCCCGACTGAAACACCATAAGGAGTATAATAGCTTTCTGTTTGAAAAATCAAGAAGTGAAAATATTATTTTTATATCGTAGAAAAATGAAAAATTTAATTAGACTTTGAAAAAACCTAACTTTTATGTATACCAAAACAGAAAACCCATTCAAAATGGCAAAAATCAGAACGTATAGACTGGGGTTCTTTCGTCCCTTCGCCTGAATAACTAATAAACCATTGAAGAAATAAAGAGTGCAGCCTTCATCAATCGATTCTGGATTTTGAGTGTGTTAAAGTCTGGTTTTAGTGTGTGAAAGTTTGGGTTTTGTCGATCTAGAGAGTAGAAAGAAGGGGAAGATTGTGCGGGACTTAGGGTTGAAATCGTAATTTTGCCTTTTGAGTTGGGAGAAATTATGGCATGGCCATTCATCTAATTTTTTTGGTTAGTTTTCTAACTTCCGTTAGCAATTTGACTAAATGCAATGCAATGTGATATATATATATAAGAAAGTTATCTGCACAGTGTACTTTTGAATTACTTATGAATTACTTGTGATATATATATAAGAACGTTCTTTTGAGGACTCGGCTCTTGTTATATATATAAGAAAGTTATCTGCACAATGTACTTTTCTTACTTATGATAATTAGGCTTTTGAATTACTAAGGTAGTACATATCTTATAAGCTATCCGGTAGTGTTCATCCTAAGGATAGATAGAAAAAGTTGGAGAGAGTGACACCTAACTATTAAAAACTGGTTTACTAAATCTACTTATGTAATATGTGATCTATGCAGGGCTTGACATTATTTTGATGACTTAAATCAGACATGGACAAAAATTGGATGAAAACGGGCATGACAGCTGATGGGAGAATTAGTCAGGCATATTATAATGGTGTAAATTCGTTTATTGAATTTGCAAGGGAGGTTGTAGATGGACAAGGTAATATTCCATGCCCGTGTTTACAGTGTGTAAACTTCTACCGTAAAAGTCCAGAAGATGTGCGAATTCATTTGCTCCGACATGGGATTATGCAAAGTTACACTGTTTGGCATGACCATGGAGAACCGCGTGTATCGGAAAATGTTTGCCATCGGGAAATGCGAGATGGTCAAGATGGGGATCTAGGTGGGATTGATGCGTTGTTGCAAGATCGAATGAGAGGGGAATCCGTAGATACAACCCAATGGGAGGAAACGAGAAACTTCGATAAACTTTTGAATGATGCCCAACGCGAGTATTAAACTATGAACAAAATTTATTTATATCTTCAATTATATTACACTATGAACATGCTTAATTAACTTATTTGTTGATGAAATATTATATTAGATGAAAGATGGTGTCGTGCCTCCATTGAAAGAAATATACCAATCAACCCACTATAATAAAGACACAAATGAGTGGATCTCTCCAGGATGCAAGGATAAGTTTGTACGTGTACTTTGTTGTGTACTTGTGTTTGCTAATTTATTACAAGTTGAATCTACTAAACTTCTCGTACTTCAATTATTCAATATACTTTAAAATGACAGGATGAGATGGAAAAAATAGAGGCTGAACATAACTCGCAGGAAGGTGCAGTCCCGATGACGCAAGAGGATCTATCTATTAAGGTATTCAAGAAAAGGTCGGGTTATGTCAAGGGACTTGGCATGAGGCCTTCCTCCTCTGTTAGGACCTTTGTGAACAGTTATGAATACGTAACAAACCTTGAGAAAAAGGTTCAAGAGCGGGATGAGATAATTCAGGAGCATGTTGAGAAAATTGAAGCAGCAAACGCCACAATAGTCGAGCTAGTGGAGGCTAAAGAGCAAGCAAACGCCACGATAGCCGATTTAGTGGAGGCAAAAGAGCAACAAGGGAGGACTTTGGCAAGTGTTTTGGAGTTTCTTAAACAACAAGGGTACACTGGAGTATCTTAGATTGTTGGTTCGTGAAGCTCATGATTGACTTGCAGGTTAGTGCATCATGCTTTTCCACTAGCAGAACTAAATTGATAAATCTTTCGATCTTTCATATTTTGTCTCTCCAAATAAATACTTTCTGCAGTTCTTTACATAATTGGAAAACAAAGAATTTGCTGACTTTTTGATCGGCTATTCTTTGTTTAAAAGATTATAAATATTTATAAACTTGGCTTCAGTTCCTCAATTTTCTTGATGTCTATATTCCATCCGAACTCCTTAAAAACACACAAATATATCCATCAATTACCAAATTCCAACCAAATATAACTCATGTGAGCAGACCAAAGTATAGAAATAGCACTATAACAAGTTTTGACACGCCGATGCCTCCGTTTAGGCCGTTTTCGGGGGCGAAGGCATCCGATCATTGAATTTTTACCAGACGCCTGGAAATATTAATTCCCCAAAGTCATAAATACATGATAAAACTCGTGTGAGTGGAATAACTCGGGGAATTCACAACGGAATGAGTTTGGACATGCCGATGGTGCCATTTCGGGTCTTTTTGGGTCTTTAGAGTATCCGAATCTTGATCTGCTGACAAACGCACAAAACAACAATATCACCAAGTCATAAATTGATGATATAACCTGTTTGAATAGACCAAATCAAAGAAATAGCCTTATAAGAAGTTTTGACACGCCGGTGCCTTGTTTTAGGCCATTTTCCGGCTTAAAGGTACCGAATTCCTGATTTGTTGGTTGGGGCGCGAAACGATGCTTCCTCCAAGTCATAAATGAGTAATGTAACCCGTGCGAATGGACCAAATCATAGAAATAGTGTCGTGACATGTTTTGACATGTCGGCGGCTTCGTTTTTAGGCCATTTTCGGGCCTCAAAGGGTCCGATCTTTGAACTTTTTAGCCAACATGCAAATAAACACTTCCAAAAATTCATAAATGCCCAATGCGACTTGTTGGAACCATTCAAACTAACAAAATGGCAGTAGCATGCAATCCGGCATGTTAATGCTTCATTTTAGGCCATATTTGGACTTTGGAACGTCCAATCAATGATTTCTCAAGCCGTAGGTGAAACGATACTTCCATTAGGCAAAAAATACAAAATATGGCTTGGGGGAACCATCTAATGTGAGAAAACAGTGGTGGAGCATACCCGATACGCCGACACCTCATTTTTAAGCCTTTTTTGGATTTCATCTATCCAATCATCAAATTTTTGACCAATGGGCGATATAATGCTTCCATAAAGTCACAAGTGCATAAAGTGACTTGTGTGAACTATATAAATCAAAAAAATTGCAGCAGAGTGGGATTTGACATGTCAACGCCTTGTTTTTAGGCAATTTTTTGGATTTTGAGGCGTTCAATCAATGATTTCTTGAGCCGTAGGTGAAACGATGCTTCCAGTAGGCCAAAATTACTCAATATTGCTTGGGGGAACCATCCAATGTGAGAAAACAGTGGTGGAGCATAGCCCGATACGCCGACACCTCGTTTTTAAGCCTTTTTTGGATTTCATAGTATCGAATCATCGAATTTTTGAGCAATTGGCAATATGATGCTTCTGTAAAGTCACAAGGGCATAACATGAATTGTTTGAACTGTCCAAATCAAGAAAATTGAAGTGGAACAAAATCCGGTATGCCAACGCCAGGATTTTTAGCCGTTTTCAGGTCTCCAAGCACCCGATTTGTTGATTTCTTGTGCAACGGGCGATATTTTACCTCCATAAAGTCACCAATACATGACGTGGCCAGCGCAAGCCATCCGAGTCAAGAAAATACATCAGAGCAGAATTTGACTTGCCGATGCCTTGGTTTTAGCCGTTTTTCGGCCCCCGGGGTAGCCGATTCATCAATTTCCCGAGCGACGAGCTATATTTTGGCTCTGTGAAGTCATAAATACTTAATATACCTGTTTTGGCCCATGTAATTCAAGAAAATACCATCAGAGCATAATTTGACTTGCCGGCGCCTTGGTTTTAGCTGTTATCGGCCCCCGGAGTGCCCGACTTACTGATTCTTCGAGCGACGGGAAAAAATTTTCCCCTTTAAAATCATAAATACGTAATATGACTTGAGTGAGCCATCCAAGTCAAGAAAATCGCAGTGGAGTAAAGTTTGGCATGTCGATGGCTCGATTTTAGCCATTTTCGGGTCACGAGTGCCCGACTTACTGATTCTTCGAGCGACGGGCAACATTTTGCCTCGGTAAAATCATAAATATGTAATATGACTTGCATGAGCCATACAAGTCAAGAAAATTGCAGTGGAGTAAAGTTTGGCATGCCGATGGCTCAATTTTAGCCGTTTTCGGGCCACGAAGTGCCCGACTTACTGATTCTTCAAGCGATGAGCAACATTTTACCTCTGTCAAATCATAAATACGTAAATACATTATGTAATACCCGACTCCTAATTTACGTTAATGTATTCAATTTTGTGTGTGTTTATCTTAATTGTGTGCATCATTTGAGTGAATTGGCATCATTTTAAAAGTATGCAAAACGGAATATTTCCATTGATTGGAGCATCACAGCATCATGAGATGTGTAGCATGGGATAATTTTTCCTTTGCAAGATTATATACTTCCACGTCCCTTTTCCTTTCCTTAGTCATACCCACACTTGGCTCATGCATAGAGTACACAAGAGAGAGAGAGAGAGAGAGAGAGAGAGGGGAAGAGGAGGGAATCAACTGGGTTTTCTTACCTGTGCTTGATTGAAGCTCAAACCTAGGTAAATACACGTGCTAGACTTGAATTCCATGTTTCTAGTGCTTTAATTTCATGTATTTATGTGAACTCTTGATGGGTTATGCTTCTAATTGAAGTTTCTAGGTTAAATTCACCACTGAGGTTGCTGAAACTGTGTAGTTAAGTGCAGGAAACTGTTTTGTAGTTGCTGAAAATGCCTTTTTAAGGCTGAAAATGCTGTTGTAAGAGTTATTTAGATGCAGGAAACTGCTCTTAGTTGCTGGAATGCATTTTGAAGTGCTGAAACTGCCCTATTGGGTGCTGAAACTGACCTGTTAAGGGCTTAAATTTCCTGGAAATAAAGTTTAGTTGCTGAAAGTGTTATTTTTATGCTGTAAATGACCTGCGTAGCTGCTGTAAATGCCTGTTTAGCGCTGATACATGCTGGAATTTACATCTTCTTACTGGAAATAGACTCTTAAGTGTTGAGAACTGAGTCGAGTCTCGTCCACTACAGGTTTTGGTCGTGTGGTTGCACCTCGCTCGAGTGACGCAGGTCAGGGCTTGGTTATATGTAGATAGTGATGCTTTTGTTGGCCAAGAGGGTCCGTCCCCAGGCCTTGTATTTAAGCGTATAATCTTTTTTTTTTTTTTGTTCACGTATGTCAGTCTTCCGCTGTACATTGTAAGATGCTCTTTGAAGTTATAAATAATGAACTGTTTAACTTTTTAATCTTTTGCTTGTGTGAGCTAAGGTTGGTCTGATTGGGCCGGGTGCCACGCGTTGTGTCGGGATGGGCCAATTGGCGTTGTCCCAAGACGGGGCGTGACACATTATATTTGTTAAGTTTACATAAATTTTCTTATTCTATTATCAAAATCGTAACAATATTTTGTAATCTTGTTTGATGTTTTGCAGATTGATTAGGCAGAAGGTTGGATAGTGGGAAAGATGAGAGTATATGGTTTTCATTGAAGACTTCTTTTTTGGATATATTAATATGTGAGGACCTGTTCTTCTTTTTCTTTTTTTTTTATGAAGATTGGGTCTTCTTTTTGGATGATGCATATGATAAGAACATGATATGGTCTAGTTTGATTATTTTTTACTTTTCGTCTTTGGAACATGGATGGATTAGATCCTATGGTGGATGAACTAATTGGTGTAGAATACTAAATATTCTGAAGGTTTATGAATATATGTTAGTTATTTTGGTGAAATGTATTGTAATACAGGGTTTTTGTTTGATATCTATTGAATTCTAAAATGAACAGGATTGTATTCTCAAAGAAATGGGACACAATTTATTTTGTCACCTATACTCCTCGTATATATTCTTTAGGTGACGAAATTTTTGCTCACTAAAGAGGTTTCTCTAAGAAGCTTTCTAACGACGAAAAGTTTCCTCGCCTATGTAATTTTATAATATTTAAATTAAATTACTTGCCGACGAAAAGTTTCCTCGCCTATGTAATTTTATAATATTTAAATTAAATTACTTGCCGACGAAAAATTTCCTCGCCTATGTAATTTTATAATATTTAAATTAAATTATTTGCCGACGAAAAGTTTCCTCTCCTATGTAATTTTAATATTTAAATTAAATTACTTGCCGACGAAAAGTTTCCTCGCCTATGTAATTTTAATATTTAAATTAAATTACTTGCCGACGAAAAGTTTCCTCGCCTATGTAATTTTAATATTTAAATTAAATTACTTGCCGACGAAAAGTTTCCTCGCCTATGTAATTTTATAATATTTAAATTAAATTATTTGCCGACGAAACATTTCCTCGCCTATGTAATTTTCCAGGATCGATTTCCATCATTATTGGCGAGGAAATTGATGAATTATCGACAAAAAATCATTGATATAGGAGACGAAATATTTCCTCGCCAAAACTCAATATAGGAGAGGAAATTATTTCGTCGTCAAAAACTCATTATAGGCGAGGAAATTCTTATTTCCTCGCCATGTGACCTTCTGCGACAACCCTTTGTCGACAAAACTAGTGACAAAATATTTTCCTCGCCTATACCATTGGCGAGGAAAAGTGTGCCATTTATGACGATTTTCATTCCTCGCAAATTATGATTTTTCTTGTAGTGGAATGATAAACAGAAGATCAGTGCAAATCACCATGTATGTGAATGTAAGATTATGGCGCATGAACGACTGAGTAAAAAAGTTTGGAGTGGTAATTCTAGTATAGCTTATACCGTAGTCAATTAAAGTGAAAAAGGAGACAGACCATTTCATGCTCTAGTTTTGCCAATGCACAAACACTTTTTTTTTTTTTTTTTTGGTACTTCGGAAATAAATAAAACTAGGAAAGGAGAGACCACATCAGAAGTTCAGAAAGGACTAAACAACACCAAAAGGAAACAAAGAGCACAACTAGTCTAAGATTCGGCGTATGTTGAGACCATCCCTTATCAGGAATTCCCTCAAAGCCCGAGGGGGAGAGGTAGTCACCACCAGGTCTTCATCTTGTTCGGCTCCTATGCGAGCAAGGCAATCTGCACATTCATTCGCGCTCCGGTAGGTATGAGTAAGAGTGCATCCAGTGCGACTGAGGATGTACTTGCCATCTTTGAGAATGTTGGTTTGAGGATGATTTTCACTAGTGCCATCATTGAAAAGTATAACAGCAGTTTGTGAATCTGACTCAATTTGCATGTTCACCCAGCCTTTCTCCAGAATAATAGTAAGGCCTCTGTAAAGACTCCAAATTTCAGCTTCTAGACTGGATGTAGCCCACATGCAACCATAGTAACCCATCTCCCAATCTCCATGATCATTCCGAAAAATTCCACCAAATCCTGCTTTGCGATTGTTGTCATACCAACAGCCATCTGTATTGAGTTTGAGGATACCTGCAGGGGGAGGTGACCACGGGATTAGTCTACTTTTAGGAGGGTCGGTAATGAGAGGAGACTTGAAAGCTTCCACAATTTCAGACGCATAGGAGATCGAAATTTTGGAACTAGCTTCTGGCACCACAACAACATTATCAAAACTCATTTTGTTACGATCTTTCCAAATTTGCCAAAGTGTGGTGCAAAAGATAATATTCCAAGGTATTTCAATTCCTATGTGTAAACTCTTCTGTTTCTTCAAGTTCAAATTGATCCAATCCGAAAGGGAGGAAGCCAATCTATCTCTCATATGCCGGCCCGAAGGTATCCTATCCCATAGCACAGAAGCTTTGGGACAAGATTTAAACAGATGGTCTAGAGTCTCGGGAGAATTATTACACCTTGGGCAAGAATCCGAGGTGCTAATATTTCTCCTAGCTCTAAGGACATTAGTAGGAAGTTTGTTTTGAAAGATAAGCCAAATAAAAGTTTTAAGCTTTTGGGGCACTTTTAACTTCCAAAACCACTTCCAACCCTTCACATCATTCGCATCTTTGTTAATAAAACTGTAGGCAGCAGCAGCAGAACATTTTCCATTAGGGGAGTCCATCCAAGTAGGTTGATCAACATTAGGCAAATAAACAGGAAGAACAGTGCCTAAAATCTCATTTCTAGTGATATTATCCACCATGTGGTCAATGGAATCAAGTTTCCAATGGCCATTCTCAATGATAGTTACCACCTTAGTGCTATTGAGAGTATGGTCACCTGGATATTTATCAGCCAAAGGACCACTCCCACACCACCAGTCGTTCCACAAGTCCACTTGTTTGCCATCACCAATTATCCATTTGGTCCCTTTTCTCAAGATGTCCCTAATGTGCATGATGCTTTTCCACGTGTGTGAGGCATTTCTTTTACGCGGCCAAGATTGCAAAGTGTGATTCTTTAAGTATTTGTCCCGAAGAATCTTGGTCCACAAGCTATTAACATTAAAAGACAAGCTCCATCCTAATTTAGTAAGAAGAGCAATGTTTTGGGTCTTAGCTTTCCTAAGACCCAAACCACCATTATCCTTACTTTTGCAAACAGAGTTCCAATTAACAAGATGAATTTTCTTCTTGTCCGGGGTGTCACCCCAGAGAAAATTACGATTGAGACGGTCAAGATTTTCACAAACATAATTGGGAAGGTGCATGGTTTGCATAGTATAACTAGGGATGGTAGACGAGGAGGCTTGGACAAGAGTGGCCCTACCTGCGAGGGCAAGCGTGTTCGACTTCCATCCTGCTAGTCTACTTTGCACTTTTTCAATGATATGCCTAAAATGTTCCTTATTAACACGCTTGTGTAAAAGGGGAACTCCTAGGTATTTACCAAGGTCATTGGTAACCGCAATACCACAGAAATCACTTAGTCTACGGGCTTTGTTTCTAGGAACGTTAGGGGACACATAAAGTTTAGATTTAGATAAGTTCACCGATTGCCCCGATAAGACACAGAAATCATTTAGGACCTCCATGATGTCTCTGCAGTTTGAAATGTTAGCATGCCCAAATAGAATGAGATCATCAGCAAAGAAAAGATGGGTAAGGGCTTCAGAGTCCCTAGAGACTTTTAGCCCTTTCCAATTACCTGTCATGCATTTATCATTGATAAGAAGAGAAAGTCTTTCCATGCAGAGGACAAATAAATAAGGGGAGAGAGGGTCTCCTTGCCTCAGACCTCTTCCTGGAGAAAATTCCTCAAGGGGTTCCCCATTCCATAGAATAGAGGAAGTGACAGTGGTGACACAGCTCATGATGAGAGCTGTCCAGGAGGGATTAAAGTTAAAGAATATAAGGGTATCCATGAGAAACTTCCAAGAAATTTTATCATACGCCTTCTCAAGGTCAATTTTTAGGAGAATCCCTCCTTTTTTACCTTTTTTAGTCCTAAGGGTATGGAGGATTTCTTGAGTGATGATTATATTATCGTTGGTGGATCTTCCTGGTATGAAACTACTTTGGAAAGGACTCACAATTTTATCAAGAAGAGGACGAATTCTAGCAACAATGAGTTTGGTGATAATCTTATAAGAAACATTGCATAAGCTTATGGGTCTGAACAACTTGATATTTTCAGGATTATCAGTCTTAGGAATGAGAGCTATAAGAGTTTTATTAATATCGGCAGGGACAGCACTATTAGCAAAACAACTCTTAATAAACAAGCAAATATCCTCACCTATTATATTCCAATACTTGTGGTAAAACACAGCTTGAAGGCCATCAGGCCCCGGGGCTTTATAAGCAGGGATATTTCTAATCATGCTCCAAATTTCAGCATTGGTAATAGGGAGGCAAAGACGTTCGTTATCTTCCATGGTAAGGGTGTTATGGGGATTAACAACTAAACAAGTACCTGGAGTATCATCTTGGTTTCTAAAAAGCTCTTTGAAGTAATTTAGCACCATATCCTTGATGAGATCAGGGTTATCAATCCAGTTGTTATTATTATCCTTGAGCATGTTTATTTTGGATTTGCGTCTTTTGATAATCGTGGAGAGATGAAAATAACGAGTATTACGTTCTCCCATAACTATCCACTTAGATCTAGACTTCTGGTACCATAAAATTTCTTCTTGAGCAAGCACATTATTATAATCAGAAATAAGATCCTTTTCCAGGGTCAGCAAGTTATGCGAAAAATTGGAACTTTGAGATTTCTGAACTCCATTAATTCTGGCTAGGATCCAACGTTTTTTCCTAAAAATGTTACCGAAGACATTTTTATTCCAATGAACAGCAGCCTGAGAGAAGTTAGTAATTTTATCCTGGATCATATCCCCTTTCCAGTGATTAGAAACAACATTCTCAAAAGTAGGGTCCAGGATCCAGGCTGCCTCAAATCTAAAGGGTCTAGTTATGGGAGGGTTAAAAACCATACCATGCATATGAATGAGTAAAGGGCAGTGGTCCGAATAAGTACGAGGGAGATTTTGAATCGTACCTTCAGGGAAAAGAGATCGCCATTCCTCATTGCAAAGACCCCTGTCCAGTCTTTTTTGAATATTAGCTGCTCCTTGCCGGCCATTAGACCACGTGAATTTAGGTCCGAAGGAACCTATATCCACCAAATTGCAGGAGTTGATATTATCAGCAAATTTCCTCCTTTGAATGTGTCCTGTATCGTGGACAGAGCTTCTAGCTTCCTCAATCCTAGTTATGTCGTTGAAATCACCTATAGCTCCCCAGGGAAGATGATTAGTGCTAGCAAACTCTTTCAGACCATCCCACAAAATGTCTCGGAGTCTCGGGTTTGGGCTAGCATATAACGCAGATAGAATCCATTCCTCATACCCGTTCTTCCTAATTTTAACATGAATGACTTGCCTATCCACAGAAATAGTGAAAACTGTAACTCTTGTGGGATCCCAAAGAATCCATATACCACCAGATCTCCCATTTGGGTCTGAGAAAGTATCTCTAGTGAAGCCCATATTCTTAAAGAAAAGCCCCATCGACTGGAGTGTGACCTTAGTCTCAAGTAGCGCCACAATCTCAGGTTTGTGAGTTCGTACCATGTCTCCAAAGTTTTGATCGATCGAGAAAAACAACATAAATCATTTGAACTATGAAATTGTTGGCATTCTGCTTGGACTCAAATGAAATTTCATAATAGGTATTGATTCCTAATTGCAAATGTCTTGCTATAATTTTTTTTTCATGGAAAAAAATAATTTTATTAATCAAAATCAAAGATACATGATTAAACAGGACAAGAGAAAACCAAGAAGCTTCTCGAGACCCAAATGATTGAAAGGCTGACAAAGAGACAGCCAAACAAACAAAAGAAAACCAAAAACTCAACACCTAAGCTCCAGACAGCAAAAAAACGAAGAACAACACCACTCGAAAGCAAACCCTCATAAGCCAAAAGAAAACAGGAGAAAAGACCATAAAACACCTTAAGCAACCAACTAAAACAAACCAAGCCAAACAAAACGAACCAAAGGAGAAAATTAGAGATTAATGTCAGCCCTTGCCTTATTAAAGGGCTTCCATCTCAACAATCTTGCTTATGACCTCACTATCATCACCATCATAGCTAATTCCAAAAAGCTTATCAACTGCCCATATGGCCTGAGCTTCATCTAACAGCATTCTGTTCCTGTTATTTATGTCTCCTGATGAAATAGAAGCAAATAGAGCAGTAGATGCCACCGCAGACCTGTCTTGTTATAATTACAACAATTGATGCTCAGTTTCCTGTTTTTACCTACATACGAACCTCTCCATATTATACGACCAGGGGTAGGTTAATTGGTTGTCGGGGCCTTTAGATACGATTAGTGTCCAAAAATTAATCAAGATAAACATAAATTAGTTCGGATACTTTGTAACTAATCGAAAATATATATTTTACAAGAAGGATTACTCACCAAGAGACAAAAAACATAAAGTTTAATCTGCATCCCTAACTAACTCAACTACCAAAGTGAGGTGGACCCCATTTCTTTTATCCCAATCTACCCTACATATTTTAAAGGAACTCAACAAATCTCTCTTCTTTTTCACTTTTTCCCCATTGGAAACCTTTGCTTTGGGAAAATTATTATTTGTTCGCAGAGCGCCATCACGCGTAGTGCTCCAGAATTTTTTTCATCACATATTAGTGTGGACTCCACCATCAAGTGTGTCACTCTCCAGTGGCGGAGCCACCTTAGCGCCAGTAGGCCCACACTGTATTTTGAGGGGTTTTTTTCTGGATTTTTGTAGAAAAATATATTTAAGTTTCAATTGGTACATCACTTTTGTATATAAAAAATTATTGAGTGCTCTTGGGGCACCATCACATGGTGTTATAACGTCATTCTCCTACACATATTTATGTGAGACTCAAGACATAGTATATGATGATGAAGGCAGATTAAAAAAAATGATGGAGAAGGATGTTTTTTGATCCGTGTCCGGACCATTAATCCACGGTTAAAATTCAAAACGTGCGAATCGGTTTGATCCGGACCGAATTCACGGTTCAACGGTTCTTTTATGGAGCCCTAATCACTCCCTCGCTTTCTAGAATAGAAAGCAAAATCCAATTATCCAACAGATTTTTTGACTTTACCGTAGTGTGCTTTTTCTTTTGTTAGACACTCTCATAAGAATGCACATGGAGCCTGCTCAAAATGTCATAAGTTCCTACCCCACCATTCCTCCCTCTCCCCTCAATCCCCGCACACTATCCCGGCAATTTTCACAGACACAGAAGAGTGAAAAACAGGGGTCTTTCTTCATTTATCCATCTATATATATAACCACTTCAGAAGCACAAAATCTTAACACCAAAAACTTGTGCTTCTTTTCTACCTCTTTCATGGCTCACTCTGCAAAACCTCTCTCTTTTCTCTTCCTCATTTTGATCTCCACCTCTCTCCGAGCTGAAGCTAGAGAGAGATTGTTCTTTAGCAAGGCCACTCACACCACCACCACCCCCACCAACAATGCCATAATCTCTGAACCCCCTGAATTAGCACCTTCACTTTCACCTTCACCTGCACCGGCTGCAACGGAAGTAAAGCCTTCGGAGACGGGGTACGGCCTTTACGGTCAGAAGTCCGACGAGTTTCTTCCGACAAAGACGACTACTGCTGTCTTTCCTGACGAAGGAAGCAAATTCCAGAACGAAGAGTTGAGCGAAAATTACGAGAAAGGGGAGACGGGGTACACTTACAACAACAACAATAATGGGTACTCAAACAACCAAAATTCGTATAACGCGAACGGGTACGCCAACAATTACAACGGTGGTAGCGGTTATGTGAGTGAGAAACAGGGGACGGGGTACACTTACAACAACAACAACAACAACAATGGCTACTCGAACAACCAAAATTCGTATAACGCGAATGGCTACGCCAACAATTACAACGGTGGTAGCGGTTATGTGAGTGAGAAACAGGGGACGGGGTACACTTACAACAACAACAACAATGGCTACTCGAACAACCAAAATTCGTATAACGCGAACGGGTACGCCAACAATTACAACGGTGGTAGCGGTTATGTGAGTGAGAAACAGGGGACGGGGTACACTTACAACAACAACAACAACAATGGCTACTCGAACAACCAAAATTCGTATAACGCGAATGGCTACGCCAACAACTATAACGGTGGTAGCGGTTACGTGAGTGAGAGACAGGGGATGAGCGACACGAGATTTATGGAGAATGGGAAGTATTCTTACAACTCCAAGACTGAGAATAACCATTACAGCGCGTTGTACGATTCGGGAAATGGAAAGAGTGAAGGTTATGATAATGGAAATGGTGAGAATGAGTTTGATTCGATGGAAGAGTATGAGAGGCAGCAGGGGTACTATCCACAGAGCCAAGGAGGGTATGTTCCTTAGTGTGTGTGTGTGAGTGAGAGAGAGAGAGAGGGGGAGAGAGAGAGAGGTGTACGTTATAGACGTGATAACTAATTTATGTATTAGTAAATTGTAGTTTCATCGGACTCGGGCTCGTAGTGAGCAATTACAGCAGTCCGTGAACAATTGTGGTTGAAAATTGTTTTTGTGCTTTGAGAATATCCTTCGTAAAAGAGACATCACATGGTTTTTAATTTTGGTTTAATTTGTTGTAGTTTTTGTATTGCCATGTTTAATTAGTTCTCCTAAATGGGATGGAATTAATTTTGTTTTTCGTCATTTCTTTTCATTTTCCATCAAACCAATCACGCTAAACCAGAAGATCAAGTGGTGATTTTTAATTAGTTATGTTTGTTTGGCTCATCAGTGTCGCGTGTTTATTTTTTTTCACAAAATTGAATGTCTAATTGAAATGAAGAGATAAACTTATTTACGGACGCAATACAGCGCGCGGATCTTGGTCGTCTATCCAGAGATTCAACGGATTGGAGGCGTTCCTCATTTTTTTTTTTTTTTTGTTAACATCTGAATTGCTATTAAGGAGGGGAGAGAGAGAAATCACCGCTCCGAGCCGTTGGATCTCAGAATGGACGGTCGAAATCCGCGCGGTGCAAACACCCCGTTTGCACCGCATCCATAAATAAGTTTATTACTTGAATGTAATTCACTTACTACCTTTTTTTTTTTTTGGTGAGTCACTTTCTATTAAAGGAGCATCTAAAAAGAGAGACAATGGGGACGACCTTGAAAACCCCGAAATTACAACATACACAATAAAACTAAACTATACAACTGTATAACAACAAAAGAAAGGCTAAGAAGCAAAATACTGAACATATGAGCTAAACCGCAGAGACACATTCCAATCCAACCAATTAATTTTCCTCCAAAGTCCAAACACCAATATAAGGGACATAAGCCTATAGAAGCGGACCCGGGGTCCTGTAGGGCAGAGTGCTTTACGGGTTCCAGTGCACGAATTTGACTGTCCAAAGTATTTCCAACGGTCCAGATTATTTTACTAGTTAAACAAATACTCCATCATCTAGGATAATATATGAAATATGAACTCTCAAGTCCAAGAAAGATAATCGTAGCAAATCTTTTTGGAGCAAAAATCCTTTTAAATCAGTGATGTTTTCTAGGACGGTTAGCCGGGACAGCGTAAGGAATGTTTCAAGGATGGGATCAAAGAAAAGAAACTCCGATGCAAGTATCGATGGACCCACTCATTCGATCCAAGAGGAGGTTAGTAGCGACATTCGTAAGAGGAATTCGAATTTAATCAAAGAAGCTAGAGAAAACATGAAGATGGGTGTTCGCTTTGGTGTAAAATTTCATGGAATGGAGAGCTACAACATTAAGAAGTTCTTAGAATTGAAGGGAGTCAAAATTTCAGAACAAGAAATTATAGCAGAAATTAAAGTTCTTGACTTATTGGAGGGAGATGCATCCATTTCAGCGGAGTTCTGAATTGCCGTTTATCTGATGGTGGGAGATTTTTGGCTCTGATTCCATTTTTTTTGTTAGTTTGAGGTGTAGGTGTCGGAGGTTCTTTTTGCTCCTGTGGTCGTTTGTTATGCTTTTGGCATTGCTAGCTCATGATTGGCTTTGGGGTAGGAGTTCTTAGGCTGTTGTTTCTCTGTCATGCTGTAGGTTTTGGGCGGTGTCTCAGGAGGTTTTTTCCGGATTTGGTTCAGGTGTTGGTTGGTACCTTACCACCCTTCCTCTATCTTGTTTTTTCCCCCTTTGGTCCCTTGGCGTTTTCAGTCTTGGGTCCCTTTAATCTTTGTAATTCGTTTTCAAAGATTAATAAAAAAATTTGCTTAGCAAAAAACAAAATATATGAAATCTGAACTGTTGAAAATATTTTTAATAGTCCAGATTGTGCACTACTATCCCTGTACGGCACTCTCGAGTCTCACCCTACGGGGCCGCCGATTCCCGTTTGTGGAGGGCCAGGAATGCCACGATTTTTCAAGGAAAAGTGTTCTCTATTATGCCAGGTTCTATAGAAATCGGGGGTCTTACACGAGGAGTGGCGTACAGAAGCTGCAAAGAAAATCTTGAAAACTAAGTTACCCCTGCTTTATCTATCAAACATGGAGGACACATCACACATGAATAGGTGCTCTTAACATTCCACATTTAGCCAATATTTGAGACCAAAAACATGGCTGGAGACATAGTAACATGGGACTCAAGCCTCGTGTGGCATAGGGGACAAACGCAACCCTGATTGTCAATCACACCCCAATTCTAAGTTATTCACTTACTGCGAAATTGTATTATTATGGGTGTTTTAGCTAAATAATTGACCTAAATTATTTTGTCCCATTAAAAAAAAATCGCATTTGTTAGTTGTGCGTCAATTTTTTGGTGGATTATTGGTTCGGTTTAACGAAAGAAATCTAAAAGGATAAATTTTTAATCAAACCAAATTTTTTTGTGCATAAAGAAAAATAATCCCAAAAGTTTCTCTGTTTGGATTATTTTTGTCTCTTTTTTTTTATCGGATGTTTTTTCTTTATTGAACTTTTTAAAGATTTTGATCGATTATTTCTTATTTTTTAGATTTCTCTTATTGAGACAAATCAATAATCCACAAAAAAAAAAAAAAAAAAAAAACGGGTAAATAACGAACGCAAAAAAAATTTGAATAGCAAAAAAAAAAATCTAACTCCATTATTTAGCCAAAACACTCTTACTGATTGCCAAAAGAACGCTCAAAGAACAGTAAGACAATATGTGAACTTCGAACATGGAAAGCAAAATCAAAGCGAAATACCATCACACGAGTGTTCAATTCTCAAATACAACAAAAAAGCCATTTCGTTGTAATAACATTCAATTTGTGAAATTCTTTTAAAACAATAATGATATGGGTACACCTAACTTGCACGGTTGCATCCTACGTGCACACCAAGGCGATATGACAGATAAGGAGAAGCCCAATATGTGGCCCACCTGAAATGATGGGCTTCTCCTCGTGTGCATTTGGAGTGCAAGTTAGATATACCTATAGCATTGTTGCTTTAAAAATGCTCGTAACTACTCATAAGCTGTTCTGACGTCTGATATCCAAAACATAATTATGTAATTTTAATTATGTCAAACCGTCACTGTCATTTTAATTAGTATGTAAGTTTCGAGTGATAAGATATGGCGTGAGATGCGCAAGATTTGCGACGTTTCTAGAGAATCAGAACAGTATTCCCCCTTTGACTCTTTGAGCATAAAACTTATTGAATTATGGACCAACCCACTAATGAAAACTTCAACATTAGTAGTATTTTCATCATGAGCGTTTTCATTGCAGTTAAAGTTTTGCGTATTTTAGTTTCCTTGGGTATTTGTGGACGGTGAGATCCACGCGGCTCGCTCTCGAAGGTCGGATGTGAAAAACTAAAGAAAAACGTGAGTCGCCACCCGGGGTTTAAATTTGGAAAATGTTTGGTACCCGAGAAACCGTTTTAAGAATGATTGTTGACTCTCATGCCGTTTTGGAAAAGGATTTGATCCGCGAAAAGATTCTTTTTGGATTCGAAAGCCAGATTACGCGCGGGGAAGGTTTTTATTGAAAAATGCACCCCGCTCGCCTGGGAAATTCCCGGTCTCTACTAAATAATTTGTGGGATTTTTGTAGAAAATATTTTATTAAGAACTTTGACAAATAAACAAGCAAATAAAGAAATTAATTGAAACCATAACGGGAATAAAATTTAAACAAAATGACTAAATAGTAATAGTAAGAAAACAAAGGGTGAAATATGCAATAAACACAGGAAAATGGCAGAAAAGAACAGAGAAACAGGGTACGAACAGGGGAAAACAGAGTATAAAAATTTGATTCAAACGGGAGCCTCGCGGCTCCTGCATAGGGGCCGCGCGGCTTGCACGCAACCTATTTTTCAAAAAATTTGTTTTGGGACCAGTGAGCCCAAAATCCGTTCAAAACCTGATTTTCTTCTTCAAATCAACTCAAAATGGATTGTTTTTGTTTGTGATCAAGTTATTGAAATGAAACTCATTCCCGGTACGGATCGTACCGTGCGTTTATCGAGAAAAATCGCCCGGTACGGCCCCGGAAAGCCGTTTTTTGTTTTGAAAATGATTTACCGAGTTAAGATATGGTCGTTGAAACCGTTACTAACTCGGGATACCCTCGGAGAACCGCGATTGAAAAATCGAAGTTTGAAAACGACTTATACCTTTCTGGAACTCGAAACAGGGGTGGAAACTTCGGACTCTTCGGGTTTGAACACTTTGAAAACGGGTTCGAAACAGATTTGATACGTACTGGTGGATCACAGGGAGGTTTTAAACGAAGGAAATAGAACAAGCTCGAAGTTTATAGGGAAGTTTGGACAGAATTTCGGACGGAAAAATTGATTGGAAGGTTTTCCGGCGTAACGTCGGAATAGTGGAGTTTTTCTGTGTGTGTTTTCTGTGAGGAGGGAGCCTCCATTTATAACCGAAATGAGAGAATAAAAATGATGATATTCGGCGGTGGCGAGATGATGATATTCCTTGAGCTGGCCTGTCAGGGAATTTTTCAGAGGATAAGAACACCAGCCGTGCGGCTCCAATGCGTGGGGGAGCCGCGCGGCTTGCGTAGGAATGGATGAGCCGTACGGCTTGAGGGAGAAATCGTGCGGCCTGTGAGGCTGAGTTCCCAATTTTCCTGGACAATTCCAAGGCAGTTTGATCGTTTTATTCGTCATTGGGCATGCACGGATATCCAAAAATTGGGGTGTCTACAGTTGCCCCTCTTTGGTGAGACTTGGTCATCATTCTGAGATGCAAGTCACATCAAAGATATAGACGTCCCAATTTTGAACGCCCAAGTGCGAAAAGAAGAAAACGTTTCCAAAACATGGTCGAGCAGAGAGCTTCCTACGTACCCTGTTTGTAGGGATCAGACCGATCGTAGTTCGGGGCTAACAAATTTAACAAATACCATAGAGGGATTTTGGAAAAACTTGGATCGCCTTTTGAAGACGTCAAATGATCTCCGAGTAATAAACAATGCCGTGACGGACTTTTGGAAAATCAGAATAGTACCTGACGGATTTTAAAAATAACGATTTTTAGAGAATCGTAACGATACCTGACGGATTTTAAAAAATGATGATTTTTAGAAAATCAGAATAATACCTGACGGATTTTAAAATGATGATTTTTAGAAAATCAGAATAATACCTGACGGATTTTAAAAATGATGATTTTTAGAAAATCAGAATAATACCTGACGGATTTTAAAATGATGATTTTTAGAAAATCAGAATAATACTTGACCGATTTTAAAAATGATGATTTTTAGAAAATCAGAATAATACCTGACGGATTTTAAAAATGATGATTTTTAGAAAATCAGAATAATACCTGACGGATTTTAAAAATGATGATTTTTAGAAAATCAGAATAATACCTGACGGATTTTAAAATGATGACTTTTGGAAAATCAGAATAGTACCTGATGGATTTTAAAAATAACGATTTTTAGAGAATCGTAACGATACCTGACGGATTTTAAAAAATGATGATTTTTAGAAAATCAGAATAATACCTGACGGATTTTAAAAATAACGATTTTTAGAGAATCGTAACGATACCTGACGGATTTTAAAAAATGATGATTTTTAGAAAATCAGAATAATACCTGACGGATTTTAAAAATGATGATTTTTAGAAAATCAGAATAATACCTGACGGATTTTAAAAATGATGATTTTTAGAAAATCAGAATAATACCTGACGGATTTTAAAAATGATGATTTTTAGAAAATCAGAATAATACCTGACGGATTTTAAAATGATTTCTGAATTTTGGAAAATGCCGCTGAGGACTTAAAATGTAATTCTGAATTTTTGGAAAATGCCGTAAAGGACTTAAAATGATTTTTGAGTTTTGGAAAATGCAAAATGCCGTTGAGGACTTAGAGTGAAATTTTTTTTTTTTTTTTTTTTTTAAATTTGAACCTGAACCTGAACTTGAACTTGACACTTGAACTTTGAAAAATGAAATTGAGCTTGAATTTGACATTGGAATTTGGAGAATTGATCTTGAAATTGAACTTGAATTTGACATTGAACTTCAAAAAGGAATTTTGAAAATGCTTGACACAATGTGCGAAGCTACCGTGGTTTGAAAGTGTTTGAAACAGTGCATGAAGTTATCGTGTGTTCAACTATGTGTTTGACATTCGACAAATTTGAAAAAGTTCCAAAACTTGACAACTTGGCATTCAACAATTTGAATTTTTTTTTTGACAATTCGATAATTTGACAAGTTCGAGACAAAATGGTGTTCCAAGAAATGTATCTCAAAAATTGAGGGTGAGAAATATATCTCTAAAACCAATTTAAAAGTTGTCCATGAGGACTCTTGCGTGAGGCTCAGGTTTCGACACTTGACGACACAATGACAACATTTTTTAGAAAGCAGGTGGCACAACAGGGTGTCTCTTTTTGCTTTACTTCTTTCCTTTTGGACAGGGTCTGGGTTTGAGGTTGCTTCTGATCAAGACTTCGAGCTTTTCGGGCTTTCTGGATTTCTGTGAGGTTTGAGTCTTTTTGCTTTCTTGTCCCAAATCTTGAACTCTGGTGTATGTGTTTCTCCCAGTAGATGGCATTGAGCTGACGTGCCCCAGTCTTGGACAAATGTGCCTCAATAGATGACAAGCTTCAGTTTTGAACCCATCGACTTGTTTATCCGAACATAGGCCTTTCCATGCATTTGAAATCATCTTCCACGAGTTTAAGAATATCAAGACTACCAAGGGTTGACTAGACAAAAGACCTTGTGTGAATTTGGACAAGGCCCCGACGATACGAGTGACTTTACAAAGATGCCCCTGATTTGGGCGGAGATGACATACTCAAGATGGGGTAGATTTGGACAAGACTAGGCTGGCTCAACAGACTCAAAAGAGTGACTTCCCTGAAGGTGCCCCTGACTGGGTGGAGAATGACTACTCATGAATTTGGTAGACACCGGTTATTTTGACCTTGTGACAAAGGAATGGACTCTGACAAGATTATGTTGACCTGAAAAGACCTTTGAGCGATGACAAACTCGAGAATTCAGGAAATGGCAGAAGGTGCCCCACAATTGATGTTTGAAATTGTCATAAACTAGAGTCTTTTGGTTTTGAAATTGTTTCATTCCATCAAATGATGTCCATTTAAATCGATTATTTTATCAAAACACAAGATTTCTTATTGTGAACACATGCCCCTGGGTTGCTGATTCACTGATTTTCCATTGCGGTGCCCCGGTTTGGACTTTTGCTTCTGGCGGATGCTGGTGTTGTGCAATGCCTTGCCTCCGGGTTGGTGATGAGGATATGAGGTGCCCCGGTTTGGATTTTTGCTTCTGGAGGATGCTGGTGTTGTGCAATGCCTTGACTTTTGATCTTCCCTTTTTTTTTTTTTAAATGATACTATTCCAACTGGATTCTCGCTATCAAGCTGTGCTTTTCAATCTGAAAAGACTTTATTTAGGTTATAACGGGGCTAAGGCTTTGGGTTTGTCAAAGAAATGATAGTAGGCTCAAAAAGTTTCATTTTCTTCTGGGTTAAAGCTAGCAACTATCTTGAACTCTTTTCGTGTGCCCCTTTTGTTTTCTTCAATGTTTTCCTTCGTGCCCCATTTTGGCTTTTGATTGGCACTTTCTTCCTTTCTTCCTTTTCAGTGCTTCACATTTGGTTGTCATTCCTTCGAAATTCTGATGTGCCACTAGCAACCATGCAATTGGTACTTTTGACATTTCTCTGGCGATTATGTGCTTGGCACTTTCATCTGGACATCTTGCTGATAACTTGGCACTTTCATTTCTCTTAATTCACCCCAGTGCGAGGGACAGCTGCCTAGCTGGGTTCTTCTTCAAAGAAAAATGATTCAGGCTCTAAAGGTCTATCAAAGGATATATTTATCTGGGAAATAAAACAAAGAATGCCTTTCTTCATTTTGAATTGCACAACTTGATAGAAAGAACCTGTATATGCTCTAATTTTTGCCTGGGTCGTACTTCAAGGTTTTGATCCAGCGAGCTTTTTTTGTTGTTTGCCTTAACTTTTGCCTAGGCCGCCCTTTCGGGTTTTCAACCTAGCAGGCTCCCTTTTTTTTTTTTTTATAATTATCAAAGCATTGCTCCTTGATGATGTTGGAGAATGGTGCCTGGAATTCCTTCTTCTTGTGAGAACTGGGGGTTCAATCATCTTGTGTTTTGAAGTGAATATCATGAATCTTAAATGATGGTGGAAAACAATTCCATTTTCAAGGATTAATGCGAAAACTCAAGTTTATTATGATAATTCTAACACAAAAGCGTGACATCAATTTTTGAAAGTTGCGACCGAACCATTGAGGGTTGCCTACGTATCCTTTTGCAAGGAATCAGGTCGTGACGTAGTTCGGGACTACAATGTTGACTTTATTTTTGGTCTTTTTCTTTTTTTTTGACAACAACAACAAGACATCACAGACTCAAAGATGAAAACACATAGACGAGGAAAACGAAAACATAAACAGACTCGAAATACAAACTGACTCAATCGGAAGTGAAAACTTGACTTGACACTTAAAGACTTCCAAGACTCGTGGAAGATTGAATTATTGCATGGCCATTGTTGATTTATTGATTCGGAGTGGTGTTTGGCTTCCCCAGTGGAGCAGAGATAGATCCGTTGTCAATGAGATCTTGAATCTTGTGGCGGAGGCGATGACACTCATCAGTAGCATGACCAGGCATTTGATGGAAGGCACAGAAGGCATTGGGGTTATGGTAAGATGGAAGCTTCTGAGGTAGAGGAGTTGGAGTTAGTGGTTTGACATGACCGGCTTTGAGGAGCTTCTCATAAATCAAGGACAGAGGCTCGGAAAATTGGGAAAGGGTTCTTTGTGGTTTCTGAGAGTGGTTGGCTTGGGCTTTAAGTTCGTTGACAGGCATGGCTTGGTTGAAATTTTGGTTTGTGGAGCTGGAAGAGGCTTGGGCATAATCATTTTTACTGAACAATGTGTCGGTGTTGCCAGAATGCACCCATTTGGTTTTGGGAACAGGTTCCTTTTTCTCAAAAATGCCGGACTGGATTGCCTCCTCAATGGCAAGGCCTGCCTCATAGAAAGTCTTGAAGTCAGCAGTGGTCTGAAAGACCACCAAGTGCTTGGCAAAGTCCGGTTCCAGATTCTTTGTGATGATTCTCATCTGTTCCTTTTCTGAAGGTCGTTCCATCATCTGAGAGGCTTTCCCTTTCCATCTCTTAATAAAGTCAGCAAAGGACTCATTCTTACCCATCTTGGTTGATTCCAACTCCCGGATAGTCATCTCAAGTTGAATGTTGTAGTTGTATTGGGCGACAAAGGCTGCCCCAATATCTTCCCACGTCTTCTTCTTAGAGATGTCCAAATTCAGAAACCAGCGGAGTGCGGGCCCAGTTAGGGTTTGCTGAAACATCTGGCCCATTGCATCCCTCCCAACGTCATATATGGATAGAGTACCCACATATGTTTGCAAATGAGCTTTCAGGTCACCGCTGCCGTCAAACTTGTCCCAGTCTAGTGGTTTGAACTTGTCGGGAAGCTTTGCATCCGGGAATAGGCATAACTTGTCCATATCAACACCAATTGTGGCTATCTTCTCCTGTTTCTGAACAGACTCTTCCAGTTTGGTGATTTTAGTCAATACCGACTCCATGTTTTGATTGCTCGAGTCCCCTACCGGTGATGGGAGTTGAGAAGTTAGCTTCTGAATCATGAGCATCATCTGGGCCATCTGTTTTGCACTGTTGGCCTTTTGCTCTTCCAAAGCTTCTCTGAGAATTTGGACTTCGGTGTTCTCTACTACCTCGGCGGCTTTCGTCATTGCTGGTAAACCTGTTGAACTTGACTGCTTTGCTTCTGCCTCAATTCAAATTATCTGCTGTTTAGGAGGTCAGGCCTAACCGGGTATGGTGTTTTTCTTGCTTTGACCAATGACTTTGAATTGACAATAAAGCAAATATTGAACTCAGAAGTGCCCCTTGCTTGTTTTATTTTGAAAAATGGGAATGTCGTACTTGTGTCGCCATGTATGCAAACCTAAGTCTTAAAAGGTTTTCAACAGCCCTGGGTAGGTCGACTACTCAGTAGGTTAAGTTCCTGTGTGTTGGAACCAGAGCCAATCAACTTTCGTGACCATCCAAGACAAAGCAATAAGGCTGTTGAAATCTGGATAGAAATGTGATAAAATCACAAGGAGAAGCCGTTCGAGCACGGCTGACACTGGAGGTGTTTCAAACTCCAAAGATTTAAAGTCTCCTAGACTATTGAAAAAAATGGGTCTTAGAAAAAGGCTGCCCCGATCCTCAGTGTTTCTTTTGACAGTGTATCCTTTGTTTAGGACAGTAGGATTCGGAGAAATTAAATCAACTTGGTTCTTGATAATTCCTTTTCAAGGATCTAACTTTGATTTTAGGGACAATTGCCCCAGCTTGGGTCAATTGTTCCTAATTTCGGTTAGGTCATTGTTAAGGAATTATTAAGGATCAAATTGATTTGATTTTTCTAAATCCTGTTATTCTAAGGACTGAATTAATCTGAACAACGTGCATTGGGATGCACGACTCATCATCGGGCAGGGCAACCTCTCAAGACTGCGGGGAAAGGTAATGTGTGCATGATGACAGGGTATGCAGAAAACAACTAACAGATAAACATGATATGCAGAAAACAGATAAACATGATATGCAGAAAACAGATAAACATGATATGTTAGAAGCAGTAAACACATAACAGGATATAACAGATAATTCTACCCTGCAGGCCCTGTCGTAGGTTGGAAAGTGCTATGGTTTACTATATGCAAAAGGCTGGGTTTTGGTTTGAAGGGGTTCCCTAGACTAGAGCCAATATTTGCCTCCCAGTGCCAAGTGTACTGCATGGCAAAGGTCGAACGGCAGGCTGACTCATCATCGTCCAGGGTTTGCCGAGAACCTTGGGATGTCCTAACACCAGCAAGCCGGGTAGGGTAACCAAGACGCAGCGGCGGGGCTTATCCAACATCGATGCACGTGCAATGCAAAAGTTTAACAATAAAATATTTTCCAAAAATCCCACAAATATTTTCGAGTTTGGCTTACCAATAAATTAATTTTTATTTTGAAATTTTACTCAAGCAAACAACCGGGAAAACTCCAGTCCGGATTGGTTGGGCGTAGCCCTGTTATTGCACCAATCCTTTCTCGATCACGCGGGGCGTGTTCGTTTTTGTCAAGCTTTCGGGGGTCGTTTTACAAGTGTAAAATACCAAAATAAGAATTAATTTAAAAATCCCCAGCAGAGTCGCCATTTTGTGGACGGTGAGATCCACGCGGCTCGCTCTCGAAGGTCGGATGTGAAAAACTAAAGAAAAACGTGAGTCGCCACCCGGGGTTTAAATTTGGAAAATGTTTGGTATCCGAGAAACCGTTTTAAGAATGATTGTTGACTCTCATGCCGTTTTGGAAAAGGATTTGATCCGCGAAAAGATTCTTTTTGGATTCGGAAGCCAGATTACGCGCGGGGAAGGTTTTTATTGAAAAATGCACCCCGCTCGCCTGGGAAATTCCCGGTCTCTACTAAATAATTTGTGGGATTTTTGTAGAAAATATTTTATTAAGAACTTTGACAAATAAACAAGCAAATAAAGAAATTAATTGAAACCATAACGGGAATAAAATTTAAACAAAATGACTAAATAGTAATAGTAAGAAAACAAAGGGTGAAATATGCAATAAACACAGGAAAATGGCAGAAAAGAACAGAGAAACAGGGTACGAACAGGGGAAAACAGAGTATAAAAATTTGATTCAAACGGGAGCCTCGCGGCTCCTGCATAGGGGCCGCGCGGCTTATGCTACGAGCCGCGCGGCTTGCACGCAACCTATTTTTCAAAAATTTTGTTTTGGGACCAGTGAGCCCAAAATCCGTTCAAAACCTGATTTTCTTCTTCAAATCAACTCAAAATGGATTGTTTTTGTTTGTGATCAAGTTATTGAAATGAAACTCATTCCCGGTACGGATCGTACCGTGCGTTTATCGAGAAAAATCGCCCGGTACGGCCCCGGAAAGCCGTTTTTTGTTTTGAAAATGATTTACCGAGTTAAGATATGGTCGTTGAAACCGTTACTAACTCGGGATACCCTCGGAGAACCGCGATTGAAAAATCGAAGTTTGAAAACGACTTATACCTTTCTGGAACTCGAAACAGGGGTGGAAACTTCGGACTCTTCGGGTTTGAACTCTTTGAAAACGGGTTCGAAACAGATTTGATACGTACTGGTGGATCACAGGGAGGTTTTAAACGAAGGAAATAGAACAAGCTCGAAGTTTATAGGGAAGTTTGGACAGAATTTCGGACGGAAAAATTGATTGGAAGGTTTTCCGGCGTAACGTCGGAATAGTGGAGTTTTTCTGTGTGTGTTTTCTGTGAGGAGGGAGCCTCCATTTATAACCGAAATGAGAGAATAAAAATGATGATATTCGGCGGTGGCGAGATGATGATATTCCTTGAGCTGGCCTGTCAGGGAATTTTTCAGAGGATAAGAACACCAGCCGTGCGGCTCCAAGGGGGAGCCGTGCGGCTTGCATGGGGGAGCCGCGCGGCTTGCGTGGGGGAGCCGCGCGGCTTGCGTAGGAATGGATGAGCCGTACGGCTTGAGGGAGAAACCGTGCGGCCTGTGAGGCTGAGTTCCCAATTTTCCTGGACAAGTTCCAAGGCAGTTTGATCGTTTTATTCGTCATCGGGCATGCACGGATATCCAAAAATTGGGGTGTCTACAGTATTATCACCAAAGGACACAAAAATATTTCAACATCATCATCCATTTACAAGTTCATTATTCTTCCTCAAGAGGGGGAAAAAAAATTAGTTGAAACAGTTAAGATGAGCTTCTCATAAAAAGCCCTTTTATAACTTATGGATTTTAGATAAGAGCATCCTCATCAGGATTGCTACTTTGGCTTTGAAGCTAAACTACCGAGTAGAAGTGCAAGGAATGCAAGAAAATCAGCCTCGCCACTTCTTTGGGTCAAAATATAATTGCTACAGTGCCTTTACTTCCCAACGAGTCACTGTTCATGGGTTAGCCTTTTTTTTTTTTTTTTTCTTCCGGAAGTGTCAGAAATGGGCAGAAGAGAGAGAGGGAGGGGAAGAGGGAGGGGGGCGGGGTTGGATAGAGAGTCTGATTTTTTGAGTTTTTGATAAAGTGGTTTGCTAAATTGTAAAAGGTGTTTTTGTGATTAAATTTGGTCCAAAATTTGTTGAGGCTGATGAGGATGCTCTAAGTCGTTTACTAACAGCCTCTGTTGGTAGCTGCCAAAAACACCCGAATATAGCATGGCCCCACGAACCTGCTTCTTATGGAGAGAGGGAGAGAAGAAGGAGAAGAAGAAGAAGAAGAAGAGGAAACTGGAGGAAGATGAACTAGATCCAACGTCAGAACAAATCACAAACAAAGGTTTTGATTTTACAAATCACGGTTGAGAAATTACAAAAAAAAAAAAAAATCTAGGGTTCCCGCAAACCCTTTGGCTACTGTTCTTTTGGGTCATAGGGCTGAAGATCTCTGGTGTGTAAGGAACAAGAAGGAATCAACATTTTCCTATCCAAAGTAGGTTTTAATCAGTGTTTTAAAACCCGGACCGGACCGGTTGGTTGAATCGGGAACCAGTCAAGGCAACGGTCTGGTCGACCACCCAAAACCGTTCCTAGTTCAAAACCGTTCTAGAGATGAAAAATCGGATCAACCCAGCGGTTGAACCATCGAACTGGAAGAACCGTTGGTGGGTCACTCGAACCAGCCAGTTATCTTCTCCACCGGCCACTCGATCTCCCTTGTCTCCTCCGCGGCAAAAAAACAAGAAATCAATTGTAAAATAGAATCAATAAGTCGATCCAAGCCAAATTCTTTAACGGATCTGGACTCTGAGGAATTTTTCAGACGATTTTTTAGCTTCCCCATTGCCGGAGTCATGAACAACCACCATCGCAGATGACTGTGCAGGTTTTATGGGAAGGAGCACAAGTTGTGGTAGTGTGATGGAGAGAGAGAGAGAGAAAAAAAGAGAATTTATGGTTTTAAGGATGCCTCTTGAATTCAATGTGGAGAGACCAAATATGAGGAGGTATGGTGGTGAAGAAAAGAGAAACATTGAGTAAAGTAGGTCTGTCTGACGGACTAAGGAGATTGAGTAGAGTAGGTCGGTAATAATGCCGAATTTTTTAAAAAATTTCAGAAATTTTTGGTATTTTTTTAAGTCATATGTCTTTAATTACTTATTAAAAACATATATTTATGACGTATTTATGACGTCACGGTTCGATAACGGTTCAACCGCGGTTGAACCGATGACACGTCCTCCCGGTCCCTTCTCCGGTTCGTCCTCCGATCCGAGTTTCAAAACATTGGTTTTAGTTCTTTGAAATTGAAAGGTAAAATCGTAACCCTTCATCATGAAACTTTACGTATATGTAAGAAGTAGATTAGAAACAAAATTTTGAAATCGTATTTTTCCGCAATGGTTTATTTGACTCTAACAAGGACCCCAAGGGAAACCGAAGTGGAGCCAAGGTGAGAAAAGATCCGAGCCTTAATTAGGAGAAGAGGAAGACGGGAGATGAAGGTGGGTTAGAGCTCGAAATAGGTGAGGAAGTGAAGGTGGTGGAGGCAGCCCCACCCCCGAAGCAAATCCCTGACTGAGAAATAGTACGTAGAGAGAGAGAGAGAGGAGTAAATGTCTAGAGTGAGAGAGATTGCTTATTCTTTTAGGTAATCAGCAATCTCATACTCTTTGCCTAAAAGAAAGAAATTTATAGAGGTGTCAAACGGGCCGGGCTGGCACGGACACAGTACGACACAACACGTTTAAATGTGGCACGGCATAGTACGACACAACACGTTTAAATGTGGCACGGCATGGCACGAGCACGGTTTTAGATAGGCACAACACGGAACTGGGTTGGGCACAACACGACATGGCACGGTCTAGACGAGCACGACACGAAAGTGGGCTAGATGCGGCACGGCACGGGGCACGGCCTATGGAAACTTTATGTCCATCTCAAAGCCAATTAGCAATGAGTGGAGAGGTCCCAACATATATTAAGTGATCACCCATTCCACTCCTAAGCAATGTGGGACAACATTTTTTAACATCCATCCTCACGTGCAGCCGCATTTGAGGCTATCACATGTGGCCACTTTTTGGGTCCTATCATCGTGCAGCCTTTTTTGCTGGTCTGTCATCATGGGGCGTGGATTTTTTTTTTAAATGTGGGGTGGAACGGGCCTCGCTCTGATACCATGTGGAGACTCTATATCCATCTCTCCTTGTACTAGTCAGTCTTCTCCTACAGCTTTTATTAGTCAATCTTTCAATGTTTTGTTGTGGCATCAAAGGCTTGACCACCCTAGTTTGTCTTTATTTGGCTCACTTGTTAATGAATTTCATCTACCCGTAAGCAAACCACTTCACTTTAATTATTATAGCTGCAACATTGCTAAAAGTCATAAGCTTGTTTTTCCTGTTTCCATATCTATGACTTTTGCCCCATTTGAATTGCTTCATATGAATGTTTGGGGTCCAGCTCCTATTCCCTCATTTCAAGGTTATAGATATTATCTACTTGCGTTGGATGATTTTACTAAGTATACTTGGATTTTTCCTCTAAGATACAAGTCTGAGGTTAAACAAGTAGTAACAGAATTTAGAGCCTTTGTTTCTACTCAGTTTAATCAGACCATAAAAGTGTTTCGGTCTGATAATGGGGGTGAATTTGTCAACAAGTATTTGTCTCATATGTATCTTCAGTTTGGTATTTTGCACCAAACTTCTTGTCCTAATACACCTGAACAAAATGGTTCTGCGTTCTGTTGAAAAAAAACATAGACACATTGTTGAAACTACAATCACACTTCTTCATCAAGCTTCCATGCCTACACAGTTTTGGCTTGAAGCCCTAACTACAACCATATATCTTATCAATAGACTGCCCAGTTCAGCAAATCATTTTGAAGTCCCTTACAAAGTTTTGTATCATAAAGACCCAGATTACTTTACTCTTAAACCATTTGGATGTTGTTTCCCTTGGATGGTACCATATGCTCCAAATAAGCTTTCTTCTAAATCTAAACCTTGTACTTTTCTTGGTTATTGTCAAAACACTAAAGGCTTCAGATGCTTTGATCCTACCACTAATAAGATTGTTATTTCCAGACATGTTAAGTTTCTCGAGCATGACTTTCCTTATCTCAAGTTAGTTTCTAAAGTACCTTCTTCATCTTGTTCCTCTCCACCTAAATTTCACATTCCTTTAGCTTAATGTGATTCAAAACTCTCTTCTTTTGTTACTCCTATACCCTGTCCTTCATATGTTTTTCCTCCTACTGTGTATCAATCTCAAGTTTATGCAGGTACATCTTCCTCTTCCCCTGTAGTTTCTTCTTCTTTTCTGAGTTCATCAGTCTCTGCTTGCCCTACTTTGGTTCCATCCACACATTTTATGGTAACCAGGTCAAAATCTGGTATTGTGAAACCAAGACATCCATTATCTTTAACTGCCACTACTTCAGATTTGTTAACTAGAGAGCCTAGGTCATATATTGAAGCTCTCAAGCATCCAGTTTGGAAAAAGGCTATGCAAGAAGAGTTTGATGCTCTTATTAGTCAGGGCACTTGGACCTTGGTGCCTTGTCCACCTAATGTCAATCTCATTGGTTGTCAATGGATTTTCAAAATCAAAAAGCATTCAGATGGAACCATAGCCAGATATAAGGGTAGGCTAGTTTCCAATGGGAATCAACAATGTGCAGGGTTTATTTTTGTGAGACATTTATCCCTGTTATCAAACAACCTACCTTACGAATTGTTTTGTCTCTTGCTGTTACAAACCATTGGCCTTTGAGGCAGCTTGATGTGTCAAATGCTTTCCTCCATGGTGTTCTTGATGAAATAGTATTTATGAGACAACCACCATGTTATTCCAGCTCAGCTGCTCCAGGCCATGTTTGCCTTCTTAAGAAATCTCTATATGGTTTAAGACAAGCCCCACGAGCATGGTACACGTTGTTGTCCAAGTTTTTGCTTGCACATGGGTTTATTCAGAGTAGGACATACACTTCTTTGTTCATTCAGCAATCCTCTTCTCATCTGGTTTTAGTTTTAGTTTACGCAGATGATCTGATTATCACAGGTAGCGACATTGCTCTTATTTCTTCTATCATTACTGCTATGAGTTATGCATTTGCTATGAGTTATGCATTTGCTATGAAAGATCTGGGTGATCTTCATTTTTTTCTTGGCAGTGAGGTGCATAGAAGTGTTGACGGGGTATTGTTAACTCAAACCAAGTATGCTCAGGATCTTTTGGTCAAACCTGGAATGGTGGAGTGTAAACCTAGTGTAACCCCTGTTGCAGTAAAACCTTCCCTTGATGCTAATTCTGCTATACCATTTTCTAATGTTCAGTTGTTCAGGAGTTTAGTGGGCTCCTTGCAGTACCTTACATTAACTAGGCCTGAAATTTCTCATGCTGTGAACAGTGTGTGTCAACATATGCATCGTCCTACCATCTTTCACTTCACTGCAGTTAAATGCATCATCAAATACATAAAGGGTACTTTGGGTCAAGGTCTGTGGTTTCAGTCTGGCAAGTTCGTTCTTATTGCCTTTTCCGATTCTGATTGGGCAGGGGATGCCCTTGATCGCAAATCCACCACTGGTTTTTGTATTTTTATGGGGTCTAATCTTGTGTCATGGTCTGCCAAGAAGCAAGGTACAGTAGCTCGCTCCTCTACAAAGGCTGAGTATCGTGCCTTGGCCTTAACAACTTCTGACATTACTTGGATCATGCAGCTTCTGACTGAACTTCCCTTGTTCAGTGTCTTTATGGTGTGATAATATGTCTGCCATTGCCCTCGCTCACAATCCCGTTTTTCATGCTAGCACCAAACATTTCAAAATTGACTATCATTTTTTGCGTGACAAAGTTATTGACAAGCAACTTCTGATTCAGTATATTAGCACACATGATCAGCTGGCTGATGTGTTTACCAAACCTTTATCTGCTGCTCGGTTTTTGTTACTTGTTGCCAAACTCATGGTTCGCTCCCTACCCATGAGTTTGCAAGGGGGTGTGAACAGAGTTACCTAGTTGGTTAGATTTCCGTTAACAAACTATTAAGTGCAGTTTGTTTTTTTTGTCATTGGGTAACGTCTGGTAGTTTGAGGTATAGGCCTTTGTAAGGCTTCTTGAGGTTTAGTTGTAAGCAAGCAAGAAAACGAGAAAAATGCATCGTTGAATATTTCTTTCATCTCTCTCTCTCTCTATTATTCTTCTTCTCCATATTCAAATTTTATTTAGGGTTTACTATTTTCTTTACGGCTTAGGGCACAACACAACAAATACAAATTTTTAATGTACCAAAAAAATTTAATTTTTAATGATGAATTTTCTAATTATATGTTATACACTTTTTAATAAGTCAATACAAATATTTTGCGAATCTCAATACGTCGAAACTCAGCTAGATAATACAAAAAAATTTGAATTATATGTTATATACTATTTAATAAGTCAATATAGCTTTAGTTATTAGATATCCCAAAAAAAATCGATGTAACTCGGAGATGTGCTAGCACGGGCATGGCACGATTACAAAAAGGCACGACACGACGCGGCACGATTAAAAAAACGGGCCGACACGGAATGGCATGATTAAAAAATGGCACGACACGACACAGTTTAGTGAACAGGCCGGCACGGCACGACACAAAGTACGGTTGGCATGAAATTAAATGGGTCATGCTGGCACGACACTACCTGACCTGTTTGACACTTCTAGAGAGAGAGAGAGAGAGAGAGAGAGAGAGAGAGAGAGAGAATGTACTTTCGTATAACGTTTTAAATTTTTTTTGGCACAAAATTTGGTATAAAACAAAGTTTAAATTCCACGGAGACCCCCTCATCTATTTCATTTTTCCTAGGACACCCCTAACCTTTAAAAACGTCCATACTCATCCCCTCATCTATTCAAAATTGTCAAAACCCCTTACTCCGTTAACGAAGTAAAGAAAATGACTATTTCGCCCTCCTTTAAAAAAATCAGCTAAAGCCCCCCCTCTCTCTCTCTCTCTCTCTCTCTCTCAGACCCTTATTTCATCCTCTACTTACCATCTTCCACCGCGCGACTGCCCCATCATCATCCCTCCAGGCGGTGGCGGGTAATAATAGCAGTACCATCCCCCCCCACCCCCCCACCCCCAATCCACCCATCCCAACAACACCCTCCTTAATTTCCTCTCTCGGCACAATATCCACCAAGAAATCGAAGATGTCTGTTCAGGTAATCGTGGCCACGATGTCGTTCTTCTGGAGATCATCTGGACGTCTTCCTTGGCCTTCATGATCTTCTTGATTCGGCTAAGCGAAACTGGTGGTTCTCGAAGGACGGTGCCAGACCTGCTTTCTGGTTGAAGAGGCAGCAATTGTCGTTTTTTTTAATTTTTTTTTTATTTCCTTTGATCTATAAAAGTACGTATTATAAATCCCATAGAACGTAATATTTCAAGAAAGGGCAATTACAATTCAATTTTTTCCAAAGATACAATGCATTTAGGTGTGTCCGTAGGCATTTGCATTGCACATTCTCATTCGGATGAATTCCAGATTACGTCTTTGAGATCTAAAGTATTGTTTTTACAACTATGTGAAGATGTTAATGACAAATTTGGGTTCTACATTTTGCCCAATTACTTTCCAACCTTTTACTCAGACCATGTCGGATACTTGGATTAGATCATATGCAATTTCCTTTGTATACTTTTCAGTTGGATTTTTCTTGGACTGTGTTGTGTGTGAACGAAAAGAACGGCTGAAACTAACGAAGTTGCTTCTGAACATGACAATTCATAGGAGCCTTGGTGCCGTGTAGGTGGTGATGTCGCCGGAATCTATTGTTGGTGATTTGGTCGCAGTTGCGCTTCGGCAGTATGTGGAGGAAGGCCGATGGCTGATCTTGCCGTTTGTAGATCCATCTGATTTTTTTTTATTTATTTATTGATTTTGCCAAATTTTCTTTAAATTAGTCTTTTTATTGGAGGAAAATTATAAAGTAAAAATAATGATGAGATGTAAAGATGAAGACCTGTTAAAATGGATGAAGTAGGGTTTAATTGTGTATATATAGTGGTGTTCAGTCATGCAAGGGCATTTTGGTCTGAAAACTAACCAAATGAATGACATAAGTCTTACCAGCAAACGGTTGTGCAGTAGAAGGGGTCTGAATGGCTAAAGGTGAAAGGTGAGGGGGTGAGTATGGACGTTTTTAAAGGTTAGGGGGTCTCCTAGGAAAAATGAAATAGATGAGGGGGTGTCCATGGAATTTAACCTAAAAGAAATTAAAAAATTATATAGAGAAATGTGTTTTTTTAGGGGTTTGAAATTACACGTATTTCTATATGGGTCATTTAAAAAGGGATGGAGGGAGTAATTTTTATTAATAAATTTTCTAATTATATGTTATACACTTTTTAACAAGTCAATACAAATATTTTGCGAATCTCAATACACCGAAACTCGACTAGATTATACAAAAAAATTTGAATTATATGTTACTATATACTTTTTAATAAGTCAATATAGCTATAGTTATTAGATATCCAAAAAAAATTTCGACGAAACTTGGAGATGTGCCGGCACGGGCACGGCACGATTAAGTAAACGGCATGGCACGACACAATATGATTAAGGAATGGCATGGCACGGTTTAGTAAATGGGTCGGCACAGCACGACACAAAGCACAGTTGACACAAAATTAAATTGGTCATGTCAGCACGGCACGGCCTGTTTGACACCTCTAGAACTTTACATCCCAAATCAAAATTGGCCGGTATTGAGAAGTGTACAGAGAATGTGAGCATAATATCCAGTTCAACGTGGACCCAATTGTTACTATCCAGAGGGAAACCTGGGCCGTATGTACCATGTGGTCTTCGGTTGGCCCAGATTTATGTGTGGGTCTTTGGGATTACGTCCACCTAATTGTATATGATTTCCCAATGAAAGCCCAGACTATCGTTTAAGTTTGTCAATTACGAGGTTGACAGTAATGATGATTTGTTTCTTCCTCATTAGGCTTATTTAGTTGATTTCTCTTTGTTTTATGGTTCTTCGATGGTGGTTTCTTTCAATGTTTTATGGTTCTTCGATGGTGGTTTTTTTTTTGAGAAGCAGGAAGAAATTTCATTAGATAAAATATAGAGTACACACCATAAGAGGAGCATGAAGTACTGCAAAAAACACAGAAATACAACCACACTAAACAAGAGCTAAAGTACAATAGTACTATCAGAAGGCTGAATAGGAAAACCAACACCATTGTTTGGGTGTGGAACAAAAAAGTCCAAAGCATGCTTAGCCAGAATATGTGCCTGTTGGACCATCTGACGCACAACTTTTGATATTTGACAAAAGGACAGTTTTGAGACCTCAGCTTGTAAGTTGCGCAACAAAAAGTGTCATGAAAATGACACTCAGCCTTCCCTGCTATCTGCATAATTGCATTGAAACAGTCAGAAAAAATGAAGACCATATTAAAATTATGAGATAAAGCCCATTTAACGGCCTCATAGCAAGCAATAATTTCTGTTTGGATATGAGTCGAGACATAAGTTGATAGAGCATGTTTTGCAATAAGAATCCCATTTGGATGACTAGCCGTGAAACCTACTCTGCTCCAATAATTTCCCTTTTTGCAAGCTCCATCAACGTGAAGATGGACAATACGTTGATCAGTTTCCAGACGAAAATCTTGCTTAATATTAAAGGTAGGATCTTTTAATGAGGGTGATGGGGAGGTCTGATTCGGAGACAAAACCTTTGATTGAGTTAGCCAATTAGAGGCTCGCAAGAACCACTGAGCACAGTCCTTAGCCATAGCAAGAGTGGATTCCATATCGAAAGGGATACCTGAGAAGATCAAACGATTCCTACTTTTCCAAATGGACCAAAGAATTGAGATAAAGAAACAGAATTTCCATTTATCCTTTTGGTTTTAAGAGCCAATTATTGAAAGATCCTTCCTGAGATATCTCCAAGTTAGGCTTATGGAATTCAATATTCTCCGGCCCAAACTGAACTAGAAAGAGGGCAATGGCAGAATAAGTGAGCAATGGATTCATTTTCTGCATCACACAGACAACAAATAGGGGAGACACGGTGAAGTCGTAAGCCCACGTTTTCTTTAATAGGTAAGATTCCCCTAAGGCATTTCCATAAGAAGATCTTAATCCGTTCAGGGGTATCCAAATTCCATAGCATTTTCCAGACATTAACACCATTATAAAACCAACCTGAGTTGCTAGAGGATGTTTGAGAATGCCTTTGCAAGTCATACAGAGATTTGTATCTTGATTTAGTAGAATAGATGCCAGATTTAGTAAAAGGCCAAATGAGCTGATCAAGAGAGTTATCAGTGGGGAGAGGAATGGCCAGAACTTCTGGGACAAGAAAATGCGAAATCATCTTTTGAACCTTATCCACATTCCAAGATTTCCCGATGCTTCCCTCGTCCAAAAGATAAGAAACTTTGAGATTGTCTGATCCACTGAAAGGAATAATTTGAACAAGGGGCTTATTCCAATTAGGAATCCATCTATCATGGAAAAGATTAATTGATGCCCCATCACCCACTCTCCAAGAGACATGTTTGGCAATTAAGTCACAACCATAAAGAATACTTTTACATGCCCATGAGTAGGGATGGGCATGGGGAGGGTAGGGGGTGGATACCACTTCCTCCATCCCCCATCCCCGAACCTATATCAATCCCCATCCCCTCCCCAATCCCCACAGGGAATTTTATTTTAACCTTCATCCCCGCCCCGATGCGAGAAACGGGGATCCTCACGGGGAATCGGGGATCCAAAAATCCATGCACTAGTCCATGCCATTACCCATTAAATTCAACCCCCACGGCCACAATTCCATTCCATCCATGCAATCTGGTTGCCATTACCCATTAAATTCAATCTGAGAGTTGGGGGCTGGGGGCTGTGAAGTACTAAATTCCTAATTTAAGTTATGACCACTGACCGTGAGAGTTGGGTTAATGGGTTATGGACAGACGGGCCGGGGGCTGTGAAGTACTGTGGTGGAAAAGAAATTTTAAAAACTTATAATATAATAAATATTATATATATATAAATGAGGATGAGGGGAGGGGCGGGGATCGGGGGAGGGGATCGGGTAGTGGACTAACAATACCATCCCCTACCCGATCCCCGATTTTTTTAAAAGATAATCCCCATCCCCTACCTGATCCCCGAAAAATCCTCGAATCCCCTCCCCGAATGGGTAGGGGACGGGTCGGATAGGGGCGGGTCGGCCGAGATGGCCATCCCTACCCATGAGGAATTGGAGTGAGCTTTCACCGTGATCAGGCTATCCTTAGAACAATATCTCGAGAGCATAATGCGAGAAATAAAAAGATCCGGATTAGTAAGAAGATGCCAGCATAGTTTGGCTAGTAAAGCTTGATTAAAAAGATTTACATCTCGAATCCCTAAGCTACTCTCATATTTGTAAGCTGCAACCTTCTTCCAGGCTAACCAATGGATGGGTTTTCTGTCCTTAGTCTTCCACCAATAATTCGCAGCAATTCTGTTAAGCTTATTACAGATGGACACTGGAAACTTATAGGAAGACCAAATGTATAAAGGTTGCCCTGCTAGGACAGATTTTATTAAGGAAAGTTTTCCTGCAAAGAGATGTCATCCTTGCAACCAGCAAGAGCCCGTTCAGCCAGATCAATAATGAATCTAAAACAATTCCGCTTACTTGCAGTGATCTCCATCGGGAGGCCCAAATAGGGAACCATACTCTCACTTATAGGGATATGAAAAAATCCCTAAATCTTCTAGAAAAAGTGGATGGGGTATTAGGACTGAGAGTGAGATGGGATTTCTGCCGAGTTGAATTTAAACATGTAAAAATATTAATGACAAGTTAAATAATTATTAAAAACAAAAATAATAAGCCAACTACGAAATAAGAATAAGTTAATTTACTCTAAACCATAGTCAACTAGGAATTAGGATGGATAATATACCAAAAATAAATAACACTAGGAAATAGCCAATAGGATTTAGCCTGTCTTGTAAAGAAAGACAATATTTAAGAGGGTGTCCCACTAACTAGTTTTTTTCAAAAATTAGTTTTTTCTAAAAATCAAGACATGTCATCCTCTCATAATACATCACATAAAAAGGTGTGAACACAAAAACCAATGCAGTTTTAAAACAAAACTCTCTTAGCGAACAGCCCTAAGGATATTTTCGTAAAATTATCAATTTCTGAGAACAAAACAAGTACTCCCAAGTCCCAACTCAGGGGGTGTTCCACTAACTCAATTTTTTTAAAAAACTAGTTTTTTACGATTTTTTATCTGATGTGTTGTGAGAGAATGACCTGTCTCGGTGTTTGAAAAAGACAATTTTTTTTTGTTAGTGGAACAGCGGTCAATTTATAATTGTGGCTTCAAGAGAAGTGAAGGAACCAAGCAAAACTTGGAGGAGACGAAAACCTAGGGTTTCGACACGAATTCACCTTATACTCTCTGCAAAAGCTTTTTGGTTTCTGATTAAACGTCCGATACCATCTCAATTACATTCTGCAATCCAATCTAGGGTATCGTCTATTCCCTTGACTATGGCGCCAGATCCAAACAGTGCCAGTGGCAGCGGAACCACTCGTGAGGAAGCGTCGGTGAAGGTCCCCGCCAAGGACCCGAAGAAGAAGGATGAGAAGAAAGACGAAGATCTCGTGAGTCCAAATCTGTTTTGCTGTCGAGGAATATAATGAATTTGAAATAGAATTGTTCTTTTGGGGGTTTAGTTTTTTTATTTTTTATTTTCAAAATTGATTCCTTAATTGGGCTTCTGTGGATGTGCAGTCGGAGGAGGATTTGGCGTTGAAGCAGCAATTGGAGTTGTACGTGGAGAGGGTTCAGGATACCGATCCTGGGTTGCAGAAGGTCGCCCTTGAGAGTATGAGGTATTAGTCACGCCATTCTCAGTGTAAATATGTGCTATGTTTGGATAGTTGTGGTCCTTGTGGACTTGACATGGAGGGATTTGAGATTTTTCTGTAATGAGAAAGCTCAAATTGTGGTTTTATTCTTTGGGTGGGGAGTTCCATATTATTCAGTTAACTATCAAATAGGTGTGATTTGATATACTGCATATTATGGATTGCAGTTTTACGAATATATCTCTTCTACTTGTAACTATAATTCTCTTATACATTTGCTGAAATTGAACATCATATCCCTTCAAGTCTAGTCCCCACTCTGCAAAAATGCTTTATAGTTCCTATATTGTATCGCTAACAATGGTGCCTTTATTGTTTTTTGGTTGATTTAAGTTGTTATAGACATTGACATACTGACAAACTTAGCAACGAAACTATTGGCATAATTTTGTTCCAAAAAAAAGAAGAAGATTTGGGCAATTAGAATCCAAAACAACCATGAGCAGTGAGACATGGTTAACTCAATGCATAAAGTGGTTAAGTATTTTTGGGGTAGTAACAATGTACATGGTTGTGCTCATTGTTGAGTATCTTGCTAGTATGTCCGCCTATATCTTAGATCTGTCAGGAATTTTGTTGGATTTTTCTCAAATAAATAGTAGTTCAGAAATTGCTGCAATTATTGTTTGCAATTGGATAGAATGTAGTGTCAATTTTCTTTCAACTCAAGCAGCCCATTTTGTGTGTAACAACATTTTGATGGGTGCTACATTTTTTTTTTTTTTTGGGTAAATTCTACATTTTATTTTTGCTCAGCCTGAAAAAGATAATGAAACTAGTTGCTACAGCAAGAAAACTAAATAAACAAAACTCGAAAACCAAAATGCACAATTGACTTAAAACAACTTCTGACTAGACTCTTAACATGTGTAACTCCGCCATCTTGCAAACTGCTGAAGGAACCACATCGACAGAAGGACAACCAGAAAAGTTGTTCCTCTATGCCCCAGCAACCATCTCATAGGCAAAGCCACTAATTTGTAGTTGTGGAATAAAAAGACCATCCATGGTGAGTTTGAACCCTGAACCTTCCTCATAGTTGGGATTTGAAGGCATGCGGTATAAAACTACGTCAATTGTCAAATCCAATTGAATCTTAGGAAAGTTGCAAATGGCAGTGGAAGGTTAGGATATTCAATGGTAAGTGGATTAAATGATTGGACAATGTTCAGTTCTTGTTGTGGGGTAGATTTTAATGGTTTATAGGAGGTTATTGTATGCAATGGTAATTAGCATCATGATTCGACCATGATCAATTCTGGTAGTAGCCTAGAGTTTAACGGTTTACTGGGCTTTATTTGATAATCTATTGCCATGACAAGTGGAAAAGGGGATTGGAGAAGGGCCGATTACTTGTATTGCCATCTCATTTGGGTGGACTTATAGAAAGAACAATCAGTCTGTAAAGTTTACCTTTTTCGGGTCCAAGAGATCTATGCAGCTTTTGGATTGAATTTGCCACTGGTTGGCCCGAATAACGATAGTCGGCTTTCTCAATTCAGTTCTTCCTCAGTAGCTCAGTGGCAGAGTGGGGCGGGTGGAGCTTGCGCTGGAATTTGCGGTTTCAATTGGGTAGAATTGAGTGGGTTGGGGGATGGTCCCGGCCCTCTGGATGGCCTAATGGAGGCCTACCTCTGCCGACTCATCTGGGAAACAATCCCTCTGTCTACGAGTTATTAAGGCCAGGGCAAAGCTCCATATGGACTGGCCCAACTAAAGGATTGATAGCCCGTGGGTGGGGATTTTTATCATCGATTAATATTTTGGCTGATAATTTGGAGTCAGGAAAGATGTTACAGGGTGAGGGAAGGCTTTGTTGTTTACATTTTTTTAATTTTTTTAATTTTTTTATAAGTCCAACTTACTGTGACAATGTGATAATAAGCATTTGATTGGGGTGAGGGTAGGGGATCGGATGCTCATTTTATGTATATAGATATATATACTTTTCTTTTAATATGTAAGATGTATACCCAAAATGGAAATATATATACATACACGAGTACGTACATATATACATACATACATGCTTATGTATACATATGCACAGCGAGAGTGTATATGTGGGACACACGTGTCCATGCCGTTTCCCCCGAGTGTCCCCCCCCCCCCCAAAAAAAAAAAAAAAAAAAAAAATTTATGGCGTGTCCAATACGTGGACACGGCGACCTATAGAAGTGTCGGTGCTTCATAGCCTGCAAACAACTAGCATAGGCCAATAGCATGCATTTTTAAGTTCTGTATTTACTTTTTCTTTTTAACTTGCAGAATCATTGATGGCTGTTTCATTTTTGATGGTCTACAACTAACTAATATGTGAACTGAATCATTGTGTGATTGACCTCTTATGTTGTTCTTTTTTTGTCCCCAATCATTCTAATATTTTATCATTGTGCAACTGATCTGTTTACTTGCAGGCAGGAGATACGGACCTCAACCAGCTCAATGACTTCGGTTCCAAAGCCGTTAAAGTTTCTGCGTCCTCATTATGCAACTCTAAAAGCTTATTATGATACAATGGCAGATTCGGAAGTGAAGGTATGAATTTTTTTGGATGGCCTCTTCCATTATCGTTTTCAATCATGGAAACCACTTTGATTCAAATTTTGCTTTTAATGCAGAAATTCCTAGCAGATATACTTTCGGTGTTGGCCATGACAATGTCTGCAGAAGGAGAACGGGTATGCTGTGTTAGTTTTTGGATTTATGTTCCATTCATTCGTTCTTGAAGTCACTCTGTTGTCAGATTGGTTTGTTTGTCCGAGTCAACTTTTTGGCCATGCAGTTCTCTCTTGTATGTTGTAAACAGTGTGTGAACGATGTTATGTCTCTCATACGAAGTAATTATTTGTGTATTTTGTTAGCACAACCTGCACAATATGGTCAAGCGAATTACTTGACAGTTTGTTGGTTGTATCTGATATTTTTGTCAATGTGCCAATTATTACAGGAAAGCTTAAAATACAGGTTGTTGGGTTCTGAAGGTGATATAGGTTCGTGGGGGCACGAATATGTTAGGTGAGCAACATTATATTAGAAGGCAGCAGTTAGTATAATCATATGTTGTTTTTTCTGTTGGTTGTATAGACCGTTGAGTTTGTTTTGAATTCTTATGGTGGCCTAAGTAGTGATTTAGGGAACTATTGAATTGAATGTGTTGTGTGTGCATGATGTCAATTTAGATTGATGCTTACGTTGACATTATACGTATAACTTGTTAAATTTTTGTGAATCTGTGACATGCTTTTTGTTTGTGTAGTAAACCATTTAAACTATGACCGTCCTATCACACGCCGTCCTGGGGCTGGCATATCGAGAACTTTGTGGAGAATTAGTTCATTTATTCTTTAAGCTTGTGCCTCCTTGACCTTGGAAATGACTTCTCTTGATTAAAGGTTTTTTCGACCTCTGGTCTTATGGTGGAACTAATTCGAGTTCAAATTTTTCTTGTTACTGTCACTTTTAGGGACAAAATATCTTCTCTTTTGAAAGATAATGATACCCAATATTGTTCTATGGAAGTATATATGGATATGATCAAGAACATATGTTATTCATTTTGTGCGTCAGCTTGTAGATGTAATACTGGGAATAATGCTCATGTGCACTATGTCACGTGGACTTTTCTAAATGTAAAAGTGCTTGTATCAGACCCTTGAGACTAAATAAGGATGTCGGTTATGTGTTCGATATGTTTAACTCTACATTCGCCAAGCAAGCATATTTTGTAATTCGTCTGTGCTATAAAAGTAATAAAGTATACATGAAATGGTATATGATACCTTGTACATACCATTTTACGGAATATAATAGACATAAGTATACCAAGGAAGAGGAATATTATTTACCCAAAAAAGGAAGAGGAATATTTAGTATGTTCCCATATGCTTGAGATGAGATCCATAGTAATCTGACACTTTGAATATACCCACACCCGTCACCCTTGCCAAGTCTGTAACATATGATACATATCACTTTCATATTTTTATATTAATTTCATGGACATGTTACATGGTTGTTTTTTCCATCTGTGGAATTTTCCACCTTCATTGTCAATGTGTCGTGTGTCTTTTTGTGATTGTACTTTTGTGTCAATTAACATTTAACAACCCTTATAACTGTTTAATTTCTTATTGACAGGAACTTAGCCGGAGAAATAGCACAAGAGTATACAAAACGACAGGTTAGGATTCATATCATC